>OX940949.1:37811331-38531909 GCA_954870475.1 Euphrasia confusa
CCTTTTCAAAGTATATTAGTAATTATATAACTACATATCTAAACCTGAAGTACCATCCGCTGATTTTAAACAAACATCTAGTATTATAACATATCTAAACCTGAAATACTATCCCCAGATTTTAAACAACTACGTGTACAGTAGAATTCTAGTATTATAACACGTCTGTTTTTTTCACCAATTACAAATGAACAATCATAGTTGAGGGTTAGATACCATGTCCATTACTCATCTGTCCGGACTAATGGGCATTGCTGGTTAACGTTGACTTTTTTTGTCCGTTCAATACATATGATAAATAATATACAAAAATTATGAAAAAATTACTAAAATAAAATTTAATAGTTAAATTTTATTTTAGTAATTTTTTCATAATTTTTGTATACTATTTATCATATGTATTGAAAACACAAAAAAAGTCAACGTTGACCAGCAATGCCCATTAGTCCGGGACCGAGGGAGTATATCCCATTCTTAATCACCCTCACATCCCATAAAATCCTCTTCTTAATCACTCCACAGAACGACGACAATCCAAGTTCTTGCCTATCTGGTCTGTTCTTCGTAGATCTAAACATCTACTTATATGAATTGAATGAAATCAGTTGTGCTACGGTCGATATTTGCATATTTGTTAGAATTAGGTTTGTTAAATTTCTAGATTTTTTATTTCACCTTTTGCATGTTAATCAATTTGGGAAAATTTTAGTTGAATTTGGATTTAGCAAGACTATCTCAAAAAGTTGCTCATCTCCAATATATCATATTGATTTACCACACAACAATAGATATTTATTTATATGACATATCTATGATAGATATTGGCTAGGTGGTAAATCTATAATAGATATCTATTCATATATATATATATATATATATATATATATATATATATATAATGTTGCGCAAATATATTTACGCAAATATATTTATATATATATATATATATATATATATATATATATATATATATATATATATAAAATTTACTGATTCTTGCGCAAATATATTTATATATATAGTAAATAAATTAATATATGTTACGTAATGTTATTGTAAGGATATTTACGACTTTATACATTTTAAAAAATGCCCCTATTTAGTATTTAAAAAATACAAATTCCCTAATAAATAAACAAGTAAAAAATATACAACCCCTAAAAATGAGTTGAAAAAAAATAGGTGTTCAAAATAATATTAAAAAGCAATCTGCCCTATACCCTAATATTACCTATTTGTAATTGAAAAAGGAATTTAGGTATGATGCCATAAAATACTATTAGCCTAAACAATAGTAATAAAATATAATATAAGACTTGCAAGTGCCCTCATATATGTATACCCCTTAATTAAATTGGTATAAAATATTTATTTTTAATTATTAATATATATTATTTAAAGTTAATTATTAATGTAGAATCCTTAGTAGAATACTAGTATATATTATTAATGTTAGTTCTTGTTAATATAGTTCTCTTGGTTGGGTGGTATAATGATTAGTTCTTGAACTCGGAGGTTCAGAGATTGAACCTCAATTTGTTTTTTGAATTTTTCGGTTTTAAAACTAAGATGAATTTTAACAATTTGTTTTTTGAATTTTTCGGTTTTAAAACTAAGATGAGTTGTCCTTCTAATTTGGTTACCGGGCCCACAAGTGGCCACGCAATTTGTTTTTGGAATTTTTCAGTTTTAAAAATTAAGATGAGTTGTCCTTCTAATTTGGTTACCGGGCCAACAAGTGTGGCCACGCAAGCAACTCAGCCGGAGGTGAGTGCCAGATCATCGTTTTTGCCGGAAAATAGTAAAAAAGGACTACATTTTATTTTTTTTAAACAAAAAGGACCATATGTGGAATCAGTCAATGTTACGGGACTAAAATTGATATTATGTCTATCTAGTGCATAAAAATAAACACATATAGCATGCATAAATGTAATAAAGAACATAGTATTATCATATAGTCAAAATAATACTAGAATATTATTTTCCAACTATTATGGCTTTATCGCATCCCGTACGCATCTTCTAGTCTTCAGTCTTCGTTCTCGAATGCTCCATGTGACGAGAATATTAATTTCAATATTTAAATCCATTTATTTTTAATAAATTCAAAAGACACTTAATTAATAATAATTAAGTCAATTGAATAAATCAAAAAATAAAATTAAATATTACTAATATTTTATTAATTTTATTTTTCTTTTCAATTTTCATTAAAACTCCAGAATCCTATCCAAGACCCACTTGGAATATTCTAGAAGATTTCCATAATGAAATAAGGAAATAAAATAATTTAGGATTCTTCTACTTTCCAAATTAATTAGATTACTAATCAATGAATATTTCCATAAAAAAAGAAATAATCAATTAGGAATCCTAATTAATTCCAGATTGATTCTTTTCCTATTCCATGACAGTTCCCAAAAATAAGAACACTCAAAATAGGAAAACCGAACCAATTAGGAAAGTGAATCTACCGGACCGGGATAGCATGGGGTGGGGATCCCCACGCCACCCTTCGATCGCCGCCTAGAAGGTGGCCGACCACCGTCGCCGGCGGCCCCTCCTTGCTTGGGTCGATCGATCCGAGCCCTAGCTCCTCCCGTCGTCTCCTTCGTCACACGTCTTCTCCGGCGGTCGTTTCGGCATCGATCCAACGTAAATAAATTACAATAATTTAAATTACAATTCCGGTATCGATTCTATACATGAAATCGACCCTATACAATTTCCGGAAAAAGATAGAACAATAATAATAAACCTAAATTCGGTCAACCCCCGAATTTTTACTATTACAAGCATTCACCACCAAAAACGAATCTCGACATGTCCGAGAGTTTAATAAAACCAACAATCATGACAAAATAAATTAACGAATAATTAATTAAGCCATAATAGTCGGAAACCCTGCAAGGTAGAACAATTTTATCGAAAATACCGCGAACGTAAACCACGCTCTGATACCAATTGTTGGAATTCGATATCCCGGGCTATTAAAATTTGCGGAAACCATAGCCCGATCAAAAACCCTTCGCCGGAGATCACGTAAGCACCACCTCATGCGCCGGAGCCCGACCGAGGAGACCACGCACCCGAAGGCGTGCGATCGCCCCAGCTGAACCCCCGCGAGGCGGGGTTCATGCGATCGACGATCGCGTTCATCGCGATCGATGGGGCTTCCCAGCAGCCCCCGCGGCGAGTCCGGCGACTCGCCGCCGCCTGGGGTGGTCGGCCCGCCTCCAGCAGGCCGCCGCGGCGCCCAGCCCCGCTGCCAGCGATCGATTGCATGATCGATCGCACCCCGGCTCCCATGCGCGCGTGCCGAAACCCTAGCGGGCGGTCCGCGTGGTCTGGTGGTTTCACCACTCCCACGCGATCGTCCGTCTACTCCGGGATTCGATCTTTGGATCTTGCGATCTACGGTATTCTCGGTAAATAAATCGAATAAAATCATAAGGGCGTTTAGATTTTATACCTTCGATTCGTTGTTCGGAGAAACGAAATCAATCGATGACCTTTGAATCTTCCCACATATTCCTTGCACTCGTTCGAACGTCGGGTGGGCGACGATCCTCCGAACACTATGGATCTCCTTCACGAACTCTCTAGAATATCAAGTGTGATATTCTTGTCTTATTATTTGTGAAGACCATGTAGTGCTTTTATAGGCTACGTAGGGGATCTAAAGGAGGTGGAATATTGGACTTCCAATATTAATGATTAAATTGAGCCCAAGCCCAAATCTATTAATCCCATTAATATTAATTAATTTATTTTCCACTATATAAATTAATTGCACTCCCAATATTAAACCATATTATATCAAATAATATTTCTCCAGTAGTATTATTTATTCCGTGTATTTAAGATTTAAATATCCATGAATAAAATTTATTTATTGCTTAATAAATTTATTCATCTCTTATATCCGAGAATAGTACCACTCAACTTTATTATTATGCGGGAACACATCCACTCGCGAGGTTTACATAATAAATCCTTATGAGCTCATCTCGGGGATATTATCAACCCTTACGGGATACACTTTCCCGTCAAGAATTCACGGCATGTCATATATAAAATATAGTGACCCAACTTTACCGGTAATTGACCCAATAATTAAATCGGTCAATTCCTTTGGAAAATCAAAGTCACTTATATTAAATATACACACCCGTAATTGTATCGGGGATTAAGAATAAAATACACTGAGATTTAAATAAATTATCAAGAGCAATCCTAATTGATAAATCTCAAGCGATCCGCCCAATATACCAAGTGTACAAGTGTGATAAAATAATTAAGACAAATTATTTTCTCTCTCACACAACGACTATACCGATGGATTGGTCCGTGTCCATCTAGGTCGTGAGCAACTGTTTGATTAAATTCGAGTAACCGATAGTATGATCTTCCGTGTGACGTCGCACACCATACTATCTACAACGTATATAATCTAGGACTAATATTTGCATATATTTAATTAACAATAATTAAAAGCAAATGAATGTTCATTATTAATAGATAAATGAAAGTGCATAAGGAGTTCAGAATACTCAAATCTGGACATTAAGTATACCACTCCAACAGGTCTCCTCGGGCATTGCCCGATAAGTGTTCGACGAAATGTGTGTGACACCATTCCAAGCTCTTCTTGAGCATAAGCTCGGGAAATTCTCGCCGCATCTGATCTAAAGCAAATGGTATAATTCCAGAGAATGTATTGTTTATTAATCGGAGTTCCTTCAAGTTTGATAGTTTGGTGATGTTTTCGGACAATGGCCCTCCAAATGAGTTAGTACCGAGGTTAAGATACTTGAGGTTGGCTAGGTTATTTCTCATGCCTACCTCTTATTTATTTAAATATGTCATTCATTATTTACCTTTCCGGGAACTTCTACTCCCTTTAACTGTGACTGCTAAAAATTTTGAACGACTAAGGCTCTGGGATGACCCTCTTGTAACAGCATCTTTTCTTGCACTCGTATATACACTTATCTTTAGGTAATTTTTTTTAATATTGTGTACAATTTGGTAAGTAGACATAGTCATTTAACTAACAATATTTTTAATTAAAAATGAAGGATTAATTCTATTAATTATGAAGATGATATTGTACATTTATGAGGTGACATATTGTATACAATTTGGCAAATAGACAAAGTCATTGAGCAAACACTGTTTTCAATCTTTAAAAATAAAGGACGAACTATATTTATTATGAAAGATGATATTGTAGAAATACGAAGTATGACATATTGTGTAAAATTTGGCAAATAAACTTAGTCATTGAAAAAGCACTGTTTTAAATCTTTATAAATGAATGATGAACGTTATTTATTAGGAAAGATGATATGGTACAGATATAAAGTATGACATATTGTGACATATTTTATATGATTCTTCGTATAAAATATTCATACAATTTCTGAAAAGTGTGATTCTTCATATAAAGTATGACATATTGTGACATATTTTATATGATTCTTCATATAAAATATTCATACAATTTCTGAAAAGTGTGATTTTTCACTGTTTATAGTTTAGACTTCATTTTAAAAAGTGTAATACTTCAATTTGCATAATATTAACCTTCATTTTACTTTTGAACAAACAAACAAGTAATTAAGTACTTTTACAAGACTATCTAAATAATCTACACACCAATCATACACAATTTATCATTCATCCACCAAATATATCATTCATCCACTAAACAACATACACCAATCACTTATCAAGAAAACAAATATATCAAAAATAAACTAACATACAACACTTCAGTTTCATGTACAATATATCATCTAAAATATATCAATCAGTTTCATCAACATCAAAAACTCGTGTAAAACTTTTAGCTTTGTCCAGCACTTCAGTTTTTACTTCATTACATTCCTCAATATTATCGATGCTGCATTTTTAGCTCATAGTTCCTTCAAGAAAACAGTGTCCTGCAAACAATAAAAACAATAGTTATAAAAAAGTGTGTTGTATTAAGTATGAAACAATAATAATTGAATACATTGTTATATTACCTTATCATTCTTGAACCCGTAGTTCCAATTATCACCTTCCCCCTTGTACGTCTCAAGATGGAGCATACAATAGATTCCACAATCTGTATAATTTTTCTTGGATCTTCATCGCATTTTCAGCAGCGTATCTTTAAATGCCTCGACACAAACATTTTTCATGAAAACTGAATTGTTCACTATTCTGACATATATAAAGTATAAAATATTTATATATGAAGTATGACATATTCATATGTGAAGTATGACATATTCATATATGAAGTATGAAAATTCATATAATGAAATATATGAAATATGAAAAAAATTATACCTCTTTCTTTTGAAACAGTGGTGGAGCAGGGCAGTCCACATTCTCTTCTTCATCTTGTCTTCTCAATCTTGACTATATATTTCCTGTCCCAAACCCTTTATCGTGTGTCTCTTCTTCAAGTCTTTCTTTTATCAGTTTCGGAGTCCAATTTGAGCAGATTGGGAACCTACGCTCTACCTTTCCGAATTTATATTATTTAGAAAAATAAATAATTTTGAAGTATTAGTTGTCTTTAAATGAAAGATGACATAATTATGAAGTATGAGTAAGTTCAGAATTTTACCCTCTTCTGATTTTCTTTGGATGGATTCATCTACAACTTCAAATGTAATTAGCTGGAGAAGAAAACAAATTGAATGTTCAGGCTAAATTACATGGACTATACAAAGGGAAAATACTTTGATACATATAACACAATTACTTTGATGATTAGCGATGGATCGAGGGGTCTTGTGATCATAACATGTCATGTAACTTATGTTTCTCATCTTATCCAAACAACCATTGTACTGATTTTAAACTATAAACATATAAAACAACTACTGAAACATTATATATACTCGTGATTGCCTCCGTCCATATATGTCGATCAAAAGGCATTTGCAAAACCACGAATCACCAAATACGATATATTGATACATAATAACATACTGTCATGCAGTGGTGGGATTCTTAGCAAGACCTACTCATCTTAATCATTTATACTAACAAACATTCATATATTAAATATGTCACTCACATTTCAATAAACATCTAGTTACTAATCAAAGAATTAAAAGAGGATATTGAAGGTACCTGTTTACCGATCCGATCGATATACCGTGTGTGCGGAAGCGTGTAAAGCGATAGATCTACTATGCCATGATCTTAGTGCACACTTAATGTGTATAAGAACACATATAAACATATATATATATACACATCCAATATATATATATATATATATATATATATATATAAGGTTCAACGATTACTTACTTTTGTTGATCGTTGACTTTAGTTAATGTCGATGAGGTGGTGTTGAGTCGATTGAACCACCTCAAATGGATCAGCCTCGAAATGTACACCTTTGGTATGACCTTGTCATGCCTTTGGATCGCCCGGATGTTGAAGCCGCACAAATGGCCCGGCCTCTACGTGTTGCACACGAATCCGGATGATGACTTGCTTGCTTGATCGAGTTGATTCTCCAAGAACAACCTCTTTTCTCTCTTCCACTTGTGAATTTCGTGGGTTAAAAAGTATGGTGAAAAATCAGCATTTGTTCACCTTAAAATGCCATCAAAACCATCTTGTAATATTGTATGGTGATATTGATGCCCCATCATTATCACACATTAAGGTGTGATTATGGTGAATTTGAATGGACATTTCCACCTCATTATGCCACATGGCATTAGATGGTCCCACTTGCTTGTGTGGCATTCCATGTCACACTATGTGACATGCATCCATGCAAGCCATGCATCCCATGCATGGGAATTAAATCCACGTAAATATTGATTCTAAATCAATATATTTATCAAGCAATGTATATCAATATCGAGCTCGTGTGTGACCCTGTAGGTATGATTTTATCGATCAATATTATATTGTTCCCAACAATTAATATTATCAAATAATCATTTAACATCCATAGACGACCTTATGACTTTATCGATTGCACACGTAGGATCGAAGGACACATCCTAACAATCTCCCACTTGGCCTTCAGAGCCAGTGTGCTGCCAACTTCCTGTTGTCACTTTATGTCTAAATTTGAACTTGAGGCAAGACTCGAGTCATCCTCAATCGGTTCAAACCTTTCTTGGACTTTGAGACAGACTGTAAAACCAGATTTATCACTATGATACGAATCTGGACGTGGCCACGTATTTTCCACAGTCTCGACTCTCCAAGTGGCCGGTAAGACATGTATCCCATTATAAAATGGAGGACAATCCCATCTTGTCAATCCAAGCTCTCCCACTTGCTTCCTGATATACCCAATAACATGTTTTATAACCTCCTTTTACGAAAGGCGTTTACTTGTATCAAAGTACACCATTTCACAATGGAATCACTCTGGACTACTCAGGTCAGAGGAACTTGCTCGACAGTCAATGAAATAGTATTATGACTCGAAATCTTAAATACTATTCCAGTCGGGTCTGTTCGATCATTAGCTCCCAGCTAATATCTATGTAATTCTACTTGATGTCCCACATCACTAGCCCATGAAGCAGCGCTATAATACACATTACAATCTAGTTCATTGTATTATCAGTTTGTCCGTACTTGATAATACGAACTAGGAACAGTTCTATGATTTAATTATATTAGTTCAACTATTGGGACTTCATTATGTGGTACATCGACCTCATAACCCAATTAATATAATTTAATCATTTGGACAATTCATACAATTTAAACCACAATTATATGAAGAATTTTGAATATCATAAAAGATACGTGAATGTTTACATGAACTCCAAAAGTAGACAATAAAATAATAGGAATCACAATTCATCTCTAAGATATCGTATCCCTATTGCAGTCGTATGAGCATCATGCTTTGACTGCTGGAGTGGTTTAGTTAATGGGTCTACAACATTATCATCAGTTGCAACTTTATTTATCTCGATGTCTCCACGACTAACTATCTCTCTGAGAATGTGGAACTTCCTGAGCACATGTTTGGATTTGTGGTGCTCCCTAGGCTCCTTGGCTTGTGCGATAGCTCCACTATTAGCACAATAGAGAGCTATCGGATGGGCCGAACTAGGTACGACACCGAGCTCATCTAAGAACTTTCTCATCCAAACGGCCTCCTTTGCTGCTTCTGATGCAGTAATGTACTGAGCCTCTGTAGTAGAATCAGCTACGGTGGGTTGCTTGGAACTCTTCCAGCTCACCGCACCTCCATTCAGACAAAAGACAAAACCGGACTGAGACCGAAAATCATCTTTGTCTGTTTGGAAGCTTGCATCCGTATATCCTGTCACAATCAACTCTTTTTGTCCTCCAAAGACAAGAAACTACTCTTTAGTCCTTCTAAGGTACTTAAGAATATTCTTGGCCGCAGTCCAATGCGCCTCACCTGGGTTTCCTTGAAACCGACTCGTCATGCTCAAAGCATACGATACATCCGGTCGTGTACATATCATGGCGTACATAATAGACCCTATTGCCGAAGCATAAGGAATATTTGCCATCCTTATTTGCTCATCAGGTCCCGAAGGGCACTGCCTCTTGCTCAAAGATGTACCATGAGTCATTGGAATGAGACCCTTCTTGGCGTCTTTCATTCTGAACCTGTAAAGCACCTTATCAATATAGGTTGCTTGACTAAGTCCAAGCATCCTTTGCGATCTGTTCCGACAGATCTTGATGCCCAATATGTACTGTGCTTCTCCAAGATCCTTCATTGAAAACCATCTTCCAAGCCATTCTTTAACAGAATTAAGCATAGGAATATTGTTTCCAATAAGGAGTATGTCATCGACATACAACACAATGAATACAACGTAACTCCCACTGACCTTCTTGTAAACACAAGAGTCTTCCATGTTCTTTTGAAATCCAAACTCTTGTTTGGATTCATCGAACCGAAGATTCTAGCTCCGAGATGCTTGCTTTAATTCATAAATGGATCTATTAAGCTTGCATACTCTCTCAGCCTGATTAGGATCGATAAAACCCTCTGGTTGTGTCATAAACACATCCTCTACTAGAATCCCATTCAAGAAGGCGGTTTTAACGTCCATTTGCCATATCTCATAATCATAATGAGCAGCAATGGCTAAGAGAACACGAATGGATTTAATCATAGCAACTGGTGAAAAGGTTTCATCATAATCCACCCCGTGAATTTGTTTATATCCTTTTGCCACCAACCTAGCTTTGAAAACACTAGGTTTTCCATTCATGTCTGTTTTTATCTTGTAAATCCATTTGCATCCAATGGGCCTAGCCCCTTTAGGCAAATCGACCAAGTTCCAAACTTGATTTTCAGACATTGATTCCATTTCGGATTTCATGGCACCCTGCCATTTCTCGGAATCTGGACTCGTCACAACTTGGATATAGGTTGAAGGTTCATTGCATTCTAAAAGCATGACTTCATAGTTCTCGTTTGTCAGAATACCTAAGTATCTGTCAATTGAGTTCTAATTCTTCCAGACCTTCGAGGGTTAGGTGTGGTTTCTAAAACCACTGGAGTACTCTCGACTTGGTCTTGAGTATCCATCTCAATTTGATCTTATTGAACCTCGTTCAAGTCTTCTTGAACTTCGTTCAAGTCAACTGAGCTCCCACTTACTTTCTTGGAAAAATATTCCTTTTCAAGAAATACACCATCTCGAGCAACAAAGACTTTGTTCTCGGATTGGTTGTAAAAGTGGTACCCTCGTGTTTCTTTTGGATAACCAACAAAGAAACATTTATCCGATTTGGGTTCAAGCTTTGTAGAGATATTTCTCTTCACATAAGCTTCACATCCCCAAACCTTGATATAAGACAAGTTAGGGACCTTCCCTTTCCATACCTCGTATGGTGTCTTATCAACAGCTTTTGACGGTGTCCTATTCAGTGTATAGGCCGCTGTTAAAAGTGCGTGTCCCCAAAAAGATTTTCGTAGTTCACTAAGGCTCATCATCGATCGAACCATATCCAATAAGGTTCTATTCCTCCTTTCGGAAACACCATTCATATGGGGTGTTCCAGGAGGAGTGAGTTGATATAGAATACCACAACTCATAAGATGATCATCGAATTCTTGGCTAAGATATTCACCACCTCGATCCGATCGAATGGCTTTTATCTTCTTACTAAGTTGATTCTCAACTTCATTTTGGAATTCTTTGAACTTTTCAAAGGCTTCCGACTTATGCCTCATTAAATAGACATTACCATATCTACTTAAGTCATCGGTAAAAGTTATGAAGTAGAAATAACCTCCACGTGCTTGTGAGCTCATTGGACCACATACATCAGTATGGATTAAACCCAATAGATCACTTGCACGTTCTCCTTTCCCTAGAAAAGGTGACTTTGTCATTTTGCCCATCAAACATCCTTCACATGTATCAAATGACTCCAAGTCAAAAGATTTGAGAATTCCTTCTTTAAGAAGTTTCTCTACACGTTTAATGTTGACGTGACCTAATCGACAATGCCAAAGGTATGTTTCATTGAATTCATTCGATTTGGCCTTCTTGGTATCAATGTTATATATATGATTGTCAAGTTGAAGTATATATAAACCATTTTCTAATCGTGTCGAACCATAGAACACTCCACTTTTTGAAATAGTAAATAAACCATTTATTATAGTGAAGGAAAATCGTTTAGTATCCAATACTGAAATAGAAATAATGTTCTTGGTAATTCATGGTACGAAATAAACATTATTCAATACTAAAACAAGGCCCGAAGGCAAACACAAATCATAAGATCCTACGGCTAATGCAGCGACCCTCGCTCCATTTCCAACCCGCAGATCGTCATCTCCCTTTACCAAAGTTCTACTTCTTTGCAGTCCCTGCACATGTGAAACAATGTGAGCACCGCATCCGGTATCCAATACCCAAGAAGAAGAATTTGTAAAGTTTATGTCTATGACATAAATACTTGAAGATGAAGGAACGACACCGTTCTTCACATCTTCCTTGAACTTAGGGAAATCTAGCTTGTAGTGTCCAACACTCTTGCAGTAGAAACATTCAGATTCCCCAGGAACCTTAGAAGCTTTCAAGAACCTTTTGGAAGGAGCTTCCACAGCTTTCCCTTTCCCTTTGCCTTTCACTTCCGGTTTCTGTATCCCTTTGAACTTTTTGGTACCTCCTTCCCGAATCATAAGAACTTCCCTCCTAGGGTCCTTCTTAATCGCCGGCTCAGCAGCCTTAAGCATCCCATGGAGCTCATGAAGCGATTTCTTCAGTCCATTCATGTGGAAATTCAGCCTAAAGGCGTCATAACCATCATGAAGAGAATGGAGAATGAAATCGGTAGCCAACTCGTCATCATATGCAAAACCGAGGCGAGCACTTGAAGCAAATAATCCAATCATTTGCTGTACATGTGGTCCCACGGCTTTACCCTTTTCCAGCCTAGCTGTTGCTATAGCCCGGGTGACACCGAAGCGCTCAATCCTAGCCTGTTCCCCGAACATGCTGTTGAGCTCTTCTATGATGTCATAGGCTTCCATGAACTCGAATTGTTTTTGCAAGTCGGTGTTGGAAATCGACTATCCGGGACACATCCGTTCGAACCCGCGAACATCCGGACGTGCCCAATCGACTTCTGGAGGTCACCTCTAAACAGCCATGGCCACCCGCACAGCAGATCGTGCATCCGCCGCAGCCAAGGCCGCGGCTCACAATCTGCCCGGAGCAGGCGGCCGCCTGCCGCCCAAGCGGGCGCTCGCGCACCCGCGCGAGCGGGCGCTTGCTGCCCAAGCGGTCGGTCGCGACCCAGCGCGAGCGGGCGCCTGCCACCCAGGTGGGCGCTTGCCTATTCCGAACAGCAGCGCGATGCTGCTGTTCCGGGCCGTTTCCGATCCGATTTTCTCTATCCGGCCACCGATCCGGCGGTCCTCAACCGCCCAGAAGCCAGAGAATATCTACCTTGACCCCCGTAAACCAATCGTTGGTCCGTTGTATTATTACGCACGAGATTGAATCGAAACAATGCGGAATAGGGTTTTCGATTCTTTACCTTTGATGCATGATTCGGAGAAGCCGAATAGGCGAACACCCTGAGATCTTCTAGTGTGTATCCTAGCCCTCGACGCCGGACGTTGTGTGGGCAACGATCCACCGGAGTCTTCTCTTCTTCTTCTTTCTCAAAACCTCTTTCTAACGTTTTAATTATTCTGTCTCCAGAAATATATTTGCGCAAGCAAATTAATTTCTACAAAATAAGTTATTGCGCAAACTAAATTAATTAAGTAGAGAAAAAGATTAATTGCGCTAACAATTATTTTCTCTCCACAGAATTAATTATTGCGGCGAAACTTAGGTTAGGAGAAGAGAGATTGAGGGGTATATATAGGCCACACTAGGGACCTTAGGACAATTAATTAATTAGGCTAAATTGTAATTTAATTAAACCGGTGTCCTTAAAAGAAAACCTTTAATTAAATCCAATTTTAATTATAATTAATTCCACTATAAAATTATAATTGAATTCCCAATTAATTATTCTATATTATTTTACCAATAATATTTCCGCCGAAATTACATATATGATTTTCCCCGGGTTTAAGATATCGCATGTCCATGAATTAATTAATTACTAATAATTAAATTAATTCATTTCTTATTATCCGAGACTAGTACCACTCATCCTTATTATCATGTGGAACGAATCCACCTGCAGGGTTTACATGATAAACTTTATGAGCTCATCTCGGGGACATCATCAACCCAATAAATGGGACACGGTTTCATGTCTATAATCTACAGCATGCCGTGTGTACAATTCCGATTCCCAATATACCGAGGATCTCGACTAATCAATTAGTCTCACTCATTGGCACATTAAAGAATCGAGCATTGGACACACGCACCTATAATTATATAGGGATTAGGAACTCATATATCCGTAATATCTGAGGTCTAGTTCGATTACTCCGATTAGTATAAATCGAACGCCCTCCCGTGGTCCTGCTCAATACACCAAGTGTACGAGTGTAACATGATAGTCAAGACCGACTATCTACCAGTCACACTACGACGTACCGATGGATTGTCCCTGTCCATCTAAGTCGTGAGCTACTGTTCGATAGTATACGAGTAACCGATAGTATGATCTTCCGCGTGTCTCCTCACGCCATACTGTCTAGAACGTATACATCAAGGACTATTGCATTAAATGCAATCATGTTTGAATTATGTATAGACTAAGGCATAGATAAGGAGTTCCGTATTTCCACTAAACTAGACATTTAGAATACAACTCCATCAATCTCCCACTTATACTAAAAGTCTAGTTGCCCTCTCCCAAACATCAGATTCCCATAACCCCATCACGCCTACCCAACGCTTTCGCTGGAAGAGCCTCTGTGAACGGTTTTACCAGGCAATCCTCTCGATGCTATCTAGGTGACAACTGCATCGTCTTACTAGACGATCTCTCGAATCAGGTGGTACTTGCGCTCTATGTGTTATCTCCCACTGTGGACTCGTGGCATTTCAAGTTTGCCAATACCGCTATTCAAAATAGCTTTGGGTGAACTAGAAACCACATCTAAGTCCCTTAGGAAGTTCTGGAGCCCCACTGACCTTTTAACTGCCTCAGAGGCCGTTATCCTTTCAGTTTCCATGGTAGAGTCCGTAATGAATCGCTGCTTTACATTCTTCCATGTGACTGCTCCACTTCACAGTGAGAACACATAGCCTGACTTCGACTTTCAAATGTCCCTGTTTGATTCGGAAAACCAATTCTCTGTAATCCAGTGGAAACAACTTGACTGCTTTGTAACTTAGAACATGTTCTTTACATCAGTCGAATGATCCTTTCCAGGATTACTATGATATCTCACCACCATGCCCACGACATAGTAGATATCAGTCTCGTGCATAGTATTACATACATTAAGCTTCCCACCATTAAGGTGCAGGGAACTGCTTAATCTTCATCTATCTCCTTTATTGTGTCGGACACAAAACTTTAGATAGATGAATTCCACATCTAAAAGGTGAAGACCTTTCTTGGAATTTTGTATGCTGCAACGAGTAAGAATTGTATTTATGTATGAGGCTCGAGATAAGTTCTATGTTCTTTTCTGGCGATCATTTAATACTTTGATCCCAAGAACATTCCTGACTTCTCCTAAGTCTTTTACATTGAATTACTCGGACAACCATCCCTTTATGTCCGATAACATCTTTCATATTGTTGCCAATTTAGAAGGATGTCGTCTACATAAAGAATGAGAAAACACCACATCTTTTCTGTCACTTCTTTATTACACACAGGACCTAAACATGCCTTGAATGAATCCATGAAATGTATTTTCTCATAGGTCCGCATGTGTCCAAGATCTTGAAGCTTCCTTCAATCCTAAGATTGATTAAGCTTGCTTACCGAATGCTCTTGGCTCTTTTCGATGAATCCCTATGGCTGTCCCACATAGATGGTCCCGTCAAGACTTCGATTTAGAAATCCGTCTTGACTTCCATCTTCCATGTGAAGACAAAAGAATCCGGATCGACTTTAGCATAGCTACCGGCGAGAAAGTTTACTCATAATCGATCCCTTTCTTTCTGAGTGCACCCTCTCGCAACAAGCCTAGCCTTGAAGGTTTACACCTTCCCGTCAGACCCTCTTTTCCTCTTGTACACCTACTTTCAACCAATGGCTTTTACACCTTTGGGAGGTGCTTACAAGATCCCAGACATGATTTGAATCCATAGATTCAATCTCAGATTTTATCGTCTTTTGCCAAGACTGAGCATCTTGATCTTCTAGCGTCTCGTCATAGATCTAGGGATCGGCTTCATGTTCTCCAGGTAACAAGTCCGAAGACTTTCCTATAAACATGAACCAGGTTGTCTAACAACCCTCCCACTATGACGACGCTTCGGTGTATCTTTAGTGACTAAAGATTACAGTAGTGAACTACTCAGTTAGGCTGGTTCTAAGTTTTGATCAGTCCCTCTAAGCACATTAAGTATTACTCTACTCTTGGGCTTGTGATCTTGCATATATAGTCCATGTCTAAGAACCGAACGTTGATGCAATCAACGAATACCTGGTCCTTTGGACTATATTACATATCTCAATTCGTTTTCTTAGGGTATCTTATAAACAGCCGAATATCTGTACAAGTTTCCAAAGGAATCAAGTTCAGGATAAACGCCGTTGTTTCCAAGCCATATCCAAAAACGAATTAGGTAACCCCGAATAACTCATTGTCTACTTTCCCATATATACAAGAGTCCTATTCCTTCTCTACAACACACTATTTTGCCGAGGCAAAAATGGTGTAGTCTGTTGGGAGTTAATCCCATTTTCTGATAAGTATGCCTTACTCCTCAAAGAGGTCTGCATATATCAGAGCGAATCAACTCTAGTACTTTCTTGGATCTTTTCCCTTTAACCGTAAAGGGTTTCTTGATCATTTAAACTTCCAAGTATGATCCGAAGGTTGGAAGGTCCTTTCCTTCAACCTAGCTGAGTAGTCCATCAGCTTTCACCCTTTGAATCGTACTCAAATTAAAATGATCTAGCCTAAGATGCCATAAGTACATTTGATTCATCTAGAAGGATCTTTACTCTTATTGGGGTTCGACATTGTGTTATTAGCTCCGGTCTGTTGCATCGTGGAAGAAAACGGATTTAGTATTAAATTGTCTATCAATGTACCAGAATAGATAACATCCCCGTTTCTTAAAGAAACAGAATATCTATTCTAAGCCAATTTAGAAATCCGAAATGAAATTTCTTTCTAAATGACGGCACATAAAGACAATTTATTAGAACTAAAATCCTACCGTTAAAATATTTAACATCTCCCACTGCAACGACTGTTACCTTAATAGTATAGCCCATGTAGGTTATAACTTCTTCCTTTCTAAGTCTCCGGGTTTCCTGGAACCCCCGCATTTAAGTGCAGACATGATTAGTGGTTCCCGTATCCACACACCAGGTACTGGCAGATAACACCACTAAACATGTTTCGGTTAACTAAGGAAGAGTCAACTTCTTGTTGCTTGAGAGGACAATTAAAACTCCCAGTATCCAGACTGCTTACAACGGAAGCACTTGCCCCTTGGGCTTGCTTGTCCCATTCCGTGGTCCAGATATATTAGGCCCACTGGGTTTCCGTATTTGCTTCTTCTTCCTTTTGCCGCCCGAAGGCCTAGGAAGAGCCAATTTCTCAGCCATAAGTGCTTTGAGAGCCCTTAAAGATTCCCTCAGCCGCTTGAAGTTCAACCAGGAGCTCTGCCAATGAATAAGACCTCTTATCCATGTTATAGTTTAGGCGAAACTGCTCAAAACTTCTCGGCAGAGACTGGAGCATAGTATCAACCTGGGTTACCCCATTGATAATTATTCCCAGAATCTCTATCTCATTAAGATAGCCCATCATTCTAAAAACGTGATCCCTCACGGGCGTTCTTTTCGACATGATGGCCGTCATGAGTTGCCTCATTTCACTTTGCCCGGCTGTCCTGTCCTGATAACCAAAACTCCTTGAGGTCAAGCATCATATCATAGGTAATGGTCATGGATTGATCCCGATGTCGCAACACATTTGACATGAAAACCATAATGTAGCTCCGCGTCATCTCATAGCCTTGATCCATTTCCAATGAGCTTCCTTTCCTCAGTAGTGGAAGCATCATTTGGTTCAGCAGGTCCATTGACTTGGAGTACATATTTGTACTCCTCTGCAGTTAGGATAATGTCTAAGTTTCTTCTTTAATCCATACAAACAGGTTCAGTGAGTTTGTTGACTTTTAATGGGAATAATACCACATAAAACAAACAATGAGTTTAATTCGATATCATTTCCCTCAAATAATATCATTAAACTACCAATCATTTCCAAAATCCCATCAGACTAGCATGCCACGTTCTTGTGGACGTATACTAATCCAAACGATTTTATAATTGGATTTTTACTTCGGTCGTACATCATTATAGCAGTGACTCCGATGGGGAGGATACTATAAAGCGTACCTAAGTGTATACCATTTCTCAGTACTAAGTCCACCGCTCGGGAACTACATGCCCACCGCAAGCCACGTTCATGTGGACGTTTACGTTGACATGCGGTCCTCCACGACTTTCAATAACTGTCGAGCCTCAATTAATCCTAAAGTTCCGTTCCCATCTAGCAAGCCACGTTAGTGTGGACGTTTACTAAAACAAACAACTTTATTAATTGAATCCCATTTATTTAAATGTCATAGTGTCTCAATTAACCCAAAGTACCGTTTCCATTTAGCAAGCCACGATAGTGTGAACGTTTACTAAAACAAACAACTTTGTTAATTGACTCTTACATTTATTAAATTTCACAATTTTATTATTCAAAGCTTGATATCTCGTAAGTGAAACTCGAAGTTTCTAACCAGCGATCAATCATGCAATTGAGCCCTATCTCTCACTAGGTGAGGGAGCCAACCAGACAATCGATCTAGTCATCGAATGACTCGAATGTCTCTAATCCGTGTCATCGACATAAGCAAGCGCTTTGGCTCCATTCCACTCCCCGGGGTGAGAATGAGTCGAGTTGAACTTAGTCTTTGAAAGACAGATTAGGCACTTGCTTTTGAAAAATATAATTGTTCAATTCTATAAGTGGAATTTTAATTCGAATTTTGATCAAGTGATGTCCGTGTACCGACTTTATCCGATAGGGAGGATGACACTAAAGCCAACTCGTAAGTCGATACACAATACTTTCAAAACAGAGAATGGAGACCGCGGGATTGTTTCCAATCCCTCTCCCACTTAGTATTTTACGATAAGGGATAACATGCATAAAATAATTAAGCATAATAAAAAGCACGTAAATCACATAAAAAGCAATTAACGTGGCCCCGATTATTATGGCCTTAAGTATTCTCCAATGCACGTCTCTTGGAACTTCATCTCGTTGCTCGTCTCGATCTCGGTCCACCACCGGCTCGCTCGAGGGTCAAGAGACGAACTCCTCCCACTGGAGCCTCGTCTCGAGCCTCGTTGAGTCGTCCGTGGGGTCGAACGAACCCCAGCCCCGCTGCTGCCCGTCGCGAACACGAGGTGTGTTCGATGGCTGCCCGTTGCCGGTTCGCCCTCCTCGATCCTCGTTTCTCTGGGTTTTGGTCTCGTCTCGATCCACCAAAAATAGTAAGAAAAATTACAAGAATAAACTTACTAAAACCGGCATCAATCCTATACAAGGTGATCGACCCTATACATGTCCCGGATACAACGAAAAATAAATAAACCTAACGACTCAACCCGTCGTTTTTATCTATTACAAACAAGCAACGTTTTCCAAAATCAAACAATCCCATAATGTTGGCCATAATAATCGGGTTCATCCTGCATCACAAAACGTACGAACAATACAACAAACCGATAAACCGGCTCTGATACCAATTGTTGGAAATCGACTATCCGGGACACATCCGTTCGAACCCGCGAACATCCGGACGTGCCCAATCGACTTCTGGAGGTCACCTCTGAACAGCCATGGCCACCCGCACAACAGATCGTGCATCCGCCGCAGCCAAGGCCGCGGCTCACAATCTGCCCGGAGCAGGCGGCCGCCTGCCGCCCAAGCGGGCGCTCGCGCACCCGCGCAAGCGGGCGCTTGCTGCCCAAGCGGTCGCTCGCGACCCAGCGCGAGCGGGCGCCTGCCACCCAGGCGGGCGCTTGCCTGTTCCGAACAGCAGCGCGATGCTGCTGTTCCGGGCCGTTTCCGATCCGATTTTCTCTATCCGGCCACCGATCCGGCGGTCCTCAACCGCCCAGAAGCCAGAGAATATCTACCTTGACCCCCGTAAACCAATCGTTGGTCCGTTGTATTATTACGTACGAGATTGAATCGAAACAATGCGGAATAGGGTTTTCGATTCTTTACCTTTGATGCGTGATTCGGAGAAGCCGAATAGGCGAACACCCTGAGATCTTCTAGTGTGTATCCTAGCCCTCGACGCCGGACGTTGTGTGGGCAACGATCCACCGGAGTCTTCTCTTCTTCTTCTTTCTCAAAACCTCTTTCTAACGTTTTAATTATTCTTTCTCCAGAAATATATTTGCGCAAGCAAATTAATTTCTACAGAATAAGTTATTGCGCAAACTAAATTAATTAAGTAGAGAAAAAGAATAATTGCGCTAACAATTATTTTCTCTCCACAGAATTCATTATTGCGGCGAAACTTAGGTTAGGAGAAGAGAGATTGAGGGGTATATATAGGCCACACTAGGGACCTTAGGACAATTAATTAATTAGGCTAAATTGTAATTTAATTAAACCGGTTTCCTTAAAAGAAAACCTTTAATTAAATCCAATTTTAATTATAATTAATTCCACTATAAAATTATAATTGAATTCCCAATTAATTAATCTATATTATTTTACCAATAATATTTCCGCCGAAATTACATATATGATTTTCCCTGTGTTTAAGATATCGCATGTCCATGAATTAATTAATTACTAATAATTAAATTAATTCATTTCTTATTATCCGAGACTAGTACCACTCATCCTTATTATCATGTGGAACGAATCCACCTGCAGGGTTTACATGATAAACTTTATGAGCTCATCTCGGGGACATCATCAACCCAATAAATGGGACACGGTTTCCTGTCTATAATCTACAGCATGCCGTGTGTACAATTCCGATTCCCAATATACCGAGGATCTCGACTAATCAATTAGTCTCACTCATTGGCACATTAAAGAATCGAGCATTGGACACACGCACCTATAATTATATAGGGATTAGGAACTCATATATCCGTAATATCTGAGGTCTAGTTCGATTACTCCGATTAGTATAAATCGAACGCCCTCCCGTGGTCCTGCTCAATACACCAAGTGTACAAGTGTAACATGATAGTCAAGACCGACTATCTACCAGTCACACTACGACGTACCGATGGATTGTCCCTGTCCATCTAAGTCGTGAGCTACTGTTCGATAGTATACGAGTAACCGATAGTATGATCTTCCGCGTGTCTCCTCACGCCATACTATCTAGAACGTATACATCAAGGACTATTGCATTAAATGCAATCATGTTTGAATTATGTATAGACTAAGGCATAGATAAGGAGTTCCGTATTTCCACTAAACTAGACATTTAGAATACAACTCCATCATTCGGGTACCATGGATGCCAACATTAAACATGTCACCTCATTCGAGGCTTTCTTAGCAAGGGCATATGATGCCTTTTGGGCAGCCGTGCCCCCATCATCGGGAAGCACGGGAAGGGGTTTGTCCAACACACTTTCCTTTTCTTCGTATTTGAGGACTATCCTCAAGTTACGTTGCCAATCAAGGAAATTGGTGTTGTTCAACTTTTCTCTATCCAAGATAGAGCTGAACTTGAATTGAGTTGAGACAGACATATTATACTACAGAAGAAAGATAAATAACGTAAGTAAACATTCACAAAGCGGTAAACAAATAAGGTTGTGTAGCAAAACTACTTTATTTGTTCCATTTTGTTCATTCGATATCTAATATCGTCGTTCCCAATTATTTCAATGACAAAAACGTGATAAATCGTAAGTGAAAACTCGAGGTTTTCTAACCATCGATCTTATCATGCAATTGGAGCCCTATCTCTCATTAAAATGAGGGAGCCAACCAGACAATCGATTCACGCCATCCAATGGCTCGAAAGTTTCTAATTTGTGTCATTGATAAACTTAAGTGTTTTGGATTAAATCACTCCCCTAGGTGTAAATAATCCTAACCTTATAATTCATCAAATGAAAGACAAATTAGGCATTTGTTTTTGAAATTTTAATAAATTAGAACAAAACGATCCCAAGACCCTCATCTTGCGAATCCTTAAGCCGACTCAGTCCGCACTTAAGAACTCCAAGATAGGTAGACATTCCATGTCAATGACATCTAATGTCACTGTCGGTCGATAAGAGTCCCATTCTCATCTCATGTCTCGATATCCACTCCTTTAGTGGATCTATCGATGAGAAAACCAAACTCACGTGTAAGGGTATAACCCTTACTCCCACTTATCCCAAGATAACAAGTAGTACCCCGCTGAGGCGGACCTACCAACTTATGATCGAGGGCTTTATGGGTGTGATGTTTTGGACAATACATTATACTCATTATTTCGGGAACTTGCATGCATAGGTTTGTTTATATGGAAGTTGAACATTTATAACATAAAACAACCTATAACTAGCAAAGCAAATAAATACGAAATCGAAAGGCCCCTAGAACCTCACAACTCTCAAACGAAAAGAATTAAAGTAATAACAAAAGCCTTGAACATCTTCTGGACTGGTCCTCGCCCTCTGATTTTGGTCAAATCTATTCCGTACCCATAAAACCACGAACGGCGCCCGCCGTTTCACAATCAGCGGTCGCCGAACACCACCGGCGGTCGCCGTTTCCAAAACGGCGCCCGCCGAAAGGTCTGGGAACAATCTGCCAAGAAAAAGGCCTTTCGGCGGTCACCGTTTCCAAAACGGCGCCCGTCGGAGCTCAAACGGCGACCGCCGTTTGGCTCCAGCAGCCCGGTTTGCTTCGTTTTGCTTCGTTTCTTCTTGTTTTCGCCGGAGAGCCGAGATCCTCCATCGAACCATGGACCAACTCCATCGCTTACAAGTAGTACAATACAAATATAATAGAAAAACCTATCTATTACAAATGATTCCAAGGGACGCAACCCTCAAATACTACGGCCAATCGAAACGTAAAAAACGACGAATTCATTCACCCGACCACTAACGGTGTCCGGCCTTACATCTAATAACATAATCACAATTAAACAATTAATCCAATTATGTTGATTAAACTTCTTGTGTCCAACACAAAAGTGTGCACGAGCCCTAGGCTCTGATACCAATTGAAGGTACCTGTATACCGATCCGATCGATATACCGTGTGTGCGGAAGCGTGTAAAGCGATAGATCTACTATGCCATGATCTTAGTGCACACTTAATGTGTATAAGAACACATATAAACATATATATATATATATACACATCCAATATATATATATAAGGTTCAACGATTACTTACTTTTGTTGATCGTTGACTTTGGTTAATGTCGATGAGGTGGTGTTGAGTCGATTGAACCACCTCAAATGGATCAGCCTCGAAATGTACACCTTTGGTATGACCTTGTCACGCCTTTGAATCGCCCGGATGTTGAAGCCGCACAAATGGCCCGGCCTCTACGTGTTGCACACGAACCCGGATGATGACTTGCTTGCTTGATCGAGTTGATTCTCCAAGAACAACCTCTTTTCTCTCTTTCACTTGTGAATTTCGTGGGTCAAAAAGTATGGTGAAAAATCAGCATTTGTTCACCTTAAAATGCCATCAAAACCACCTTGTAACCCCCTGCTTGATGGTGATATTGATGCCCCATCATTATCACACATTAAGGTGTGATTATGGTGAATTTGAATGGATATTTCCACCTCATTATGCCACATGGCATTAGATGGTCCCACTTGCTTGTGTGGCATGCCATGTCACACTATGGGACATGCATCCATGCAAGCCATGCATCCCATGCATGGGAATTAAATCCACGTAAATATTGATTCTAAATCAATATATTTATCAAGCAATGTATATCAATATCGAGCTCGTGTGTGACCCTGTAGGTATGATTTTATCGATCAATATTATATTGTTCCCAACAATTAATATTATCGAATAATTATTTAACATCCATAGACGACCTTATGACTTTATCGATTGCACACGTAGGATCGAAGGACACATCCTAACAGATATATTATGTGCATGTGTATCCTAAATTGAGACTTTATGTAGCCTGATACTCATCTCACCACAACAAATGATCAGGAAACCCTCTTATAGCAGACACGAACCCTTACCAAACAGGTCGATTATAAGTGATCTCATTTTTCTTCGTGTAGTGATACAAGACAAGAAATATTCTGTCATCAGTAGTTCAGTAAAGCTTATTATTTTAGTAACAAACACTTTCGAATACAAGGCAAATTTCATTTACTGTCTCGTTACTACTCGACAGAAGCCAAGTTTGTAAATCCAACAATCAATTTACGCCCACTTTCCGTAAACATCGAAATGAACAAATCAGGTTAATCAATTAGCTTGATAATGAAACATTTGTTGGGAGGTGAGTAAACAAGAAGACAATGCCATTTTAATTATGCAGCAACATATACTTCACTTTTTCACACAAAGAAATACAGTATGGCTTATGGAAGAGGCATGTTAATTATGCAGCAGCATATACTTCACTTTTTCACATAAAGAAATACAGTATGACTTATGGAAGAGGCAAGGACTGTACATCTGATACATGTAGGAGTAATATACTTAATGTCTAGATTTGAGTATTCTGAACTCCTTGTGCACTTTCATTTACCTATTAATAATGAACATTCATTTGCTTTTAATTATTGTTAATTAAATATATGCAAATAATAGTCCTGGATTATATACGTTGTAGTTAGTATGGTGTGCGGGCCCACACAGAAGATCATACTATCGGTTACTCGTATTTAATCAAACAGTTGCTCACAACCTAGATGGACACGGACCAATCCATTGGTATAGTCGTTGTGTGAGAGAGAAAATAATCTGTCTTGATTATTTTATCACACTTGTACACTTGGTGTATTGAGCGGATCGATTGAGACTTATCAATTAGGATTGCTCTGTGATAATTGATTTAATTGATTTTCCAAAGGAATTGACCGGTTTAATTATTTGGTCAATTACCGGTTAAGTTGGGTCACTATATTTTATATATGGCATGCCGTGAATTCTTGACGGGACAGTGTATCCCGGAAGGGTTGATAATATCCCCGAGATGAGCTCATAAGGATTTATTATGTAAACCTCGCGAGTGGATTTGTTCCCGCATAATAAATAAGGTTGAGTGGTACTAGTCTCGGATAAAAGAGATGAATAAATTTATTAAGCAATAAATAAATTTTATTCATGGATATTTAAATCTTAAATACACGGAATAAATAAATACTACCGGAGAAATATTATTGGATATAATATGGTTTAATATTGGGAGTGCAATTAATTTATATAGTGGAAAATAAATTAATTAATATTAATGAGATTAATAGATTTGGGCTTGGGCTCAATTTAATCATTAATATTGGAAGCCCATATTCCACCTCCTTTAGAGCCCCTACGTAGCCTATAAAAGCACTACATGGTCTTCACAATTAGAAAGAGACAAGATAATCATACTTGATTAGTCTAGAGAGTTCGTGAAGGAGATCCATAAGCTTGGAGGATCGTCGCCCAATCGACGTTCAAGCTAGTGCAAGGAATACGTGGGAAGATTCAAAGGTTATCTTGATTTCATTTCTCCGAACAACGAATCGAAGGTATAAAATCTAAACGCCCTTGATTTTATTTGATTTGGATTATCGTGAAATACCGTAGAACGCAAGATCCAAAGATCGAACCCGGATTAGACGACGAACGCGTGGTGGCGATCTAGGATCGCCGTACCACGGCGATCGCCGCCTAGGGTTTCGGCGAGGCGCGCATGGGGCGAACCCCGGCTGGACGCCGGGGATGCGATCGATCACCCCGATCGATCGCTAGCCGCGGGCTGGGTCCCGCGACGGCCCAGCTAGAGGCGGGCCGACCTCCCATGCGGCGGCGAGTCGCCGGACTCGCCGCGGGGGCTGCTTGGCAGCCCCATCAATCGCGATGATCGACGCGATCATCGATCGCGTGAGCCCTAGCCGCGGGGGCTCGGCTGGGCGTGCGGTCGTGGCTTCGGTCACGTCGTGCGTTCGGTCTTGCTCCGGTTCGCATGGAGGTGTTCACGTGATCTCCGGCGAAAGGTTTTTGATCGGGCTATGGTTTCCGCAAATTTTGATAGCCCGGGATATCGAATTCCAACAATTGGTATCAGAGCGTGGTTTACGTTCGCGGTATTTTCGATAAAATTGTTCTACCTTGCAGGGTTCCAACTATTATGGCTTAATTTATTATTTGTTTAATTTATTTTGTCATGATTGTTGGATTGATTAAACTCTCGGACATGTCGAGATTCGTTTTTGGTCGTGAATGCTTGTAATAGTAAAATTTCGGGGGTTGACCAAATTTAGGTTTATTATTGTTCTTTCTTTTTCCGGAAATTGTATAGGGTCGATTTCATGTATAGAATCGATACCGGATAGTGTAAAATTAAATTTGTAATTTATTTTGCGTTGGATCGATGCCGAAACGACCACCGGAGAAGACGTGTGACGAAGGAGATGATCGTGAGGGAATAGGGCAAGGATCGACCAACCCCATGGTCGATCCATGAGGATCGATCGACCCTGCATGGAGGGGATGCCGGCGACGGTGGCCGGCCACCTCCTAGGCGGCGGTCGATGGTGGCGTGGGGATCCCCACCCTATGCTACCCCGGTCCGGTGATTTGCTTTCCTAATTGATTCAAGTTTTCCTATTTTGAGTATTCCTATTTTTGGGAACTCTCATGGAATAGGAAAAGAATCAATTTGGAATTAATTAGGATTCCTAATTGATTATTTCTATTTTATGGAAATATTCATGGATTAGGAATTTAATTAATTTGGAAAGTAGAAGAGTCCTAAATTATTTTATTTCCTTATTTCATTATGGAAGTCTTCTAGAATATTCCAAGTGGGTCTTGGATAGGATATTCTAGAGATTTAATGAAGTAGAAAAGGAAAATAAAATAAATAAAAATATTAATAATATTTAATTTTATTTTAAATTTATTCGATTGACTTAATTATTATTAATTAAGTATCTTTTGGATTTATTAAAAATAAATAGATTTAAATATTAGAATTAATATTCTCGTCACATGGAGCATTCAAGAACGAAGACTGAAGACTAGAAGATGCGTACGGGGATGCGATTTAGGCATAATAGTCGGAAAATAATATTCTAGTATTATTTTGACTATGTGATAATACTATGTGTTTTATTACATGTATGCATGCTATATGTGTTTACATTATGCACTAGATAGCGTATCCCTTTATTGTAAAAAGCTAAGTGGGAGAGGGTATGGAAACATACCCATGGTCTCCCTTGCTGCTCTCTTGGTGACTTTTATAAACTTTTGAAGTTTATATAGACAAGTCATTGGAGGAGAGTTCTTGTAATTCCTCTTACGAGAAACATTGATTAAGTTCATCAAACAATGCCTAATTTGTCTTTCCAAAACTGATTTCAAGTCGACTCATTCTCACCCCGGGGAGTGGAATGGAGCCAAAGCCACTTGGTCATGTCGAGGACACAAATTAGAGACCTTCGTACCATTCTTTTTGAAGGTGGATCGATTGTCTGCTCGGCTCCCTCATTTATGAGAGATAGGGTTGTTCGCATGGTGAATCACTGGTAAGAAACCTCGAGTTACACTTATGATTCTCCGCGTCTTGATTTACAAGATTGAATGGATCAAGTGATTGGGAGTCAATTATAAATGTCTCTTGGTGTGGTAAACGTCCACACAACGTGGCTTGCTATGCTAACGTATTTTGGATTAATTGATGTAGACAGTTATAAGAAATTGTGAAGAGTTGTGAAGTTATCGTAAACGTCCACACAACGTGGCTTGCGGTAATGTAGCAATTCGAAACGATTTACTTTAGTACTGAGTAATGGTTTACACTTAGATACGCGTTATAGTATTCCTCCCAACGAGGTTACGCTATAAGTGATGTATGACCGAAGCAAATCTAATTGCGAAATCATTTAGGTGGGTAAACGTCCACACAACGTGGCTTGCCTTACGTGATGGGATTTTAGAGGTGATTAGTGATTTAATGATATTATTAAAGGGAGATAATATCGGATATTAAATTGTTTGTTTGTTTTATGTGCTTATAGGTTAAGAATGACTGTGACCCCACTTTGTGATATATACTTAAGGATGAAAACTCACTGGTTCCATATAATAATGATTGAGAAAGAAATCTGGACAATGTTCGGACTGTTGAGCCTTCCGAATCCACTATTGTCCCAACTGATGAGGACATTTAATATGACCTCAAGGAGATGTTAGGACATAGTGTGGAAGCCGGACTAGATGTGATTGCCATACTCATTAAGTTCAGTCCTCTCGAGGAATCGCTTAAAAACGATTTCAAAAGAATGGAACTGATAAGTATGATCAGAGAATCACAAGCTCTTGTGGCCAAGTTGGAAGTGCAAGCAAAGAAGCCCAGTGGTTTTGAACCACAGATTGGGAAAAGCAAGCCGCGAGGCAGATGCTTTCGACGCAAACAGTTTGGACACTGGAGGTCTGATTGTCCTCTCATCAAAGGTACGAAATTTTCCTTAGTCACCGAAACATTATCAGTGGTGATATCTACCAACACCTGGTGTGTAGATACGGGGGCCACTGATCATGTCTGCAATTCAATGCAGTGGTTCCAGGAAACCCGGAGACTTAGAGAGGGAGAGATCGTGGTCCACATGGGCAATGCTGCAAAGGTGGCGGTTGTTGCAGTGGGAGACGTTCACTTACGCTTTAGTAGTGATAGGGTTTTAGTTTTACAAAACTGTCTTTATGTACCAAACTTTAGAAAGAATTTGATTTCGGTTTCTAAGTTAATCATGAATGGGTATTCTGTTTCTTTTGATCACTCCGTGATCATAAGAAGAAATAGTGAAATTATCTGTTCTGGTACATTGATAGACGATTTGTATGTACTAAATCCTGAGTCTAACACAATGCAACTAACCGAGAGTAATAACACATCCACGAACACCAATAAGAGAAAGGAACGTTCTAAGATGAATCAATTATACTTGTGGCATCTAAGGCTAGGTCATATAAACTCGAATAGGCTTCAAAGGTTGAAAGCTGATAAGTTAATTAGCGATGTTGAAGGAGAGGACCTTCCTACCTGCGAATCCTGTTTGGAGGGTAAAATGACCAAACGTCCTTTTTCTGGTAAAGGACGTAGAGCTGAACAAGTATTGGATTTGATTCACTCTGATGTATGCGGACCTATGTCTACTCAGGCAAGAGGAGGGTACGAGTATTTCATCACTTTCACTGATGATTACTCAAGATATGGATATACATACCCTATGCGCCGCAAGAGCGAATCTTTTGACAAGTTCAAGGAATTCAAGGCTCTTGTGGAGAACCTTCAAGGTAAATCCATAAAATGCCTGCGATCTGATCGCGGATGCGAGTACCTGTCTGGAGAATTCAAGGCATACTTGGCAGATAATGGGATTGATTCCCAAATGACATCACCATATACTCCTCAGCTGAATGGTGTGTCAGAACGAAGGAATAGGACTCTTATGGAGATGGTACGTTCAATGATGAGTTACTCGGACTTACCTGTTATGTTCTGGGGACATGCCTTGGAAACAGCGGCGTATATTTTGAACTGGGTTCCTACCAAAACGGTACCAACTACACCCATGGAATTGTGGAGTGGGCGCAAGCCTAACTTGAAACACATTCGGATCTGGGGATGTCCAGCACATGTGTTGAGATAAGGGGCCGATAAGTTAGAACTGTTGGAAATCGACTACCCAGGATGCGTTCGTTCGATCACTCGAACATCCGAACGATCCCAGTCGACCTCCAGGTCCGTTACTCCGTTCACGTGCCAGCCCGTGTCCCGATTCACTCCCAGCCATTGCCCCGAAGGACAACCGCGCGAACCAGAGCTGGCTGCCCGAAAAACAGTGAAACGACGACCGCCGTTTGCCCTACGGCGACCGCCGTTTGTCCGCGAACAGCAGCGCGACCTGCTGTTCCGAGCGCGTTTCCGGGTCGATTTTCCTCTTCCGACTACCGATCCGGAGGTCCTTGACCCCCAGTAGTCGAGGAACATGATCCACGACGCCCGGAACCCGATCTTAGATCCGATGTATTTTTAACGAAATAGAAAACGAAACGTATGCGGAATAAAGGTTTCGATTTCTTATACCTTTGTCGCGTGATTCGGAGAAGCCGAATTGTTGAGAGCACGAAGCCTTCCAGTGTATGTCTCTATCCCCGACGTTCAGCCGTTGAGTGGGCAACGATCCGCTGAACCTTCCTCTTCTCCTTTCTCTCTTGAACCCACCCTCTTGAACCCACCGTAGGAATAATATCCTCTGTCTCAGAAATATATTTGCGCAAGCAAAATTATTTCTACAGAATTATTACTCCGCTAATCTGAATTAATTAAGCAGAGGAAAATTAATTGCGCAAGCTTTTATTTTCTCTGCAGAATTAATTATAGCGGCGTAAGTAAGGTTTTGATTTTCTGTCTCAGAAATATAATTGCGCTAGCAATCAATTTCATTTCTCCAGAAAAATTTCTCCAGAAAATAATAACAGCGCTAATCTATTTATTTTTACAGAAAAATAATTGCGCAACAATTTATTTTTCTCCGCAAAAATAAAATAGCGGCGTTTCTTAGGTTTAGAGAAAGAGAGGGTGAGGTATTTATAAAGCTACACCAGGGACCTTATGGAAATTAATTATTAGGCTAAATTGCAATTTAATTAACTCGGCGTCCTAAAAGGCAAACCTTAATTAAATTCCACAATTTTAATTATAATTAATTCCACTATAAAATTATAATTGAATTCCCAATAATTAATTTATATTATTTCAACAATAATAATTCCGCCGAATTACATATACGACTTTCCCCGTGTTTAAGATATCGTATGTCCACGAATTAACTTTAATTACTAATAATTAAATTAACTCGTTTCTTGTTATCCGATACTAGTACCACTCATCCTTATTATCATGTGGAACGAATCCACCTGCAGGGTTTACATGATAAACTTTATGAGCTCATCTCGGGGACATCATCAACCCAATAAATGGGACACAGTTTCCTGTCTATAATCTATAGCATGCCGTGTGTACAATTCCGATTCCCAATTTACCGAGAATATTGACTAATCAATTAGTCTCACTCACTAGTAAGTCAAAGAACCGAGAACTGGACACACGCACCTATAATTATATAGGGATTAGGAATTCGTATATCTGTAATATCTGAGGTCTAGTTCGATTACTGCGATTAGTATAAATCGAACGCCCTCCCGTGGTCCTGCTCAATACACCAAGTGTACGAGTGTAACATGATAGTCAAGACCGACTATCTACCAGTCACACTACGACGTACCGATGGATTATCCCTGTCCATCTAAGTCGTGAGCTACTGTTCGATAGTATACGAGTAACCAACAGTATGATCTTCCGCGTGTCTCCTCACGCCATACTGTCTACAACGTATACATCAAGGACTATTGCATTAAATGCAATCATGCTTGAATCATATCTCGAATTATTGTATAGATAAGGATTTCCGTATTTGCACTAAACTAGACATTTAGAATACAACTCCATCAAGAACCAAGATCAGAATTACGGCTGTTTGTAGGATACCCGAAAGGAACTAAAGGTGGCATGTTCTATAGTCCTACGGACCAGAAGATCGTTATAAGTACTAACGCTCGGTTCTTAGAGGAAGACTATGTCATGGACCACAAGCCCAAAAGTGACATAATACTTGATGAGTTGAGAGGTAACGAGAAAGACTTAGATACAGCCGAACCGAGTAGTGATACACCACTAGAACCTGCACCTACTGTCACTGTTAATACACCGGAACGTCGTCGTAGTGGGAGGGTTGTTAAACAACCAGAAAGATGGATTGGACTGGGTGAGTCTTCGGACTCTGGACCTGGAGTTCATGAAATCGATCCCTGGACCTATGATGAGGCAGTACAAGATACAGATGCGCCTTCTTGGAAGAAAGCAATGAAATCCGAAATTGAATCTATGGATTCTAATAAAGTCTGGGATCTTGTAGAACCACCAAACGGCGTAAAGCCAATTGGGTGTAAATGGGTCTACAAGAGAAAGAGAGGATCTCACGGAAAGGTTGAAACCTTTAAAGCTCGGCTTGTTGCGAAAGGCTATACTCAGAAAGAGGGAATCAATTATGAGGAGACCTTTTCGCCGGTAGCCAAGATAAAGTCGATCTGGATTCTGTTATCCATAGCAGCTCATATGGACTATGAGGTGTGGCAAATGGATGTCAAGACAACTTTCCTAAATGGAAGTCTTGACGAGACGATTTATATGAAACAACCAGAAGGCTTCATTGCTAAGGAGCGAGATCATCTAGTATGCAAGCTTAATCGATCCATTTATGGATTGAAAAAAGCCTCGAGATCGTGAAACCTGCGGTTTGATGAAGTAGTCCAATCTTTTGGATTCATTCAAAGCATGGACGAATCGTGTGTGTATTGGAAACGTGATGGAAAGAAGGTGGTGTTTCTCGTGCTTTATGTAGACGACATTCTTCTCATTGGCAACAGTGTGAAAATGTTATCGAACATAAAGGGATGGTTGTCTAGACAATTCGATATGAAAGATTTGGGACAAGTTGGACATGTTCTAGGGATCAAAGTTATAAGGGATCGCCGGAGTAGAACATTGTACCTTTCCCAGCAATCTTACATAGACACGATTCTGGCTCGCTTTAACATGCAAGATTCCAAGAAGGGTGAACTACCTTTCAGTAAAGGAACTTATCTTTCTAAGGAGATGTGTCCTCGGACACAGAAGGAGAAAGATGAAATGAAAGCAGTTCCCTACGCTTCGGCTGTGGGAAGCTTGATGTATGCAATGTTATGCACGAGGCCTGATATCTGCTATGCAGTTGGCATAGTGGCGAGATATCAGAGTAATCCTAGAAAGGCTCATTGGACTGCCGTAAAGAGCATTTTCAAGTATTTGCGAAATACTAAGGATTATGTTCTAAGTTACGGGGCAGACAATCTGATTCCTTTGGGTTACACGGATTCGGATTTCCAAGCTGATAAGGACCGGCGTAAGTCAACATCAGGCTATGTGTACACTTTGGGAGGTGGAGCCGTATCATGGAAGAGTGTTAAGCAAAAGTGCATTTCAGACTCTACCATGGAAGCTGAATATGTTGCAGCCTCAGAGGCAATGAAAGAGTCAGTTTGGTTCCTTAATTTCCTCCAGGACTTAGATGTGATTCCGAGTTTGCCCAAAGCTATGACAATTTATTGTGATAATAGCGGTGCAGTGGCAAACAGTAAGGAACAACGGTCCCATAGTGCTACGAAACACATAAAGCGCAAGTACCACCTGATTCGAGACAGCGTCAAGAGAGGCGATGCGATAGTCACCAAGATAGCTTCGGAGGACAACCTAGCGGACCCTTTTACCAAGATACTTCCTAAGGAAGTTTATTTCAAGCACTTGGAGGGTTTGGGAGTCAGAAGTTTGGAAGATAAGACAAGACCTTAGTATAAGTGGGAGATTGTTGGAGTAATATACTTAATGTCTAGATTTGAGTATTCTGAACTCCTTGTGCACTTTCATTTACCTATTAATAATGAACATTCATTTGCTTTTAATTATTTTTAATTAAATATATGCAAATAATAGCCCTGGATTATATACGTTGTAGTTAGTATGGTGTGCGGGCCCACACAAAAGATCATACTATCGGTTACTCGTATTTAATCAAACAGTTGCTCACGACCTAGATGGACACGGACCAATTCATCGGTATAGTCGTTGTGTGAGAGAGAAAATAATCTGTCTTGATTATTTTATCACACTTGTACATTTGGTGTATTGAGCGGATCGATTGAGACTTATCAATTAGGATTGCTCTGTGATAATTGATTTAAGTCTAAGTGTATTTTATTCTTAATCACCGATACTATTGCGGGTGTGTATATTTTGTTGGAAATCGATATCCCGGGCTATTAAAATTTGCGGAAAATAATAACCCGACCGAAATCCTCTCGCCGGAAACCGATCACGAACACCACGAAGAACCGGGGCCCGACCGGAGAATCGCCGTGAGGGCGAAACCCTAGCCGAACCCCCATGCATGGGGTTCGCGATCGCCGTGCATGGCGATCGCCGAGGATGCGGGGTGCATCCCCGCGGGGCTGTCGGACCAGCACTCGCCGGCGGTGAGTCCGGCGACTCACCGCCACCGCCACACGAGGAGGAGGGCGCCTAGCCGAGGCTTTAGCCCTCGGCTGCCCTCGCGATCGAGCCCAGCTCGATCGCCCACCCCGGCTTCAGCCAGGGCTCCCCGTGCGCACGCCGCCGTCGGAGGGGCGGCTGGGATCCGCCGCGGCGCCAGCCCGCGGCATCCCAGCGATCGACCGAAGTCGATCGCATGCCCCGGCGTCCAGCCGGGGCTCGTCCCTCGTCGCGCGGTACCGGCGGTCGAACCCTAGGGTTCGGCCGCCCCTTGTTCGATCCCGACGGGGATCGCGTGATACCCGTATCCCGGTCTCGACGTTCTCCCGTATCGTGCGTTCATGTATGTATCACAATCAATTCACATAAAATCATACAAGGGAGTTTATGATTCTACCTTTCGATTCGTTGTGCGGAGAAACGAAATCAAGATGATGAAATTACGATCTTCCCACGTATTCCTTGCACTAGCTTGAACGTCGGGTGGGCGACGATCTTCCAAGCTTATGGATCCTCTTCAACTCTCTAGAATATCAAGTATGATAATCTTGTCTTTTCTTATGAAATAGTGAAGACCATGTAGTGCTTTTATAGGCTACGTAGGGGATCTAAAGGAGGTGGAATATTGGGCTTCCAATATTAAAGATTAAATTGAGCCCAAGCCCAAATCTATTAATCCTCTATTAATATTAATTAATTTATTTTCCACTATATAAATTAATTGCACTCCCAATATTAAACCATATTATATCAAATAATATTTCTCCGGTAGTATTATTTATTCCGTGTATTTAAGATTTAAATATCCATGAATAAAATTAATTTATTGCTAATTAATTTATTCATCTCTTAAATCCGAGACTAGTACCATTCAACCTTAATTATTGTGCGGAACGAATCCACTCATGAGGTTTACACAATAATTCCTTATGAACTCATCTCGGGGATATTATCAACCCTTCCGGGATACACTTTCCCGTCAAGTATTCACGGCATGTCATATATAAAATATAGTGACCCAACTTAACCGGTAATTAACCCAATAATTAAATCGGTTAATTCCTTTGGAAAATCAAAGTCACATATATTAAATATACACACCCGCAATAGTATCGGGGATTAAGAATAAAATACTCTGAGACTTGAATCGATTATCTAAGGCAATCCTAATCGATAAATCTCAAGCGATCCGCTCAATACACCAAGTGTACAAGTGTGATAAAATAATTAAGACAAATTATTTTCTCTCTCACACAACGACTATACCGATGGATTGGTCCGTGTCCATCTAGGTCGTGAGCAACTGTTTGATTAAATACGAGTAACCGATAGTATGATCTTCTGTGTGGGGCCCGACACACCATACTAACTACAACGTATAAAATCCAGGACTATGATTTGCATATATTTAATTATCAATAATTAAATGCAAACAATTGTGTATTTATTTAATAGATTAAATGCTATGACCGGGAGTTTACTGTTACTTAAATCTAGACATTAAGTACACAACTCCAACAATCTCCCACTTGTACTAAGGTCTAGTCATTTTCTCCAAACTCCCGACTCTCATACTCATCACGTGCTTAAATTGTACTTCCAAGAAGTAATATGTGAATGAGAACTCTAGGTTGCCGCTCTGAAGTTATCTTGGTGACTACTGCGTCGTCTCCCTTGACAATGACTCGTATCAGGTGGTACTTGCTCTATGTGTTAACATCACTTTTGACTTATGACTTCTTCCAGTTTACCATGCACCGCTATCCAATAGCCTTTGGTAAACTAAGAGTCATATCCAAGTCAAGAGGTTCATCCCGGAACCTATCCAAAACTTCCGCTGCCTCTGAGGCTGCTATTCGGTTATGAGAGAGTCTGAGAAGCGTCCTGCTTATCACTCTTTCATTTCATGGTTCCACCTCTTTCTAAGAGTGAACACATAGCCTGATATCGACTTACACTGGTCCTTCTCTGATTTAAGATCTGAGAATTTGTAATCAAATAAGATTTCGTCTTGCTTAATCTAGTACATTCAAGTACTTTTACAGCATTCGAATATCTCTTGTCCAGATTACTTTGATATCCTCCCACTACGCAAACCGCATAGTTGATATCAGGTTCTCGTTTTACAACATTGCATCTTTAAAGCTTTCCACACTTGAAGTGTAGGAAACTTCTTTGTCTTCATCTATCTCCTTCATGTGTTCGAATCACATACCCTTTAGATAGATGTATATTCTTTCTCTGAAAGGCAATAACCTTTCTCAGAATAATGCATGCTTAAAACAAACCATGATCATATAAGATGTCTAGGAGAAGTACAATGTTCTTATCCCTAGATCCTAAGATCTCAAGAACATGCTCTAACTTCTACTCAATCTTATATCCCGATTTATTTAGACAACCATCATTTTATGTCTGATAACATCTTTACATTGTTGCCAATGATAAAATGTCATCTACATTAAAATTCCGAGAAACACCACCTTGTTTCCATCACGTTTCCAATACACATTTCGTCTATGCCTTTTGATGAATCCATTAGATGGACTATCTCATCAACTTGCAAGTTCCACGATTCATAGCTTTGTCATAATCCATAAATGGATTTACCAAGCTTGTACTCTAAATGATCTAGCCTCTTAACAATAAACCTTATTGTTCTCCAAGCAGACACATTTAGATCTAGTACCGCCCTCATGCAGAGCTTAGGGAAAGATTTCATCTTTACCAGATCCAGAGTTCAAAACTCTTCTAGTCTTATGAACATCTCCGGTTGTTTAACAACCTCCCACTGCAATGGCGTCCTTGTGTATAACAGTAATAACAGTAGGTGCAGTGTGTCGTGTATTTCTACTCGGTTTGGCTGGTTCCTAGTCTTTGTCCTTCTTCTCATTCCAAGGTATTACGTCAGTTAGGGATTTGTAGTTCATCTAATAGTCTTCCTCTAAGAACCGGGCGATATACTTCCTTCTGGTTCATAGTACTATAGAACATAAAACATTTTGTTCATCTAGGATATCCTACAACCATATTGAATATGTCGTTGTCTCCAGGAATATCCATAGAACATAGGTAGTTCTGAACAACTTGTTCTTATTACTATTAGAATTCTATTTCTTATTACTGACTCACCATCTCTACACGTAAGTGTATGGTTCAGTCATTTGAGACTTAATCTCAATCTTTGATTATGCTATGTGTTATTCAGATAGGTGATAGCCTCCGCGATTTTAGTCGCAGGCTTCCAATGAATATACTTAGAAGGTTCCCCATAATTGCTTTGTGACTAAACACTTTGCTTTTATGGCACATCAAGCATCCTAATTCATTTTTTGAGTATTCTTAAAAGAACTACTCGCACTTTTCTAATTACACATATGTCTGCATATACCATTGATCATTCTCAATACTTGTCCGAATTCTATCCTTTACCGAAAGGTATGCTTAGTTGTATTATCTTCCAAATTCGATTCTTAGGTCGGAAGGTCCATTCCTTCAACTATAATTGATCAAATCAATTTCGACCTTTTGAATCTTATTTGAATAAATACTACTAAGTATAAGAATTCACAAGTATAATGATTTAAAGAAATATATCTTTCAAGTAAAACAAGTTATAGAACGGTTTGTTGCATCGTGGTAGACTAAGGATTTATCATTCACATTATTGCTATCTAATGTACCAGATTAGATAATACCATTATTTCTTATCAAAATCATCAACATGATTAAAGAAATAAAATATCCATTCATAAATAATAGAAATCCAGAACAGAAGTTCTTTCTAAAATAAAGGGTATATAAAACAATAAACTTGAAATGAAATCCTATTTAACTACTAAAGCAGATAAATGTCTTCCACCGCAACAGCTGCCTCCTCTACAGCTTTGCCCGTGTAGACTCGAACTCTTCTTCTCTAAGTCGCCGGGTTTTCTGGAACCCCTGCATTTAAAGAAATGCACATACCGTCAGTGGTTCCATATCTACACACCAGATTTCTGGTAGATAATACCGCTGACTATGTTTTTACGACTAAAGAAAAATTCGTACCTTTGAGAGGACATTCAGACTTCCAGTGTCCAAACTTATTGCATCGGAAGCACTTGCCTCTTGGCTTGGCAGCCCCCACTCGTGGTCCATTCCTCTTGGCACCACTGGGTTTCCAGGCTTGCTTCCTTTTCTTGTTCCTACCTCCAACAGCTTTGAAGCTTTTGGAATTGGTAGCTACAAGTGCTTGAGACTTGCTCTTCTTGTAGATCCCCTCTGCCGCCTTCAGTTCAGTCAGGAGTTGCGCAAGAGTATAAGACAGTTTACCCATATTATAACTCATGCGAAACTGCTCAAAACTAGGGGTCAGAGACTGGAGTATGATGTCGACTTGCGTCTCAGCATCAATTTGAGCTCCTAGGATCTCAAGTTCATTCAACAAACTCATCATCTTAAGAACGTGCTCCCCAACGGGCGTTCCTTCAGACTGAGTAGTTGTCATAAGGACTCTCATGGCTTCTTGCCTTGCCGCACGATCTTGCTCTCCAAACATTTCCTTGAGGTTGTACAACATATCCTCGGCAGTGTCCATCGACTGATGTTGGGTTTGGAGTACATTTGACATTGAAGCCAAAATATAACACCTAGCCATTTCATCAGCCTTTTTCCACTTCCGATATGCTTCTTTTTCCTCATTAGTTGAGGCATCCGTGGGCTCAGCAGGACATGCATCATAGAGTACAAACTTGTACTCTTCAGAAGTCAGGACAATGTCCAAATTTCTCCTCTAATCAATATAATTGGGGCCAGTGAGTTTATGCTCCTTGAGTATCACAGAAAGTGGGTTCATAGTTATTCTCTAAACCTATAAGCACATTTAAACAAACAATCAATTTAATGTCCGATATTATCTCCCTCAAATAATATCATTAAATTACTAATTACATCTAAAATCCCATCAGATATGGCAAGCCACGATAGTGTGGACGTTTACCTATCCAAATGATTTAGCAATTAGATTTGCTTCGGTCGTACATCATCATTAGCGTTACTTCGATGGGAAGAATACTAAGAAGCGTACCTAAGTGTAAACCATTACTCAGTACCAAGAAGATCGTTTGAGACTCGTATATTTCCGCAAGCCACGATAGTGTGGACGTTTACGTTAAAACACGATCCTTCACTTTCTTCTACAACTGTCTACATCAATTGATCCAAAATCCCATTCAATGTAGCAAGCCACGATAGTGTGGACGTTTACTACACCAAAAGACTTTTACAATTGACATCCAAGTTACAAGATCCATTCGATTTTCGTAAATCAGGACGCGGAGAATCATAAGTGAAACTCGAAGTTTCTAACCAGTGATTCACCATGCGAACAACCCTATCTCTCATTAGATGAGGGAGCCGAGCAGACAATCGATCCATCTTCAAAAGAATGGTACGAATGTCTCTAATTTGTGTCATCGACATGACCAAGTGGCTTTGGCTCCATTCCACTCCCCGGGGTGAGAATGAGTCGACTTGAAGTTAGTTTCAGAAAGACAAATTAGGCATTTTTTGATAAACTTAATCAATGTTTCTCGTAAAAGGAATTAAAAGAATTCTCCTCCAATGACACATCTATATGAACTTCAAAAGTCCATAAGAGTCACCAAGAGAACAATAATGGAGACCATGAGAATGTTTCCATCCCCTCTCCCACTTAGCTTTTTATAACAAAGGGATATGCTATCTAGTACATAAAAATAAACACATATAGCATGCATACAAGCAATAAAGCACATAGTATCACATAGTCAAAATAATGCTAGAAAAATTATTTTCCGACTATCATGGCTTTATTCCATCTCCGTATGCGTCTTCTAGTCTTCAGTCTTCGTTCTTGAATGCTCCATGTGACGAGAATATTAATCCCAATATTTAAATCTATTTAATTTTAATAAATCCAAAAGATACTTAATTCGAAAATTAAGTCAATCGAATAAATCAAAATAAAATTAAATATTATTAATATTTTTATTTATTTATTTTCCTATCTAATTCTATTAAATCTCTAGAATAATCTATCCAAGTAAAACTTGGAATATTCTAGAAGACTTCTATAATAGAATAAGGAAATAAAATAAATTAGGACTCTTCTACTTTCCAAAATTAATTAATTTCCATGTCTATGAAAATTCCCATAAAATAGGAATAATCAATTAGGAAATAAATCAATCATTAATTAATTTTTATTCCTTTCCAATTCTATTAAATCTCTAGAATCCAATTCCAAGTAGAACTTAGAATATTCTAGAAGACTTCCATAATAGAATAAGGAAATAAAATTAATTCCAATTAATTCTTTTCCTATTTCCATGAGAGTTCCCGAAAATAGGAATACTCAAAATAGGAAAACCGAATCAATTAGGAAAGTGAATCTTGGTAGGAGTAGTATGGGTTCGGGATCCCCACACCACCACCACCACCACCGAACGCCACAACCACCAGAGGAGGGCACCGCCGCCGCCACCCCAGCCGGCCGGCCACCACCATACCGGCGGCAGCCCCAGCCGAAGGGCGATCGACCCCTCCCCATGGCTTCGGTCATGGGGTCGATCATGGGGTTGATCGACCCCCGGTTTTTCGTCCTCTTTGTCTTCTTCGTCACACGCGTTCTCCGGCGGTCGTCTCGGCATCGATCCAACGTAAATAAATTAAAAGAATTAAATTTACAATTCCGGTATCGATTCTATACATGAAATCGACCCTATACACTTTCCGGAAAACATAGAACAATAATAATAAATCTAAATTCGGTCAACCCCCGAATTTTTACTATTACAAGCATTCATCCACACAAAACGAATCTCGACATGTCCGAGAGTTTAATAATCATGGCAAAATTAAATCAACAATTAATTAAACAATTAATCAATTAATTAACCATGATAGTCGGAATCCCTGCAAGGTAGAACGATAACTCAACACATACATGAACACGAAACCAAACGCTCGGATACCAATTGTTGGAAATCGATATCCCGGGCTATTTAAATTTGCGGAAAATAATAACCCGACCGAAATCCTCTCGCCGGAAACCGATCATGAACACCACGAAGAACCGGGGCCCGACCGGAGAATCGCCGCGAGGGCGAAACCCTAGCCGAACCCCCATGCATGGGGTTCGCGATCGCCGTGCATGGCGATCGCCGGGGATGCGGGGTGCATCCCCGCGGGGCTGTCGGACCAGCACTCGCCGGCGGTGAGTCCGGCGACTCACCGCCACCGCCACACGAGGAGGAGGGCGCCCAGCCGAGGCTTCAGCCCTCGGCTGCCCTCGCGATCGAGCCCAGCTCGATCGCCCGCCCCGGCTTCAGCCGGGGCTCCCCGTGCGCACGCCGCCGTCGGAGGGGCGGCTGGGATCCGCCGCGGCGCCAGCCCGCGGCATCCCAGCGATCGACCGAAGTCGATCGCATGCCCCGGCGTCCAGCCGGGGCTCATCCCTCGTCGCGCGGTATCGGCGGTCGAACCCTAGGGTTCGGCCGCCCCTTGTTCGATCCCGACGGGGATCGCGTGATCCCCGTATCCCGGTCTCGACGTTCTCCCGGATCGTGCGTTCATGTATGTATCACAATCAATTCACATAAAATCATACAAGGGAGTTTATGATTTTACCTTTCGATTCGTTGTGCGGAGAAACGAAATCAAGATGATGACCTTACGATCTTCCCACGTATTCCTTGCACTAGCTTGAACGTCGGGTGGGCGACGATCTTCCAAGCTTATGGATCCTCTTCAACTCTCTAGAATATCAAGTATGATAATCTTGTCTTTTCTTATGAAAAAGTGAAGACCATGTAGTGCTTTTATAGGCTACGTAGGGGATCTAAAGGAGGTGGAATATTGGGCTTCGAATATTAAAGATTAAATTGAGCCCAAGCCCAAATCTATTAATCCTCTATTAATATTAATTTATTTATTTTCCACTATATAAATTAATTGCACTCCCAATATTAAACCATATTACATCAAATAATATTTCTCCGGTAGTATTATTTATTCCGTGTATTTAAGATATAAATATCCATGAATAAAATTAATTTATTGCTAATTAATTTATTCATCTCTTAAATCCGAGATTAGTACCATTCAACCTTAATTATTGTGCGGAACGAATCCACTCATGAGGTTTACACAATAATTCCTTATGAACTCATCTCGGGGATATTATCAACCCTTCCGGGATACACTTTCCCGTCAAGTATTCACGGCATGTCATATATAAAATATAGTGACCCAACTTAACCGGTAATTAACCCAATAATTAAATCGGTTAATTCCTTTGGAAAATCAAAGTCACATATATTAAATATACACACCCGAGTGGGGCCCGACACACCATACTAACTACAACGTATAGAATCCAGGACTATATTTTGCATATATTTAATTATCAATAATTAAATGCAAACAATTGTTTATTTATTTAATAGATTAAATGCTATGACCGGGAGTTTACTGTTACTTAAATCTAGAAATTAAGTACACAACTCCAACATATTTAATATAAGTGACTTTGATTTTCCAAAGGAATTGACCGGTTTAATTATTGGGTCAATTATCGGTTAAGTTGGGTCACTATATTTTATATATGGTATGCCGTGAATTCTTGACGGGACAGTGTATCCCGGAAGGGTTGATAATATCCCCGAGATGAGCTCATAAGGATTTATTATGTAAACCTCGCGAGTGGATTTGTTCCCGCATAATAAATAAGGTTGAGTGGTACTAGTCTCGGATAAAAGAGATGAATAAATTTATTAAGCAATAAATAAATTTTATTCATGGATATTTAAATTTTAAATACACGGAATAAATAAATACTACCGGAGAAATATTATTGGATATAATATGGTTTAATATTGGGAGTGCAATTAATTTATATAGTGGAAAATAAATTAATTAATATTAATGGGATTAATAGATTTGGGCTTGGGCTCAATTTAATCATTAATATTGGAAGCCCAATATTCCACCTCCTTTAGATCCCCTACGTAGCCTATAAAAGCACTACATGTTATTCACAATTAGAAAGAGACAAGATAATCATACTTGATTAGTCTAGAGAGTTCGTGAAGGAGATCCATAAGCTTGGAGGATCGTCGCCCACCCGACGTTCAAGCTAGTGCAAGGAATTCGTGGGAAGATTCAAAGGTCATCTTGATTTCGTTTCTCCGAACAACGAATCGAAGGTATAAAATCTAAACGCCCTTGATTTTATTTGATTTGGATTATCATGAAATACCGTAGAACGCAAGATCCAAAGATCGAACCCGGATTAGACGACGAACGCGTGGTGGCGATCTAGGATCGCCGGACCACGACGATCGCCGCCTAGGGTTTCGGCGAGGCGCACATGGGGAGAACCCCGGCTGGTTGCCGGGGATGCGATCGATCACCCCGATCAATCGTTGGCCGCGGGCTGGGTCCCGCGATGGCCCAGCTGGAGGCGGGCCGAACTCCCATGCGGCGGCGAGTCGCCGGACTCGCCGCGGGGGCTGCTGGCCAGCCCCATCGATCGCGATGATCGACGCGATCATCGATCGCGTGAGCCCTAGCCGCGGGGGCTCGGCTGGGCCTGCGGTCGTGGCTTCGGTCACGTCGTGCGTTCGGTCGTGCTCCGGTTCGCATGGCGGTGTTCACGTGATCTTCGGCGAAAGGTTTTTGATCGGGCTATGGTTTCCGCAAATTTTAATAGCCCGGGATATCGAATTCCAACAATACAATGGCTCATTTTCAATTAATTAAAATATTACTTATGGTTATCAGAACAAATCCTTGTTAAAAATTTCATCAAATATCAAAAAGGAATTACCTAGGGTTATCAGACAAATCGCGCAGCTGGCCTTTAGATAAACACTGTTGAAATCCCGACGTAGTTACGGTTGATTCGAACTCCAATTTCGTTATTCACCATCGACGGGAAGCTTGGAGGCCTTGAGGAAGAAACTAATCTGATCCGGAGCGAGCGCGTGGAGAATAGCTACGGTTTGACGGCGAGCGATGCCGGAGTGCGGTGGAATGGGCTGCGGTTTTGCAGCGAGCGATGCCGGAGTGCGGTGGAACGGACGAGGGAAAATTATCTAGTTTGAGGCGGTGGAATCGTTGAAGCGGTGAATATTGAAAGAAGTATGAAGTGTATTGGAGTGTGACGTATTCAATGACGTAATAAATGATATTGGGCTGAATTAGAGTTGGGTTTTTTTTATATGGTGGGCTGGTCTAAGATGCACATCTTATACCCAAGGTGCAAGATATAGGGTCTCTTTGTTGACCGATGACTTGAACCAAACTAATTAAAAGAAAAATAGAATTAAAACGGATGAACGAAACGAACACATAATTGATATTTTTCGTGAGATAAAAATGGCCTCAGGCTCATTAGGAATTTGGGTACGGTGGTCGGTCGATTCGTGCGTTGATTTCTTGTTCGAACTCGGTCCGTATATTATTTTGGAGAGCAAACTAATTGGTATTTCTTTATTTATGAAATATAATTATATTGGAAATATAATTATATTATTAATTAGAAAGAGAATTAGAGTTTTATTTAGAATAAGAATAAAAGAATTTTATTCCTAATCATATTGTTACTTATTTTATGGATTTGTTACACCTATAAATAGAAATTTTCATACATTATTATTAGTATGATGTTATTGAGAACATCAACTCCATCAATGTTATTGAGGGCATTGATTTGAGAGATCGATATTATTGAGAATATCGCGAGACGCGGTGTTTTTGATAGAACATTTTCATAGAGAGATTTCGTAAGATAGATCTTTTGAGAGATCTATATTTGTAACCCCGTTGATTCGATTATAGTGATATTTTTTCCTTCGCCCGTGGTTTTTCCTTATTTTGGGTTTCCACGTAAAATTCGTATTCTATCTTTTATATCGTTTTCTTTCGTCATCAATTTAATATTTCAAGTTATTTTATATGGAGTAATTTTGGGAGTCGAAATTACAACAAGTGGTATCAGAGCCTGAGGTCGCGACTTGGGATTCCTGTGGAGCTTGAGAATATTTTTCGGAGATGGCGATGAAGTATGATATTCTGATGTTGGATAGGAACAATTGGTTCTCGACGTGGCGATTCAAGATGGAGGCGATTTTGGATCAATTGGATCTAGACGAGACTTTATTGGGGCTCGACAATATGCCAAGCTAGTTGAAGATAGAGGAGAAAGAGAAGAAGGATCGAAAGGCAAGGGGGGTTATTGGGCTACATCTCTCTACTGGAAGAGGTGATGCATGAGAAGACGGCGACAGACATGTGGAAGAAAATCGAGGAGCTTTGTTTGGTGAAGAGCCTGACGAGCAAGCTACATCTCAAGCAAAAATTATTTCTTCACAAAATGCTCGAAGGAGGTAATTTGCAGGATCACTTATCTACTTTTAATGAGATGGTCTCGGATCTCGAGAATTTAGGGATAAAGTACGGTAGTGAAGACTTGGCGTTGTGGTTATTGTGTTCCTTGCCTCCTTCTCATGCAAATTTTAGGGATACGGTGCTCTACAGTCGAGAAACCTTTACTAGGCAGGATGTAGTCCATGCGCTACATTCTAAAGAGAGGATGAAATTTCTCGTTGATGGAAGGTCTTATGCAATAGGTGAAGGCCTTAACGTCCAAGGTGTTGGAAATCGATATCCCGGGTTATCAAAAATTACGGAACCGACAACCCGACCAAAATCCTCGATCGCCAGAGAACCAACCGCGAACACCGTACGAGTCGGAGCCTAGCCGAGCACCGCCACGGGCGAACTCGCGGCACCCAACCGAGCCCCCATACGGGGCTCGCAATCGCTCTCGTAGCGATCGCTGGGGAACCAACCGCGAACACCGTACGAGTCAGCCCCGCAGCGAGTCGCCGGACTCGCTGCACACGAGTTAGGCTCGTCCCAGCGCACCGCTGCAGGAAGTCCCGCAGCAGACCACGAGTCGCTACGGGCGACTCCCGCAGCTCCCACCGATCGAGCCTACGGGCTCGATCGATCCCTCGACTCCAAGCCGAGGGTTCTCGCGCACGATCCCGGTGGGGATCTCTAGGCCGCCGGCGGTCCGGTGGTCTTCGACCACCACCGCCCGGTCTATCCCCGTCCTTGGTTTGTTCGTTTCCCGGATCTTCGGTTCATGTGTACATCACGATAATTAAATAAAATCATAAAGGGGTTTTATGATTTTTACCTTTGTTCTCGTTTTGCGGAGAAACGACATCTTTAGTTGAAGACCTTTAAACCTTCCCGCGTATTCATTGCACTTCGTTCGAACGTCGTGTGGGCGACGATCCTCCGAACTCTTATGGATCTCCTTCTCTCCTTTCTCTCTAGAATTGTGATTTTCAAGTTATGAGAATAGAGAAGACCATGTAGTGCTTTTATAGGCTACGTAGGGGATCTAAAGGAGATGGAATATTGAGCTTCCAATAATAGTGATTAAATTGAGTCAAAGCCCAAACCTATTAATCCTTACTATTATTAATTATATTTATTTTCCACTATATAAATATAATTGCACTCCCAATATTATAACGTATTATATAAAATAATATTATCTCCGGTAGTATTATTTATTCCGTGCGTTTAAGATATAAATGTCCATGAATAAATTAAATTTATTGCTAATTAATTTATTCATCTCTTGTAATCCGAGAATAGTACCATTCAATTTTAATTATTATGCGGAACAAATCCACTCATGAGGTTTACATAATAATTCCTTATGAACTCATCTCGGGGGCAATATCAACCCTTTTGAGGACACACTTTCCCGTCATGAATTCACGGCATGTCATACATAAAATACCGTGACCTAACTTTGCCGATAATCGACCGGTTATTCTAATCGCTCAATTCCTTTGGAAAATCAAAGTCATTAATATTAAATGCATACACCTGCAATAATATTAGGGATAAAGAATAAAATACACTGAGACTTAAATCGATTATCTAAGGCAAACTTGGCCTAATCGATAAATCTTAAGCCATCCGCCAAATACACTATACCGATGGATTGGTCCTTGTCCATCTACGTCGTGATTTACTGTTTGATCAAAATACGAGTGACCGATAGTATGATCTTCCATGTGACGTCGCACACCATACTAACTACAACGTATATAATCCATGACTATAATTTGCATATATTTAATTATAAATAATTAAAAGCAAATAATTGTTTATTTATTTAAATAGATTAAATGCCATGGACCGGGAGTTTATGTTACTTAAATCTAGACATTAAGTATACAACTCCATCAATCTCCCACATATACTAAGGTCTAGTCATTTCCTCCAAACTATAGACCTCCATACCCATCACGTGCTTGATCAGCACTTCCAAAGAAGTGCCTTGTGAGTGAGCATTCTAGGTTGCCGTCTTCGAAGTTATCTTGGTGACTACAGCGTCGTCTTACTTGACGATGACTCGTATCAGGTGGTACTTGCGCTCTATTTGTTATCTTCACTACGGACTTATGACTTCTTTTAGTTTGCCATTGCACCTTTATATACATAGCCTTTGGTAAACTAAGAATCATATCTATGTCCAGAGGTTATCCCGGAGCCCTACCAAAACTTTCGCTGCCTCTGAGGCTGCCATATTTGGTTACCCATGGTTGAGTCCGAAAAAGCATCGTGCTTATCACTCTTCCATGTTAAAGCTCCACCTCCTTTATAAGTGAACACATAGTCTGATGGAGTTATATTCTAAATGTCTAGTTTAGTGACAATATGGAACTCCTTATCTGTGTTTTTCATTATCTATTAATCAAACTGTCGGCATTTTGTCTATCATGTACTTTATGCAATAGTCCTAGATATATACGTTGTAGACATTATGGCGTGAGGAGACACGCGGAAGATCATACTGTCGGTTACTCGTATACTATCGAACAGAAGCTCACGACTTAGATGGACAGGGACAATCCATCGGTATGTCGTAGTGTGACTGGGTAATAGTTGGTCTTGACTATTATGTTACACTCGTACACTTGGTGTATTGAGCAGGACCACGGGAGGGCGTTCGATTTATACTAATCGAAGTAATCGAACTAGACCTCAGATATTACGGATATACGAATTCCTAATCCCTATATAATTATAGGTGCGTGTGTCCAATTCCCGGTTCTTTAACTTGCCAATGAGTGAGACCAATTGATTAGTCGAGATACTCGGTAAATTGGGAATCGTAATTGTACGCACGGCATGCTATAGATTATAAACAGGAAACCGTGTCCCGTTTATCGGGTTGATGATGTCCCCGAGATGAGCTCATAAAGTTTATCATGTAAACCCTGCAGGTGGATTTGTTCCACATGATAATAAGGTTGAGTGGTACTAGTCTCGGATAATAAGAGACGAATTGATTTATTTATTAGTAATAAAATTAATTCGTGGACATACGATATCTTAAACACGGGGAATGTCGTATATGTAATTCGGCGGAAATATTATTGTTGATATAATATTAAATTTATTTCGGGAATTCAATTATTATTATTTAGTGGAATTAATAATAATTAAAATTGTAATTAATTAAAGGATTTTCTTTTAAGGACTCCTAGATAATTAATATTGCAATTTAGCCCGGAATTTATTTACCTAAGAGGTCCCTAGTGTAGCTCTGTTTAACCCCCCCCCCCCCCCCCCCTTGCCCTCTCCTAAGACCTAACATTCGCCGCAACATTTTATTTCAGCAGAGAAAAACAATTGTTAGCGCAATTAAAAAGTTTCTCTGTTAAAATAAAAATAGTTAAATCAAATAAAATTGTATCATAGAATAATTCATACGCTGGTCTTGGAAGGAGAGTGCAGACAAGGACGAAGCCAGAGGATCGTTGCCCACACAACGGCTGGAGTCAGGCAGAGTCATACACTAGAAGCGTCTAAGGTCTCAACAATCGACCGCAAGGTATGAGATTGGATCTTTCTATTCCGCAATTTATTCGATCTCATTTTCTCGTTGATCATACATGAACGTAGATCGGGTTCCGGGGTCGTGGATCGTTTTCCTCGATAACTGGGGGTTCTAGGACCTTCGGATCGGTAGTCGGATGAGGAAAAACGACCCGGAAACGAGCCCGGAATAGCAACTTCGTGTTGCTGTTCGCGGACGAACAGCGCCCGCTGGTGGGCAAACAGCGGTCGCTGTTTGCAGCTCCACCGCGACCGCTGGTCTGCAATCGGCGGGCGCTGATTGAGTGCAGACCAGCCCCGTTTCGCGCGGTTGTCCTCCGAGGCGATGGCTGGGCATGAATCGGGACGTGGGCTGTCGTGTGAACAGAGTAGCGCCTACGGAGGTCGACTGGGAGCGTTCGGATGTTCGAGCAATCGAACGAACGCATCCCGGGTAGTCGATTTCCAAGAATTGGTATCAAAGCCGGTTTTGTACGTTCTTTGTATTGTTTGCGAGTTTTGTTTTGCAGGATAACCCGATTATTATGGTCATATGTTTATGTAATGTATGTTGTGGTTTGTTAAACTCTCGGGGTTGTCGAGATCTTTGTTTTTTACAACGTTGCTTGTTTGTAATAGTTAAAACGACGGGTTGAGTCGTTTAGTTTTTTTTTTTTCGTTTTTCGTTTTATCCGGATGTATAGGATCGATGCCGGAAGTAGTTAGTTTACATGTAATGTTGCTGCTACTTGGTGGATCGTGAAGAGATCGAAGGCCGGACGAACGAGGGTCGAGGAGTCGAACCCGCAGCCTGCTGTGCACAAACGGCGCCCGCTGGAGGGCAAACAGCGGTCGCTGTTTGCAGCTCCTCCAGCGAGCGCTGGATATAGGGCAGCGCCCGCTGCCCTAGGGTTGGCAGCAGCGGCTCGGGGTTCGACGGACATCACGGAACGCTCGTCTTTGCCCGGGACGATACTCCAGTGGGAGGGGTTCGTCTCTTGGCACTTAGACGAGTCGGTGATGGACCGAGACCGAGACGAGCAACGAGACGAAGATCCGAGAAGACGTGCATCGAAGAATTTTAAAGACCATAATAATCGGGCCACGTTAAATGCTTTTTGTGTGTTTACGTGCGTTTTATTATGCTTTAATTTTTATGTGCATGTATGTTATCCCTTTCGTAAAAACTAAGTGGGAGAGGGATTGGAAATAATCCCGCGGTCTCCATTCTCTGTTTTGATAGTGATGTGTGTCACTTACGAGTTGGCTTTAGTGTCATCCTCCCTATCGGATAAAGTTGATACACGGATATCACCGGATCAAAATTCGAATTCAATTCCATTTATAGAATTGAACACTTAAGTTTTTCAAAGCAATGCCTAATCTGTCTTTCAAAGACTAATTTCAACTCGACTCATTCTCACCCCGGGGAGTGGAATGGAGCCAAAGCGCTTGGTTATGTCGATGACACATATTAGAGACATTCGAGTCATTTGATGACTAGATCGATTGTCTGGTTGGCTCCCTCACTTAGTGAGAGATAGGGCTCAATTGCATGATTGATCGCTGGTTAGAAACTTCGAGTTTCACTTACGAGATATCAAGCTTTGATTAACGAAATTGTGAAATTTATTAAATGGAATTCAATTAACAAAGTTGTTTGTTTAGTAAACGTCCACACTATCGTGGCTTACTAGACGGAAACGGAACTTTGGGTTAATTGAGGCTCGACAGTTATAGGAAATCGTAAAGGGACCGCATGTCAACGTAAACGTCCACACTAACGTGGCTTGCGGTGGGCGTGTAGTTTCCGAGCGGTTAACTTAGTACTGAGAAATGGTATACACTTAGGTACGCTTTACAGTATCCTCCCCATCGGAGTCACTGCTGTAATGATGTACGACCGAAGTAAAAGTCCAGTTATAAAATCGTTTGGACTAGTATACGTCCACATGAACGTGGCATGCTAGTCTGATGGGATTTTAGGATTGATTGGTAAATTTAATGATATTAATTAAGGGAGTTAATATCGAATTAAATTTGACGGTTTGATTTGTCTCTTTTATAGATATGGCACTCAACCCGCTGTCCATTATACTAAAAGAAAACAAACTCACTGGTCCAAACTATGTTGATTGGAAACGAAACTTGGACATTGTCCTGACTGCTGAGGAGTACAAATATGTACTCCATGAGGTTTGTCCTGATGAACCTACTGATACCTCCACTCCTGAGGAAAAGGAAGCTCATCGGAAGTGGGTCAAGGCTGATCAGATGGCGCGGTGCTACATTTTGGCTTCTATGTCAAATGTGCTGCAACATCAGCATGAAGCCATGACCACTGCCTATGATATGATGCTTAACCTCAAGGAGATGTTTGGTAGTCAGGATAGGGCAGCCAGGCAAGATGCTATGAGGCAACTCATGACGGCCACCATGTCCGAAGGAACGCCCGTGAGGGATCACGTTCTTAGGATGATTGGCTATCTGAATGAGATAGAGATTATGGGAGGAGCTATCGATGGGGAAACCCAGATCGATATAGTGCTCCAGTCTCTGCCTAGGAGTTTTGAGCAGTTCCGCCTGAACTATAACATGAACAAGAGGTTATATTCGTTGGCGGAACTCCTGACTGAACTCCAGGCGGCAGAGGGAATCTTTAAGAAGTCTCAGGCACTTGTGGCTGTGAAACTTCCTGGCCCTCCGGGGACTAAGAGGAAGAAGAAGCAAGGACGGAAACCCAGTGGACCCAAAAATGGTGGACCACGGAATGGAGTGAACAAGCCCAAGGGCAAGTTTTTCCGTTGCAAGCAGTCTGGACATTGGAAGTCTAATTGTCCTCTCAGACAAGGAGGTATGAACTTTTCCTTAGTCACTGAAACATGTTTAGCGGTGTTATCCACCGGTACCTGGTGTGTGGATACGGGAGCCACTGATCATGTCTGCAATTCTTTGCAGGGGTTCCAAGAAACCCGGCGGCTTAGAGAGGGAGAGATCACCATCTACATGGGAAACGCTACGAAAGTGGCGGCGGTTGCAGTGGGAGATGTTCATTTATCTTTTAATAATAAAGTTTTAGTATTGAATAATTGTCTTTATGTACCGAACTTTAGAAAGAACCTTGTTTCGGTTTCTAAGTTGGTTTTGAATGGATATTCAGTTTCTTTTGATAGTTCTGTTATTGTCAAAAAGAATGGTGATTATATCTGTTCTGGTACATTGGTAGGCAACTTATATATACTGAATCCTAATTATTCCACGATGCAACGAGTAGAGTCTTTTAACGCATCTAGTACCAATAAGAGAAAGGAGCCTTCTAGAATGAATCAAAAGTACTTATGGCATCTTAGGCTAGGTCATATTAACTTGGGCAGGATTCAAAGGTTGATAACTGATGGAATACTCAGTGGTGTGAAAGATGAGGACTTTCCAACCTGCGTATCATGCCTGGAAGGAAAAATGACCAAGCGACCCTTTAGTGATAAAGGGTATAGATCCAAGGAAGTACTGGAATTGATTCACTCTGATTTGTGCGGGCCTTTATCTGTCCAAGCGAGAGGAGGTTATGAATATTTCGTAACCTTCAATGATGATTACTCAAGGTATGGTTTTATATACCTGATGCGCCGCAAGAGCGAGTGCTTTGACAAGTTTAAGGAGTACAAAGCTCTTGTGGAGAACCTTCATGGTAAAACCACAAAGACTCTACGATCTGATCGTGGAGGAGAGTACCTCTCGGGAGAGTTTAAGGCGTACTTATTAGAGAATGGGATTGACTCCCAGATGACTGCACCATACACGCCCCAGCAGAATGGTGTAGCAGAAAGAAGGAATAGGACTCTTATGGAAATGGTAAGATCTATGATGAGTTACTCAGACCTACCAGTTTCGTTCTGGGGATATGCCTTGGAAACAGCGGCGTATATCCTAAACTTAGTTCCTTCTAAATCAGTCTCTAAGACACCCTCGGAAGTGTGGACCGGGCGAAAGCCAAACTTAAAACACATTCGGATCTGGGGTTGTCCAGCACATGTGCTGAAGCATCGGGCTGATAAGTTGGAATTGCTGGAAATCGATATCCCGGGCTATTAAAAATTGCGGAAAATAATAACCCGACCGAAATCCTCGATCGTCGGAGAACCAACCGCGAACCACCGCACGAGCCGAGGCTCGACCGAGCACCGCACGGGCGAACCCGCGCGCCCAGCCGAGCCCCCGCACGGGGCTCGCGATCGCTCTCGTAGCGATCGCTGGGATGCCTCACGGCATCCCCGGGGCTGCTCGTAGCAGCCCCGCTGCGAGCCCACGGCTCGCTGCCCAGCGGGGCCTAGCCCCCGCACGCATCCGCTGCGGGCGAACCCGCAGCACGTACGGGGTCGCTGCGGGTGACCCCGCAGCTTACCCGCGATCGATCCTAGGATCGATCGCACCCCTCGGCTTCGGCCGAGGGTTTCTCCTAGCCGCCCCGCACCGGCGGTCCGAACCCTAGGGTTCGACCGCCACCTTCGATCCTCGCCGGGGCTCTCGAATCCCCGTCCCCGAGGTTCGTCGTTTTCCCGGATCGTGCGTTCATGTATGTATCACAATCAATAAAATCATAGAAGGGAGTTTATGATTTTACCTTTTGATTCGTTGTGCGGAGAAACGAACTCAATTGATGACCTTACGATCTTCCCACGTATTCCTTGCACTAGCTTGAACGTCGGGTGGGCGACGATCTTCCAAGCTTATGGATCCTCTTCAACTCTCTAGAATATCAAGTATGATAATCTTGTCTTATGAAAAAGTGAAGACCATGTAGTGCTTTTATAGGCTACGTAGGGGATCTAAAGGAGGTGGAATATTGGGCTTCCAATATTAATGATTAAATTGAGCCCAAGCCCAAATCTATTAATCTCCCATTAATATTAATTAATTTATTTTCCACTATATAAATTAATTGCACTCCCAATATTAAACCATATTATATCAAATAATATTTCTCCGGTAGTATTATTTATTCCGTGTATTTAAGATTTAAATATCCATGAATAAAATTAATTTATTGCTAATTAATTTATTCATCTCTTGAATCCGAGACTAGTACCATTCAACCTTAATTATTGTGCGGAACGAATCCACTCATGAGGTTTACACAATAATTCCTTATGAACTCATCTCGGGGATATTATCAACCCTTCCGGGATACACTTTCCCGTCAAGTATTCACGGCATGCCATATATAAAATATAGTGACCCAACTTAACCGGTAATTAACCCAATAATTAAACCGGTTAATTCCTTTGGAAAATCAAAGTCACATATATTAAATATACACACCCGCAATAGTATCGGGGATTAAGAATAAAATACTTTGAGACTTGAATCGATTATCTCAAGGCAATCCTAATCGATAAATCTCAAGCGATCCGCTCAATACACCAAGTGTACAAGTGTGATAAAATAATTAAGACAAATTATTTTCTCTCTCACACAACGACTATACCGATGGATTGGTCCGTGTCCATCTAGGTCGTGAGCAACTGTTCGATTAAATACGAGTAACCGATAGTATGATCTTCTGTGTGGCGTCGCACACCATACTAACTACAACGTATATAATCCAGGACTATAATTTGCATATATTTAATTATCAATAATTAAACGCAAACAATTGTTTATTAATTAAATAGATTAAATGCTATGACCGGGAGTTTTCCGTTATTTAAATCTAGACATTAAGTACACAACTCCAACAATCTCCCACTTGTACTAAGGTCTAGTCATTTCCTCCAAACTCCCGACTCCCATACTCATCACGTGCTTAGAGTTGTACTTCCAAGAAGTATTGTGTGAATGAGCACTCTAGGTTGCCGCTCTGAAGTTATCTTGGTGACTACTGCGTCGTCTCCCTCGACGATGACTCGTATCAGGTGGTACTTGCTCTATGTGTTAACATCACTTTTGACTTATGACTTCTTCCAGTTTACCATGCACCGCTATCCAATAGCCTTTGATAAACCAAGAGTCATATCCAAGTCAAGAGGTTATCCCGGAACCCAACCAAAACTTCCGCTGCCTCTGAGGCTGCTTATTCGGTTATGAGAGAGTCTGAGAAGCGCCCTGCTTATCACTCTTTCATTTCATGGTTCCTCCTCTTTCTAAAAGTGAACACATAGCCTGATATCGATTTACACTGGTCCTTCTCTGATTTGAGATCTGAGAACATGTAATCCAAGAAGATTTCATCTTGCTTAGTAATTCAGTTACTATGCAGGTACTTTTACAGCATCCGAAAATCTCTTGTCTAGATTACTTTGATATCCTCCCACTACGCAAACCGCATAGTTGATATCAGGTTCTCGTTTTACAACATTGCATCTATAAATCTTTCCATACTTAAAGTATAGGAAACTGCTTTTTCCTCATCTATCTCCTTCATGTGTTCGAAACACATGTTGGAATTCGATATCCTAGGCTATTAAAAATTTGCGGAAACCATAGCCCGATCAAAAACCCATCGCCGGAGATTACACGAACACCACGTACGAGCCGGAGCATGAGCCGAACGCACAACACGACCGAAGTCGCGTGCGCGCCCAGCCCGAACCCCCGCACGCGGGGTCCGCGCGATCGAAGGACCGATCGCACAAGGGCGATCGATCGGGGTGGGGCTGCCCAGCAGCCCCCGCGGCGAGTCCGGCGACTCGCCGCCGCCTGGAGGGCTGGCCCGCCTCCAGCAGGGCCGCCGCGATCACAGCCTGCGGCCAGCGATCGATCGCACCCCCGGCGTCCAGCCGGGGTTCGCCCTCCACGCCCGTGCGAAACCCTAGCCCGGGCGATCGTTCGTGGTCCGGTGGCTTCGCCACCACCACGCGATCGTCCCCCGTTCATGGTTTCGTACCTCGGATCTTTGTTCTACGGTATTCTCGATAAACCAAAATCGAATAATATCAAGGGCGTTTAGATATTGTACCTTTCGATTCGTTGTTCGGAGAAACGAAATCAAGATGACCTTTGAATCTTCCCACGTATTCCTTGCACTAGCTTGAACGTCGGGTGGGCGACGATCCTCCAAGCTCTATGGATCTACTTCTCTCTCTACTTTCTCTCTCTAGAAGAATTATGATCTTCAACTTACATGAGAATAGAGAAGACCATGTAGTGCTTTTATAGGCTACGTAGGGGATCTAAAGGAGGTGGAATATTGGGCTTCCAATATTAATGATTAAATTGAGCCCAAGCCCAAATCTATTAATCTCCCATTAATATTAATTAATTTATTTTCCACTATATAAATTAATTGCACTCCCAATATTAAACCATATTATATCCAAATAATATTTCTCCGGTAGTATTATTTATTCCGTGTATTTAAGATTTAAATATCCATGAATAAAATTTATTTATTGCTTAATAAATTTATTCATCTCTTTTATCCGAGAATAGTACCACTCAACCTTATTTATTATGCGGGAACAAATCCACTCGCGAGGTTTACATAATAAATCCTTATGAGCTCATCTCGGGGATATTATCAACCCTTCCCGGATACACTGTCCCTTCAAGAATTCACGGCATGCCATATATAAAATATAGTGACCCAACTTGACCGGTAATTAACCCAATAATTAAATCGGTTAATTCCTTTGGAATATCAAAGTCACTAATATTAAATATACACACCCGCAATTGTTTCAGGGATTAAGAATAAAATACTCCGAGACTTAAATCAATTATCACAGAGCAATCCTAATTGATAAGTCTCAAGCGATCCGCTCAATACACCAAGTGTACAAGTGTGATAAAATAATTAAGATAAATTATTTTCTCTCTCACACAACGACTATACCGATGGATTGGTCCGTTTCCATCTAGGTCGTGAGCAACTGTTTGATTAGATACGAGTAACCGATAGTATGATCTTCTGTGTGCCCATGCAACACCATACTAACTACAACGTATAAAATCCAGGACTATAATTTGCATATATTTAATTAACAATAATTAAAAGCAAATGAATGTTCATTATTAATAGGTAAATGAAAGTGTACAAGGAGTTCAGAATACTCAAATCTAGACATTAAGTATACTTCTCCAACAATCTCCCACTTATACTAAGGTCTAGTCATTTCCTCCAAACTCCTGACTCCCATACTCATCACGTGCTTAAGTTGTACTTCCGAGAAGTACCATGTGAATGAGCACTCTAGGTTGCCGCTCTGAAGTTATCTTGGTGACTGCAGCGTCGTCTCCCTAGACGATGTCTCGAATCAGGTGGTACTTGCGCTATGTGTTATCATCACTTTTGACTTATGACTTTTTCCAGTTTACCGTGCACCGCTATTCAATAGCCTTCGGTAAACTAAGGATCATATCCAAGTCCAGAGGTTATCCCGGAACCTAACCAAAACTTCCGCTGCCATTGATGCTGCTATTCGGTTATGATAGAGTCTGAGAAGCGTCCTGCTTATCACTCTTTCATTTCATGGTTCCACCTCTTTCTAAAAGTGAACACATAGCCTGATATCGACTTACACTGGTCCTTATCAGCTTGGAAATCCGAATCCGTATAACCCAAAGGAATCAGATCGTCTGCCCCGTAACTTAGAACATAATCCCTAGTATTTCGCAAATACTTGAAAATGCTCTTTACGGCAGTCCAAATGAGCCTCTCCAGGATTATTCTGATATCTCGCTACTACGCCAACTGCATAGCAGATATCAGGCCTCGTGCATAACATTGCATACATCAAGCTTCCCACAGCCGAAGCGTAGGGAACTGCTTTCATTCTATCTTTCTCCTTCTGTGTCCGAGGACACATCTCCTTAGAAAGATAAGTTCCTTTACTGAAGGGTAGTTCACCCTTCTTGGAATCTTGCATGTTAAAACGAGCCAGAATCGTGTCTATGTAAGATTGCTGGGATAGGTACAATGTTCTATTCCGGCGATCCCTTATAACCTTGATCCCTAGAACATGCCCGACTTCTCCCAAATCTTTCATATCGAATTGTCTAGACAACCATCCCTTTATGTCTGATAACATCTTTACACTGTTGCCAATGAGAAGAATGTCATCTACATAAAGCACGAGAAACACCACCTTCTTTCCATCACGTTTCCAATACACACACGATTTGTCCATGCTTTGATTGAATCCAAAAGATTGGACTACTTCATCAAACTGCAGGTTCCACGATCTCGAGGCTTGTTTCAATCCATAAATGGATCGATTAAGCTTGCACACTAGATGATCTTGCCCCTTAGCAATTAATCCTTCTGGTTGTTTCATATAAATCGTCTCGTCAAGACTTCAATTTAGGAAAGCTGTCTTGACATCCATTCACCACACCTCATAGTCCATATGAGCTGCTATGGATAAGAGAATCCGGATCGACTTTATCTTGGCTACCGGCGAAAAGGTCTCCTCATAATCGATTCCTTCTTTCTGAGTATAGCCTTTCGCAACAAGCCGAGCTTTAAAGGTTTCAACCTTTCCGTCAGATCCTCTCTTTCTCTTGTAGACCCATTTACACCCAATTGGTTTTACGCCGCTTGGTGGTTCTACAAGATCCCAGACTTTATTAGAATCCATAGATTCAATTTCGGATTTCATCGCTTTCTTCCAAGAAGGCGCATCTATATCTTGTACCACCTCATCATAGGTCCAGGGATCGATTTCATGAACTCCAGGTCCAGAGTCCGAGGACTCACCCAGTCCAATCCATCTATCTGGTTGTTTAACAACCCTCCCACTACGACGGCGTTCCGGTGTATTAACAGTGACAGTGTCAGGTGCAGATTCTAGTGGTGTATCTATACTCGGTTCGGCTGTATCTAAGTCTTCCTTGTTACCTCTCAACTCATCAAGTATTATGTCACTTTTGGGCTTGTGGTCCATGACATAGTCTTCCTCTAAGAACCGAGCGTTAGTACTTATAACGATCTTCTGGTCCTTAGGACTATAGAACATGCCACCTTTAGTTCCTTTCGGGTATCCTACAAACAGCCGTAATTCTGATCTGGGTTCTAACTTATCGCCCCCTTGTCGCAACACATGTGCTGGACATCCCCAGATCCGAAGGTGCCTGAGGCTAGGCTTGCGCCCGCTCCACCTTTCCATGGGTGTGGTGGGTACCGTTTTTGTTGGAACCATGTTTAGAATGTACGCCGCTGTTTCCAAGGCATGTCCCCAGAACATAGTAGGTAAGTCCGAGTAACTCATCATTGAACGCACCATCTCCATAAGAGTCCTATTCCTTCTTTCCGACACACCATTCTGCTGGGGAGTATATGGTGATGTAATTTGGGAATCAATCCCATTCTCTGCTAAGTATGCCTTGAATTCTCCAGACAGGTACTCGCCTCCGCGATCAGATCGCAGGCATTTCATGGATTTACCTTGAAGGTTCTCCGCAAAAGCCTTGAACTCCTTGAACTTGTCAAAGGATTCGCTCTTGCGGCGCATCAGGTATACAAATCCATACCTTGAGTAATCATCAGTGAAAGTGATGAAATACTCGTACCCTCCCCTTGCCTGAGTAGACATAGGTCCGCATACATCAGAGTGAATCAAATCCAACACTTGTTCAGCCCTTCGTCCTTTACCAGAAAAAGAACGCTTGGTCATTTTTCCCTCTAAACAGGATTCGCAGGTTGGAAGGTCCTCTCCTTCAACACCACTGATGAGACCATCAGCTTTCAACCTTTGAATTCTATTTGAGTTAATATGACCTAGCCTTAGGTGCCACAAGTATAATTGATTCATTCTAGAAGGTTCCTTTCTTTTATTGGTGTTCGTAGATGTGTTATTACTCTCGGTTAGTTGCATCGTGTTAGACTCAGGATTTAGCACATACAAATCGTCCACCAATGTACCAGAACAGATAATCTCACTGTTTCTTCTTATGATCACAGAGTGGTCAAAAGAAACAGAATATCCATTCATAATAAGTTTAGAAACTGAAATTAAATTCTTTCTAAAGTTGGGTACATAAAGACAATTATGTAAAACTAAAACCTTATCACTACTAAAACGTAAGTGAACGTCTCCCACTGCAACAGCCGCCACCCTCGCGGCATTGCCCATGTAGACCACGATCTCTCCCTCTCTAAGTCTCCGGGTTTCCTGGAACCCCTGCAATGAATTGCAGACATGATCAGTGGCTCCCGTATCTACACACCAGGTGCTGGTAGATAACACCACTGATAATGTTTCGGTGACTAAGGAAAATTTCGTACCTTTGATGAGAGGACAATCAGACCTCCAGTGCCCAAACTGTTTGCATCGAAAGCATCTGCCTAACGGCTTGCCTTTCCCAATCCGTGGTTTTAAACCACTGGGTCTCTTTGCACGCTTTTCTTTTAGCCTAGCCACAAGAGCTCGTGTTTCTCTTAACTTACGCACAAAAATCGCCTTCGCTGAGCCGTTTTTAAGGGACTCATTGAGGAACGATTCCGTGGGTATGTTAAGCACCTCTTGCCTAGCTTCCACACAATGTCTCAACATAGTTGGAACAACAGTGGATTCAGAAAGCTTGACAGTCTGAACAATGTCCAGATTTCTTTCCCAAACATCACTATATGGAACCAGTGAGTTTTCATCTTTAAGTATATCACAAAGTGGGGTCACAGTCATTCTTAACCTATAAGCTCATAAAACAAACAAACAATTTAATATCCGATATTATCTCCCTTTAATAATATCATTAAATCACTAATCGCCTCTAAAATCCCATCAGGTAAAGCAAGCCACGTTTGTGTGGACGTTTACCCACCCAAATGATTTAGCAATTGGATTTCCTTTGGTCGTACATCATTATAGCGTTACTTCGTTGGGAAGAATACTATAAAGCGCAGCTAAGTGTAAACCATTACTCAGTACTAAGGCGAATCGTCTTAGAATTGTTACATCACCCCAAGCCACGTTTGTGTGGACGTTTACGACAACTCGCAATCCTTCACAATTCCCTATAACTGTCTACATCAATTATTCTAAAATCCCATTCAGTATAGCAAGCCACGTTCGTGTGGACGTTTACTATACCAAAAGATTTATATAATTGAAATCCAATTACTTGATCCATTCGATCTTGTAAATCAAGACGTGGAGAATCATAAGTGAAACTCGAAGTTTCTAACCAGTGATTCACCATGCGAACAACCCTATCTCTCATAAATGAGGGAGCCGAGCAGACAATCGATCCATCTATCAAAGAATGGTACGAAGGTCTCTAATTTGTGTCCTCTACATGACCAAGTGGCTTTGGCTCCATTCCACTCCCCGGGGTGAGAATGAGTCGACTTGAAATCAGCTTTGGAAAGACAAATTAGGCATTGTTTGATAAACTTAATCAATGTTTCTCGTAAGAGGAATTACAATAACTCTCCTCCAATAACTTATCTATATAAACTTCAAAAGTTTATAAAAGTCACCAAGAGAGCAGTAATGGAGACCATGGGTATGTTTCCATACCCTCTCCCACTTAGCTTTTTACAATAAAGGGATACGCTATCTAGTGCATAAAATAAACACATATAGCATGCATACATGTAATAAAGCACATAGTATTATCACATAGTCAAAATAATACTAGAATATTATTTTCCAACTATTATGGCTTTACTCCATCTCCGTACGCATCTTCTAGTCTTTAGTCTTCGTTCTTGAATGCTCCATGTGACGAGAATATTAATTTCCAATATTTAAATCTATTTATTTTTAATAAATCCCAAAGATACTTAATTAATAATAATTAAGTCAATCGAATAGATTAAAAATAAAATTAAATATTATTAATATTTTTATTTATTTTATTTTCCTTTTCTACTTCATTAAATCTCTAGAATAATCTATCCAAGACCCACTTGGAATATTCTAGAAGACTTCTATAATGAAATAAGGAAATAAAATAATTTAGGACTCTTCTACTTTCTTAATTAATTAGATTCCTAATCCATGAATATTTCCATAAAATAGAAATAATCAATTAGGAATCCTAATTAATTCCAACATTGATTCTTTTCCTAATGTTGGAAATCGATATCCCGGAATTAATAAATTAATTAAAATTAATTATCCAATTAATTCCGACCGAAATCCTTTGGAGATCGAATATCCGGATTGTCTAAAATTTGCGGAACCGACAACCCAATCGAAATCCCGATCGCCGGAGAAACCACGAATACCGACTCATCCGCAGAAGTCCGACCTTTGGAGACTACGCGCCCGAAGACACGCAGCCCGCCCCCAGCCGAAGTCCTCCGCGAGTCGGAAACCACGAACACACCACGTGACCCGGGGCACGACCGAACACCACACGCGGGAAACCCCGCGTGCGTCCAGCCGAGCCCCCGCGTGGGGTTCGCGGATTGCTCGTAGCAATCCCCGGGGCTGCTCGTAGCAGCCCCGCAGCGAGTCCATGACTCGCTGCCCGTGAAGGGTGGCTCGCTCACGCGAGCCGCTACGAGAATCCCCGCAGCAACGCGCGAGCGGCTGCGGGTCGAGCCCGCAGCACCCCGCGATCGAACCCTAGGTTCGATCGCATCCCCGGCTCCCAGCCGGGGCTTCTCACGTCCGCGATCCCCAACGGGGATCCTCGACCGCCGCGGTCCGGTGGTCTTCGACCACCACCGCCGGTCGACCCTCGTTCCGGGGTTCATCCCTTGGATCTTGGTTCGCGGTATTTTCACGATAATTAACATGTAAAATCATCGAGGGGGTTTTCACGATTTTACCTTTGTTCTCGTTGTACGGAGAAACGAGATCTATGAAGACCTTGAGACCTTCCCACGTATTCCTTGCACTAGCTCGAACGTCGGGTGGGCGACGTTCTTCCGAACTCCATGGATCTCCCTCTCTACTTTCTCTCTCTAGAATTGTGATCTTCAAGTTATGAGAATAGAGAAGACCATGTAGTGCTTTTATAGGCTACGTAGGGGATCTTAAGGAGGTGGAATATTGGGCTTCCAATATTAATGATTAAATTGAGCCCAAGCCCAAATCTATTAATCCATTAATATTAATTAATTCTATTTTCCACTATATAAAATTAATTGCACTCCCAATATTAAACCATATTATATCAAATAATATTTCTCCGGTAGTATTATTTATTCCGTGTATTTAAGATATAAATATCCATGAATAAAATTAATTTATTGCTAATTAATTTATTCATCTCTTGTAACCGAGACTAGTACCATTCATCCTTAATTATTATGCGGAACAAATCCACCTGCAGGGTTTACATAATAATTCCTTATGAACTCATCTCGGGGATATTATCAACCCTTCCGGGATACACTTTCCCGTCAAGTATTCACGGCATGTCATATATAAAATATAGTGACCCAACTTAACCGGTAATTAACCCAATTATTAAATCGGTTAATTCCTTTGGTAAATCAAAGTCACTTATATTAAATATACACACCCGCAATAGTATCGGGGATTAAGAATAAAATACACTGAGACTCGAATCGATTATCGCCGGCAATCCTAATCGATGAATCTCAACGATCCGCTCAATACACCAAGTGTACAAGTGTGATAAAATAATCAAGACAGATTATTTTCTCTCTCACACAACGACTATACCGATGGATTGGTCCGTGTCCATCTAGGTCGTGAGCAACTGTTCGATTAAATACGAGTAACCGATAGTATGATCTTCTGTGTGACGTCGCACACCATACTAACTACAACGTATATAATCCAGGACTATAATTTGCATATATTTAATTATAAATAATTAAACGCAAATAATTGTTCATTTAGTTAAATAGATTAATGGCAATGGATCGTGAGTTTCCTTTACTTAAATCTAGACATTAAGTACACAACTCCAACACCTAATCCATGAGAGTTCCCAAAAAAAGGAATACTCAAATAGGAAAAAAACGAATCAATTAGGAAAGTAAATCTACCGGACCGGGATAGCACGGGGTGGGGATCCCCGCGCCACCCCTCGACCCACGCCTAGGAGGTGGCCGGCCACCGTCGCCGGCGGCCCCTCCAAGGGTCGATCGATCCTCATGGATCGACCATGGGGATGGTCGATCCTTGTCCTCACCCTCACGATCATCTCCTTCGTCACACGTCTTTTCCGGCGGTCGTTTCGGCATCGATCCAACGCAAAATAAATTACAGATTTAATTTTACACTATCCGATATCGATTCTATACATGAAATCGACCCTATACACTTTCCGGAAAAATAAAACAATAATAATAAACCTAAATTCGGTCAACCCCCGAATTTTTACTATTACAAGCATTCACCACCAAAAAACGAATCTCGACATGTCCGAGAGTTTAATCAATCCAACATTCATGACAAAATAAATTAAACGAATAATAAATTAAGCCATAATAGTCGGAACCCTGCAAGGTAGAACAATTTTATCAAAAATACCGCGAACGTAAACCTCGCTCTGATACCAATTGTTGGAATTCGATATCCCGGGCTATTAAAAATTTGCGGAAACCATAGCCCGATCAAAAACCCATCGCCGGAGATTACACGAACACCACGTACGAGCCGGAGCACGAGCCGAACGCACAACACGACCGAAGTCGCGTGCGCGCCCAGCCCGAACCCCCGCACGCGGGGTCCGCGCGATCGAAGGACCGATCGCACAAGGGCGATCGATCGGGGTGGGGCTGCCCAGCAGCCCCCGCGGCGAGTCCGGCGACTCGCCGCCGCCTGGAGGGCTGGCCCGCCTCCAGCAGGGCCGCCGCGGGTCACAGCCCGCGGCCAGCGATCGATCGTGATGATCGATCGCACCCCCGGCGTCCAGCCGGGGTTCGCCCTCCATGTCCGTGCGAAACCCTAGCCCGGGCGATCGCCCGTGGTCCGGTGGCTTCGCCACCACCACGCGATCGTCCCCCGTTCATGGTTTCGTACTTCGGATCTTTGTTCTACGGTATTCTCGATAAACCAAAATCGAATAATATCAAGGGCGTTTAGATATTGTACCTTTCGATTCGTTGTTCGGAGAAACGAAATCAAGATGACCTTTGAATCTTCCCACGTATTCCTTGTTGGAAATCGATGTCCCGGAATTAATAAATTTAAATTAATAAATCATCTAATTAATTCCGACCGAAATCCTTCGAATATCCGGATTGTCAAAAAATGCGGAACCGACAATCCAATCGAAATCCTTTCGCCGGAAACCACCGCAAACCGCCACAAGAGCCGGAGCATGGCCCGAGCGCACCGCCGCGAGCAAGCCCGCGGCTAGCCCTAGCCGCACCCCCATGTGGGGTTTGCGATCGCGTTGAGCGATCGCATGGGGATGCGCGATCGCATCCCCGGGGCTGTTCGGAACAACCCCCCGGCGGTGAGTCCGGCGACTCACCGCCATCGCCGGAGGGGCCCTCGTCCGCCCAGCGGACTGCCGCGGCTCCAGCCGCGGCTTGCCCCGGCGATCGATCGCATGATCGATCGCCCGCCCCGGCGACCAGCCGGGGCTGCTCCTTCGCGCCACCGCGATCGAGCCCTAGCTCGATCGCACCCCTCGGCGTCCAGCCGAGGGTTTGATACTCTCGATCCCAGCGGGGATCTCCCAACCTTCCGCGGTCCGGTGATCTTCGATCACCACCGCGAGGTCGATCCCCGTCCCCGGTTTCGTTCATCCCCGGATCTTCGTTCATATGTATATACGAATTAATTAAAATCATCGAAGGGGGTTCAACGATTTTACCTTTGTTCTCGTTGTACGGAGAAACGAAATCTATGAAGACCTTGAGACCTTCCCACGTATTCCTTGCACTAGCTCGAACGTCGGGTGGGCGACGATCTTCCGAACTCCATGGATCTCCCTCTCTACTTTCTCTCTCTAGAATTGTGTTCTTCAAGTTATGAGAATAGAGAAGACCATGTAGTGCTTTTATAGGCTACGTAGGGGATCTTAAGGAGGTGGAATATTGGGCTTCCAATATTAATGATTAAATTGAGCCCAAGCCCAAATCTATTAATCCATTAATATTAATTAATTCTATTTTCCACTATATAAAATTAATTGCACTCCCAATATTAAACCATATTATATCAAATAATATTTCTCCGGTAGTATTATTTATTCCGTGTATTTAAGATATAAATATCCATGAATAAAATTAATTTATTGCTAATTAATTTATTCATCTCTTGTAACCGAGACTAGTACCATTCATCCTTAATTATTATGCGGAACAAATCCACCTGCAGGGTTTACATAACCGAGACTCGATCGAGGGCGACCTCGATCACCCACGCACCTCCAGCGGGCTGCTGGAGCAGCCCCGCTCACGCGGCTGGACCGCCGCTCGAGCGGCGGTGGCTGGTGGTGATCGCAAGCCGCGGTTCGCCGTGGCTGGTCGTGCGATCACCGGGGGGCGGCTGGGCGTGCATAAGGGGCTGCCAAGGGCAGCCCTAGGCGGCTGCCAAGGACAGCCGCGAGCCCCACACGAGGGCTCGACCGAACAGCCCGGGCTATCCCCGTGGTTAGGGTTTGGTTGAGTCCGGCTTCGCGTGGTGGTTCGTGGCGGCTTTCCGGCAACCGGGATTTCGATTGGAGTTGTTATTCCGCAATTTGACAACTCCGGATATTCGATCTCTAAAGGATTTCGGTCGGAATTAATTAGATAATTAATTTTAATTAATTTATTAATTCCAAGATATCGATTTCCAACAATTGGTATCAGAGCGTTGGTTTTAGTTCATGGTATTTTTCGATAAATTGTTCTACCTTGCAGGGTTTCCGATTATTATGGCTAGATTTAATTTTTATTAATTAATGTCATAATAATGTTCTTGATTATTAAACTCTCGGTGATGTCAATATTCGTTCTTGTGTGGTGAATGCTTGTTCTTAATTTTTCCGGAAATTGTTTGAGGTCGTTTTTGTAGAGAATCGATACCGGATAGCGTAGTAATAAATTTGTAATTTATTTTACGTTGGATCGAGGACAAAACGACGACCGGAAAAGTGTGACGGAGGAGACGAAGAGAGGGTTAGGGCTCGGTTCGGCTATCCCCATAGCCGAACCATGGATCGAGCGCGTGGGGGGGCACTCGACCGCACCCTCGGCCGTGCGATGTCACCGGCGGTGGTGGCGCGCCGGTTGGGTGGTGGCGGTGGTGGGCGTGCTCCTCGGCCGAGCTCGGGGATAGACCGGAAATCCCCATTCCGTGTTAATCCCGGTAAAGATCCAACTTTCCTAAATTGATTCGGTTTTCCTATTTTGAGTATTCCTATTTTTGGGAATTCTCATAGAAATAGGAAAAGAATTAATTGGAATTAATTTATTTCCTTATTCTATTATGGAAGACTTCTAGAATATTCTAAGTTCTACTTGGAATAGGATTCTAGAGATTTAATAGAATTAGAAAGGAAAATAATTAATTATTAAATTAATTTATTTCCTAGTTGATTATTCCTATTTTATGGGAATTTTCATGGACATGGAAATTAATTAATTTTGGAAAGTAGAAGAGTCCTTAAATTAATTTTTCCTTATTTAATTATTCATTTATAGAATTTTTAATGGATTAGGAAAGGAATTAATTTGGAAGGACTAGGAAGTCCTAAATTATTTTATTTCCTTATTTCATTATGGAAATCATCTAGAATATTCCAAGTGGGTCTTGGATAGATTATTCTAGAGATTTAATGAAGTAGAAAGGGAAAATAAAATAAATTATTTTATTTCCTTATTCTATTATAGAAGTCTTCTAGAATATTCCAAGTGGGTCTTGGATAGATTATTCTAGAGATTTAATAGAATTAGATAGGAAAATAAATAAATAAAAATATTAATAATATTTAATTTTATTTTTGATTTATTCGATTGACTTAATTTTCGAATTAAGTAACTTTTGGATTTATTAAAAATAAATAGATTTAAATATTGGAATTAATATTCCCGTCACGTGGAGCATTCAAGAACGAATACTAAAGACTAGAAGATGCGTACGGAGATGCGATAAAGCCATAATAGTCGGAAAATAATATTCTAGTATTATTTTGATTATGTGATAATATTCTATGTGCTTTATTTCATGTATGCATGCTTATGTGTATTTAATTATGCATTAGATAGCGTATCCCTTTATTATAAAAAGCTAAGTGGGAGAGGGTATGGAAACATATCCATGGTCTCCATTGCTGTTCTCTTGGTGACTTTTATGGATTTTTGAAGTTCGTATAGACAAGTCATTGGAGGAGAATTCTTGTAATTCCTCTTACGAGAAACATTGATTAAGTCTATCAAACAATGCCTTTCAAGTCTTTCCAAAACGAGAATTTGTCTTTCCAAAACTGATTTCAAGTCGACTCATTCTCACCCCGGGGAGTGGAATGGAGCCAAAGCCACTTGTTCATGTCGAGGACACAAATTAGAGGCAGTCGTACCATCTTTTGAAGGTGGATCGATTGTCTGCTCGGCTCCCTCATTCTATGAGAGATAGGGTCGTTCGCATGGTGAATCACTGGTTAGAAACTTCGAGTTTCACTTATGATTCTCCGCGTCCTGATTTACGAAAATCGAATGGATCTTGTAATTGGGAGTCAATTATAAAAATCTCTTGGTGTAGTAAACGTCCACACCACGTGGCTTGCTATGCTGACGGATTTTGGATTAATTGATGTAGACAGTTGTAAGAAATTGTGAAGAGTTGTGAAGTTGTCGTAAACGTCCACACCACGTGGCTTGCGGTGATGTAGCAATTCCAAACGATTTACTTTGGTACTGAGTAATGGTTTACACTTAGATACGCATTATAGTATTCCTCCCCACGAGGTTCCGCTATAAGTGATGTATGACCGAAGCAAAACTAATTGCTAAATCATTTGGGTAAGGTAAACGTCCACACCACGTGGCTTGCCATATCTGATGGGATTTTAGAGGCGATTAGTGATTTAATGATATTATTAAAGGGAGATAATATCGGAGATTAAATCAATTGTTTGTTGTTATATGTGCTCATAGATTAGGAAATGGCTTTGAACCCACTTTATGTGATACTTAAGGATTTTAAAACTCACTGGTCCCTAAATGTAATGATTGGAATAGAGATCTAGACATTACCCAAACTGTTAAAGAGTACAAGTTTGTACTCAGTGAGCTTTGTCCTCCCGAGCCTACAAATGTCTTAACTCATGAAGAAAGGACTGATTTTAAGAAGTGGGAAAATGCTTTTGCAATAACCACTGATTATGGTATCATGTTCAAACTCAAAGTGTTTAGACATGACATAGGCGGCTAGACAAGAAGCGATGAGGATACTCATAAAGGCCAGTCGCTTCGAGGAAACGCTTAAAAAACGTTTTTGAGATGATTGACCTTTTAGACAAGTTGAGTCGGAAATCGCAAGCTCTTGTAGCCAATGCCAAAGGTTTTGAACCTAAGGGCAAAATCGGGGGAAAGGAAAAGCAAGCAAAGAAACCCAGTGGTCCTGTCTTGGACCACGAGATGGGACGAGAAAGCCAAGAGGCAAGTGTTCTCGATGCAAACAGTCTGGGTACTGGAAGTCTGATTATCCTCTCAAAGAAAGTACGAAATTTTCTTTAGTCGTAAACCATAGTCAGTGGTATTATCTACCGGAACCTGGTGTGTAGATATGGAACCACTGACGGTATGTGCATTTTAAATGCAAGGGTTCCAGGAAACCCGACGACTTAGAAAAGAAGAAATCGTAGTCTACATGGGCAATGCTGTGGAGGAGGCATCAGTTGCAGTGGAGGACATTTTATAGGATTTCATTTTGGGTTATTGCTTTTATGTACCTTTCATATTAGAAAGAACTTTGTTCTGGATTTCTGATGAATGGATATTTTATTTCTTTTAATCATTTGATGGTTATAAGAAGAAATAATGATATTATCTATTCTGGTACATTAGCTAGCAATATATAAATGATGAATCCTGAGTCCACCACGATGCAACGAACCGTAGTATGAGACTCGTTTTACTAATAAGAGATTTCTTTATCAATTATACTTGTGGATTCTTATGCTGAGTCATGTTTATTCAAATAAGAAGTTCAAAGGTCGAAAATTGATATTTTGATCAATTAAGTTGAAGGAGTGGACCTTCCGACCTAAGAATCTTATTTGGAAGATAATATGACTAAGCAATCCTTTATGGATATAAGATGTAAGATCCGGACAAGTATAAGAATTGATTGACTCTGATGTATGCAGACCTATGCCTACTCAGACAATAAGGTACGAGTACTTCATTTTATGATTACTCGAAAAATGGATTAGAATACCTGATGTGCCACAAAAGCAAGTGTTTTGACAAGTCAATGGACACTAAGCAATTGTGGAGAACCATCAAGGTATATCCATTTGTAGCCTGCGATTTGATCGCGGAGGCAAGTACCTGTCTGAGGAATGCATGGCATACTGATCAGAGATTGGGATTTGATCCCAAATGACTACACCATACACTTTTGTGTAAGAAATGGTTTGTCGTAAATAAGAAATGGAACTCTTATAGAGATAGTAAAAGATGAGTTATACGGAACTACCCGTGTTCTATGGATATGTCTGGAAACAACGGCGCATTCAAATGCGGTTGTAGAATATCCTAGAAGAACAAAAGATGTGTGTTCAATAGTACTGTGAACCAGAAGGACGTTATAAGTTTTAACGCCCGGTTCTTAGAGAAAGACTATATAATGAACCACAAGCCCAAGGTGACGTAATACTTTGAAATGAGAGAGAAAGATTAAGACTTAGAACCAGCCGTGTTGGAGTTGTGTACTTAATGTCTAGATTTAAGTAACGGAAACTCACGATCCATTGCCATTAATCTATTTAATTAAATAAACAATTATTTGCGTTTAATTATTTATAATTAAATATATGCAAATTATAGTCCTGGATTTTATACGTTGTAGTTAGTATGGTGTTGCATGGGCGCACAGAAGATCATACTATCGGTTACTCGTATTTAATCGAACAGTTGCTCACGACCTAGATGGACACGGACCAATCCATCGGTATAGTCGTTGTGTGAGAGAGAAAATAATTTATCTTAATTATTTTATCACACTTGTACACTTGGTGTATTGAGCGGATCGTTGAGATTCATCGATTAGGATTGCCGGCGATAATCGATTCGAGTCTCAGTGTATTTTATTCTTAATCCCCGAAATTATTGCGGGTGTGTATATTTAATATAAGTGACTTTGATTTACCAAAGGAATTAACCGATTTAATTATTGGGTTAATTACCGGTTAAGTTGGGTCACTATATTTTATATATGGCATGCCGTGAATACTTGACGGGAAAGTGTATCCCGGAAGGGTTGATAATATCCCCGAGATGAGTTCATAAGGAATTATTATGTAAACCCTGCAGGTGGATTCGTTCCGCATAATAATTAAGGTTGAATGGTACTAGTCTCGGATATAAGAGATGAATAAATTAATTAGCAATAAATTAATTTTATTCATGGATATTTATATCTTAAATACACGGAATAAATAATACTACCGGAGAAATATTATTTGATATAATATGGTGAATATTGGGAGTGCAATTATATTTATATAGTGGAGTTAATCATATAATTAATAATAGTAAGGATTAATAGATTTGGGCTTGGGCTCAATTTAATCACTATTATTGGAAGCCCAATATTCCACCTCCTTAAGATCCCCTACGTAGCCTATAAAAGCACTACATGGTCTTCTCTATTCTCATAACTTGAAGATCACAATTCTAGAGAGAGAAAGTAGAGAGGAGGATCCATGGAGTTCGGTAGATCGTCGCCCACACGACGTCCGGGCTAGTGCAAGGAATACGTGGGAAGATCTCAAGGTCATCATAAGATCTCGTTTCTCCGCACAACGAATCGAAAGGTGAATTAAATATTTCCGCTATTTAATTCTTATTGAAATCAATTATCGGAAAACAAGATCCAAGGGTCGAACCCGGAGTAGACGGACGATCGCGTGGTGGTGGCGAAGCCACCGGACCACGCCAATCGCCCGCTAGGGTTTCGGCGGGGGCGAGAGGGTCGAACCCTCGGCTGGAGCCGAGGGGATGCGATCGATCGCTTGGATCGATCGCGGAGGGAGCGGGCTGGTGCCGCCCCTCCCCACCGTGAAGGTGGCTGACCTCCAGGCGGCGGCGAGTCGCCGGACTCGCCGCGGGGGCTGCATGGGCAGCCCCACCCGATCGATCACATGAGCCCCGCGGACGGGGGCTCGGGCTGGGCGTGCGCGCGGCTTCGGCCGTGTCGTGCGTTCGGCTCGTGCTCCGGGTTGTACGCGGCGTTCGTGTTATCTCCGGCGAAGGGTTCGTTCGGCTTATTGGTTTCGCAAATTTAAATAACCCGGGATATCGAATTCCAACAATTGGTATCAGAGCGTACGGTTACGTTTTTTCGTTAATTGTTTCGATAATCGATTCTCGATATATATGGCCATAGATTAATTTAATTGCGTTAAATTATTGTGCTATATTGTTCTACGTCTATGTTTTTCTCTCTTGTATGAATTGTGATGGACGGAAAAAATTAATTATTAAAAACGAGGGTTTTTGGAATAATCGAACCGGAGGAGATCGAACGTGAGTTCGGTGCGGGCTGCCGGGGAGGTGGCTGGAAGCACGGGCTATGCGGGCTGCTGGAAGCGGGCTGAACGCAGCTGGGCGTGTCGGCGTAAGCCACCAGTGGTGGTGGTTCGCCGGCAGCCGGTGGCGGCGTTAGGTTCGCGGCTTCGGCTTCGGATCGTGGGCTGCTGGTGCGCCAAGGCTCGGAGATCTCGATGTCATAAGAGCTATTGCTGGAGCGTAGTCGATGGCATGGGTCGTCACTGAGACGTCATGCCAGAAATCGATCGCGAGCATGAATTCTTTAATTCATAATGCATGGGCTCGGTTTTGACGAAGTGGTAGTTTGGCATGTGCGAGGCATGAATTCTTTAATTCATAATGCATATGCATGCATAGCTGGACCAATTCTTGATGCATGGCATGGCGTGGCTAAGATGTTGTGTGGCCATGGTTTTTGCATGGTAGGATACACGGCCAAGCACGCAGGTTTCGATTTTGGGATGACCGGAATTTTTCGTTTTTCGGTTCGTCCCGGTAAATCCGATCTTTCCGGAAATAATTTAATCTTTCTAATTTTATTTAATTTAATTTTGGAATTAATTCAAATTCTATTTGGATTATATTTCTTAATTATGGAATTAAATAATGGAATTAGATGGAGAGTTAAATTAGGAAAGAAAATCCTAGTTTCTCTAGATATCCTATACCTACTTGGGTTAGAAGTCTTGAGAAGAATCAAAATTCGATTTTGATTAGGATTCTTGAGATCTAATCTAAACAGGATTGAGAAATTATTAAAATAATGGAATTGATTTTATTTAATTGGAGTATTTTATTTAAAATCATTAGATTAATTCAAACGACCTAGATGGACACGGACCAATCCATCGGTATAGTCGTTGTGTGAGAGAGAAAATAATTTATCTTAATTATTTTATCACACTTGTACACTTGGTGTATTGAGCGGATCGTTGAGATTCATCGATTAGGATTGCCGGCGATAATCGATTCGAGTCTCAGTGTATTTTATTCTTAATCCCCGAAATTATTGCGGGTGTGTATATTTAATATAAGTGACTTTGATTTACCAAAGGAATTAACCGATTTAATTATTGGGTTAATTACCGGTTAAGTTGGGTCACTATATTTTATATATGGCATGCCGTGAATACTTGACGGGAAAGTGTATCCCGGAAGGGTTGATAATATCCCCGAGATGAGTTCATAAGGAATTATTATGTAAACCCTGCAGGTGGATTCGTTCCGCATAATAATTAAGGTTGAATGGTACTAGTCTCGGATATAAGAGATGAATAAATTAATTAGCAATAAATTAATTTTATTCATGGATATTTATATCTTAAATACACGGAATAAATAATACTACCGGAGAAATATTATTTGATATAATATGGTGAATATTGGGAGTGCAATTATATTTATATAGTGGAGTTAATCATATAATTAATAATAGTAAGGATTAATAGATTTGGGCTTGGGCTCAATTTAATCACTATTATTGGAAGCCCAATATTCCACCTCCTTAAGATCCCCTACGTAGCCTATAAAAGCACTACATGGTCTTCTCTATTCTCATAACTTGAAGATCACAATTCTAGAGAGAGAAAGTAGAGAGGAGGATCCATGGAGTTCGGTAGATCGTCGCCCACACGACGTCCGGGCTAGTGCAAGGAATACGTGGGAAGATCTCAAGGTCATCATAAGATCTCGTTTCTCCGCACAACGAATCGAAAGGTGAATTAAATATTTCCGCTATTTAATTCTTATTGAAATCAATTATCGGAAAACAAGATCCAAGGGTCGAACCCGGAGTAGACGGACGATCGCGTGGTGGTGGCGAAGCCACCGGACCACGCCAATCGCCCGCTAGGGTTTCGGCGGGGGCGAGAGGGTCGAACCCTCGGCTGGAGCCGAGGGGATGCGATCGATCGCTTGGATCGATCGCGGAGGGCGCGGGCTGGTGCCGCCCCTCCCCACCGTGAAGGTGGCTGACCTCCAGGCGGCGGCGAGTCGCCGGACTCGCCGCGGGGGCTGCATGGGCAGCCCCACCCGATCGATCACATGAGCCCCGCGGACGGGGGCTCGGGCTGGGCGTGCGCGCGGCTTCGGCCGTGTCGTGCGTTCGGCTCGTGCTCCGGGTTGTACGCGGCGTTCGTTTTATCTCCGGCGAAGGGTTCGTTAGGGTTATTGGTTTCGCAAATTTAAATAACCCGGGATATCGAATTCCAACAAGCCGAACCGAGTAGCGGTACACCACTAACTGCACCTACTGTTATCACTGTTTATACACCGGAATGCCATTGTAGTGGGAGGTTGTGGGACAACCAGAGATATTCATAAGACTATGAGAGTCTTCGAACTCTGGACCTAATATACATGAAATCGATCCCTAGATCTACATGAAGGCCGTACTAGATCTAAATGTGCCTTCTTGGAAAGCAATAAGGATTATTGCTAAGAGGCAAGATCATTTAGAGTACAAGCTTAGTTGATCCATTTATGGATTGAAACAAAGCATTGAGTTCGTGGTACTTGCAAATTGATGAGATAGTCCATTTTATGGATTCATCAAAAGCATAGACGAATTGTGTGTATTGGAAACGTGATGGAAAACAAGGTGGTGTTTCTCGGAGGTTTTATGTAGATGACACTCTTATTATTGGCAACAATGTAGAGATGTTGTCAGACATAAAATGATGGTTGTCTAGAAAAATTGATATATGAGATAAAGAAGAAGTTAGAGCATGTTCTTAAGATCTAGGATCTCAAGAAAAGAACATTGTACTTCTCTAGATATCTTATACGATTATGGTTCGTTTTAACATGCAAAATTCCGAGAAAGGTTCGTTACCTTTCAGAGACGGAATACATCTATCTAAGGATATGTGTTTTGGAACACAAAAGGAGATAGATGCAGAAAGCGGATTCCTACACTTTGAGTGTGGAAAGCTTAATAAATGCAATGTTGAAAAACGAGAACCTGATATCGGCTATGCGGTGAGCATAGTGGGAGGATATCAAGGTAATCCTGGAAAGGAATATTCGACTGCCGTAAAAGTACTTTCGAAGTACTGTTCTAGACTACGAAGCAGACGAACATTTCCTTTGGATTACATTCTCTTAGATTTCTAATCGAATGAGGACCGGTGTAAGTCGATATCAGGCTATGTGTTTCACTATTGAAGGAGAAGGAGTTTTAACATGGAAGAGTGATAAGCACGATGCTTTTCGGACTCTGCCATGGGTAACCAAATAGCGGCCTCAGAGGCAGCGGAAGTTTTGGTATAACTCCGGGATAATCTCTGGGACTTAGAGGTAATTCTTAATTTGCCAAAGGCTATGTAAATAGCGGTGCAATGGCAAATGGTAAGAAATCACTAGTCCATAAGTGTAAGATAACACATAGTGCAAGTACCACCTGATACGAGTCATCGTCGAGGGAGACGACGCTGTAGTCACCAAGATAACTTCAGAGCGGCAACCTAGAGTGCTCATTCACATAGTACTTCTTGGAAGTACAACTTAAGCACGTGATGAGTATGGGAGTCGGGAGTTTGGAGGAAATGACTAGACCTTAGTACAAGTGGGAGATTGTTGGAGTTGTGTACTTAATGTCTAGATTTAAGTAACGGAAACTCACGATCCATTCCCACTAATCTATTTAATTAAATAAACAATTATTTGCGTTTAATTATTTATAATTAAATATATGCAAATCATAGTCCTGGATTTTATACGTTGTAGTTAGTATGGTGTTGCATGGGCGCACAGAAGATCATACTATCGGTTACTCGTATTTAATCGAACAGTTGCTCACGACCTAGATGGACACGGACCAATCCATCGGTATAGTCGTTGTGTGAGAGAGAAAATAATTTATCTTAATTATTTTATCACACTTGTACACTTGGTGTATTGAGCGGATCGTTGAGATTCATCGATTAGGATTGCCGGCGATAATCGATTCGAGTCTCAGTGTATTTTATTCTTAATCCCCGAAACTATTGCGGGTGTGTATATTTAATATAAGTGACTTTGATTTACCAAAGGAATTAACCGATTTAATTATTGGGTTAATTACCGGTTAAGTTGGGTCACTATGTTTAATATATGACATGCCGTGAATACTTGACGGGAAAGTGTATCCCGTAAGGGTTGATAATATCCCCGAGATGAGTTCATAAGGAATTATTATGTAAACCCTGCAGGTGGATTTGTTCCGCATAATAATTAAGGTTGAATGGTACTAGTCTCGGATATAAGAGATGAATAAATTAATTAGCAATAAATTAATTTTATTCATGGATATTTATATCTTAAATACACGGAATAAATAATACTACCGGAGAAATATTATTTGATATAATATGGTTTAATATTGGGAGTGCAATTAATTTATATAGTGGAAAATAAATTAATTAATAATAGTAAGGATTAATAGATTTGGGCTTGGGCTCAATTTAATCACTATTATTGGAAGCCCAATATTCCACCTCCTTAAGATCCCCTACGTAGCCTATAAAAGCACTACATGGTCTTCTCTATTCTCATAACTTGAAGATCACAATTCTAGAGAGAGAAAGTAGAGAGGGAGATCCATGGAGTTCGGTAGATCGTCGCCCACACTACGTCCGAGCTAGTGCAAGGAATACGTGGGAAGATCTCAAGGTCGTCAAATTGAGTTCTTCGTTTTTCCGAACAACGAGAACGAGGTAAATCGTAAAACTCTCTTTATGATTTTATCGTTTAAATTATCGTGAAAATATCGAGAACCAAGATCCGAGAACGCGACCTTTGTCGAGGTTGAACCGGGCGGTGGTGATCGAAGATCACCGGACCGCCGGCGGCTCAACGGCTCGAACAAGAGAGGGTCGAGAGGGGCGAGCCTCGGCTGGACGCCGAGACTCGATCGAGGGCGACCTCGATCACCCACGCACCTCCAGCGGGCTGCTGGAGCAGCCCCGCTCACGCGGCTGGACCGCCGCTCGAGCGGCGGTGGCTGGTGGTGATCGCAAGCCACGGTTCGCCGTGGCTGGTCGTGCGATCACCGGGGGGCGGCTGGGCGTGCATAAGGGGCTGCCAAGGGCAGCCCTAGGCGGCTGCCAAGGACAGCCGCGAGCCCCACACGAGGGCTCGACCGAACAGCCCGGGCTATCCCCGTGGTTAGGGTTTGGTTGAGTCCGGCTTCGCGTGGTGGTTCGTGGCGGCTTTCCGGCAACCGGGATTTCGATTGGAGTTGTTATTCCGCAATTTGACAACTCCGGATATTCGATTTCCAAAGAATTTCGGTCGGAATTAATTAGATAATTAATTTAATTTATTAATTCCGGGATATCGATTTCCAACATAAACCTCGCGAGTGGATTTGTTCCGCATAATAAATAAGGTTGAGTGGTACTATTCTCGGATATAAGAGATGAATAAATTTATTAAGCAATAAATAAATTTTATTCATGGATATTTAAATCTTAAATACACGGAATAAATAATACTAAGTTGGAGAAATATTATTTGATATAATATGGATAAATATTGGGAGTGCAATTTTATTTATATAGTGGAAAATAAATAAAATTAATATTGATAAGAATTAATGGATTTGGGTTGGACCCAATTTAATTTTCAATATTAGAAGCCCAATATTTAATCTCCTTTTGATCCCCCTCGTAGCCTATAAAAGCACTACATGGTCTTCACTTTTTCATAAGAGAGAAAAATATAAGATACGCCAATCATAAAGAGTGAGGAGGATCCACAGGAGTTCGATAGATCGTCGCCCACCCGACGTTCGAACGGAGTGCAAGGAATACGCGGGAAGATCACGAGGTCGTCGATTTCGTTTCTCCGAACAACGAATCGTAGGTACAATTCTCAACTAACTTGATTATTGTTCGATTTGTTTTTATCGAGAATACCGTAGGACGAAGATCCGAGGATCGAAGCCCGGAATAGATGGACGAACGCGTGGTGGTGGCGAAGCCACCGGACCGCGGCGTGCGCCCGCTAGGGTTTCGGCGTGGGGCGATGGGGGCCGAACCCTCGGTTCGACCGAGGGTGTGCGATCGACCACGAGGGTCGATCGCTGGGCACGGGCTGGTGCCGTGCCCTACCCCGCCGTGAAGGCGGGGGCCTCCTGGTGGTGGCGGGTCGCCGGACCCGCCGCGGGGGGGCTATCGAACAGCCCCACCCCGATCGATCGCCGGCGTGCGATCGATCATCTCGATCGTATGAACCCCGGCTCGCGGGGGTTCGGGTGGGGGCGGGCTGTGCGTCTTCGGATGCATGGTCTCCAAAGCCCGGACTCCGGCGGATGAGTCGGCATTCGTATGATCTCCGGCGAAGGGTTCGTTCGGGTTATCGGTTCCGCAATTTTGATAACCCGGGATATCGAATTCCAACAAATGGTATCAGAGCGTGGTTTACGTTCGCGGTATTTTCGATAAAAATTGTTCTACCTTTCAGGGTTTCCGACTATTATGGCTTGATGATTATTCGTTTAATTATTTTGTCATGTGATTGTTGGTTTTATTAAACTCTCGGACATGTCGAGATTCGTTTTTGGTGGTGAATGCTTGTAATAGTAAAAATTCGGGGGTTGACCGAATTTAGGGTTTATTATTATGTTCGTTGTTTTTCCGGAAAATGTATAGGGTCGATTTCGTGTATAGAATCGATACCGGAATTGTAATTTAGATTTTTGTAAATTTATTTTGCGATTGGATCGACGAATCGAAGACCGCCGGAGAAGACGAAGTGACGAGGAGACGAAGGACCGGGATCGATCAATTCCCATGATCGATCCCGAGGGGATCGATCGACCCGCGGCCCTAGGCGGGCTGTCCGTGAGAGTCTCGGCCACGCCGGCCACCAGTGGTGGTGGCGCGTGGGCTGGGCGGCGGCGGCGTGCCCTAGGCGGCGGTCGGACGTGTTGGGGGTGGTTCGGGGTTCCCCAACCCGGGCTACTCCTACCGGAAATATACTTTCCTAATTAATTCATCAATTCCTATTTTGATTATTTCTTTATGGAATATTCTAGAAAAATAGAAAAAGAATTAATTTAGTACTAAATTTATTTTTCCTATTTGATTATTCCTACTCATGGGAATATTCATGGATTAGGAATAAAATAAATTTGGAAAAGTATAATAGTCCTAAATTATTTTATTTCTTTATTTCATTATGGATATCATCTAGAATATTCCAAGAGTATCTTGGATAGATTATTCTAGAGATTTAATGGAATGGAAAAAGAAAATAAAATAAATAAAAATATTAATAATATTTAATTTTATTTTTGATATATTCAATTGACTTAATTTTCGAATTAAGTAACTTTTGGATTAATTGAAAATAAATAGATTTAAATATTGGAAATTAATATTCTCGTCACATGGAGCATTCAAGAAACGAAGACTAAAGACTAGAAGATGCGTACGGAGATGGAGTAAAGCCATAATAGTCGGAAAATAATATTCTAGTATTATTTTGACTATGTGATAATACTATGTGCTTTATTACATGTATGCATGCTATATGTGTTTATTTTATGCACTAGATAGCGTATCCCTTTATTGTAAAAAGCTAAGTGGGAGAGGGTATGGAAACATACCCATGGTCTCCATTGCTGCTCTCTTGGTGACTTTTATAAACTTTTGAAGTTTATATAGATAGGTCATTAGAGGAGAGTTCTTGTAATTCTTCTTATGAGAAACATTAATTAAGTTTATCAAACAATGCCTAATTTGTCTTTCCAAAGCTGATTTCAAGTCGACTCATTCTCACCCCGGGGAGTGGAATGGAGCCAGAGCCACTTGGTCATGTAGAGGACACAAATTAGAGACTTTCGTGCCATTCTTTGATAGATGGGTCGTTTGTCTGCTCGGCTCCCTCATTTATGAGAGATAGGGTCGTTCGCATGGTGAATCACTGGTTAGAAACTTCGAGTTTCACTTATGATTCTCCACGTCTTGATTTACGAGATTAAATGGATCAAGTAATTGGGAGTCAATTATAAAAGTCTCTTAGTGTAGTAAACGTCCACACCACGTGGCTTGCTATGCTGACGGACTTTGGATTAATTGATGTAGACAGTTGTAAGTAATTATGAAGAGTTGTGAAGTTATCGTAAACGTCCACACCACGTGGCTTGCGGTGATGTAGCGATTCCAAGTAAGTTACTTTGGTACTGAGTAATGGTTTACACTTAGATACGCCTTATAGTATTCCTCCCCACGAGGTTCCGCTATAAGCGATGTATGACCAAAGAAAATCTAATTGCTAAATCATTTGGGTGGGTAAACGTCCACACCACGTGGCTTGCCTTACCTGATGGGATTTTAGATGTGATTAGTGATTTAATGATATTATTTGAGGGAGATAATATCGGATATTAAATTGTTTGTTTGTTTTATGTGCTTATAGGTTAGGAATGACTGTGACCCCACTTTGTGATATACTTAAAGATGAAAACTCACCGGTTCCATATAGTGATGATTGGGAAAGAAATCTGGACATTGTCCAGACTGTTGAGCTTTCTGAATCCACTGTTGTTCCAACTACGTTGAGACATGGTGTGGAAGCTAGGCAAGAGGTGTTTAACATACCCACGGAATCGTTCCTCAATGAGTCCCTTAAAACCGGCTCAGCGAAGGCGATTTTTGTGCGTAAGTTAAGAGAAACACGAGCTCTTGTGGCTAGGCTAAAAGAAAAGCGTGCAAAGAGACCCAGTGGTTTAAAACCACGGATTGGGGAAAGCAAGCGGTTTCGCAGATGCTTTCGATGCAAACAGTTTGGGCACTGGAGGTCTGATTGTCCTCTCATCAAAGGTACGAAATTTTCCTTAGTCACTGAAACATTGTCAGCGGTGATATCTACCAGCACCTGGTGTGTAGATACGGGTGCCAGTGATCATGTCTGCAATTCATTGCAGGGGTTCCAGGAAACCCGGAGACTTAGAGAGGGAGAAATCGTGGTCTACATGGGCAATGCCGCGAAGGTGGCGGCTGTTGCAGTGGGAGACGTTCACTTACGTTTCAGTAGTGATAGGGTTTTAGTTTTACGTAATTGTCTTTATGTACCCAACTTTAGAAAGAATTTAATTTCAGTTTCTAAACTTATTATGAATGGATATTCTGTTTCTTTTGACCACTCTGTGATCATAAGAAGAAATAGTGAAATTATCTGTTCTGGTACATTGATAGACGATTTGTATGTGCTAAATCCTGAGTCTAACACGATGCAACTAACCGAGAGTAATAACACATCTACGAACACCAATAAGAGAAAGGAACCTTCTAAGATGAATCAATTATACTTGTGGCATCTAAGGCTAGGTCATATAAACTCAAAAAGGCTTCAAAGGTTGAAAGCTGATGATTTAATCACTGGCGTTGAAGGAGAGGACCTTCCAACCTGCGAATCCTGTTTAGAGGGAAAAATGACTAAGCGTCCTTTTTCTGGTAAAGGACGAAGAGCTGAACAAGTATTGGATTTGATTCACTCTGATGTATGCGGACCTATGTCTACTCAGGCAAGGGGAGGGTACGAGTACTTCATCACTTTCACTGATGATTACTCAAGATATGGATATGTATACCTGATGAGCCGCAAGAGCGAATCCTTTGGCAAGTTCAAAGAGTTCAAGGCTCTTGTGGAGAACCTTCGTGGTAAATCCATAAAATGCCTGCGATCTGATCGCGGAGGCGAGTACCTGTCTGGAGAATTCAAGGCATACTTGGTAGAGAATGGGATTGAATCCTAGCTGACCTCACCATATACTCCTCAGCAGAATGGTGTGTCAGAAAGAAGGAATAGGACTCTTATGGAGATGGTGCGATCGATGATGAGTTACTCGGATTTACCTGTTATGTTCTGGGGACTTGCCTTGGAAACAGCGGCGTACATTCTGAATAGGGTTCCGACCAAAACGGTACCAACCACACCCATGGAATTGTGGAGTGGGCGTAAGCCTAACTTGAAACACATTCGGATCTGGGGATGTCCAGCACATGTGTTGCGACAAGGCGCCGATAAGTTAGAACCTAGATCAGAAATACGGCTGTTTGTAGGATACCCGAAAGGAACTAAGGGTGGCATGTTCTATAGTCCTACGGACCAGAAGATCGTTATAAGTACTAACGCTCGGTTCCTAGAGGAAGACTATGTCATGGACCACAAGCCCAAAAGTGACATAATACTTGATGAGTTGAGAGGTAACGAGGAAGACCTGGATACAGCCGAACCGAGTATAGATACACCACTAGAACCTGCACCTAATACTGTCACTGTTAATACACCGGAACGCCGTCGTAGTGGGAGGGTTGTTAAACAACCAGATAGATGGATTGGACTGGGTGAGTCTTCGGACTCTGGACCTGGAGTTCATGAAATCGATCCCTGGACCTATGACGATGCGGTACAAGATATAGATGCGCCTTCTTGGAAGAAAGCAATGAAATCCGAAATAGAATTTATGGATTCTAATAAAGTCTGGGATCTTGTAGAACCACCAAGCGGCGTGAAGCCAATTGGGTGTAAATGGGTCTACAAGAGAAAGAGAGGATCTGACGGAAAGGTTGAAACCTTTAAAGCTCGGCTTGTTGCGAAAGGATATACTCAGAAAGAGGGAATCGATTATGAGGAGACCTTCTCGCCGGTAGCCAAGATAAAGTCAATCCGGATTCTCTTATCCATAGCAGCTCATATGGATTATGAGGTGTGGCAAATGGATGTCAAGACAGCTTTCCTTAATGGAAGTCTTGACGAGACGTTTTATATGAAACAACCAGAAGGATTCATTGCTAAGGGGCGAGATCATCTAGTGTGCATGCTTAATCGATCCATTTATGGATTGAAACAAGCCTCGAGATCGTGGAACCTGCGGTTTGACGAAGTGGTCCAATCTTTTGGATTCAGTCAAAGCATGGACGAATCGTGTGTGTATTGGAAACGTGATGGAAAGAAGGTGGTGTTTCTCATGCTTTATGTAGACGACATTCTTCTCATTGGCAACAGTGTGAAAATGTTATCAGACATAAAGGGATGGTTGTCTAGACAATTCGATATGAAAGATTTGGGAGAAGTCGGACATGTTCTAGGGATCAAGGTTATAAGGGATCGCCGGAATAGAACATTGTACCTATCCCAGCAATCTTACATAAACACGATTCTGGCTCGTTTTAACATGCAAGATTCCAAGAAGGGTGAACTACCCTTTAGTAAAGGAACTTATCTTTCTAAGGAGATGTGTCCTCGGACACAAAAGGAGAAAGATGAAATGAAAGCAGTTCCCTACGCTTCGGCTGTGGGAAGCTTAATGTATGCAATGTTATGTACGAGGCCTGATATCTGCTATGCAGTTGGCGTAGTAGCGAGATATCAGAGTAACCCTGGAAAGGCTCATTGGACTGCCGTAAAAAGCATTTTCAAGTATTTGCGAAATACTAAGGATTATGTTCTAAGTTACGGGGTAGACAATCTGATTCCTTTGGGTTATACGGATTCGGATTTCCAAGCTGATAAGGACCGGCGAAAGTCGACATCAGGCTATGTGTACACTATGGGAGGTGGAGCCGTATCATGGAGGAGTGTTAAGCAAAAGTGCATTTCAGACTCTACCATGGAAGCTGAATATGTTGCAGCCTCAGAGGCAGCGAAAGAGTCAGTTTGGTTCCTTAATTTCCTCCAGGACTTAGATGTGATTCCGAGTTTGCCCAAGGCTATGACAATTTATTGTGATAATAGCGGTGCAGTGGCAAACAGTAAGGAACCACGGTCCCATAGTGCTATGAAACACATAGAGCGCAAGTACCACCTGATTCGAGACATCGTCAAGAGGGGCGATGCGATAGTCACCAAGATAGCTTCGGAGGACAACCTAGCGGACCCTTTCACCAAGATACTTCCTAAGGAAGTTTATTTCAAGCACTTGGAGGGTTTGGGAGTCAGAAGTTTGGAGGATAAGACTAGACCTTAGTATAAGTGGGAGATTGATGGAGTAGTATACATAATGTCTAGATTTGAGTATTCTGAACTCTGTATGCACTTTCATTTACCTATTAATTACAGACATTCATTTGCTTTTAATTATTGTTAATTAAATACATGCAAATTATAGTCCTGGATTTTATACGTTGTAGTTAGTATGGTGTTGCATGGGCACACAGAAGATCATACTATCGGTTACTCGTATTTAATCGAACAGTTGCTCACGACCTAGATGGACACGGACCAATCCATCGGTATAGTCGTTGTGTGAGAGAGAAAATAATTTATCTTAATTATTTTATCACACTTGTACACTTGGTGTATTGAGCGGATCGCTTGAGACTTATCAATTAGGATTGCTCTGTGATAATTGATTTAAGTCTCGGAGTATTTTATTCTTAATCCCTGAAACAATTGCGGGTGTGTATATTTAATATAAGTGACTTTGATTTGCCAAAGGAATTAACCGATTTAATTATTGGGTTAATTACCGGTTAAGTTGGGTCACTATATTTTATATATGGCATGCCGTGAATTCTTGAAGGGACAGTGTATCCCGGAAGGGTTGATAATATCCCCGAGATGATCTCATAAGGATTTATTATGTAAACCTCGCGAGTGGATTTGTTCCGCATAATAAATAAGGTTGAGTGGTACTATTCTCGGATATAAGAGATGAATAAATTTATTAAGCAATAAATAAATTTTATTCATGGATATTTAAATCTTAAATACACGGAATAAATAATACTATGTTGGAGAAATATTATTTGATATAATATGGATAAATATTGGGAGTGCAATTTTATTTATATAGTGGAAAATAAATAAAATTAATATTGATAAGAATTAATGGATTTGGGTTGGACCCAATTTAATTTTCAATATTAGAAGCCCAATATTTAATCTCCTTTTGATCCCCCTCGTAGCCTATAAAAGCACTACATGGTCTTCACTTTTTCATAAGAGAGAAAAATATAAGATACGCCAATCATAAAGAGTGAGGAGGATCCATAGGAGTTCGATAGATCGTCGCCCACCCGACGTTCGAACGGAGTGCAAGGAATACGCGGGAAGATCACGAGGTCGTCGATTTCGTTTCTCCGAACAACGAATCGTAGGTACAATTCTCAACTAACTTGATTATTGTTCGATTTGTTTTTATCGAGAATACCGTAGGACGAAGATCCGAGGATCGAAGCCCGGAATAGACGGACGAACGCGCGGTGGTGGCGAAGCCACCGGACCGCGGCGTGCGCCCGCTAGGGTTTCGGCGTGGGGCGATGGGGGCCGAACCCTCGGTTCGACCGAGGGTGTGCGATCGACCACGAGGGTCGATCGCTGGGCACGGGCTGGTGCCGTGCCCTACCCCGCCGTGAAGGCGGGGGCCTCCTGGTGGTGGCGGGTCGCCGGACCCGCCGCGGGGGGGCTGTCGAACAGCCCCACCCCGATCGATCGCCGGCGTGCGATCGATCATCTCGATCGTATGAACCCCGGCTCGCGGGGGTTCGGGTGGGGGCGGGCTGTGCGTCTTCGGATGCATGGTCTCCAAAGCCCGGACTCCGGCGGATGAGTCGGCGTTCGTATGATCTCCGGCGAAGGGTTCGTTCGGGTTATCGGTTCCGCAATTTTGATAACCCGGGATATCGAATTCCAACAAGGCCCAGGGTCAGGTTTTTGCGGTGTCCACGCGGCTCCCGTCACGGGATCTCTAGCGGGAGTGCTTTCCTGCTTGTCTCTTTATGATAATTATGAGGGTCTGCTGCCCTTTTGCTCGGCCCGGTGTGGCGCCTCGAATGCGCTGCGTGCACTCGGGTCCGGGGTCCGGTTGGGATTCCTCGTGGGGTTTTCGGTAAATTCTGATCCAGGTCGTCGCTCCCTCGGAGCGGGGCCGTGAGGGTCATCGTGGCTCTCCCCCTCTGTCGGTCTTCCGTGGCCATTCTTTGCATGGTTTGCATGGACTCGGGCCCGGGGTCCGACCCAGGTTTCTTACGACGGTTTAGAGTAATGCGGGCGGGCCCGCCTTCCACGTGTACAAATTGGTTTTTTTATCCCCTAACATTGGCCCCCAGAAACATAATCGGAAAGTAAGAGGTTCGGGGAGGTTTCCGTCCGTTGGGCCGGCGTCACTCGTTTCCCTCCGCTGATTCGGTTGACTTCCTGATGGTTCATTCTTTCTTTAAATGAAGTGGTTGGAGGTTGACTGACCCGCTTGCCTCACCGTTTTCCTTCGAGGAGCTCGCCTCGGACGGGGTGCTTTCAGACCTGCGGTGCTTCTGAAAAGCTGAAACTCCTTTATAAATGCCGTGCTCGCGGAGTGGTGGCTTCAAGAGGTGAGGTTGAGATGTGTGATCTATCGTCGGGCCTTCTGGGCTATAAATAGGGCCTGAGGTAGCTGCCCTTCTTATCTTACTCCTCTCATGTCTGCCCAACCTCAGCGAACCGCTAATTCCGCGGTGGGCCCCATCGTTCAACTTCGAGATCGTGAACCCGGTGACGAATCGCGGGTGGAGACGGCGGGCTCCGGCACTCGTCGCTACGTCGTGTCTCGCATGTTCAACTCCCGCTACCACCGTGAGGTCCTCCTGATGCCGTCTCCCTTTGCCCAGATGTATAGGCACGTGTGGCCCACCATGCTCGCCGTCAGCGACTCGTCCGGCTGTCTCTGGGTTTACGACTTGGTTCCCGGTGGCAACCGCTTGGGGATCGGTGGCATCGCCTGGGCGGTGTTCGTCAAGCACATGCAACTCCAAGATGATTGGCGGGTGGAGCTTCGCTGTTCGGAAGTGGAGGATATCAATATCGCCGTTACCCACGGTGATGGGTCTTTGGTTCCAGTTCCGCCGGTCTCGTTCTGAGCTGGCGGGCGGGGTCGTTCGTTCGTTGTGTCTTGGTGCCTTCCATGTTTGTTAAGTTTCTTGTTTTAACTTTAGCTCGGGCCTCGGGACCCGGAGGTCGATTCGCGGTGCGACTTTTTTGAGATAATAAATGATTAAAATATAATAAAAATGGAAATAAAAAGACCATCTCTTTTTTCGGTTCGGAGTCCGGACCACGCGCGCCTGGGGCCCCTGCCCGGCCCCGTTCGGCTCCTTGGGATTCGGACGGTCGCGGCGGTTCCCCAGGCTAACGATGACACCTTTTCGGTGTGTCACGTCTTCTGGGCACCTTTTTAAAAACCGATCCTTATCAAATCTTTCGTCCGACCTCGAGCCCCCCTCATACCTTCCTCCAGTCATCTTCTCCGGCGAGAAAAGGGAAAAGTCATCATACTCAAAAATACAACGAGAGGATGGTGAGCTCCTCTGTGGGAAGCAACGATTACAACCCGCTGGAGATAGTGTACATCTCCTCCGACGAGGAGCCTGAGGCGGAAAGAGAGCCGAATCAAGAGGCGTCGGAGATTTTTGACGTCTCCTCCGACTCGGATCCCGACGCCGGGGACAGCCACCTGTCCGTCCCCGCTCTCTCGAAGTTGATTGAGTTGTATTCTAAATGTCTAGTTTAGTGCAAATACGGAACTCCTTATCTATGCCTTAATCTATGTATGATTCAAGCATGATTGCATTTAATGCAATAGTCCTAGATATATACGTTGTAGATAGTATGGCGTGAGGAGACACGCGGAAGATCATACTATCGGTTACTCGTATACTATTGAACAGTAGCTCACGACTTAGATGGACAGGGACAATCCATCGGTACGTCGTAGTGTGACTGGTAGATAGTCGGTCTTGACTATCATGTTACACTCGTACACTTGGTGTATTGAGCAGGACCACGGGAGGGCGTTCGATTTATACTAATCGGAGTAATCGAACCAGAACTCAGATATTACGGATATGTGAGTTCTTAATCCCTATATAATTATAGGTGCGTGTGTCCAATGCTCGGTTCTTTGATGTGCCAATGAGTGAGACTAATTGATTAGTAAATATTCTCGGTAGATTGGAAATCGGTATTGTACACACGGCATGCTATAGATTATAGACAGGAAACCGTATTGGGTTGATGATGTCCCCGAGATGAGCTCATAAAGTTTATCATGTAAACCCTGCAGGTGGATTTACTCCGCATGATAATAAGGATGAGTGGTACTAGTCTCGGATTGTAAGAAATGAATTAATTTAATTATTATTAATTAAAATTAATTCGTGGACATGCGATATCTTAAACACGGGGAAATTTCACATATGTAATACGGCGGGAAAATTATTGACGGAATAATTTGAATTAATTAATTGGGAAATCATTTATAATTTTATAGTGGAATTAATTATAAATAAAATTGTGGAATTTAATTAAGGTTTTCCTTTTGGGACACCAAGTTAATTAAATTGCAATTTAAGCCTAATTAATTAATTTCCTATGGGTCCCTAGTGTGGCCTATATATAAATCCTCGTCTCTCTTCTCTAAACCTACAGAACGCCGCTATTATATTTTTGCGGAGAAAAATTAATTTGTTAACGCAATTAATTTTTCTGTGAAAATAAAAAGATTAGCGCAATAACTTTCCTGCTCCAGAAAGAAAATTATATTCTTGCGTAAGTTTGAGAGAGAAGAAGAAGAGACACTCCAAGCGGATCGATGCCCACACATCGGCTGGAGCAAGAGGACTAGGATACACGCTAGAAGACTCGAGGTCTCTGTTAATTCGGCTTCTCCGAATCACGCGACAAAGGTATGGAATCCAAACCCTATTTCCGCATTGTTTCGATTCGATCTCGTACGTAATCATACAACGAACCTCCGATCGAGTTCCGGGATCGTGGTTGGTGTTCCTAGATCACTGTGGGGTCGCTGACTTCCAGAACGGTGGTCGGAATCGGAAAATTAAACCAGAAACGGACCTGGAACAGCAGCGTCGCGCTGCTGTTCGCGACGCTGTCGTCCGACAGGTTTTCCTGTCGGCCGACAAGGGCCTGTCGGACGACACCATTTGGTGTCGGACGACACAGAGGTCAGCAGCCCTCGGTTTTGCGCGGTTGTGCTTCGGGCATGATGGCTGGGCGTAAACCGGGTCTGGGGCTTCGTCGTGAGCACAGTAGGCACGCTGGAGGTCGACTGGACGTGTCCGGATGTTCGAGTAGTCGAACGGACTCGTCCCGGGTAGTCGATTTCCAACAGAAGTTGCTCGCTATTGGCACTCCCGGACTCTCTCGGAGTTTCGGCGCCGCCCGGGGACGAGACTGCCGCCACCCTTGACCGTCCGTTTCCGAGGGCTAGAGAAGCGGAGCATAGTTCTCCGGGACGAGCTGGGCCAGGACTGGCCTATGCACTTGGTGCGCCGCGGGGATCGCCTTCGTCTCTCTGGAAAAGGATGGAGGACCTTCTGCCGCCATGTGGGCATCGGCCAAGGATGGCGCGTGCGGGTTCGGTGGGATAGGGATGAGACGCCGAGGGTTTTTGTGATTGATAGTGAGGTCTTGGCCCGGTCGAGGCTTAGATAGACTCCCCTTCGGGGGTTTAGATTAGATAGGGTTTTTGACGTCTCCTTGTATTTCCCTCGACGATGTAGCGTTGATCTCTATGGGGTTCTCTCCCCTTTTGTAAAGAATCTAAATGAAACTTGAATATTTTGAGAAATCTGCAACTCTTCTTGCTTCGGTTAATTCAGTTTCCTCTATTTTTCTTTTCTTTGTGGAAACAAAACTTAATTTCCCGCGACAAGCCTCCCGGGAGAGGGAGATCTTTTCTTCGAACGCCGTGGTCCGAGTGGGCGCGCCCCGGGGTTCGCGCTTTGTGTCTTCAGGTTTCTGACCCGGGGGTCGCTGGCCGTCGGGCCCCGGGCTGCCTTGCGTCTCGAGACAGGGCCTTGGTCCTATTTAGTAGGGTTGCAGGGGCAAGCGATCTAGTAGGCAATCATTGGGATCCTGTTGGGCCCACACGTGCCCAATGGGCCTCGTTGGGCTGCTTGGAAAAGGGGAAAAACTCGAGTGCGTTTTACGGGTAACTGCTCCCGCCCCTTCACGTCTTTGCGTGCATATCTATCCCAAAAACCTGCCGTGATTGTCGCCCACTTCCTTACGTGCTCTGGCGATTCACAAACCCTAATCCAACCGAAGTAAAGGTAATCGCTCCCTTTCGCTTTTATCTGTTTCCTGTCCATTTCTCCCGTCTTCTTAATCTGAATCGATGTCGAGCCCGTATGACGAAGTCATTGCTGAAGCGTAGGGATCGGTCGCGAGTTCGGGTGGCGCTGTCGCGTCGAGTGATTCCTCGTCTAGCTCAGATGAGGAAACCGACATTCACTCCCTTCACGCCCAGTTTCAGAGTCTGATTGACGAGAAGTTCCCCCCGCTCGCTGCTCTTGACTACCAGACCTATTATCGGACAAATCCCTATGTGGCAGCCGTTCGCGACCCGTACGCCCCGCCCGCCGAGTGCCATACCCCCAAATGGGGCGACCATGGCAAACCCATCGTGGTCACCGCAGAGATGATAGAGCGGAGGTGAGTTCCGTGGCGGGTGCCAGTGGACGTGCACCTCCACGCTCCGGCTCCCAGGGAATCCCCGTGTTGCCCGCCGCCCGGGATGGTGGCCGTGGGGACGGACGCCCTGGATCTCGGGCTGCGCTTCCCGTTGCACCCCTCGGTGAGTGCGGCGCTGCAATTTTGGCGGGTGGCCCCGCACCAAATCCACCCCAACGGGTGTGCCCAGATCATGGCCTTCCTGTCCCTTTTGGGCAGTTCAGGACTGATCCGGGTGTTGACTGATGCTGTGATCCGCCGCTCGTTTGGGATTTCGAGTACCGGTGGGCTGAATGGGCGCTTCACCGTGAGAGGTCGCGACGGTATCCCCACCGTCGGGGTGAAATCGTCGAAGGTCGACAATCCATGGCCGAGGTGGCTCTACGTCTCTGGGGCCTGGCGTACCTTGACGCCGAAGGGGGAAATTGACATCCCCACAAGATATTTTGAGAAAATTTTGAGAGAGTCGCGTTGTTTTTTATCTTCATTCAACCTTGCTGATTCTTAACTTTTCCTTTCTCTTGGTCAGGTGTCAATACCCGTAGGGAGGGCCCCTTGAACTGGGATTACCAGGTTGCCCTGAAGATTGCCGAAGCTTACACCTCGTCCGAATGCCAGGCCACCGTCCTCTACCGAGAGGATCTGCTTTTGAACGCACGCCTCATCTGCACGCCGCGGCACCTTTACGACCCATACCCAGGTACGAGGCGGGATTGTAGTATGTCCTATCACTCATACGTCTTTTTGATTTCATATTTCTGAACGTGCCTTGGTTGCAGCTCTTCGTACTTTCATATTTGAGGATCGCCCTCGGTCGAGAATGTCTGGATTCCCCGGGATTACGGATCGCAAAGGGTCGGATTATCCGATCCTGGCCTCACGGAGCCGGTCGGTCGGTTCGGTAGGCCCTTCGACCTCCGCGGTCCCTCCGCGCTCCGAGGTTACCCCGATCGGGATGCGTCTCTCCTCGCCGACTGCCTCCGCCGGGGTGGTCGAGTCCGCTGCGCCTGAGCGGGCGGCGGAGAGCGGCCCCGTGCTGCCCCGCATCGGCGAAAAAGATGTGATCGACCTGGCCTCGGACTCCGGGCCCCAGGTCTCGGAGCAACTTGCGGTTCCCCCGGTCCCCTCTCCTCCGAGGGCGATGATGGAAGCCGTGGAATGCCCTCCTTTGTTCGCCGCGGTCCAGGCCACTCCCCTCGACATGGTTGAGGGCTCGGTTGCTGGTGAGTCGCGGAAGCGCAAAGCCATTGAGGACCCCGAGGCCTCGGACCTTGGCTTCGGTTGCCCGCAGATGACTGTGCCTGAAGGCTCTGGACTCCCGCCAGCCGTGATGGGATGCTCGCCGTATTACGACGTTGACCAGAGTCGTCAGCAAAGGTGAGATCGAAACTGTGCCCCTTTTTTGGTAATGTCAAAACTCCGACTTCTAGTCCATGACTTGGGGGTATCTTCCTTGGTTTCGTGCGTCTTTTTACTCGTCTTAACACGACCTCGCCTTTTCTTTGAATGCAGGATCCTGATAAGGGTTGATAATGTCCCCGAGATGAGTTCATAAGGAATTATTATGTAAACCGTGCAGGTGGATTTGTTCCGCATAATAATTAAGGTTGAATGGTACTATTCTCGGTTACAAGAGATGAAAAAATTAATTAGCAATAAATTAATTTATTCATGAACATTTCTATCTTAAACGCACGGAATAAATAATACTACCGGAGAGATAATATTATTTGATATAATATGGTATAATATTGGGAGTGCAATTATATTTATATAGTGGAAAATAAATATAATTAATATTAATGGATTAATAGATTTGGGCTTGGGCTCAATTTAATCATTAATATTGGAAGCACAATATTCCACCTCCTTAAGATCCCCTACGTAGCCTATAAAAGCACTACATGGTCTTCTCTATTCTCATAACTTGAAGATCACAATTCTAGAGAGAGAAAGTAGAGAGGGAGATCCATGGAGTTCAGAAGATCGTCGCCCACACGACGTTCTAGCTAGTGCAAGGAATACGTGGGAAGATCTCAAGGTCTTCAACTAAGTTCATCGTTTTTCCGAACAACGAGAACGAGGTAAATTGTAAAACTCTCTTTATGATTTAATCCTTTATTTATCGTGATTATACATTGAACCAAGATCCGAGAACGCGACCCATGTCGAGGTTGAACCGGGCGGTGGTGATCGAAGATCACCGGACCGCCGGCGGCTCAACGACTCGAGCAAGAGAGGGTCGAGAGGGGCGAGCCTCGGCTGGACGCCGAGACTCGATCGAGCATGAGCTCGATCGCCCATGCTTGTCAGCGGGTTGCTGGAGCATCCGCTCGCACGGCGCGATCACCGCTCGCGCGGGCTGATCGCCGCTCACGCGGCTGGACCGCCGCTCGCGCGGTGGCGGCTGCTAGGGTTGATCGCTAGCCACGGTTTAGCCGTGGCTGGAGGGCGATCAACCGGGACGTGGCTGGGCAGCCCCGTGCGGTTGCCGTGAACAGCCGTGAGCCCCACGAGGGGGCTCGAATGAACAAGCCGCGGGTTATCCCCGCGACTAGGGTTTTGGTTGTGCCGGGCTTCATGGTGGTTCGTGGCGTGTTTCCGGCGACCGGGATTTCGTTTGGAGTTGTTGTTCCGCAACTTTGACAACTCCGGATATTCGATCTCCAAAGGATATCGATCGGAATTAATTAGATAATTTATTTAATTAATTTTATTTAAATTTATTAATTCCGGGATGTCGATTTCCAACATTGGGGATCAATGGCTTAAAGCGGGTTTTTCGTGGCTTTTGATAGCTTTTATTTTCTTCCCCCCGTGCTCGCAACTTGGGACTGTTGGAGTTGTGTACTTAATGTCTAGATTTAAGTAACGGTAAACTCCCGGTCATAGCATTTAATCTATTAAATTAATAAACAATTGTTTGCATTTAATTATTGATAATTAAATATATGCAAAATATAGTCCTGGATTATATACGTTGTAGTTAGTATGGTGTGCGACGTCACACAGAAGATCATACTATCGGTTACTCGTATTTAATCAAACGGTTGCTCACGACCTAGATGGACACGGACCAATCCATCGGTATAGTCGTTGTGTGAGAGAGAAAATAATTTGTCTTAATTATTTTATCACACTTGTACACTTGGTGTATTGGGCGGATCGCTTGAGATTTATCGATTATGATTGCCGGCGAGAATCGATTCAAGTCTCAGAGTATTTTATTCTTAATCCCCGATACTATTGCGGGTGTATATATTTAATATTAGAGACTTTGATTTTCCAAAGGAATTAACCGATTTAATTATTGGGTTAATTACCGGTTAAGTTGGGTCGCTATATTTTATATATGACATGCCGTGAATACTTGACGGGAAAGTGTATCCCGGAAGGGTTGATAATATCCCCGAGATGAGTTCATAAGGAATTATTGTGTAAACCTCATGAGTGGATTCGTTCCGCACAATAATTAAGGATGAATGATACTAGTCTCGGATTCAAGAGATGAATAAATTAATTAGCAATAAATTAATTTTATTCATGGATATTTAAATCTTAAATACACGGAATAAATAATACTACAGGAGAAATATTATTTGATATAATATGGTTTAATATTGGGAGTGCAATTAATTTATATAGTGGAAAATAAATTAATTAATATTAATGGGAGATTAATAGATTTGGGCTTGGGCTCAATTTAATCATTAATATTGGAAGCCCAATATTCCACCTCCTTTAGATCCCCTACGTAGCCTATAAAAGCACTACATGGTCTTCTCTATTCTACATAACACAAGATCATAATTCTCTTAGAGAGAGAAAGTAGAAAGAGAGAGAAGAGGATCCATAAGCTTGGAGGATCGTCGCCCACCCGACGTTCAAGCTAGTGCAAGGAATACGTGGGAAGATCGTAAGGTCATCATCTTGATTTCGTTTCTCCGCACAACGAATCGAAAGGTAAAATCATATACTCTCTTTTATGATTTTATGTGAATTGATTGTGATACATACATGAACGCACGATCCGGGTAAACGACGAACTTCGGGGACGGGGATTCGAGATCCCCGGCGAAGTTCGAAGGAGCCCTCGGCTGGGAGCCGAGGGGGTGCGGTCGAGCCCTAGGGCTTCGACCGCGACGGCACGTGAGAGGAACCCCGGCTGGGAGCCGGGGTGGGCGATCGACCGTGGTGGTCGATCGCCGGGCAGCCGCGGCTGGAGCCGCGGCGGGTTCGCCGCTGGGCGAACCGCCCTCCTCGGGCGGTGGCGGTGAGTCGCCGGACTCACCGCCCGGGGCTGCCGGAGCAGCCCCAGCGATCGCCTCGTGTGCGATCGCGAGCCCCACGGTGGGGCTCGGCTAGGGTTTAGCCGCGGGTTCATCCCGCGGCGATGCTCTTGTTGAGCCCGGTTCTTCGTGGCGTTCGTGATCGGTTTCCGGCGACGGGATTTCGGTCGGGTTGTCGGTTTCCGCAATTTTGATAACCCGGGATATCGATTTCCAACAACTGGTATCAGAGCGTTTGGTTTCGTGTTCATGTATGTGTTCAATTGTGTTCTACCTTGCAGGGATTCCGACTATCATGGTTGAAATTAATTGTTAATTATTCGTTTAATTAATTGCTATTTAATTTTGCCATGATTATTCGTTATTAAACTCTCGGACATGTCGAGATTCGTTTTGTGTGGATGAATGCTTGTAATAGTAAAAATTCGGGGGTTGACCGAATTTAGGATTTATTATTACGTTCTATGTTTTCCGGAAAGTGTATAGGGTCAATTTCATGTATAGAATCGATACCGGAATTGTAAATTTATTTCTTGTAATTTATTTACGTTGGATCGATGCCGAGACGACCGCCGGAGAATTCATGTGACGAAGGAGATGAAGAGAGGGAGAAAGGACCGAAGGGGTCGATCACCCCATGATCGACCCCATGATCGATCAAAGGGGAGAGGGGCGTCGCCCCCTTCAGCCGTGGGCTGTCGCCGGCGACGGTGGCGGCTGGCCGGTTGGAGTGGCGGCGGCGGGTGCTCCCTCCCGGTGGTCGGTGGTGGTGGTGGTGGTGGTGCGGGGATCCCCAACCCGTACTACTCCTACTCCTACCTAGATTCACTTTCCTAATTGATTCAAGTTTTCCTATTTTGAGTATTCCTAAGTTTGGGAATTCTCATGGAGATAGGAAAAGAATTAATTAATATTATTTTTTTCCTTATTCTATTATGGAAATCTTCTAGAGTATTCCGAGTTCTACTTGGAATAGGATCCTAGAGATTTAATAGAATTGGAAAGGAATAAAAATTAATTAAGGATTGATTTATTTCCTAATTGATTATTCCTATTTTATGGGAATTTTCATAGTAGTGGAAATTAATTAATCTTGGAAAGTAGAAGAGTCCTAATTTATTTTATTTCCTTATTCTATTATAGAAGTCTTCTAGAATATTCCAAGTTTGACTTGGATAGATTATTCTAGAGATTTAATAGAATTAGATAGGAAAATAAATAAATAAAAATATTAATAATATTTAATTTTATTTTTGATTTATTCGATTGACTTAATTTTCGAATTGAGTATCTTTTGGATTTATTGAAAATAAATAGATTTAAATATTGGGATTAATATTCTCGTCACATGGAGCATTCAAGAACGAAGACTGAAGACTAGAAGACGCATACGGAGATGGAATAAAGCCATGATAGTCGGAAAAATAATTTTCTAGCATTATTTTGACTATGTGCTATGTGCTTTATTACTTGTATGCATGCTTATGTGTTTAATTATGCATTAGATAGCGTATCCCTTTGTTATAAAAAGCTAAGTGGGAGCGGGGATGGAAACATTCCCATGGTCTCCATTACTGTTCTCTTGGTGACATTTATGAGCTTTCGAAGTTCATATAGATGTGTCATTGGAGGAGAATTCTTGTAATTCCTTTTACAAGAAACATTGATTAAGTTTATAAAACAATGCCTAATTTGTCTTTCTGAAACTGACTTCAAGTCAACTCATTCTCACCCCGGGGAGTGGAATGGAGCCAAAGCCACTTGGTCATGTGGATGACACAAATTAGAGACATTCGTACCATTCTTTTAAAGATGGATCGTTTGTCTGCTCGGCTCCCTCATCTAATGAGAGATAGGGTTGTTCGCATGGTGAATCACTGGTTAGAAACTTTGAGTTTCACTTATGATTCTCCGCGTCTTGATTTACAAAATCGAATGCTTCAAGTAATTGGATGTCAATTGTAAAAGTCTTTTGGTGTAGTAAACGTCCACACTATCGTGGCTTGCTGCATTGAATGGGATTTTGGAACGATTGATGTAGACAGTTATAGAAGGGAGTGATGGAAACGTACGTTCACGTAAACATCCACACTATCGTGGCTTGCGGTGACATACGAATCTTAAACAAACTTCTTAGTACTGAGTAATGGTTTACACTTAGGTACGCTCTATAGTATTCTTCCCATCGAAGTAACGCTATAGTGATGTACGACCGAAGCAAATCTAATTACTAAATCATTTGGATAGGTAAACGTCCACACTATCGTGGCTTGCCATATCTGATGGGATTTTAGATGTGATTAGTAATTTAATGATATTATTTGAGGGAGATAATATCGGATATTAAATTGATTGTTTGTTTAAATGTGCTTATAGGTTTAGAAAATAGCTATGAACCCACTTTCTGTGATACTTGATGGGATTCGATGTCCCGGGCTATCAAAAATTGCGGAACCGATAACCCGACCGAAAACCCTATCGCCGGATACCGCACGAACACCAACTCATCCGCAGGAGTCCGACCTTTGGAGACTACGCATCCGAAGACACGCAGCCCGCCCCCAGCCAATTTTCTCCCATGAGTCGGATCTACGAACGCAAACCACACGCGAAGAACCGAGCTCGACAAGAGCGTCGCCGTGGGATAAACTCGCGGCTAAACCCTAGCCGAACCCCATCCGCGGGGTTCGCGATCGCCGTGCATGGCGATCGCTGGGGCTGCTCCGGCATCCCCCGGATGGCGGTGAGTCCGGCGACTTCACCGCCGTCGCCACCTGGAGGGGGGAACCACCAGTCGCGGCGCGAAGCCGCGACGGTCCCCGGCGATCGAGCTAGGGCTCGATCGCCCCAGCCGCGGCGTCCAGCCGCGGCCTTCTCCTCTTGCGCGCACCACCGGTGGAGGGAGGCCGGGGGGTTCGATCCGCCGTGGCTCCAGCCCACGGCCGAACCCCCAGCGATCGACTTCACGTCGATCGCTCGCCCCGGCGTCCAGCCGGGGCTCCCCTCACGCCCGCGCGCCGGCGGTCGAACCCTAGGGTTCGGCCGCCCCTTCTTCGATCCCGACGGGGATCGCGAGATCCCCGTATCCCGGTCTCGACGTTCCCGGATCGCGTCGTTCATGTATACATCACAATTATTCAACGCACATAATCATAGAAGGGGGTTTCTCGATTATTACCTCGAATCGTTGTACGGAGAAACGAATTCGGTTGACGACCTTGTGATCTTCCCGCGTATTCCTAGCACCTCGTCCGAACGTCGTGTGGGCGACGATCTATCGGATTCCTATGGATCTTCCTCACTCTCAGAACTTTATGATTGGCGTAACTTAGGTTAATGAAAAGTGAAGACCATGTAGTGCTTATATAGGCTACGTAGGGGATCATAAGGAGAATAAATATTGGGCTTCAATATTGAAAATTAAATTGGGTCCAACCCAAATCTATTAATTCTTATCAATATTAATTTTATTTATTTTCCACTATATAAATAAAATTGCACTCCCAATATTATTCCATATTATATCAAATAATATTTCTCCACCTTAGTATTATTTATTCCGTGTATTTAAGATTTAAATATCCATGAATAAATTTATTTATTGCTCAATAAATTATATTCATCTCTTGAATCCGAGACTAGTACCATTCAACCTTAATTATTGTGCGGAACGAATCCACTCATGAGGTTTACACAATAATTCCTTATGAACTCATCTCGGGGATATTATCAACCCTTACGGGATACACTGCCCCTTCAAGAATTCACGGCATGCCATATATAAAATATAGTGACCCAACTTAACCGGTAATTAACCCAATAATTAAATCGGTTAATTCCTTTGGTAAATCAAAGTCACTTATATTAAATATACACACCCGCAATTGTTTCAGGGATTAAGAATAAAATACTCCGAGTCTCAAATCAATTATCGCCGAGCAATCCTAATTGATGAGTCTCAATTGATCCGCCCAATACACCAAGTGTACAAGTGTGATAAAATAATTAAGATAAATTATTTTCTCTCTCACACAACGACTATACCGATGGATTAGTTCGTGTCCATCTAGGTCGTGAGCAACTGTTCGATTAAATACGAGTAACCGATAGTATGATCTTCTGTGCGCCCATGCAGCACCATACTAACTACAACGTATAAAATCCAGAACTATGATTTGCATATAATTAAATGCAAATAATTGTTTATTAATTAAATAGATTAAATGCTATGATCGGGAGTTTACCGTTACTTAAATCTAGACATTAAGTACACAACTCCAACAATCTCCCACTTGTACTAAGGTCTAGTCATTTCCTCCAAACTCCCGGTTCCCATACTCATCACGTGCTTTAAAGTGTACTTCCGAGAAGTACTATGTGAGTGAGCAATCTAGGTTGCCGCTCTGAAGTTATCTTGGTGACTACTACGTCGTCTCCCTGACGATGACTCGTATCAGGTGGTACTTGCTCTATGTGTTAACATCACTTTTGACTTATGACCTCTTCTAGTTCACCGTGCACCGCTATCTAATAGCCTTTGGTAAACTAAGAGTCATATCCAAGTCAAGAGGTTATCCCGGAACCTAACCAAAACTTCCGCTGCCTCTGAGGCTGCCATTCGGTCATGAGAGAGTCTGAGAAGCATCCTGCTTATCACTCTTTCATTTCATGGTTCCACCTCTTTCTAAAAGTGAACACATAGCCTGATATCGACTTTCACTGGTCCTTCTCTGATTTTTGGATCTGAGAATCTGTAATCTAAGAAGATTTCGTCTTGCTCAAGCCAGTACTATGAAAGTACTCTTGCAGCATTCGAACATCCCTTATCCAGATTACTTTGATATCCTCCCACTACGCAAACCGCATAGTTGATATCAGGTTCTTGTTTTACAACATTGCATCTACAAAGCCCTTTACACTCGAAGTGTAGGGAACTGCTTTGTCTATATCTATCTCCTTCATGTGTTCAAGACACATACCTTAGATAGATGAATTTTGTTCTCGAAAGGCAATAACCTTTCTCAGAAGTATTCATGTTTAAAACAAACCTTAATCGTATAAGATGTCTAGGAGAAGTACAATGTTCTTATCTCTAGATCATAAGATCTTAAGAACATGCTCTAACTTCTTCTCAATCTTATATCTCGATTTATTTAGACAACCTCCATTTTATGTCTGACAACACTTTTACATTGTCGCCAATGATAAAATGTTATCTACATAAAATCTCCGAGAAACACCACCTTTGTTTCCGTCACGTCTCTAACACACCTTCTTCGCTAATTCCTATGCAGACCTAGGGATCGATTTCATGTATACTGGATCCAGAGTTCAAAAACTCCTCCAGTCTTATGAACATCTCTGGTTGCTTAACAACCTCCCACTGCAATGGCGTTCCGGTGTATAACAGTAACAACATTAGGTGCAGTTAGTGGTGTACTACTACTCGGTCAGGCTGGTTCTCAGTCTTTCCCTTTCCTCATTTTAAAGTACTTTGTCAATTAGGGCATTGTAGTTCATCTAATAGTTTTTCCTCTATGAACCGGGCGAGAACACCCTTCTGGTTCGTAGTACTATTGAACATACAATTACTTGTTCTTCTAGGATATTCTACAACCACATAGAATGTGCCGTTGCGTCCAGAAATATCCATAGAACATAGGTAGTTCCGAACAAACTTGTTCTTTTACTATTAGATTTCTACTTCTTTACAACGCACCATCTCTACACGTAAGTGCACGGCGCGTCTCTTTGGGAATTAATCCCAATCTTTGATTATGCTATGTGTTATCTAGATAGGTGATGGCCTCCGCGACCGAGTCGCAGGCTTCTAATGGATATACTTTGATGGTTCCCCATAATAGCTTTGTGTCCATTGACGAGTCAAAACACTTTGCTTTTATGGCACATCAAGCATTCTAATCCATCACTGAGTATTCTTTGAAAGAATTACTCATACCTCTCTAATATACACATATGTCTGCATATCTAATCATTTCCAATACTCTTCTGAATTCTATCCTTTTTCCAGAAAGGTTTGCTTAGACGTATTATCCTCCAAATTCAATCCTTAGGTCGGAAGGTCCATTCCTTCAACTATAATTGATTAAATCAATTTCGACCATATGAATTTTATTTGAAAATACTACTAAGTATAAGATTTCATAAGTATAATGATAAAGAAATATCTAATAAGTAAAACAAGTTATATATAACGGTTTGTTGCATCGTGGTAGACTAAGGATTCATCATTCACATATTGCTATCTAATGTACCATAATGAATATCACCATTATTTCTTATCCAAACCATCCAATGATTAAAGAAATAAAATATCCATTAATAAAGAAAAACAGAACGAAGTTCTTTTTCAAAATAAAAAAGGGGTACATAAGCAATAACTGAAATGAAAACTTAAAACAGATAAATGTCTTCCACTGCAACCGCTGCTACCCCAACAGCTTCGCCCATGTAGACTCGAATTCTTCTTCTCTAAGTCGCCGGGTTTTCTGGAACCCCTGCATTCAAAAATGCACATACCGTCAGTGGTTCCATATCTACACACCAGAATTCTGGTAGATAATACCGCTGACTATGTTTTTACGACTAAAGAAAGATTCGTACCTCTGAGAGGACATTCAGACTTCCAGTGTCCCATCTTGTTGCATCGGAAGCACTTACCCTTTGGCTTTGCAGCCCCCACTTGTGGTGCAGTCCTCTTGACACCACTGGGTTTCCAGGCTTGCTTCCTTTTCTTGCCCCTACCTCCACCAGGCTTAAAGCCTTTGGACTTGGTAGCTACAAGCGCTTGAGACTTGCCCATCTTGTAGATCCCCTCTGCCGCCTTTAGTTCAGTCAGGAGTTGCGCAAGAGTATAAGATAGTTTACCCATATTATAGCTCATACGAAACTGCTCAAAACTAGGGGCCAGAGACTGGAGTATGATGTCGACTTGCGTCCCAGCATCAATAGAAGCTCCTAGGACCTCAAGTTCATTCAACAAACTCATCATCTTAAGAACGTGCTCCCCTACGGGCGTTCCTTCAGATTGAGTAGTCGACATAAGGACTCTCATGGCTTCTTGCCTTGCCGCACGATCTTGCTCCCCAAACATCTCCTTGAGGTTAAACATCATATCATAGGCAGTGTCCATTGGCTCATGTTGGGTTTGGAGTACATTTGACATGGAAGCCAAAATATAACACCTAGCCATTTCATCAGCCTTTTTCCACTTCCGATATGCCAGTTTCTCCTCATCAGTTGAGGCAGCCGTGGGCTCGGCAGGGCACACTTCATGGAGTACATACTTGTACTCTTCCGAAGTTAGGACAATGTCTAAATTTCTCTTCCAATCAATATAGTTGGTGCCAGTGAGCTTATGCTCCTTGAGTATCATAGAAAGTGGGTTCATAGCTATTCTCTAAACCTATAAGCACATTTAAACAAACAATTAATTTAATATCCGATATTATCTCCCTTAAATAATATCATTAAATTACTAATCACATCTAAAATCCCATCAGGTAAGGCAAGCCACGTGGTGTGGACGTTTACCCACCCAAATGATTTAGCAATTAGATTTTCTTTGGTCATACATCGCTTATAGCGGAACCTCGTGGGGAGGAATACTACAAGGCGTATCTAAGTGTAAACCATTACTCAGCACCAAAGTGAATCGCTTGGAATTGCTACATTACCGCAAGCCACGTGGTGTGGACGTTTACGACAACTTCACAACTCTTCACAATTCCTTACAACTGTCTACATCAATTAATCCAAAATCCGTCAGTGCAGCAAGCCACGTGGTGTGGACGTTTACTTCACTAAGAGACTTTTATAATTGACTCCCAATTACCAGATCCATTCGATTTTCGTAAATCAAGACGCGGAGAATCATAAGTGAAACTCGAAGTTTCTAACCAGTGATTCGCCATGCGAACGACCCTATCTCTCATAAATGAGGGAGCCGAGCAGACAAGCGACCCACCTATCAAAGAATGGCACGGAAGTCTCTAATTTGTGTCCTCTACATGACCAAGTGGCTCTGGCTCCATTCCACTCCCCGGGGTGAGAATGAGTCGACTTGAAGTCAGTTTCAGAAAGACAAATTAGGCATTGTTTGATAAACTTGATCAATGTTTCTTGTAAGAGGAATTACAAGAATTCTCCTCCAATGACACATCTATATGAACTTCAAAAGTCCATAAGAGTCACCAAGAGAACAGTAATGGAGACCATGGGAATGTTTCCATCCCCTCTCCCACTTAGCTTTTTATAACAAAGGGATATGCTATCTAATGCATAATTAAACACATAAGCATGCATGAAAGCAATAAAGCACATAGCACATAGTCAAAAAATAATGCTACAGAAATTATTTTTCCCCCGACTATCATGGCTTTATCTTCATATGCATCTTCTAGTCTTCAGTCTTCGTTTCTTGAATGCTCCATGTGACGAGAATATTAATCTCTAATATTTAAATCTATTTATTTTCAATTAATCCAAAAGTTACTTAATTCGAAAATTAAGTCAATCGAATATATCAAAAATAAAATTAAATATCATTAATATTTTTATTTATTTATTTTCCTATCTAGTTCTATTAAATCTCTAGAATAATCTATCCAAGTAAAATTTGGAATATTCTAGAAGACATCTATAATAGAACAAGGAAATAAAATAAATTAGGACTACTACTTTTCAAATTTATTTTCATTCCTAATCCATGAATATTCCTATGAGTAAGAATAATCAAATAGGAAAATTAAATTTAGTACTAAATTAATTAAATTTCTAATCTATGAATATTTCCATGAAGGAAATAAATCAATAGAAAATAAAATTAATTTAAATTAATTCTTTTCCTAATCCATGAGAGTTTCCAAAAGGAAAATACTCAAATAGGAAAAATCCGAATTAATTGGGAAAGTAGATTTTTGTAGGAATAGCATGGGATTAGGAGATCCCACGTCATCCCCACCATAATGGATCGGCCGGCCACTCGGGAGGAGCGCCGCCGCCGCCTAGCCACCGCCGGCTAGGCCATGGGTCGATCACCATCATGTGATCGATCCCAAGCCCTTGTCTTCTCGTCACTTCTTCGTCTTCCGGTGATCGTCTCATCATCGAACCAACGTAATTAAAATTACAAAATTTAAATTACAATTCCGGTATCGATTCTATACATGAAATCGACCCTATACATTTTCCGGAAAATAAAGTACGTAATAATAAATCCTAAATTCGGTCAACCCCCGAATTTTTACTATTACAAACATTCAACCACACAAAAAGAATCTCGACATGTCCGAGAGTTTAATAATCATGATAATTAATTAAAAAAAACAATTAATTAAATCCAACCATGATAGCCGGAAATCCTGCAAGGTAGAACAATAATCGAACATATACATGAACACGAAACCAAACGGCTCTGATACCATTTGATGGGATTCGATGTCCCGGGCTATCAAAAATTGCGGAACCGATAACCCGACCGAAAACCCTATCGCCGGATACCGCACGAACACCAACTCATCCGCAGGAGTCCGACCTTTGGAGACTACGCATCCGAAGACACGCAGCCCGCCCCCAGCCGATTTTCTCCCACGAGTCGGATCTACGAACGCAAACCACACGCGAAGAACCGATCTCGACAAGAGCGTCGCCGTGGGATAAACCCGCGGCTAAACCCTAGCCGAACCCCATCCGCGGGGTTCGCGATCGCCGTGCATGGCGATCGCTGGGGCTGCTCCGGCAGCCCCCGGATGGCGGTGAGTCCGGCGACTTCACCGCCGTCGCCACCTGGAGGGGGGAACCACCAGTCGCGGCGCGAAGCCGCGACGGTCCCCGGCGATCGAGCTAGGGCTCGATCGCCCCAGCCGCGGCGTCCAGCCGCGGCCTTCTCCTCTTGCGCGCACCACCGGTGGAGGGAGGCCGGGGGGTTCGATCCGCCGTGGCTCCAGCCCACGGCCGAACCCCCAGCGATCGACTTCACGTCGATCGCTCGCCCCGGCATCCAGCCGGGGCTCCCCTCACGCCCGCGCGCCGGCGGTCGAACCCTAGGGTTCGGCCGCCCCTTCTTCGATCCCGACGGGGATCGCGAGATCCCCGTATCCCGGTCTCGACGTTCCCGGATCGCGTCGTTCATGTATACATCACAATTATTCAACGCACATAATCATAGAAGGGGGTTTCTCGATTATTACCTCGAATCGTTGTACGGAGAAACGAATTCGGTTGAAGACCTTGTGATCTTCCCGCGTATTCCTAGCACCTCGTCCGAACGTCGTGTGGGCGACGATCTATCGGATTCCTATGGATCTTCCTCACTCTCAGAACTTTATGATTGGCGTAACTTAGGTTAATGAAAAGTGAAGACCATGTAGTGCTTATATAGGCTACGTAGGGGATCATAAGGAGAATAAATATTGGGCTTCAATATTGAAAATTAAATTGGGTCCAACCCAAATCTATTAATTCTTATCAATATTAATTTTATTTATTTTCCACTATATAAATAAAATTGCACTCCCAATATTATTCCATATTATATCAAATAATATTTCTCCACCTTAGTATTATTTATTCCGTGTATTTAAGATTTAAATATCCATGAATAAATTTATTTATTGCTCAATAAATTATATTCATCTCTTGAATCCGAGACTAGTACCATTCAACCTTAATTATTGTGCGGAACGAATCCACTCATGAGGTTTACACAATAATTCCTTATGAACTCATCTCGGGGATATTATCAACCCTTACGGGATACACTGCCCCTTCAAGAATTCACGACATGCCATATATAAAATATAGTGACCCAACTTAACCGGTAATTAACCCAATAATTAAATCGGTTAATTCCTTTGGTAAATCAAAGTCACTTATATTAAATATACACACCCGCAATTGTTTCAGGGATTAAGAATAAAATACTCCGAGTCTCAAATCAATTATCGCCGAGCAATCCTAATTGATGAGTCTCAATTGATCCGCCCAATACACCAAGTGTACAAGTGTGATAAAATAATTAAGATAAATTATTTTCTCTCTCACACAACGACTATACCGATGGATTAGTTCGTGTCCATCTAGGTCGTGAGCAACTGTTCGATTAAATACGAGTAACCGATAGTATGATCTTCTGTGCGCCCATGCAGCACCATACTAACTACAACGTATAAAATCCAGAACTATGATTTGCATATAATTAAATGCAAATAATTGTTTATTAATTAAATAGATTAAATGCTATGATCGGGAGTTTACCGTTACTTAAATCTAGACATTAAGTACACAACTCCAACAATACTCAAGGAGCATAAGCTCACTGGTCCCAATTACATTGATTGGAAGAGAAATTTAGACATTGTCCTGACTTCTGAGGAGTACAAGTTTGTACTCCATGAAGTGTGCCCTGCCGAGCCCACGGCTGCCTCAACTGATGAGGAAAAACTGACATATCGGAAGTGGAAAAAGGCTGATGAAATGGCTAGGTGTTATATTTTGGCTTCCATGTCAAATGTACTCCAAACCCAACATGAGCCGATGGACACTGCGTATGATATGATGTTTAACCTCAAGGAGATGTTTGGGGAGAAAGATCGTGCGGCTAGGCAAGAAGCCATGAGAGTCCTCATGTCGACTACTCAGTCTGAAGGAACGCCCGTTGGGGAGCACGTTCTTAAGATGATGAGTTTGTTGAATGAACTTGAGGTCCTAGGAGCTTCTATTGATGCTGAGACGCAAGTCGACATCATACTCCAGTCTCTGACCCCTAGTTTTGAGCAGTTTCGTATGAGCTATAATATGGGTAAACTATCTTATACTCTTGCGCAACTCCTGACTGAACTAAAGGCGGCAGAGGGGATCTACAAGAAGGGCAAGTCTCAAGCGCTTGTATCTACCAAGTCCAAAGGCTGGAAGCCTGTTGGAGGTAGGGGCAAGAAAAGGAAGCAAGCCTGGAAACCCAGTGGTGCCAAGAGGAGTGGACCACGAGTGGGGGCTGCAAAGCCAAGAGGCAAGTGCTTCCGATGCAATAAGACTGGACACTGGAAGTCTGAATGTCCTCTCAAAGGTACGAATTTTTCTTTAGTCGTAAAAACATAGTCAGCGATATTATCTACCAGAAATCTGGTGTGTAGATATGGAACCACTGACGGTATGTGCATTTTAAATGCAGGGGTTCCAGAAAACCCGGCGAATTAGAGAAGAAGAGTTCGAGTCTACACGGGCGAAAGCTGTAGAGGAGGCAGCTGTTGCAGTGGAAGACATTTATCTGCTTTAGTAGTTAAATAGGATTTCATTTTAAGATTATTGCATTATGTACCCTTTTATTTTAGAAAGACTTTTGTTCTGGATTTCTATTATTTATGAATGGATATTTTTATTTCTTTAATCATGGTGATGATTTTGATAAGAAATAATGGGTATTATCTATTCTGGTACATTAGATAGCAATATGTGAATGATGAATCCTTAGTCTACCACGATGCAACAAACCGTTCTATAACTTGTGTTACTTGTTAGATGTATTTCTTTATTAAATCATTATACTTATGAATTCTTATACTTAGTAGTATTTATTCAAATAAGATTCAAAAGGTTGAAATTGATTTGATCAATTATAGTTGAAGGAATGGACCTTCCGACCTGAGAATCAAAATTTGGAAGATAATACAACTAAGCATACCGTTTTGGTAAAAGATAGAATTCGGACAAGTATCGAGAATGATTAATGATATATGCAGACATATGTGTGAGTAGTTCTTCCTTTCAAGAATACTCGAAAATGGATTAGAATGCTTGATGTGCCATAAAAGCAAAGTGTTTTAGTCACAAAGCAATTATGGAGAACCTTCAAAGTATATCCATTAGAAGCCTGCGACTTAGTCGCGGAGGCTACCACGTAACACATAGCATAATCAAAGATTGAGATTAAGTCTCAAAAGACTACACCATACACTTACGTGTAGAGATGGTAAGTCAGTAAGAAATAAAATTCTAATGGTAAAAGAACAAGTTGTTCGGAACTACCTATGTTCTATGGATATTCCTGGAGACAACGGCATATTCAATATGGTTGTAGGATATCCTAGATGAACAAAGAGTTGTGTGATCTATAGTACTATGAACCAGAAGGACGTGTAACGCCCGGTTCTTAGAGGAAGACTATTAGAAGAACCACAAAGCCTAAACTGACGAAATACCTTGGAATGAGAAAAAGGACAAAGACTAGGAACCAGCCAAACCGAGTAGAAGTACACCACACACTGCACCTACTGTTATTACTGTTATACACCGGGACGCCATTGCAGTGGGAGGTTGTTGAACAACCAGAGATGTTCATGAGACTAGAAGAGTTTCAGACTCTGGATCTAGTAAAGATGAAATCGACCCCTAGCTCTGCACGAGGGCGGTACTAGATCTAAATGTGCCTGCTTGGAAAACAATAAGGATTATTGTTAAGAGGCAAGATCATTTAGAGTACAAGCTTAGTAAATCCAATTATGGATTGAAACAAAGCTATAAATCGTGGAACTTGCAAATTGATGGGATAGTCCATTTGATGGATTCATCAAAAGGCATAGAAGATAGGTGTATTGGAGAGGTAATGGAAACAAGGTGGTGTTTCTCGGAGATTTTATGTAGATGAAATCGACCCCTAGCTCTGCACGAGGGCGGTACTAGATCTAAATGTGCCTGCTTGGAAAACAATAAGGATTATTGTTAAGAGGCAAGATCATTTAGAGTACAAGCTTAGTAAATCCAATTATGGATTGAAACAAAGCTATAAATCGTGGAACTTGCAAATTGATGGGATAGTCCATTTGATGGATTCATCAAGAGGCATAGACGATAGGTGTATTGGAGAGGTAATGGAAACAAGGTGGTGTTTCTCGGAGATTTTATGTAGATGACAATTTCATCATTGGCAACAATGTAAAAAATGTTGTCAGACATAAAAAATAATGGTTGTCTAAATGAATCGAGATATAAGATTGAGTAGAAGTTAGAGCATGTTCTTGAGATCTTTCGATCTAAGGATAAGAACATTGTACTTCTCCTAGATATCTTATACGATTATGGTTTGTTTTAAACGTGCATACTTCTGAGAAAGGTTATTGCCTTTCAGAGACAGAATATACATCTATCTAAAGGGTATGTGTTCGAACACATGAAGGAGATAGATGAGGACAAAGCAGTTTCCTATACTTCAAGTATGGAAAGCTTTATAAATGCAATGTTGTAAAACAAGAACCTGATATCAACTATGCGGTTTGTGTAGTGGGAGGATATCAAAGTAATCTAGAAAGAGATTTTCGGATGCTGTAATAGTACTTGCGAAGTACTGGATTATTAAGCAAGACGAAATCTTCTTTGATTACAAATTCTCAGATCCTAAATCAGAGGAGGACCAGTGTAAGTCGATATCAGGCTATGTGTTCACTTTTAGAAAGAGGTGGAACCATGAAATGAAAGAGTGATAAGCAAGACGCTTCTCAGACTCTCTCATAACCGAATAAGCAGCCTCAGAGGCAGCGGAAGTTTTGGTTAGGTTCCGGGATAACCTCTTGACTTGGATATGACTCTTAGTTTACCAAAGGCTATTGGATAGCGGTGCACGGTAAACTGGAAGAAGTCATAAGTCAAAAGTGATGTTAACACATAGAGCAAGTACCACCTGATACGAGTCATCGTCAAGGGAGACGACGCAGTAGTCACCAAGATAACTTCAGAGCGGCAACCTAGAGTGCTCATTCACATAGTACTTCTTGGAAGTACAACCCTAAGCACGTGATGAGTATGGGAGTCGGGAGTTTGGAGGAAATGACTAGACCTTAGTACAAGTGGGAGATTGTTGGAGTTGTGTACTTAATGTCTAGATTTAAGTAACGGTAAACTCTCGGTCATAGCATTTAATCTATTAAATTAATAAACAATTGTTTGCATTTAATTATTGATAATTAAATATATGCAAAATATAGTCCTGGATTATATACGTTGTAGTTAGTATGGTGTGCGACGTCACACAGAAGATCATACTATCGGTTACTCGTATTTAATCAAACGGTTGCTCACGACCTAGATGGACACGGACCAATCCATCGGTATAGTCGTTGTGTGAGAGAGAAAATAATTTGTCTTATTTATTTTATCACACTTGTACACTTGGTGTATTGGGCGGATCGCTTGAGATTTATCGATTAGGATTGCCGGCGATAATCGATTCAAGTCTCAGAGTATTTTATTCTTAATCCCCGATACTATTGCGGGTGTATATATTTAATATTAGAGACTTTGATTTTCCAAAGGAATTAACCGATTTAATTATTGGGTTAATTACCGGTTAAGTTGGGTCGCTATATTTTATATATGACATGCCGTGAATACTTGACGGGAAAGTGTATCCCGGAAGGGTTGATAATATCCCCGAGATGAGTTCATAAGGAATTATTGTGTAAACCTCATGAGTGGATTCGTTCCGCACAATAATTAAGGATGAATGGTACTAGTCTCGGATTCAAGAGATGAATAAATTAATTAGCAATAAATTAATTTTATTCATGGATATTTAAATCTTAAATACACGGAATAAATAATACTACCGGAGAAATATTATTTGATATAATATGGTTTAATATTGGGAGTGCAATTAATTTATATAGTGGAAAATAAATTAATTAATATTAATGGGAGATTAATAGATTTGGGCTTGGGCTCAATTTAATCATTAATATTGGAAGCCCAATATTCCACCTCCTTTAGATCCCCTACGTAGCCTATAAAAGCACCACATGGTCTTCTCTATTCTACATAACACAAGATCATAATTCTCTTAGAGAGAGAAAGTAGAAAGAGAGAGAAGAGGATCCATAAGCTTGGAGGATCGTCGCCCACCCGACGTTCAAGCTAGTGCAAGGAATACGTGGGAAGATCGTAAGGTCATCATCTTGATTTCGTTTCTCCGCACAACGAATCGAAAGGTAAAATCATATACTCTCTTCTATGATTTTATGTGAATTGATTGTGATACATACATGAACGCACGATCCGGGTAAACGACGAACTTCGGGGACGGGGATTCGAGATCCCCGGCGAAGTTCGAAGGAGCCCTCGGCTGGGAGCCGAGGGGGTGCGGTCGAGCCCTAGGGCTTCGACCGCGATGGCACGTGAGAGGAACCCCGGCTGGGAGCCGGGGTGGGCGATCGACCGTGGTGGTCGATCGCCGGGCAGCCGCGGCTGGAGCCGCGGCGGGTTCGCCGCTGGGCGAACCGCCCTCCTCGGGCGGTGGCGGTGAGTCGCCGGACTCACCGCCCGGGGCTGCCGGAGCAGCCCCAGCGATCGCCTCGTGTGCGATCGCGAGCCCCACGGTGGGGCTCGACTAGGGTTTAGCCGCGGGTTCATCCCGCGGCGATGCTCTTGTTGAGCCCGGTTCTTCGTGGCGTTCGTGATCGGTTTCCGGCGACGGGATTTCGGTCGGGTTGTCGGTTTCCGCAATTTTGATAACCCGGGATATCGATTTCCAACAGGGACATGGTAAATAACTTTCTTACTCTTGAGTCGCCGAAGTTGAAGACTGAATGGGTTCGTGGCCTTTTGGGCTTTTGCGGATGAGTCCACAAATTATTTTAGTATCGTCCCCGCCGCCCGTGTCCCGGGATTGTGTTATTTCAACCTCCGGCCTCCGGGTCTTTAGTAGGTTGGGTCTTTTTCTCGACTAAACGACAATACGCAAATCATAGGGAATTGTTTCAAATTCTCCGACATTCGTGGGTGCTCGTTTTATTTTTGCTGTCTTAGAGCATATACATATAACTTCATTCATCGGCTTCGTGGGGGCTCAGGCCTGCTCCGGTCCTTGCTCCTTCACTGGTAGAACTTCTTCAGGTGCAATGCATCCCATCGGTATTGGTCTGGGGGTCCCGTCCATCAATTCCAGCACGTACGCCCCATTCTCCAAGCAAGTCGCTACTCGGAAGGGTCCTTCCCATTGTTGGAGTTGTGTACTTAATGTCTAGATTTAAGTATCGCTAAACTCCCGGTCATAGCATTTAACCTATTTAAATAATAAACAATTATTTGCATTTAATTATTATTAATTAATTATGCAAAAACATAGTCCTGGATTTTATACGTTGTAGTTAGTATGGTGTGCATGGGCACACAGAAGATCATACTATCGGTTACTCGTATTTAATCGAACAGTTGCTCACGACCTAGATGGACATGGACCAATCCATCGGTATAGTCGTTGTGTGAGAGAGAAAATAATTTATCTTAATTATTTTATCACACTTGTACACTTGGTGTATTGGGCGGATTGCTTGAGATTTATTGATTAGGATTGCCATTGATAATTGATTTAAATCTCAGAGTATTTTATTCTTAATCCCCGATACTATTGCGGGTGTGTATATTCAATATAAGAGACTTTGATTTTCCAAAGAAATTAACCGATTTAATTATTGGGTTAATTACCGGTTAAGTTGGGTCACTATATTTTATATATGACATGCCGTGAATACTTGACGGGAAAGTGTATCCCGCAAGGGTTGATAATATCCCCGAGATGAGTTCATAAGGAATTATTATGTAAACCCTGCAGGTGGATTTAATCCGCATAATAATTAAGGTTGAACGGTACTAGTCTCGGATATAAGAGATGAATAAATTAATTAGCAATAAATTAACTTTATTCATGGATATTTAAATCTTAAATACACTGAATAAATAATACTACCGGAGAAATATTATTTGATATAATATGGTTTAATATTGGGAGTGCAATTAATTTATATAGTGGAAAATAAATTAATTAATATTGATAAGGATTAATAGACTTGGGCTTGGGCTCAATTTAATCTTCAATATTGGAAGCCCAATATTCCACCTCCTTTTGATCCCCTACGTAGCCTATAAAAGCACTACATGGCCTTAATAAATCATAAGACAAGAATATCAATATTTGATAGTTCTAGAGAGTTGAAGGAGATCCATAGGAGTTCGATAGATCGTCGCCCACACGACGTTCGAACGGAGTGCAAGGAATACGTAGGAAGATTCAAAGGTCTTCAAAGGTGTTTGATTTCATTTCTCCGAACAACGAATCAAAGGTAAAATCATAAACCCTTTCTATGATTTTATGTGAATTAGTTGTAGCATATACATGAACACACGATTCGGGTAAAACGACGAACCTCGGGGACGGGGATTCGAGATCCCCGGCGAGGATCGATAGAGGCGGCCGAACCTAGGGTTCAACCGCCGGGAACGGGCGACGCGAAGGGGGAGCCCTGGCTGGACGCCGGGGCACACGATCGAACCTAGGGTTCGATCGTCGGGGATCCGCCATGGGCTGGTGCCACGGCGGGAGGATCCACCGGCCTCCCTCGTCGGCGGCGCGTGCAGCGCGAACACCCTCGGCTGGGGGCCGAGGGGTCGATCGAGCCCGTAGGCTCGATCGCTGGGAGCTGCGGGAGTTACCCGCAGCGACTCGTAGCGTGCTGCGGGACTTCCCGCAGCGATGCGCTGGGACGAGCCCAGCGCGTTGAGCAGCGGGTCTCGTGACCCGCTGCGGGGTTGCTGCGAGCAACCCCGGGGATGCCTCACGCAACCCCAGCGATCATCGCGAGATGATCGCGAGCCCCGTGCGGGGGCTCGACTGGACGCTCGCGGCCTTCGGGCCTCGCTGGGTGTTCGGTCGGGCCCCGGCTCGTGCGATGGTTCGCGTTCGGATCTCGGGCGATGAAGGATTTCGGTCGGGTTATTATTTTCCGCAAATTTTGATAACCCGGGATATCGTTTTCCAACAATTGGTATCAGAGCGTTTGGTTTCGTGTTCATGTATACGTTCTATTATCGTTCTACCTTGCAGGGATTTCCGGCTATCATGGTTGGATTTAATTATTGTGTTAATTAATTATCATGATTATTCGTTTATTAAACTCTCGGACATGTCGAGATTCGTTTTGTGTGGTTGAATGTTTGTAATAGTAAAAATTCGGGGGTTGACCGAATTTAGGATTTATTATTACGTTCTATGTTTTCCGGAAAATGTATAAGGTCGATTTCATGTATAGAATCGATACCGGATAGTGTAATTTAAATTCTTGTAATTTATTTACGTTGGATCGATGCCGAGACGACCGCCGGAGAACTCGTGTGACGAAGAAGACGAAGAGGATGAAAAACCGGGGGGGATCGATCCCCATGAGGATCGATCGACCCCACGCTAAGGGGCTGCCCGCTAGGGTTTCCGGCCACGCCAACCACCGGTGGTGGTGGCGCGTGGCTAGGGGGCGGCGGCGGTGGTGCCCGGCGATGATGGTGGTCGACGGTGGGGGTGGTGTGGGGATCCCCAACCCATGCTACTCCTACCTAGATTCACTTTCCTAATTAATTCGGTTTTTCTATTTTGAGTATTCCTAAGTTTGGGAACTCTCATGGAGATAGGAAAAGAATTAATTGGAATTAATTTATTTCCTTATTCTATTATGGAAGTCTTCTAGAATATTCCAAGTCCTACTTGGAATAGGAATCTAGAGATTTAATAGAATTAGATAGGAAAATAATTAATTAATAAATTAATTTATTTCCTATTTGATTATTCCTATTTTATGGTAATTTTCATGGACATGGAAATTAATTAATTTAGGAAAGTAGAAGAGTCCTAATTTATTTTATTTCCTTATTCTATTATAGAAGTCTTCTAGAATATTCCAAGTTTTACTTGGATAGATTATTCTAGAGATTTAATAGAATTAGATAGGAAAATAAATAAATAAAAATATTAATAATATTTAATTTTATTTTTGATATATTCGATTGACTTAATTTTCGAATTAAATAACTTTTGGATTAATTAAAAATAAATAGATTTAAATATTGGGATTAATATTCTCGTCACATGGAGCATTCAAGAACGAAGACTGAAGACTAGAAGATGCGTACGGAGATGGAATAAAGCCATGATAGTCGGAAAATAATTTTCTAGCATCATTTTGACAATGTGACTATGTGCTTTATTACTTGTATGCATGCTATATGTGTTTATTTTATGCACTAGATAGCGTATCCCTTTATTGTAAAAAGCTATGTGGGAGAGGGAATGGAAACATTCCCATGGTCTCCATTACTGTTCTCTTGGTGACTCTTATGGACTTTCGAAGTTCGTATAGACGAGTCATTGGAGGAGAATTCTTGTAATTCCTTTTACGAGAAACATTGATCAAGTTTATCAAACAATGCCTAATTTGTCTTTCTGAAGCTGACTTCAAGTCGACTCATTCTCACCCCGGGGAGTGGAATGGAGCCAAAGCCACTTGGTCATGTGGATGACACAAATTAGAGACCTTCGTACCATTCTTTGATAGATGGATCGATTGTCTGCTCAGCTCCCTCATTGATGAGAGATAGGGTTGTTCGCATGGTGAATCACTGGTTAGAAACTTCGAGTTTCACTTATGATTCCCCGCGTCTTGATTTACAAAATTTAATGGATCTTGTAATTGGGAGTCAATTATAAAAGTCTCTTAGTGTAGTAAACGTCCACACCACGTGGCTTGCTATACTAACGGACTTTGGATTAATTGATGTGGACAGTTATAAGTAATTGTGAAGAGTTGTGGAGTTGTCGTAAACGTCCACACCACGTGGCTTGCGGTGATGAAGCAATTCCAAACGATTTACTTTAGTACTGAGTAATGGTTTACACTTAGATACGCGTTATAGTATCCTTCCCCACGAAGTTACGCTATAATCGATGTATGACCAAAGAAAATCTAATTGCTAAATCATTTGGGTGGGTAAATGTCCACACCACGTGGCTTGCCTTACCTGATAGGATTTTAGACGTAATTAGTAATTTAATGATATTATTCAAGGGAGATAATATCGGATATTAAATTAATTGTTTGTTTATATGTGCTTATAGGCTTAGAGAATTGCTATGAATCCACTTTCGTTGATACTTAAGGAATTCAACGCACTGGTTCCATACTGTGTTGGATGGAATAAAGAGTTAGACATTACTCAGACTGTAAAGGAGTACAAAGATGTACTCAGCGAAACTTGTCCTCCTAGACCTACCATTAACTCAACAGATGAGGAAATAGTTGACTTTGAGAAGTGGGATAATGCTCATGCATTAGCCGCAAATCATGATGTCATGCTAAAACTCAAGTTGATGTTTAGACATGATGTAAAGGCTAGAAAAGAGGCGATGAGGATACTCATAAAGGTCAGTTGCTTCGAGGAAACGCTTGAACACGTTTTTGAGATGCTAGATCTTTTAGACGAGTTGAGACAGTCGCAAGCTCTTATAGCCAAGGCCAAAGGTTTCGAACCTAAGGGCATACATAAGGAAAGGGAGAAGAAGACAAGAGGATCCAGTAGTCTCAAAGGACTTGGACCAAATGGTGGGATAAAGAAGCCTTCTGGCAAATATCCCCAAGGAAAGCAGTCTGAGTACTGGGGGTCTATATCTTGTCCTCTCAAAGGTACGAATTTTTCTTTAGTCGTAAAACATAGTCAGCGGTATTATCTACCAGAATTATGGTGTGTAGATATGAAACCACTTACGGTATGTGCATTTAAAATGCAGGGGTTCCAGAAAACCCGGCGACTTAGAGAAGAAGAGTTCGAGTCCACATGGGCGAAGCTGTTGAGGAAGCAGCGGTTGCAGTGGAAGACATTTATCTGTTTTGATAGTTATAGGATTTCATTTCAAGTTTATTGCTTTATGTACCTTTTATTTTAGAAAGAACTTTTGTTCTGGTTTTCTATTATTAATGAATGGATATTTTATTTCTTTAATCATTTGATAGTTTGGATAAGAAATAATGGTGATATCTATTCTGGTACATTAGATAGCAATATATGAATGATGAATCCTTAGTCTACCACGATGCAATAAACCGTTATAACTTGTTTTACTTATTAGATATATTTCTTTATTAATCATTATACTTGTGAATTCTTGTACTTAGTAATATTTATTCAAATAAGGTTCAAAGGTCGAAATTGATTTGATCAATTATAGTTGAAGGAATGGACCTTCCGACCTGAGAACTAAGTTTGGAAGATAATACAACTAAGTAGACCTTCTAAAGGGTAGAATTCGGGCAAGTATTAAGAATGATCAAAGATGATATATGCAGACATATGTGTAATTAGAAAGGTATGAATAGTTCCTTTTAGGAATACTTGAAGATGGATTAGAATACTTGATGTGCCATAAAAGCAAAGTGTTTTGACTAGTCAAAGAACACAAAGCTATTATGGGGAGCCTTCAAAGTATATCCATTAGAAGCCTGCGACTTGTTCGCAGAGGCTACCACCTGTCTAAAGAACACATAGCATAAATCAAAGATTTGGATTAAGTCTCAAAGGACTGCACCATGCACTCACGTGTAGAAATGGTGTGTCAGGAATAAGAAATGGGATTCTAATAGTAAAAGGGCAAAGTTATTCGGAACCACCTATGTTCTATGGATACGACACACATTGAATGTGGTTGTAGGATATCCTAGAAGAACAAGTAATTGTATGTTCAATAGTTTTATGAACCAGAAGGACGTCAACGCCCGGTTCTTAGAGGAAGACTATTAGATGAACTACAATGCCCTAACTAACAAAGATACTTTGAAATGAGAAAAGAGAAGACTGAGAACCAGCCTAACCGAGTAGTAGTACACCACTAACTGCACCTAATGTTATTACTGTTATACACCGGAACGCCATTGCAGTGGGAGGTTGTCAAGCAACCAGAGATGTTCATAAGACTAAATGAGTTTTGAACTCTGGATTTAGTAGACATGAAATCGATCCCTAGCTCTGCATGAGGGTAAGTACTAATCTAAATGTGCCTGCTTGGATAGCAATAAGTGTTATTCTTAAGAGGCAAGATCATCTAGAAGTACGAGCTTAGTGAGTCCAATTATGGATCATCACAAAGCTGTGAATTGTGGAACTTGCGAATTGATGAGATAGTTCATTAGATGGGTTCATCAAAGGGCATAGACAAGAAAGGTGTATTAGAAACGTAATAGGAACGAGGTGGTGTTTCTCGGAATTTTATGTAGATAACACTTCATCATTGGCAACAATGTAAAAGTATTCTCAGACATAAAATAGAAGTTGTCTAAATAAAATCGAGATTGAGAGTAAGTTGGTTCATGTTCTTGGAATCTCTTTCGATCTCTAGATAAGAACATTGTACTTCTCCTAGATATCTTATGCGATTATGGTTTGTTTTAAACATGCATAATTCTGAGAAAGGTTATTGCCTTTCGGGAACAGAATGCATCTATCTAAAGGTATGTGTTTTGAACACATAAAGGAGATAGATATAGACAAAGCAGTTTCCTACACTTCGAGTGTGGAGAGCTTTGTAAATGCAGTATTGTAAAACAAGAACCTGATATCAACTATGCGGTTAGCATAGTGGGAGGATATCAAAGTAATCTAGATAAGGGATGTTCGAATGCTGTAAGAGTACTTTCAAAGTACTGGCTTACGGAGCAAGACGAAATTTTCTTGGATTACAGTTTCTCAGATCCAAAATCAGAGAAAGACCAGTGTAAGTCGATATCAGGCTATGTGTTCACTTTTAAAAGGAGGTGGAACCTAAAGATGAAAGAGTGATAAGCATGATGCTTCTCGGACTCTATCATAAACCGAATAACAGCCTCAGAGGCAGCGGAAGTTTTTGGTTAGGTTCCGGGATGACCTCTGAACTTGGATATGATTCTTGGTTCACCAAAGGCTATGTATATAGCGGTGCATGGTAAACTGGAAGAAGTCATAAGTTCAAAAAGTGATGATAACACATAGAGGAAGTGCCACCTGATTCGAGTCATCGTCTAGGAAGACGACGCAGTAGTCACCAAGATAACTTCAGAGCGGCAACCTAGATTGCTCATTCACATGATACTTCTGGGAAGTATAACTTAAGCACGTGATGAGTATGGGAGTCGAGAGTTTGGAGGAAATGACTAGACCTTAGTACAAGTGGGAGATTGTTGGAGTTGTGTACTTAATGTCTAGATTTAAGTATCAGTAAACTCCCAGTCATAGCATTTAACCTATTTAAATAATAAACAATTATTTGCATTTAATTATTATTAATTAATTATGCAAAAACATAGTCCTGGATTTTATACGTTGTAGTTAGTATGGTGTGCATGGGCACACAGAAGATCATACTATCAATTACTCGTATTTAATCGAACAGTTGCTCACGACCTAGATGGACATGGACCAATCCATCGGTATAGTCGTTGTGTGAGAGAGAAAATAATTTATCTTAATTATTTTATCACACTTGTACACTTGGTGTATTGGGCGGATCGCTTGAGATTTATTGATTAGGATTGCCGTTGATAATTGATTTAAATCTCAGAGTATTTTATTCTTAATCCCCGATACTATTGCGGGTGTGTATATTCAATATAAGAGACTTTGATTTTCCAAAGGAATTAACCGATTTAATTATTGGGTTAATTACCGGTTAAGTTGGGTCACTATATTTTATATATGACATGCCGTGAATACTTGACGGGAAAGTGTATCCTGCAAGGGTTGATAATATCCCCGAGATGAGTTCATAAGGAATTATTATGTAAACTCTGCAGGTGGATTTAATCCGCATAATAATTAAGGTTGAACGGTACTAGTCTCGGATATAAGAGATGAATAAATTAATTAGCAATAAATTAATTTTATTCATGGATATTTAAATCTTAAATACACGGAATTAATAATACTACCGGAGAAATATTATTTGATATAATATGGTTTAATATTGGGAGTGCAATTAATTTATATAGTGGAAAATAAATTAATTAATATTGATAAGGATTAATAGACTTGGGCTTGGGCTCAATTTAATCTTCAATATTGGAAGGCCAATATTCCACCTCCTTTTGATCCCCTACGTAGCCTATAAAAGCACTACATGACCTTCATAAATCATAAGACAAGAATATCAATATTTGATAGTTCTAGAGAGTTGAAGGAGATCCATAGGAGTTCGATAGATCGTCGCCCACACGACGTTCGAACGGAGTGCAAGGAATACGTAGGAAGATTCGAAGGTCTTCAAAGGTGTTTGATTTCGTTTCTCCGAACAACGAATCAAAGGTAAAATCATAAACCCTTTCTATGATTTTATGTGAATTAATTGTAGCATATACATGAACACACGATTCGGGTAAAACGACGAACCTCGGGGACGGGGATTCGAGATCCCCGGCGAGGATCGATAGAGGCGGCCGAACCTAGGGTTCAACCGCCGGGAACGCGCGACGCGAAGGGGGAGCCCAGGCTGGACGCCGGGGCACACGATCGAACCTAGGGTTCGATCGTCGGGGATCCGCCGTGGGCTGGTTGTTGGAATTCGATATCCCGGGTTATCAAAATTGCGGAACCGATAACCCGAACGAACCCTTCGCCGGAGATCATACGAACGCCGACTCATCCGCCGGAGTCCGGGCTTTGGAGACCATGCATCCGAAGACGCACAGCCCGCCCCCACCCGAACCCCCGCGAGCCGGGGTTCATACGATCGAGATGATCGATCGCACACCGGCGATCGATCGGGGTGGGGCTGTTCGACAGCCCCCCCGCGGCGGGTCCGGCGACCCGCCACCACCAGGAGGCCCCCGCCTTCACGGCGGGGTAGGGCACGGCACCAGCCCGTGCCCAGCGATCGACCCTCGTGGTCGATCGCACACCCTCGGTCGAACCGAGGGTTCAGCCCCCATTACCCCACGCCGAAACCCTAGCGGGCGCACGCCGCGGTCCGGTGGCTTCGCCACCACCGCGCGTTCGTCCGTCTATTCCGGGCTTCGATCCTCGGATCTTCGTCCTACGGTATTTTCGATAAAAACAAATCGAACAATAATCAAGTTAGTTGAGAATTGTACCTACGATTCGTTGTTCGGAGAAACGAAATCGACGACCTCGTGATCTTCCCGCGTATTCCTTGCACTCCGTTCGAACGTCGGGTGGGCGACGATCTATCGAACTCCTATGGATCCTCCTCACTCTTTATGATTGGCGTATCTTATATTATACTCTCTTATGAAAAAGTGAAGACCATGTAGTGCTTTTATAGGCTACGAGGGGGATCAAAAGGAGATTAAATATTGGGCTTCTAATATTGAAAATTAAATTGGGTCCAACCCAAATCCATTAATTCTTATCAATATTAATTTTATTTATTTTCCACTATATAAATAAAATTGCACTCCCAATATTTATCCATATTATATCAAATAATATTTCTCCAACTTAGTATTATTTATTACGTGTATTTAAGATTTAAATATCCATGAATAAAATTTATTTATTGCTTAATAAATTTATTCATCTCTTATATCCGAGAATAGTACCACTCAACCTTATTTATTATGCGGAATAAATCCACTCGCGAGGTTTACATAATAAATCCTTATGAGCTCATCTCGGGGATATTATCAACCCTTTCGGGATACACTGTCCCTTCAAGAATTCACGGCGTGCCATATATAAAATATAGTGACCCAACTTAACCGGTAATTAACCCAATAATTAAATCGGTTAATTCCTTTGGTAAATCAAAGTCACTTATATTAAATATACACACCCGCAATTGTTTCAGGGATTAAGAATAAAATACTCCGAGACTTAAATCAATTATCAAAGAGCAATCCTAATTGATAAGTCTCAAGCGATCCGCTCAATACACCAAGTGTACAAGTGTGATAAAATAATTAAGATAAATTATTTTCTCTCTCACACAACGACTATACCGATGGATTGGTCCGTGTCCATCTAGGTCGTGAGCAACTGTTCGATTAAATACGAGTAACCGATAGTATGATCTTCTGTGTGCCCATACAACACCATACTAACTACAACGTATAAAATCCAGGACTATAATTTGCATGTATTTAATTAACAATAATTAAAAGCAAATGAATGTCTGTAATTAATAGGTAAATGAAAGTGCATACAGAGTTCAGAATACTCAAATGTAGACATTAAGTATACTACTCCATCAATCTCCCACTTATACTAAGGTCTAGTCTTATCCTCCAAACTTCTGACTCCCAAACCCTCCAAGTGCTTGAAATAAACTTCCTTAGGAAGTATCTTGGTGAAAGGGTCCGCTAGGTTGTCCTCCGAAGCTATCTTGGTGACTATCGCATCGCCCCTCTTGACGATGTCTCGAATCAGGTGGTACTTGCGCTCTATGTGTTTCATAGCACTATGGGACCGTGGTTCCTTACTGTTTGCCACTGCACCGCTATTATCACAATAAATTGTCATAGCCTTGGGCAAACTCGGAATCACATCTAAGTCCTGGAGGAAATTAAGGAACCAAACTGTCTCTTTCGCTGCCTCTGAGGCTGCAACATATTCAGCTTCCATGGTAGAGTCTGAAATGCACTTTTGCTTAACACTCCTCCATGATACGGCTCCACCTCCCATAGTGTACACATAGCCTGATGTCGACTTTCGCCGGTCCTTATCAGCTTGGAAATCCGAATCCGTATAACCCAAAGGAATCAGATTGTCTGCCCCGTAACTTAGAACATAATCCTTAGTATTTCGCAAATACTTGAAAATGCTCTTTACGGCAGTCCAATGAGCCTTTCCAGGGTTACTCTGATATCTCGCTACTACGCCAACTGCATAGCAGATATCAGGCCTCGTACATAACATTGCATACATTAAGCTTCCCACAGCCGAAGCGTAGGGAACTGCTTTCATTTCATCTTTCTCCTTTTGTGTCCGAGGACACATTTCCTTAGAAAGATAAGTTCCTTTACTGAAGGGCAGCTCACCCTTCTTGGAATCTTGCATGTTAAAACGAGCCTGAATCGTGTTTATGTAAGATTGCTGAGATAGGTACAATGTTCTATTCCGGCGATCCCTTATAACCTTGATCCCTAGAACATGTCCGACTTCTCCCAAATCTTTCATATCGAATTGTCTAGACAACCATCCCTTTATGTCTGATAACATTTTCACACTGTTGCCAATGAGAAGAATGTCGTCTACATAAAGCACGAGAAACACCACCTTCTTTCCATCACGTTTCCAATACACACACGATTCGTCCATGCTTTGACTGAATTCAAAAGATTGGACCACTTCGTCAAACCGCAGGTTCCACGATCTCGAGGCTTGTTTCAATCCATAAATGGATCGATTAAGCTTGCACACTAGATGATCTCGCCCCTTAGCAATGAATCCTTCTGGTTGTTTCATATAAATCGTCTCGTCAAGACTTCCATTAAGGAAAGCTGTCTTGACATCCATTTGCCACACCTCATAATCCATATGAGCTGCTATGGATAAGAGAATCCGGATCGACTTTATCTTGGCTACCGGCGAGAAGGTCTCCTCATAATCGATTCCCTCTTTCTGAGTATATCCTTTCGCAACAAGCCGAGCTTTAAAGGTTTCAACCTTTCCGTCAGATCCTCTCTTTCTCTTGTAGACCCATTTACACCCAATTGGCTTCACGCCGCTTGGTGGTTCTACAAGATCCCAGACTTTATTAGAATCCATAGATTCTATTTCGGATTTCATCGCTTTCTTCCAAGAAGGCGCATCTATATCTTGTACCGCCTCATCATAGGTCCAGGGATCGACTTCATGAACTCCGGGTGCCGAGTCCGAAGACTCACCCAGTCCAATCCATCTGTCCGGTTGTTTAACAACCCTCCCACTACGACGGCGTTCCGGTGTATTAACAGTGACAGTATTAGGTGCAGGTTCTAGTGGTGTATCTATACTCGGTTCGGCTGTATCCAGGTCTTCCTCGTTACCTCTCAACTCATCAAGTATTATGTCACTTTTGGGCTTGTGGTCCATGACATAGTCTTCCTCTAGGAACCGAGCGTTAGTACTTATAACGATCTTCTGGTCCGTAGGACTATAGAACATGCCACCCTTAGTTCCTTTCGGGTATCCTACAAACAGCCGTATTTCTGATCTAGGTTCTAACTTATCGGCGCCTTGTCGCAACACATGTGCTGGACATCCCCAGATCCGAATGTGTTTCAAGTTAGGCTTACGCCCACTCCACAATTCCATGGGTGTGGTTGGTACCGTTTTGGTCGGAACCCTATTCAGAATGTACGCCGCTGTTTCCAAGGCAAGTCCCCAGAACATAACAGGTAAATCCGAGTAACTCATCATCGATCGCACCATCTCCATAAGAGTCCTATTCCTTCTTTCTGACACACCATTCTGCTGAGGAGTATATGGTGAGGTCAGCTGGGATTCAATCCCATTCTCTGCCAAGTATGCCTTGAATTCTCCAGACAGGTACTCGCCTCCGCGATCAGATCGCAGGCATTTTATGGATTTACCACGAAGGTTCTCCACAAGAGCCTTGAATTCTTTGAACTTGCCAAAGGATTCGCTCTTGCGGCTCATCAGGTATACATATCCATATCTTGAGTAATCATCAGTGAAAGTGATGAAGTACTCGTACCCTCCCCTTGCCTGAGTAGACATAGGTCCGCATACATCAGAGTGAATCAAATCCAATACTTGTTCAGCTCTTCGTCCTTTACCAGAAAAAGGACGCTTAGTCATTTTTCCCTCTAAACAGGATTCGCAGGTTGGAAGGTCCTCTCCTTCAACGCCAGTGATTAAATCATCAGCTTTCAACCTTTGAAGCCTTTTTGAGTTTATATGACCTAGCCTTAGATGCCACAAGTATAATTGATTCATCTTAGAAGGTTCCTTTCTCTTATTGGTGTTCGTAGATGTGTTATTACTCTCGGTTAGTTGCATCGTGTTAGACTCAGGATTTAGTACATACAAATCGTCTATCAATGTACCAGAACAGATAATTTCACTATTTCTTCTTATGATCACAGAGTGGTCAAAAGAAACAGAATATCCATTCATAATAAGTTTAGAAACTGAAATTAAATTCTTTCTAAAGTTGGGTACATAAAGACAATTACGTAAAACTAAAACCCTATCACTACTGTAACGTAAGTGAACGTCTCCCACTGCAACAGCCGCCACCTTCGCGGCATTCCCCATGTAGACCACGATTTCTCCATCTCTAAGTCTCCGGGTTTCCTGGAACCCCTGCAATGAATTGCAGACATGGTCAGTGGCACCCGTATCTACACACCAGGTGCTGGTAGATATCACCGCTGACAATGTTTCAGTGACTAAGGAGAATTTCGTACCTTTGATGAGAGGACAATCAGACCTCCAGTGCCCAAACTGTTTGCATCGAAAGCATCTGCGAAACCGCTTGCTTTCCCCAATCCGTGGTTTTAAACCACTGGGTCTCTTTGCACGCTTTTCTTTTAGCCTAGCCACAAGAGCTCGTGTTTCTCTTAACTTACGCACAAAAATCGCCTTCGCCGAGCCGGTTTTAAGGGACTCATTGAGGAACGATTCCGTGGGTATGTTAAACACCTCTTGCCTAGCTTCCACACCATGTCTCAACGTAGTTGGAACAACAGTGGATTCAGAAAGCTCAACAGTCTGGACAATGTCCAGATTTCTTTCCCAATCATCACCATATGGAACCGGTGAGTTTTCATCTTTAAGTATATCACAAAGTGGGGTCACAGTCATTCCTAACCTATAAGCACATAAAACAAACAATCAATTTAATATCCGATATTATCTCCCTCAAATAATATCATTAAATCACTAATCACATCTAAAATCCCATCAGGTAAGGCAAGCCACGTGGTGTGGACGTTTACCCACCCAAATGATTTAGCAATTAGATTTTCTTTGGTCATACATCGCTTATAGCGGAACCTCGTGGGGAGGAATACTATAAGGCGTATCTAAGTGTAAACCATTACTCAGTACCAAAGTAAATTACTTGGAATCGCTACATCACCGCAAGCCACGTGGTGTGGACGTTTACGATAACTTCACAACTCTTCATAATTACTTATAACTGTCTACATCAATTAATCCAAAGTCCGTCAGCATAGCAAGGCACGTGGTGTGGACGTTTACTACACTAAGAGACTTTTATAATTGACTCCCAATTACTTGATCCATTTAATCTCGTAAATCAAGACGTGGAGAATCATAAGTGAAACTCGAAGTTTCTAACCAGTGATTCACCATGCGAACGACCCTATCTCTCATAAATGAGGGAGCCGAGCAGACAAACGACCCATCTATCAAAGTATGGCACGAAAGTCTCTAATTTGTGTCCTCTACATGACCAAGTGGCTCTGGCTCCATTCCACTCCCCGGGGTGAGAATGAGTCGACTTGAAATCAGTTTTGGAAAGACAAATTAGGCATTGTTTGATGAACTTAATCAATGTTTCTCGTAAGAGGAATTACAAGAACTCTCCTTCAATGACCTATCTATATAAACTTCAAAAGTTTATAAAAGTCACCAAGAGAGCAGCAATGGAGACCATGGGTATGTTTCCATACCCTCTCCCACTTAGCTATTTACAATAAAGGGATACGCTATCTAGTGCATAAAATAAACACATATAGCATGCATACATGTAATAAAGCACATAGTATTATCACATAGTCAAAATAATACTAGAATATTATTTTCCGACTATTATGGCTTTACTCCATCTCCGTACGCATCTTCTAGTCTTTAGTCTTCGTTTCTTGAATGCTCCATGTGACGAGAATATTAATTTCCAATATTTAAATCTATTTATTTTCAATTAATCCAAAAGTTACTTAATTCGAAAATTAAGTCAATTGAATATATCAAAAATAAAATTAAATATTATTAATATTTTTATTTATTTTATTTTCTTTTTCCATTCCATTAAATCTCTAGAATAATCTATCCAAGATACTCTTGGAATATTCTAGATGATATCCATAATGAAATAAAGAAATAAAATAATTTAGGACTATTATACTTTTCCAAATTTATTTTATTCCTAATCCATGAATATTCCCATGAGTAGGAATAATCAAATAGGAAAAATAAATTTAGTACTAAATTAATTCTTTTTCTATTTTTCTAGAATATTCCATAAAGAAATAATCAAAATAGGAATTAATGAATTAATTAGGAAAGTATATTTCCGGTAGGAGTAGCCCGGGTTGGGGAACCCCGAACCACCCCCAACACGTCCGACCGCCGCCTAGGGCACGCCGCCGCCGCCCAGCCCACGCGCCACCACCACTGGTGGCCGGCGTGGCCGAGACTCTCACGGACAGCCCGCCTAGGGCCGCGGGTCGATCGATCCCCTCGGGATCGATCATGGGAATTGATCGATCCCGGTCCTTCGTCTCCTCGTCACTTCGTCTTCTCCGGCGGTCTTCGATTCGTCGATCCAATCGCAAAATAAATTTACAAAAATCTAAATTACAATTCCGGTATCGATTCTATACACGAAATCGACCCTATACATTTTCCGGAAAAACAACGAACATAATAATAAACCCTAAATTCGGTCAACCCCCGAATTTTTACTATTACAAGCATTCACCACCAAAAACGAATCTCGACATGTCCGAGAGTTTAATAAAACCAACAATCACATGAAAAAATAATTAAACGAATAATCATCAAGCCATAATAGTCGGAAACCCTGCAAGGTAGAACAATTTTATCGAAAATACCGCGAACGTAAACCACGCTCTGATACCAATTGTTGGAATTCGATATCCCGGGTTATCAAAATTGCGGAACCGATAACCCGAACGAACCCTTCGCCGGAGATCATACGAACGCCGACTCATCCGCCGGAGTCCGGGCTTTGGAGACCATGCATCCGAAGACGCACAGCCCGCCCCCACCCGAACCCCCGCGAGCCGGGGTTCATACGATCGAGATGATCGATCGCACACCGGCGATCGATCGGGGTGGGGCTGTTCGACAGCCCCCCCGCGGGGGGTCCGGCGACCCGCCACCACCAGGAGGTCCCCGCCTTCACGGCGGGGTAGGGCACGGCACCAGCCCGTGCCCAGCGATCGACCCTCGTGGTCGATCGCACACCCTCGGTCGAACCGAGGGTTCGGCCCCCATCGCCCCACGCCGAAACCCTAGCGGGCGCACGCCGCGGTCCGGTGGCTTCGCCACCACCGCGCGTTCGTCCGTCTATTCCGGGCTTCGATCCTCGGATCTTCGTCCTACGGTATTTTCGATAAAAACAAATCGAACAATAATCAAGTTAGTTGAGAATTGTACCTACGATTCGTTGTTCGGAGAAACGAAATCGACGACCTCGTGATCTTCCCGCGTATTCCTTGCACTCCGTTCGAACGTCGGGTGGGCGACGATCTATCGAACTCCTATGGATCCTCCTCACTCTTTATGATTGGCGTATCTTATATTATACTCTCTTATGAAAAAGTAAAGACCATGTAGTGCTTTTATAGGCTACGAGAGGGATCAAAAGGAGATTAAATATTGGGCTTCTAATATTGAAAATTAAATTGGGTCCAACCCAAATCCATTAATTCTTATCAATATTAATTTTATTTATTTTCCACTATATAAATAAAATTGCACTCCCAATATTTATCCATATTATATCAAATAATATTTCTCCAACTTAGTATTATTTATTCCGTGTATTTAAGATTTAAATATCCATGAATAAAATTTATTTATTGCTTAATAAATTTATTCATCTCTTATATCCGAGAATAGTACCACTCAACCTTATTTATTATGCGGAATAAATCCACTCGCGAGGTTTACATAATAAATCCTTATGAGCTCATCTCGGGGATATTATCAACCCTTTCGGGATACACTGTCCCTTCAAGAATTCACGGCGTGCCATATATAAAATATAGTGACCCAACTTAACCGGTAATTAACCCAATAATTAAATCGGTTAATTCCTTTGGTAAATCAAAGTCACTTATATTAAATATACACACCCGCAATTGTTTCAGGGATTAAGAATAAAATACTCCGAGACTTAAATCAATTATCACAGAGCAATCCTAATTGATAAATCTCAAGCGATCCGCTCAATACACCAAGTGTACAAGTGTGATAAAATAATTAAGATAAATTATTTTCTCTCTCACACAACGACTATACCGATGGATTGGTCCGTGTCCATCTAGGTCGTGAGCAACTGTTCGATTAAATACGAGTAACCGATAGTATGATCTTCTGTGTGCCCATGCAACACCATACTAACTACAACGTATAAAATCCAGGACTATAATTTGCATGTATTTAATTAACAATAATTAAAAGCAAATGAATGTCTGTAATTAATAGGTAAATGAAAGTGCATACAGAGTTCAGAATACTCAAATCTAGACATTAAGTATACTACTCCATCACTGGTGCCACGGCGGGAGGATCCGCCGGCCTCCCTCGTCGGCGGCGCGTGCAGCGCGAACACCCTCGGCTGGGGGCCGAAGGGTTGATCGAGCCCGTAGGCTCGATCGCTGGGAGCTGCGGGAGTTACCCGCAGCGACTCGTAGCGTGCTGCGGGACTTCCCGCAGCGGTGCGCTGGGACGAGCCCAGCGCGTTGAGCAGCGGGTCACGCGACCCGCTGCGGGGTTGCTGCGAGCAACCCCGGGGATGCCTCACGCAACCCCAGCGATCATCGCGAGATGATCGCGAGCCCCGTGCGGGGGCTCGGCTGGACGCTCGCGGCCTTCGGGCCTCGCTGGGTGTTCGGTCGGGCCCCGGCTCGTGCGATGGTTCGCGTTCGCATCTCGGGCGATGAAGGATTTCGGTCGGGTTATTATTTTCCGCAAATTTTGATAACCCGGGATATCGTTTTCCAACACCCATGTCGGCCCGAGGGCCCCGGAGTGGGTTCCTAGTAATTTTTAAAACACCAGCTCTCCGGGGCTGAACTCTCGGGTCCTAACCTTCGTATTGTACAGCTTGGCAATCCGCTGTTTGTTCATTGCATTGAAGGAGTCAGAACCCAACCCTCCGCTCCTCAAGGAGGTCCAGTTCGACGCGTAGCGCCGCCTCGTTCTCCGGGGTGACGTCCTGGGCGGTACGGTGCGAGCGCACTACCACCTCGGCCGGGATCACGGCCTTCGTGCCAAACGCGAGGGCGTATGGTGTTTCTCCGGTTGCGTTCTTCACCATGGTGCGGTATGACCACAGCACCTCCGGTAGCTCCTCGGCCCACTTTCCTTTCTGTAACTCTAGTTTCGCCTTGATGGTGTGTTTCAGGATTTTGTTTACTGCCTCGACTTGTCCATTGGACTGCGGGTGGTACGGGGTCGAAAATGCCCTCCTTATACCCCATAGCTCGCAAAAGTCCGAGACTCGCTCGCCGTCAAATTGCTTGCCGTTGTCCGAGATGATGGACTCGGGCAACCCGAACCGGCATATGATGTTCTTCCAGATGAACTTGATCACTTGTGGTTGATCAATCTTCTGGACTGCTTCCGCCTCGGCCCACTTGGTGAAGTAGTCGACCGCGACAAACGCGAACTTGACCTTGCCCGGGGCGGTAGCCAGCGGGCCGATGTTGACTTTGCCCCACCGGGCGAACGGCCACGGGGAGTACAGCGCCTTGAGGGTCCCGGGCGCGGTGAGGATGTTGGGGCCCATGAGTTGGCACTAGACGCATCTCTTCGCGAACTCGGCAGCATCGTGGCCCATACTCGGCCAATAGAAGCCTTGGCCCATGGTTTTGTGGGCTACAGACCGACCACCGGCGTGGTTGCCACATATGCCTTCGTGGATCTCGGACAAGACTTTGGCTCCCTCGTCCCTGGATATACATTTTAACAAAGGCATAGAAAAGCTCCTGCGATAAAGTTGGGAACCCAGAACAGAGTACCTTGTGTTGGAGTTGTGTACTTAATGTCTAGATTTAAGTAACGGAAACTCCTGGTCATAGCATTTAATCTATTTAATTAATAAACAATTGTTTGCTTTTAATTATTCGATAATTAAATATATGCAAAATATAGTCCTGGATTTTATACGTTGTAGTAAGTATGGCGTGCGTCGTCACACGGAAGATCATACTATCGGTTAGTCGTATTTAATCGAACAGTTGCTCACGACCTAGATGGACACTGACCGAGCCATCGGTATAGTCGTTGTATGAGGGAGAAAATAATCGGTCTTGATTATTTTATCATACTTGTACACTTGGTGTATTGGGCGGATCGCTTGAGATTTATATTTAGGATTGCCTTTGATAATTGATTTAAATCTCAGAGTATTTTATTCTTAATCCCCGATACTATTGCGGGTGTGTATATTTAATATAAGTGACTTTGATTTTCCAAAGGAATTGACAGGTTTAATGATTGGGTCAATTACCGGTTAAGTTAGGTCACTATATTTTATATATGACATGCCGTGAATACTTGACGGGAAAGTGTATCCCGTAAGGGTTGATAATATCCCCGAGATAAGTTCATAAGGAATTATTATGTAAACCTCATGAGTGGATTTGTTCCGCATAATAATTAAAGTTGAATGGTACTATTCTTGGATATAAGAGATGAATAAATTTATTTTGCAATAAATTAATTTTATTCATGGATATTTAAATCTTAAATACACGAGATAAATAATACTACCGGAGAGAATATTATTTGATATAATATGGTTTAATATTTGTAGTGCAATTAATTTATATAGTGGAAAATAAATTAATTAATATTAATGGGATTAATAGATTTGGGCTTGGGCTCAATTTAATCATTAATATTGGAAGCCCAATATTCCACCTCCTTTAGATCCCCTACGTAGCCTATAAAAGCACTACATGGTCTTCACAATTCAAAGACACCAATCATAAGATTATCATACTTGATATTCTAGAGAGTTCGTGAAGTAGATCCATAGAGTTCGGAGGATTGTCGCTCACACGACGTTCGAACGAAGTGCAAGGAATACGTAGGAAGATTCAAAGGTCTTCAATTGATTTCGTTTCTCCGCACAACGAATCAAAGGTAAAATCATAAACTCCCTTGTATGATTTTATGTGAATTAATTGTTGGAAATCGACTACCCGGGACATGTCCGTTCGACTACTCGAACATCCGGACAAGCCCAGTCGACCCCCGGCGTCTCCACTGTACTTAACACGAGGCCCCGAACCCATAACAGGCCCAGCCATTGCACCGAAAGTGCAACCGCGCGAAACGGGGCAATCTGCACTGTCTGTCGGCCGACGCCATAAGGCTGTCGCCCGACAGGGCTGTGTCGGCCAACACATATGGCTGTCGGCCGACAGCGTCGCGATCCAGCAGCGGGGTTCGCCCGTTCTGGCTGTTCCGACGAGATTTTCTCGATCCGACTGCCACGCCGGAGGTCAGAAACCTCCCAGCAGTCCGAGAACATCACATCCAAGCCACGTAAACCAATTTTTGGTTAGTTGTATATTTAACGCAATAAAGAGATCGAAAAGTGCGGAATTAAGTTTCGATCTCATACCTTCTCGGTCGAATTGTTGAGACCTTAGATGCTTCTAACGTATGTCTCTGATCCCTTCTCCAACCGTTGTGTGGGCAACGATCTGCTGGAGTTCTCCCGTCTATGCTCTCTCTGCCAAACCAGCGTAAGAATTATTCTCTGATGTGAGAATAATTTATTTGCGTTAACCTTTTATTTTTAACAGAGAAAAAAATATAATTGCGCTAAGCTATTAATTTTTCTCTGCTGAAAATAATTGTTGCGGCGAATGTTAGGTTAAGAGAGGGCAAGGGAGGGGATTTATATAGAGCTACGTTAGGGACCTTAGGTAAATTAATTAAGGGCTAAATTGAAATATTAATTAACTTGGAATACTTAAAAAGAAATTCCTTAATTAATCTATTTCAATTTTAATTATTATTCACTCTACTAAAAAATAATAATTGAATCCCCGAAATTAATTTAATATTATATCAACAATAATATTTTTGCCGAAATTACATATACGACTTTCCACGTGTTTAAGATATCGAATGTCCACGAATTAACTTTAATTACTAATAATTAAATTAATTCGTTTCTTATTATCCGAGACTAGTACCACTCATCCTTATTATCATGTGGAACGAATCCACCTGCAGGGTTTACATGATAAACTTTATGAGCTCATCTCGGGGACATCATCAACCCAATAAATGGGACACGGTTTCCTGTCTATAATCTACAGCATGCCATGTGTACAATTCCGATTCGCAATTTACCAAGAATATCGACTAATCAATTAGTCTCACCCATTGGCAGATTAAAGAACCGAGAATTGGACACACGCACCTATAATTATATAGGGATTAGGAATTCTTATATCCGTAATATCTGAGGTCTAGTTCGATTACTCCGACTAGTATAAATCGAATGCCCTCCCGTGGTCCTGCTCAATACACCAAGTGTACGAGTGTAACATAATAGTCAAGACCGACTATTTACCAGTCACACTACGACGTACCGATGGATTGTCCCTGTCCATCTAAGTCGTGAGCTACTGTTTGATAGTATACGAGTAACCAACAATATGATCTTCCGCGTGTCTCCTCACGCCATACTGTCCACAACGTATATATCTAGGACCGTAGCATAAAGTACATAATAGACAAAATGCAGAAACTGCTCAAAACTCCTAGGCAGAGACTGGAGCACTCCATTCTGTGGTCCACCATTTCTGGGTCCACTGGGTTTCCGTCCTTGCTTCTTCTTCCTCTTAGTCCCCGGAGGGCTAGGAAGTTTCACAGCCACAAGTTCCTGAGACTTCTTAAAGATTCCCTCTGCCGCCTGGAGTTCAGTCAGGAGTTCCGCCAGCGAATATAACCTCTTGTTCATGTTATAGTTCAGGCGAAACTGCTCAAAACTCCTAGGCAGAGACTGGAGCACTATATCGATCTGGGTTTCCCCATCGATAGCTCCTCCCATAATCTCTATCTCATTCAGATAGCCAATCATCCTAAGAACGTGATCCCTCACGGGCGTTCCTTCGGACATGGTGGCCGTCATGAGTTTCCTCATAGCATCTTGCCTGGCTGCCCTATCCTGACTACCAAACATCTCCTTGAGGTTAAGCATCATATCATAGGCAGTGGTCATGGCCTCATGCTGATGTTGCAGCACATTTGACATAGAAGCCAAAATGTAGTACCGCGCCATCTGATCAGCCTTGACCCACTTCCGATGAGCTTCCTTTTCCTCAGGAGTGGAGGTATCAGTAGGTTCATCAGGACAAACCTCATGGAGTACATATTTGTACTCCTCAGCAGTTAGGACAATGTCCAAGTTTCGTTTCCAATCAACATAGTTTGGACCAGTGAGTTTGTTCTCTTTTAGTATGATGGACAGCGGGTTGAGTGCCATATCTATAAAAGAGACAAATCAAACCGTCAAATTTAATTCGATATTAACTCCCTTAATTAATATCATTAAATTTACCAATCAATCCTAAAATCCCATCAGACTAGCATGCCACGTTCATGTGGACGTATACTAGTCCAAACGATTTTATAACTGGACTTTTACTTCGGTCGTACATCATTACAGCAGTGACTCCGATGGGGAGGATACTGTAAAGCGTACCTAAGTGTATACCATTTCTCAGTACTAAGTTAACCGCCCGGAAACTACACGCCCACCGCAAGCCACGTTAGTGTGGACGTTTACGTTGACATGCGGTCCCTTTACGATTTCCTATAACTGTCGAGCCTCAATTAACCCAAAGTTCCGTTTCCGTCTAGTAAGCCACGATAGTGTGGACGTTTACTAAACAAACAACTTTGTTAATTGAATTCCATTTAATAAATTTCACAATTTCGTTAATCAGAGCTTGATATCTCGTAAGTGAAACTCGAAGTTTCTAACCAGCGATCAATCATGCAATTGAGCCCTATCTCTCACAAAGTGAGGGAGCCAACCAGACAATCGATCTAGTCATCAAATGACTCGAATGTCTCTAATCTGTGTAATCGACATAACCAAGCGCTTTGGCTCCATTCCACTCCCCGGGGTGAGAATGAGTCGAGTTGAAATTAGTCTTTGAAAGACAGATTAGGCATTGCTTTGAAAAACTTAAGTGTTCAATTCTATAAATGGAATTGAATTCGAATTTTGATCCAGTGATATCCGTGTGTCAACTTTATCCGATAGGGAGGATGACACTAAAGCCAACTCGTAAGCGACACACATCACCATCAAAACAGATAATGGAGACCGCGGGATTGTTTCCAATCCCTCTCCCACTTAGTTTTTACGAAAGGGATAACATACATGCATATTAAAAATTAAAGCATAATAAAGCACGTAAACACACAAAAAGCATTTAACGTGGCCCGATTATTATGGCCTTTAAAATTCTTCGATGCACGTCTCCTCGGATCTTCGTCTCGTTGCTCGTCTCGGTCTCGGTCCATCACCGACTCGTCTAAGGACCAAGAGACGAACCCCTCCCACTGAAGTATCGTCCCGGGCAAAGACGAGCGTTTCGTGATGTCCGTCGAACCCCCGCGAAGCTGCTGCCCGAAATCTAGCGAAACGGCGACCGCCGTTTAAGAAACGGCGACCGCCGTTTGCCCTTCAGCAGCCCGCGAGTTCGACTTCTCGACCCTCGTTCGTCCGGCCTTCGATCTCGTCTCGATCCACCAAGCAGCAGCAACATTACAAGGTAAAGCTAACTACTTCCGGCATCGATCCTATACATATTGATCGATCCTATACATCCGGATAAAAACGAAAAACGAAAAACGTAAAACCTAAACGACTCAACCCGTCGTTTTAACTATTACAAGCAAGCAACGATAAAAACCAAAGATCTAGACAATCCCGAGAGTTTAACAAACCACAACATACAGTACATAAACATATGACCATAATAATCGGGTTATCCTGCAAACAGGGGCGGAGCTAGAAAATTTAGACAGGAGGGGCTGCATTATTTTTTATGTATATTTATATAGATATGTAGATATATTAGGAGGGGCTAAACATACTTTTAATATAATTTTATAATTTTTTTAACTAAAAAAATGAATAAAAAAGGAATCGATCTCATACCTTCTCGGTCGATTGTTGAGACCTTAGAGATTGCTAGTGTATGACTCTTCCCGACTCCAGACATTGTGTGGGCAACGATCTACTGGGTTCGTCCTTTTCTGCTTCTCTCCTTTCCAAGACTAGCGTATAAACTATTCTGTGAGAATAATTTTATTTGCGTTAACTAATTAATTTAAACAGAGAAAAAATCTTAATTGCGCTAACACAATTATTTTTCTCTGCTGAAATGAATTGTTGCGGCGAATGTTAGGTCTTAGGAGAGGGCAAGGGGGAGGTTTAAATAGAGCTACACTAGGGACCTCTTAGGTAAATATATTCCGGGCTAAATTGCAATATTAATTATCTAGGAGTCCTTAAAAGAAAACCTTTAATTAATTACAATTTTAATTATTATTAATTCCACTAAATAATAATAATTGAATTCCCGAAATAAATTTAATATTATATCAACAATAATATTTCCGCCGAAATTACATATACGACTTTCCCCATGTTTAAGATATCGAAAGTCCACGAATTTATTTAATTACTAATAATTAAATTAATTCGTTTCTTATTATCCGAGACTAGTACCACTCATCCTTATTATCATGTGGAACAAATCCACCTGCAGGGTTTACATGATAAACTTTATGAGCTCATCTCGGGGACGTCATCAACCAGATAAACAGGACACGGTTTCCTGTCTATAATCTATAGCATGCCGTGGGTACAATTCCGATTCCCAATTTACCGAGTATCTCGACTAATCAATTAGTCTCACTCATTGGCATATTAAAGAACCGAGAATTGGACACACGCACCTATAATTATATAGGGATTAGGAATTCGTATATCCGTAATCTCTGAGGTATAGTTCGATTACGTCGATTAGTATAAATCGAACGCCCTCCCGTGGTCCTGCTCAATACACGAAGTGTACGAGTGTAACATAATAGTCAAGACCAACTATTACCCAGTCACACTACGACGTACCGATGGATTGTCCCTGTCCATCTAAGTCGTGAGCTTCTGTTCGATAGTATACGAGTAACCGACAGTATGATCTTCCGCGTGTCTCCTCACGCCATACTGTCTACAACGTATATATATAGGACTATTGCATTCAAGAACATGATAGACAAAATGCCGACAGTTTGATTAATAGATAATGTAAAACACATGATAATAAGGAGTTCCATATTGTCACTAAACTAGACATTTAGAATATAACTCCATCAGCTATGTCGGCCAACACATATGGTTGTCGGCCGACAGCGTCGCGATCCAGCAGCGGGTTTCGCCCGTTCTGGCTGTTCCGACGAGATTTTCTCGATCCGACTGCCACACCGGAGGTCAGAAACCTCCCAGCAGTCCGAGAACATCACATCCAAGCCACGTAAACCAATCTTTGGTTCGTTGTATATTTAACGCAATAAATGTTGGAGTAGTATACTTAATGTCTAGATTTGAGTATTCTGAACTCCTTGTGCACTTTCATTTACCTATTAATAATGAACATTCATTTGCTTTTAATTATTGTTAATTAAATATATATGCAAATTATAGTCCTGGATTATATACGTTGTAGTTAGTATGGTGTGCGGGCCCACATAGAAGATCATACTATCGGTCACTCGTATTTAATCAAACAGATGCTCACGACCTAGATGGACACAGACCAATCCATCGGTATAGTCGTTGTGTGAGAGAGAAAATAATCTGTCTTGATTATTTTATCACACTTGTACACTTGGTGTATTGAGTGGATCGATTGAGACTTATCAATTAGGATTGCTCTGTGATAACTGATTTAAGACTTAGTGTATTTTATTCTTAATCCCCGATACAATTGCGGGTGTGTATATTTAATATAAGTGACTTTGATTTTCCAAAGGAATTGACCGGTTTAATTATTGGGTCAATTACCGGTTAAGTTGGGTCACTATATTTTATATATGGCATGTCGTGAATTCTTGACGGGACAGTGTATCCCGGAAGGGTTGATAATATCCCCGAGATGAGCTCATAAGGATTTATTATGTAAACCTCGCGAGTGGATTTGTTCCCGCATAATAAATAAGGTTGAGTGGTACTAGTCTCGGATAAAAGAGATGAATAAATTTATTAAGCAATAAATAAATTTTATTCATGGATATTTAAATCTTAAATACACGGAATAAATAAATACTACCGGAGAAATATTATTGGATATAATATGGTTTAATATTGGGAGTGCAATTATATTTATATAGTGGAATTAATCATATAATTAATATTAATGGGATTAATAGATTTGGGCTTGGGCTCAATTTAATCATTAATATTGGAAGCCCAATATTCCACCTCCTTTAGATCCCCTACGTAGCCTATAAAAGCACTACATGGTCTTCACAATTAGACAAGACAAGATAATCATACTTGATTAGTCTAGAGAGTTCGTGAAGGAGATCCATAAGCTTGGAGGATCGTCGCCCACCCGACGTTCAAGCTAGTGCAAGGAATACGTGGAAAGATTAAAAGGTCATCTTGATTTCGTTTCTCCGAACAACGAATCGAAGGTATAAAATCTAAACGCCCTTGATTTTATTTGATTTGGATTATCGTGAAATACCGTAGAACGCAAGATCCAAAGATCGAACCCGGATTAGACGACGAACGCGTGGTGGCGATCTAGGATCGCCGGACCACGACGATCGCCGCCTAGGGTTTCGGCGAGGCGCGCATGGGGCGAACCCCGGCTGGACGCCGGAGATGCGATCGATCACCCCGATCGATCGCTGGCCGCGGGCTGGGTCCCGCGACGGCCCTGCTGGAGGCGGGCCGACCTCCCATGCGGCGGCTAGTCGCCAGACTCGCCGCGGGGGCTGCTGGGCAGCCCCATCGATCGCGATGATCGACGCGATCATCGATCGCGTGAGCCCTAGCCGCGGGGGCTCGGCTGGGCGTGCGGGCGTGGCTTCGGTCACTTAGTGCGTTCGGTCGTGCTCCGGTTTGCAAGGCGGTGTTCACGTGATCTCCGGCGAATGGTTTTTGATCGGGCTATGGTTTCCGCAAATTTTAATAGCTCGGGATATCGAATTCCAACAATTGGTATCAGAGCGTGGTTTACGTTCGCGGTATTTTCGATAAAATTATTCTACCTTGCAGGGTTCCGACTATTATGGCCTAATTTATTATTTGTTTAATTTATTTTGTCATGATTGTTGGATTGATTAAACTCTCGGACATGTCGAGATTCGTTTTTGGTGGTGAATGCTTGTAATAGTAAAAATTCGGGGGTTGACCGAATTTAGGTTTATTATTATTGTTCTATCTTTTTCCGGAAAATGTATAGGGTCGATTTCATGTATAGAATCGATACCGGATAGTGTAAAATTAAATTTGTAATTTATTTTGCGTTGGATCGATGCCGAAACGACCGCCGGAGAAGACGTGTGACGAAGGTGATGATCGTGAGGGACTACGGCTCGGATCGACCAACCCCATGGTTAATCCATGAGGATCGATCGATCGCGAGGAGAGGCGCCGAATTCGCGCCTTCCGGCGGCGATGCCACTGGCGGTGGTGGTGCGCCGGCTGGGTGGCGGCGGCGCTAGTCCTCGGCCGGCGATGGCGGTCCGGTGGGGGGGCTCGGGGATCCTTGTGATCTTCGTGCTCTCCCGATAGATTTGCTTTCCTAATTGATTCGGGTTTTCCTATTTTGAGTATTCCTATTTTTGGGAACTCTCATGGAATAGGAAAAGAATCAATTTGGAATTAATTAGGATTCCTAATTGATTATTTCTATTTTATGGAAATATTCATGGATTAGGAATCTAATTAATTTGGAAAGTAGAAGAGTCCTAAATTATTTTATTTCCTTATTTCATTATGGAAGTCTTCTAGAATATTCCAAGTGGGTCTTGGATAGAATATTCTAGAGATTTAATGAAGTAGAAAAGGAAAATAAAATAAATAAAAATATTAATAATATTTAATTTTATTTTTGATTTATTCGATTGACTTAATTATTATTAATTAAGTATCTTTTGGATTTATTAAAAATAAATAGATTTAAATATTGGAATTAATATTCTCGTCACATGGAGCATTCAAGAACGAAGACTGAAGACTAGAAGATGCGTACGGGGATGCGATAAAGCCATAATAGTCGGAAAATAATATTCTAGTATTATTTTGACTATGTGATAATACTATGTGCTTTATTACATGTATGCATGCTATATGTGTTTACTTTATGCACTAGATAGCGTATCCCTTTATTGTAAAAAGCTAAGTGGGAGAGGGTATGGAAACATTCTCATGGTCTCCATTGCTGCTCTCTTGGTGACTTTTATAAACTTTTGAAGTTTATATAGACAAGCCATTGGAGGAGAGTTCTTGTAATTCCTCTCACGAGAAACATTGATTAAGTTTATCAAACAATGCCTAATTTGTCTTTCCAAAACTGATTTCAAGTCGACTCATTCTCACCCCGGGGAGTGGAATGGAGCCAAAGCCACTTGGTCATGTCGAGGACACAAATTAGAGACCTTCGTACCATCCTCTTTGAAGGTGGATCGATTGTATGCTCGGCTCCCTCATTTATGAGAGATAGGGTTGTTCGCATGGTGAATCACTGGTAAGAAACCTCGAGTTTCACTTACGATTCTCCGCGTCTTGATTTACAAGATTGAATGGATCAAGTGATTGGGAGTCAATTATAAAAGTCTCTTGGTGTGGTAAACGTCCACACAACGTGGCTTGCTATGCTAACGGATTTTGTATTAATTGATGTAGAAAGTTATAAGAAATTGTGAATAGTTGTGAAGTTATCGTAAACGTCCACACAACGTGGCTTGCGGTAATGTAGCAATTCCAAACAATATACTTTAGTAACTAGTAATGGTTTACACTTAGATATGCGTTATAGTATTCCTCCCAACGAGGTTACGCTATAAGTAATGTATGACCGAAGCAAATCTAATTGCGAAATCATTTAGGTGGGTAAACGTCCACACAACGTGGCTTGCCTTACCTGATGGGATTTTAGAGGTGATTAATGATTTAATGATATTATTAAAGGGAGATAATATCGGATATTAAATTGTTTGTTTGTTTTATGTGCTTATAGGTTAAGAATGACTGTGACCCCACTTTGTGATATACTTAAGGATGAAAACTCACTGGTTCCATATAATAATGATTGGGAAAGAAATCTGGACAATGTTCGGACTGTTGAGCCTTCCGAATCCACTATTGTCCCAACTAATGAGGAAATTGAAAATGACCTCAAGAAGATGTTAGGACATAGTGTGGAAGCCGGACTAGAGGTGATTGACATACTCATTAAGTTCAGTCCTCTTGAGGAATCGCTTAAAAACGATTTCAAAAGAAAGGAACTGATAAGTATGATCAAAGAATCATAAGCTCTTGTGGCCAAGTTGGAAGTGCAAGCAAAGAAGCCCAGTGGTTTCGAACCACGGATTAGGAAGAGCAAGCCGCGAGGCAAGTGCTTTCGATGCAAGCAGTCTGGGCACTGGAAGTCTAATTGTCCTCTCATCAAAGGTACGAAATTTTCCTTAGTCACCGAAACATTATCAGTGGTGATATCTACCAGCACCTGGTGTGTAGATACGGGGGCCACTGATCATGTCTGCAATTCATTGCAGGGGTTCCAGGAAACCCGGAGACTTAGAGAGGGAGAGATCGTGGTCTACATGGGCAATGCTGCAAAGGTGGCGGCTTTTGCAGTGGGAGACGTTCACTTACGCTTTAGTAGTGATAGGGTTTTAGTTTTACAAAATTGTCTTTATGTACCAAACTTTAGAAAGAATTTGATTTCGGTTTCTAAGTTAATCATGAATGGGTATTCTGTTTCTTTTGATCACTCCGTGATCATAAGAAGAAATAGTGAAATTATCTGTTCTGGTACATTGATAGACGATTTGTATGTACTAAATCCTGAGTCTAACACAATGCAACTAACCGAGAGTAATAACACATCCACGAACACCAATAAGAGAAAGGAACCTTCTAAGACGAATCAATTATACTTTTGGCATCTAAGGCTAGGTCATATAAACTCAAATAGGCTTCAAAGGTTGAAATCTGATGGTTTAATCAGCGATGTTGAAGGAGTGGACCTTCCAACCTGCGAATCCTGTTTGGAGGGTAAAATGACCAAGCGTCCTTTTTCTGGTAAATGACGTAGAGCTGAACAAGTATTGGATTTGATTCACCCTGATGTATGCGGACCTATGTCTACTCAGGCAAGAGGAGGGTACGAGTATTTCATCACTTTCACTGATGATTACTCAAGATATGGATATATATACCTGATGCGCCGCAAGAGCGAATCTTTTGACAAGTTCAAGGAATTCAAGGCTCTTGTGGAGAACCTTCAAGGTAAATCCATAAAATGCCTGCGATCTGATCGCGGAGGCGAGTACCTGTCTGGAGAATTCAAAGCATACTTGGCAGAGAATGGGATTGATTCCAAAATGACATCACCATATACTCCTCAGCAGAATGGTGTGTCGGAACGAAGGAATAGGACTCTTATGGAGATGGTACGTTCAATGATGAGTTACTCGGACTTACCTGTTATGTTCTGGGGACATGTCTTGGAAACAGCGGCGTATATTTTGAACAGGGTTCCTACCAAAACGGTACCAACTACACCCATGGAATTGTGGAGTGGGCGCAAGCCTAACTTAAAACACATTCGGATCTGGGGATGTCCAGCACATGTGTTGAGACAAGCGGCCGATAAGTTAGAACCTAGATCAGAATTACGGCTGTTTATAGGATACCCGAAAGGAACTAAAGGTGGCATGTTCTATAGTCCTACGGACCAGAAGATCGTTATAAGTACTAACGCTCGGTTCTTAGAGGAAGACTATGTCATGGACCACAAGCCCAAAAGTGACATAATACATGATGAGTTGAGAGGTAACGAAAAAGACTTAGATACAGCCGAACCGAGTATGGATACACCACTAGAACCTGCACCTACTGTCACTGTTAATACAACGGAACGCCGTCGTAGTGGGAGGGTTGTTAAACAACCAGAAAGATGGATTGGACTGGGTGAGTCTTCGGACTCTGCACCTGGAGTTCATGAAATCGATCCCTGGACCTATGATGAGGCGGTACAAGATATAGATGCGCCTTCTTGGAAGAAAGCAATGAAATCCGAAATTGAATCTATGGATTCTAATAAAGTCTGGGATCTTGTAGAACCACCAAACGGCGTAAAGCCAATTGGGTGTAAATGGGTCTACAAGAGAAAGAGAGTATCTGACGGAAAGGTTGAAACCTTTAAAGGTCGGCTTGTTGCGAAAGGCTATACTCAGAAAGAGGGAATTGATTATGAGGAGACCTTTTCGCCGGTAGCCAAGATAAAGTCGATCCGGATTCTCTTATCCATAGCAGCTCATATGGACTATGAGGTGTGGCATATGGATGTCAAGACAGCTTTCCTAAATGGAAGTCTTGACGAAACGATTTATATGAAACAACCAGAAGGTTTCATTGCTAAGGGGCGAGATCATCTAGTGTGCAAGCTTAATCGATCCATTTATGGATTGAAACAAGCCTCGAGATCGTCGAACCTGCGGTTTGATGAAGTAGTCCAATCTTTTGGATTCATTCAAAGCATGGACGAATCGTGTGTGTATTGGAAACGTGATGGAAAGAAGGTGGTGTTTCTTGTGCTTTATGTAGATGACATTCTCCTCATTGGCAACAGTGTGAAAATGTTATCATACATAAAGGGATGATTGTCTAGACAATTGGATATGAAAGATTTGGGAGAAGTTGGACATGTTCTAGGGATCAAGGTTATAAGGGATCGCCGGAGTAGAACATTGTACCTTTCCCAGCAATCTTACATAAACACGATTCTGGCTCGTTTTAACATGCAAGATTCCAAGAAGGGTGAACTACCCTTCAGTAAAGCAGTTCCCTACGCTTCGGCTGTGGGAAGCTTGATGTATGCAATGTTATGCACGAGGCCTGATATCTGCTATGCAATTGGCATAGTGGCGAGATATCAGAGTAATCCTGGAAAGGCTCATTGGACTTCCGTAAAGAGCATTTTCAAGTATTTGCGAAATACTAAGGATTATGTTCTAAGTTACGGGGCAGACAATCTGATTCCTTTGGGTTACACGGATTCAGATTTCCAATCTGATAAGGACCGGCGTAAGTCGACATCAGGCTATGTGTACACTTTGGGAGGTGGAGCCGTATCATGGAAGAGTGTTAAGCAAAAGTGCATTTCAGACTCTACCATGGAAGCTGAATATGTTGCAGCCTCAAAGGCAGCGAAAGAGTCAGTTTGGTTCCTTAATTTCCTCCAGGACTTAGATGTGATTCCGAGTTTGCCCAAAGCTATGACAATTTATTGTGATAATAGCGGTGCAGTGGCAAACAGTAAGGAACCACGGTCCCATAGTGCTACGAAACACATAGAGCGCAAGTACCACCTGATTCGAGACATCGTCAGGAGAGGCGATGCGATAGTCACCAATATGGCTTCGGAGGACAACCTAGCGGACCCTTTCACCAAGATACTTCCTAAGGAAGTATATTTCAAGCACTTGGAGGGTTTGGGAGTCAGATGTTTGGAAGATAAGACTAGACCTTAGTATAAGTGGGAGATTGTTGGAGTAGTATACTTAATGTCTAGATTTGAGTATTCTGAACTCCTTGTGCACTTTCATTTACCTATTAATAATGAACATTCATTTGCTTTTAATTATTGTTAATTAAATATATATGCAAATTATAGTCCTGGATTATATACGTTGTAGTTAGTATGGTGTGCGGGCCCACACAGAAGATCATACTATCGGTCACTCGTATTTAATCAAACAGATGCTCACGACCTAGATGGACACGGACCAATCCATCGGTATAGTCGTTGTTGTTGGAAATCGATATCCCGGAATTAATAAATTAATTAAAATTAATTATCTAATTAATTCCGACCGAAATCCTTTGGAGATCGAATATCCAGAGTTGTCAATGTGCGGAACGACAACTCCAATCGAATCCCGGTTGCCGGAACAACCCGCCACGAACCACCACAGGGATAGCCCAACCGAAACCCTAACCGCGGGGATAGCCCGCGGCTATCCGGTCGAGCCCCCGCGTGGGGCTCGCGGCTGTTCGTAGCAGCCGCCTAGGGCTGCCCAGCCATGCCTCGGGTGATCGCACATCCGCCACGATCAAAATCGTGGCATGCGAGCGGCGGCCCAGCCGCGCGAGCAGCGATCGCGCCGTGCAAGCGGCTGCTCCAGCAGACCGCTGGACTAGCATGAGCGATCAAGCTCATGCTCGATCGAGTCTCGGCGCCCAGCCGAGGCTCTCGCCCTCTCGACTCATCTCCGATCGAGCTGACGAGCCGCCGGCGGTCCGGTGGTCTTCGACCACCACCGCCCGGTTCGTCCTCGTCATGAGTCGCGTTCTCGGATCTTGGTTCAAGATATTTTTACGATAATTAAACGATAAAATCATAAAGAGGGTTTTACGATTTACCTCGTTCTCGTTGTTCGGGAAAACGAAGAACTCAATTTGACGACCTTGAGATCTTCCCACGTATTCCTTGCACAAGCTCGGACGTCGTGTGGGCGACGATCTACAGAACTCCATGGATCTCCCTCTCTACTTTCTCTCTCTAGAATTGTGATCTTCAAGTTATGAGAATAGAGAAGACCATGTAGTGCTTTTATAGGCTACGTAGGGGATCTTAAGGAGGTGGAATATTGGGCTTCCAATATTAATGATTAAATTGAGCCCAAACCCAAATCTATTAATCCCATTAATATTAATTAATTTATTTTCCACTATATAAATTAATTGCACTCCCAATATTGAACCATATTATATCAAATAATATTTCTCCGGTAGTATTATTTATTCCGTGTATTTAAGATATAAATATCCATGAATAAAATTAATTTATTGCTAATTAATTTATTCATCTCTTGAATCCGAGACTAGTACCATTCAACCTTAATTATTATGCGGAACAAATCCACCTGCAGGGTTTACATAATAATTCCTTATGAACTCATCTCGGGGATATTATCAACCCTTACGGGATACACTTTCCCGTCAAGTATTCACAGCATGTCATATATAAAATATAGTGACCCAACTTAACCGGTAATTAACCCAATAATTAAATCGGTTAATTCCTTTGGTAAATCAAAGTCACTTATATTAAATATACACACCCGCAATAGTATCGGGGATTAAGAATAAAATACACTGAGACTTAAATCGATTATCTAAGGCAATCATAATCGATAAATCTCAAGCGATCCGCTCAATACACCAAGTGTACAAGTGTGATAAAATAATCAAGACAAATTATTTTCTCTCTCACACAACGACTATACCGATGGATTGGTCCGTGTCCATCTAGGTCGTGAGCAACTGTTCGATTAAATACGAGTAACCGATAGTATGATCTTCTGTGTGGGCCCGCACACCATACTAACTACAACGTATATAATCTAGGACTATAATTTGCATATATTTAATTATAAATAATTAAACGCAAATAAGTTTTTATTTAATTAAATAGATTAGTGGTAATGGATCGTGAGTTTCCGTTACTTAAATCTAGACATTAAGTACACAACTCCAACAATCTCCCACTTGTACTAAGTTCTAGTCATTTCCTCCAAACTCTCGACTCCCATACTCATCACGTGCTTAAGTTGTACTTCCAAGAAGTACTATGTGAATGAGCACTCTAGGTTGCCGCTCTGAAGTTATCTTGGTGACTACAGCGTCGTCTCCCTCGACGATGACTCGTATCAGGTGGTACTTGCACTAAGTGTTATCTTACACTTATGGACTTGTGATCTTACCATTTGCCATCGCACCGCTATTTACATTGCCTTTGGCAAATTAAGAATCACATCTAAGTCCCAGAGATTATCCCGGAGTTATACCAAAACTTCCGCTGCCTCTGAGGCTGCTATTTGGTTACCTATGGCAGAGTCCGAAAAGCATCCTGCTTATCACTCTTCCATGTTAAAACTCCTTCTCCTTCAGTAGTGAAACACATAGCCTGATATTGACTTACACCGGTCCTCATTCGATTAGAAATCTAAGAGAATGTAATCCAAAGGAAATGCTCGTCTGCTTCGTAGTCTAGAACAGCACTTCGAAAGTGCTTTTACAGCAGTCGAATATTCCTTTCCAGGATTACCTTGATATCCTCCCACTATGCTAACCGCATAGCCGATATCAGGTTCTCGTTTTCAACATCGCATTTATCAAGCTTTCCACACTCGAAGTGTAGGAAACCGCTTTCATTGCTTCTATCTCCTTTTGTGTTTTAAAACACATATCCTTAGATAGATGCATTCCGTCTCTGAAAGGTAACGAACCTTTCTCGGAATCTTGCATGATAAAACGAACCATAATCATATATATGTAAGATTAACAAGAGAAGTGCAATGTCCTTTCCCAGAGATCCAAGATCTCAAGAACATGTCCAACTTCTTCCCATATCTTTCATATTGATTTATCTAGACAACCTCATTTTATGTCTTGACAACATCTTTACATTGTTACCAATGATAAGAATGTTCTCTACATAAAACCCTAGAAACACCACCTTGTTCCATCACGTTTCCAATACACATGATTCGTCTATGCTTTGATGAATCTATAAAATGGGCTATCTCATCAATTTGCAAGTACTACGAACTCAATGCTTTGTTCCAATCCATAGCCTGATATTGACTTACACCGGTCCTCATTCGATTAGAAATCTAAGAGAATGTAATCCAAAGGAAATGCTCGTCTGCTTCGTAGTCTAGAACAGCACTTCGAAAGTGCTTTTACAGCAGTCGAATATTCCTTTCCAGGATTACCTTGATATCCTCCCACTATGCTAACCGCATAGCCGATATCAGGTTCTCGTTTTCAACATCGCATTTATCAAGCTTTCCACACTCGAAGTGTAGGAAACCGCTTTCATTGCTTCTATCTCCTTTTGTGTTTTAAAACACATATCCTTAGATAGATGCATTCCGTCTCTGAAAGGTAACGAACCTTTCTCGGAATCTTGCATGATAAAACGAACCATAATCATATATATGTAAGATTAACAAGAGAAGTGCAATGTCCTTTCCCAGAGATCCAAGATCTCAAGAACATGTCCAACTTCTTCCCATATCTTTCATATTGATTTATCTAGACAACCTCATTTTATGTCTTGACAACATCTTTACATTGTTACCAATGATAAGAATGTTCTCTACATAAAACCCTAGAAACACCACCTTGTTCCATCACGTTTCCAATACACATGATTCGTCTATGCTTTGATGAATCTATAAAATGGACTATCTCATCAATTTGCAAGTACTACGAACTCAATGCTTTGTTCCAATCCATAAATGGATTAACTAAGCTTGTACTCTAAATGATCTTGCCTCTTAGCAATAATCCTTATTGGTTTCCAAGAAGGCACATTTAGATCTAGTACTGCCTTCATGTAGATCTAGGGATCGATTTCATGTATACTAGGTCCAGAGTTCGAAAACTCTCCTAGTCTTATGAATATCTCTGGTTGACCCACAACCTCCCACTACAATGGCATTCCGGTGTATAATTAGTAATAACAGTAGGTGCAGTTAGTTGTGTACCGCTACTCAGTTCTGCTGGTTTCCAGTCTTCTTCGTTCTCTCTCATTTCAAAGTATCACATCACTTTGGGCTTGTGGTTCATCTCATAGTCTTCCTCTAAGAACCGGGTGTTAGAACTTATAACGTCCTTCTGGTTCATAGTACTATTGAACACACATCTTTTGTTCTTCCAGGATATTCTACAACCGCATTTGAATGCGCCGTTGTTTCCAGACATATCCATAGAACACAGGTAGTTCCGTATAACTCATGCTTTTACTATTTCTATAAGAGTTCCATTTCTTATTTCCGACACACCACTTCTACACAACAGTGTATGGTGTAGTCATTTGGGATCAAATCCCAATCTCTAATTAGTATGCCATGCATTCCTCAGACAGGTACTCGCCTCCGCGATCAAATCGCAGGTTACAAATGGGTATACCTGTTGGAGTTGTGTACTTAATGTCTAGATTTAAGTAACGGAAATTCACGATCCATTGCCATTAATCTATTTAATTAAATAAACAATTATTTGCGTTTAATTATTTATAATTAAATATATGCAAATTATAGTCCTGGATTCTATATGTTGTAGTTAGTATGGTGTGTCGGGCCCACACAGAAGATCATACTATCGGTTACTCGTATTTAATCGAACAGTTGCTCACGACCTAGATGGACACGGACCAATCCATCGGTATAGTCGTTGTGTGAGAGAGAAAATAATTTGTCTTGATTATTTTATCACACTTGTACACTTGGTGTATTGAGCGGATCGCTTGAGATTTATCGATTAGGATTGCCTTAGATAATCGATTTAAGTCTCACTGTATTTTATTCTTAATCCCCGATACTATTGCGGGTGTGTATATTTAATATAAGTGACTTTAATTTACCAAAGGAATTAACCGATTTAATTATTGGGTTAATTACCGGTTAAGTTGGGTCACTATATTTTATATATGACATGCCGTGAATATTTGACGGGAAAGTGTATCCCGTAAGGGTTGATAATATCCCCGAGATGAGTTCATAAGGAATTATTATGTAAACCCTGCAGGTGGATTTGTTCCGCATAATAATTAAGGTTGAATGGTACTAGTCTCGGATATAAGAGATGAATAAATTAATTAGCAATAAATTAATTTTATTCATGGATATTTATATCTTAAATACACGGAATAAATAATACTACCGGAGAAATATTATTTGATATAATATGGTTTAATATTGGGAGTGCAATTAATTTTATATAGTGGAAAATAGAATTAATTAATATTAATGGATTAATAGATTTGGGCTTGGGCTCAATTTAATCATTAATATTGGAAGCCCAATATTCCACCTCCTTAAGATCCCCTACGTAGCCTATAAAAGTACTACATGGTCTTCTCTATTCTCATAAGTTCATAACTTGAAGATCACAATTCTAGAGAGAGAAAGTAGAGAGGGAGATCCATGGAGTTCGGTAGATCGTCGCCCACACGACGTCCGAGCTAGTTCAAGGAATACGTCGGAAGATGTGAAGGTCGTCAAATTGAGTTCTTCGTTTTTCCGAACAAAGAGAACGAGGTAAATCGTAAAACCCTCTTTATGATTTTATCGTTTAATTATCGTAAAAATATCGTGAACCAAGATCCGAGGGACGAGACCCAAGACGAGGTCGAACCGGGCGGTGGTGGCGCGGACCACCGGCGGTTCGACAAGCTCGGCTGGACGGGTCGAGGGGCGAGAGCCTCGGCTGGGCGCCGAGACTCTATCGAGCTCATGCTCGATCGTCGTGGACGGACCCGCAGCGAGCTACGGGTTTTCCCGTAGCGGGATCGCTGGACGCGAGTCCCGTCCGGACGCGATACGGGCTGCTGCGAGCAGCCCGTGGGATCGATCATGGGTGCTGCGGGGTTACCCGCAGCGGCTCGCGTGTGCGCGCCCCATCCACGAGCAGCGAGTCGCCGGACTCGCTGCGGGGCTGCTACGAGCAGCCCCGGGGATTGCTACGAGCAATCCGCTAACCCCACGCGGGGGTTCGGCTGGGCAGCCGTGGGTTCTCCCACGGCGGGCTGTTCAGTCGAGCCCCGGGCCACGTGGCGTGTTCGTGTTTTCTCCGGCGAACGGATTTCGTTTGTAGTTGTTGATTCCGCAATTTTGACAACTCCGGATATTCGATCTCCGAAGGATTTCGGTCGGAATTAATTAGATAATTTATTTATTTAAATTTATTAATTCCGGGATATCGATTTCCAACAATTGGTATTAGAGCGTTGGTTTTAGTTCATGGTATTTTTCGATAAATTGTTCTACCTTGCAGGGTTTCCGATTATTATGGCTAGATTTAATTTTTGTTAATTAATGTCATAATAATGTTCTTGATTATTAAACTCTCGTTGATGTCGAGATTCGTTCTTGTGTGGTGAATGTTTGTTCTTATTTTTTCCGGAAATTGTTTAAGGTCGTTTTCATGTAGAGAATCGATACCGGATAGCGTAGTAATAAATTTGTAATTTATTTTACGTTGGATCGATGCCGAAACGACTGCCGGAAAAGACGTGTGACGGAGGAGACGAAAGAGAGGGAGGACTCCGGATCGGCCATCCCCATGGCCGATCCCCATGATGATCGAAGGGAGAGTAGGCGGCCACCGGGCCTCTCGGCCATGCGCGAGACCACCGACGGCGGTGGTGCGCCGGCTGGGCGGCGGTCATGGTGGTGGTGCCCTCTCGGCCTCGGTCGATGGTGGGGGTGGCGTGGGGATCCCCAACCCATGCTATCTCCCGCCAAGATCCAACTTTCCTAAATTATTCGGTTTTCCTATTTTGAGTATTCCTATTTTTGGGAATTCTCATGGAATAGGAAAAGAATAAATTTAGAATAAATTTATTTTTCCTATTTGATTATTCCTTTCTTGGGAATTTTCATGGAATAGGAAAAGGAATAAATTTATAATTAATATATTTTTCCTTATTGATTATTCCTATTTTTGGGAATTCTCATGTAATAGGAAAAGAATTAATTTGGAATTAATTTATTTTCCTCATTTAATTATTCCTTTATGGAATTTTTAATGGATTAGGAAAATAGTTAATTTGGAAAGTTTAGGAGTCCTTAATTAATTTTTCCTTATTTAATTATTACTTTATGGAATTTTTAATAGATTAGGAAAGGAATTAATTTAGAAGGATTAGGAGTCCTAAATTATTTTATTTCTTTATTCCATTATAGAAATCTTCTAGAATATTCCAAGTGGGTCTTGGATAGGATTCTAGAGATTTAATGGAGTAGAAAAGGAAAATAAAAATAATAAAAATATTAATAATATTTAATTTTATTTTTGATATATTCGATTGACTTAATTTTCGAATTAAGTAACTTTTGGATTAATTGAAAATAAATAGATTTAAATATTGGAATTAATATTCCCGTCACATGGAGCATTCAAGAACGAAGACTAAAGACTAGAAGACGCATACGGGGATGCGATAAAGCCATAATAGTCGGAAAATAATATTCTAGTATTATTTTGATTATGTGATAATATTCTATGTGGTTTAAATCATGTATGCATTCTTATGTGTATTTAATTATGCATTAGATAGCGTATCCCTTTGTTATAAAAAGCTAAGTGGGAGAGGGATTGGAAACAATGCCATGGTCTCCATTGTTGTTCTCTTGGTGACTTTTATGGACTTTTGAAGTTCGTATAGACAAGTCATTGGAGGAGAATTCTTGTAATTCCTCTTACGAGAAACATTGATTAAGTCTATCAAACAATGCCTAATTTGTCTTTCCAAAACTGACTTCAAGTCGACTCATTCTCACCTCGGGGAGTGGAATGGAGCCAAAGCCACTTGGTCATGTCGAGGACACAAATTAGAGGCTTTCGTACCATTTGTTTTAAAATGGATCGATTGTCTGCTCGGCTCCCTCATTTGATGAGAGATAGGGTCGTTCGCATGGTGAATCACTGGTTAGAAACTTTGAGTTTCACTTATGATTCTCCGCGTCTTGATTTACAAGATTAAATGAATCAAGTAATTGGGAGTCAATTATAAAAGTCTCTTGGTGTATTAAACGTCCACACCACGTGGCTTGCTATACTAACGGATTTTGGATTAATTGATGTAGACAGTTATAAGAAATTGTGAAGAGTTGTGAAGTTGTCGTAAATGTCCACACCACGTGGCTTGCGGTGATGTAGCAATTCCTAACGATTTACTTTAGTGCTGAGTAATGGTTTACACTTAGATACGCATTATAGTATTCCTCCCCACGAGGTTACGCTATAAGTGATGTATGACCGAAGCAAATCTAATTGCTAAATCATTTGGGTAGGTAAACGTCCACACCACGTGGCTTGCCATATCTGATGGGATTTTAGATGCGATTAGTGGTTTAATGATATTATTTGAGGGAGATAATATCGGAGATTAAATCAATTGTTTGTTGTTATATGTGCTCATAGATTAGGAAATGGCTTTGAACCCACTTTCTGTGATACGTAAGGATTTTAAACTCACTGGTCCCTAAATGTATTGATTGGAATAGAGATCTAGACAATGCCCAAACTGTTGAAGAGTACAAGTTTGTACTCAATGATCTTTGTCCTCCCGAGCCTATTAATGTCTCAACTAATGAGGAAAGGACTGATTTTGATATCATGTTCAAACTCAAGTTGGTGTTTAGACATGACATAGGCGGCTAGACAAGAAGCGATGAGGATACTCATAAAGGCCAGTCGCTTCGAGGAAACGCTTATAAACGTTTTTTAGATGATTGACCTTTTAGACAAGTTGAGACGGAAATCGCAAGCTCTTGTAGCCAATGCCAAAGGTTTCAAACCTAAAGTCATGAATCGGGGGAAAGGAAAAAAAAAAACAAAGAAACCCAGTGGTTCTAAGTTACTTGGACCACGAGATGGGACGAGAAAGCCAATAGGCAAGTGTTCTCGATGTTCTGGGTACTGGAAGTCTGATTATCTTCTCAAAGAAAGTACGAAATTTTCTTTAGTCGTGAAACATAGTCAGTGGTATTATCTACCGAAACCTTGGTGTAGATATGGAACCACTGACGGTATGTGCATTTTAAATGCAAGGGTTCCAGGAAACCCGACGACTTAGAAAAGAAGAAATCGTAGTCTACATGGGCAATGCTGTGGAGGAGGCAGCAGTTGCAGTGGAGGACATTTTATAGGATTTCATTTTGAGTTATTGCTTTTATGTACCTTTCATATTAGAAAGAACTTTGTTATGGATTTCTAATGAATGGATATTTTATTTCTTTTAATCATTTGATGGTTATAAGAAGAAATAATGATATTATCTATTTTGGTACATTAGTTAGCAATATAGAAATGATGAATCCTGAGTCCACCACGATGCAACGAACCGTAGTATAAAACTCGTTTTACTAATAAGAGATTTCTTTATTAAATCAATTATACTTGTGGATTCTTATGCTAAGTCATGTTTATTCAAATAAGAAGTTCAAAGGTCGAAAATTGATATTTGATCAATTAAGTTGAAGGAGTGGACCTTCCGACCTAAGAATCTAATTTGGAAGATAATATGACAAATCCACCTGCAGGGTTTACATAATAATTCCTTATGAACTCATCTCGGGGATATTATCAACCCTTACGGGATACACTTTCCCGTCAAGTATTCACGGCATGTCATATATAAAATATAGTGACCCAACTTAACCGGTAACTAACCCAATAATTAAATAGGTTAATTCCTTTGGTAAATCAAAGTTACTTATATTAAATATACACACCCGCAATAGTATCGGGGATTAAGAATAAAATACACTGAGACTTAAATCGATTATCTAAGGCAATCCTAATCGATAAATCTCAAGCTATCCGCTCAATACCCCAAGTGTACAAGTGTGATAAAATAATCAAGACAGATTATTTTCTCTCTCACACAACGACTATACCGATGGATTGGTCCGTGTCCATCTAGGTCGTGAGCAACTGTTCGATTAAATACGAGTAACCGATAGTATGATCTTCTGTGTGGGCCCGACACACCATACTAACTACAACGTATATAATCCAGGACTATAATTTGCATATATTTAATTATAAATAATTAAACGCAAATAATTGTTTATTTAATTAAATAGATTAATGGCAATGGATCGTGAGTTTCCGTTACTTAAATCTAGACATTAAGTACACAACCCCAACAATATCCCACTTGTACTAAGGTCTAGTCATTTCCTCCAAACTCCCCACTCCCATACTCATCACGTGCTTAAGTTGTACTTCCAAGAAGTACTATATGAATGAGCACTCTAGGTTGCCGCTCTGAAGTTATCTTGGTGGCTACAGCGTCGTCTCCCTCGACGATGACTCGTATCAGGTGGTACTTGCACTATGTGTTATCTTACACTTATGGACTTGTGATCTTACCATTTTCCATCGCACCGCTATTTACATAGCCTTTGGCAAATTAAGAATCACATCTAAGTCCCAGAGATTATCCCGGAGCTTATACCAAAACTTCCGCTGCCTCTGAGGCCGCTATTTGGTTACCCATGGTAGAGTCCGAAAAGCATCGTACTTATCACTCTTCCATGTTAAAACTCCTTCTCCTTTAATAGTGAAACACATAGCCTGATATCGACTTACACTGGTCCTCATTCGATTAGAAATCTTAAGAGAATGTAATCCAAAGGAAATGCTCGTCTGCTTCGTAGTCTAGAACAGTACTTCGAAAGTACTTTTACAGCAGTTGAATATTACTTTCCAGGATTACCTTGATATCCTCCCACTATACTAGCCGCATAGCCGATATCGGGTTCTTGTTTTCAACAATGCATTTATTAAGCTTTCCTCACTTAAAGTGTAGGAAACTGCTTTCATTGCTTCTATCTCCTTTTGTGTTCCTCAAACACATGTTCTTAGATAGATGCATTCCGTCTCTGAAAGGTAACGAACCTTTCTCGGAATTTTGCATGTTAAAACGAACCATAATCATATATATGTAAGATGTCCAGGAGAAGTACAATGTTCTTTCCTAGAGATCCAAGATCTCAAGAACATGTCCAACTTCTTCCTAAATCTTTCATATTGATTTATCTAGACAACCTCATTTTATGTCTTGACAACATCTTTACATTGTTACCAATGATAAGAATGTTCTCTACATAAAACCCGAGAAACACCACCTTGTTCCATCACTTTTCCAATACACACGATTCGTTTATGCTTTGATGAATCCATAAAATGGAGTACCTCATCAATTTGCAAATACCACGAACTCAATGCTTTGTTCCAATCCATAAATGGATCAACTAAGCTTGTACTCTAAATGATCTTGCCTCTTAGCAATAATCCTTATTGCTTTCCAAGAAGGCACATTTAGATCTAGTACTACCTTCATGTAGATCTAGGGATCGATTTCATGTATACTAGGTCCAGAGTTCGAAAACTCTCTTAGTCTTATGAATATCTCTGGTTGACCCACAACCTTCCACTACAACGGCATTTCGGTTATAAATAGTAATAACAGTAGGTGCAGTTAGTGGTGTACCGCTACTCAGTTCTGCTGGTTTCCAGTCTTCTTCGTTCTCTCTCATTTCAAAGTATCACGTCACTTTGGGCTTGTGGTTCATCTCATAGTCTTTCTCTAAGAACCGGGCGTTAGAACTTATAACGTCCATCTGGTTCATAGTACTATTGAACACACGTCTTTTGTTCTTATAGGATATTCTACAACCGCATTTGAATGTGCCGTTGTTTCCAGACATATCTATTGAACATAGGTAGTTCCGTATAACTCATGCTTTTACTATCTCTATAAGAGTTCCATTTCTTATTATCGACACACCATTTCTACACAAGAGTGTATGGTGTAGTCTTTTGAGATTAAATCCCAATCTCTGATTAGTATGCCATGCTTTCCTCAGACAGGCACTTGCCTCCGCGATCAAATCGCAGGCTAAAAATGGATATACATTGATGGTTCTCCACAATTGCTTAGTGTCCATTGACTTGTCAAAACACTTGCTTTTGTGGCACATCAGGTATTCTAATCCATTTCTCGAGTAATCATCAAATGAAGTACTCGTACCTTATTGTCTGAGTAGACATAGGTCTGCATACATCAGAGTCAATCAATTCTTATACTTGTCTGGATCTTACATCTTATATCTATAAAAGATTGCTTAGTCATATTATCTTCCAAATTAGATTCTTAGGTCGGAAGGTCCACTCCTTCAACTTAATTGATCAAATATCAATTTTCGACCTTTGAACTTCTTATTTGAATAAACATGACTTAGCATAAGAATCCACAAGTATAATCTATTTAATAAAGAAAGATCTTATTAGTAAAACGAGTTTTATACTACGGTTCGTTGCATTGTGGTGGACTCAGGATTCATCATATATATATTGCTAGCTAATGTACCAGAATAGATACTATCTTTATTTCTTCTCATAACTATCAAGTGATTAAAAGAAATAAAATATCCATTCATTAGAAATCCAGAACCAAGTTCTTTCTAATATGAAAGGTACATAAAAGCAATAACTCAAAATGAAATCCTATAAAATGTCCTTCATTGCAACAGCTGCCTCCTCCACAGCATTGCCCACATAGACTACGATCCTTTCTTTTCTAAGTCGTCGGGTTTCCTGGTACCTTTGCATTTAGAATGCACATACCGTCAGTGGTTCCATATCTACACACCAGGTTTTGGTAGATAATACCACTGACTATGTTTTACGACTAAAGAAAATTTCGTACTTTCTTTGAGAGAATAATCAGACTCTAGTACCCAGACTGTTTGCATCGAGAATACTTGCCTATTGGCTTTCTCGTCCCATCTCGTGGTCCAAGTAACTTAGTGATGGAGTTGTATTCTAAATGTCTAGTTTAGTGCAAATACGGAACTCCTTATCTATACCTTAATTCGAGATATGATTCAAGCATGATTGCATTTAATGCAATAGTCCTTGATGTATACGTTGTAGACAGTATGGCGTGAGGAGACACGCGGAAGATCATACTGTCGGTTACTCGTATACTATCGAACAGTAGCTCACGACTTAGATGGACAGGGACAATCCATCGGTACGTCGTAGTGTGACTGGTAGATAGTCGGTCTTGACTATCATGTTACACTCGTACACTTTGTGTATTGAGCAGGACCACGGGAGGGCGTTCGATTTATACTAATCGCAGTAATCGAACTAGACCTCAGATATTGCGGATATACGAATTCCTAATCCCTATATAATTATAGGTGCATGTGTCCAGTTCTCGGTTCTTTGACTTACTAGTGAGTGAGACTAATTGATTAGTCAATATTCTCGGTAAATTGGGAATCGGAATTGTACACACGGCATGCTATAGATTATAGACAGGAAACCGTGTCCCGTTTATCGGGTTGATGATGTCCCCGAGATGAGCTCATAAAGTTTATCATGTAAACCCTGCAGGTGGATTTGTTCCACATGATAATAAGGATGAGTGGTACTAGTCTCGGATAATAAGAAACGAATTAATTTAATTATTAGTAATTAAAGTTAATTCGTGGACATTCGATATCTTAAACACGGGGAAAGTCGTATATGTAATTTCGGCGGAAATATTATTGTTGATATAATATTAAATTAATTTCGGGAATTCAATTATTATTTTATAGTGGAATTAATAATAATTAAATTTGAAATCGATTAATTAAGGAATTGCTTTTAAGTATTCCAAGTTAATTAATATTTCATTTTAGCCCCTAATTAATTTACCTAAGAGGTCCCTAGTGTAACTCTATTTAAACCCCCCCCCCCCCTTGCCCTCTCCTAAACCTACAGAACGCCGCAACAATTCATTTCAGCAGAGAAAATAATTGCGTTAGCGCAATTAAGATTTTTCTCTGTTAAAATCAATTTGTTAACGCAAATAAATTTATTCTCAGAGAATAATTTATTACGCTGGTTTGAGAATGGAGAGAGCAGAAAAGGGAGACCCAACAGATCGTTGCCCACACAACGGTTGGAGTCGGGAAGAGGCATACGCTAGCAATCGCTAAGGTCTCAACAATTCGGCTCCTCCGAATCACGCGACAAAGGTATGAGATCGAATCCTTTTTCCGCAATTTTCGATCTCATATTTCGTTAAAAATACATCGAACGAACGATCGGGTTCCGGGAGTCGTGGTACGTGTTCCTCGACTACTGGGAGGTTGAGGACCTCCGGAACGGTGGTCGGAAGAGGAAAAACGGACCAGAAACGAGCCCGGAACAGCAGCAGCGCGCTGCTGTTCGTCACGGGCAGCGCCCGCTGCCCAGGGTCTCTCCAGCGCCCGCTGGTGGCGGAGCAGCGGCCGCTGAACGTGAACAGCGGCCGCTGGTGGCGGGGCAGCGCCCGCTGGCTGCAGCAGGCAGCTTCCGGTTTGCGCGGTTGCGCCTCGTGCGCGGCGGCTGGGCGTGAATCGGCTGCGGGGCTTCGTCGTCAGCGTAGAGCTGTCACATGAGGTCGACTGGGCGTGTTCGGATGTTCGAGTGATCGAACGAACACGTCCCGGGTAGTCGATTTCCAACAATTGGTATCAGAGCCGGTTTTGTCGATTCGTTGTATTTTTGCGAGATTTGTTTTGCAGGTTCGAACCCGATTATTATGGTCATGTGATTGGACTGTATGTTTGTGTTTTGTTAAACTCTCGGGCTTGTCGAGATCTTTGTTTTATAATCGTTGCATGTTTGTAATAGTTAAAACGACGGGTTGAGTCGTTTAGGTTTTATTACCTTTTTCGTTTTATTCGGATTGTATAGGATCGATCAACCTGTATAGGATCGATGCCGGAAGTAGTTAGTCTTACCTATGTAATGTTGCTGCTACTTGGTGGATCGAGAGAAGATCGAATGCCGGACGAACGAAGGTCGAGAAGTCGAACCCGCAGCAGGCTGTGCACAAACGGCGCCCGCTGGAGGGCAAACAGCGGTCGCTGTTTGCAGCTCCTCCAGCGAGCGCTGGATATAGGGCAGCGCCCGCTGCCCTAGGCTTGGCAGCAGCGCCGCGGGGGTTCGACGGACATCACGGAACGCTCGCTTTTGCCCGGGACGATACTCCAGTGGGAGGGGTTCGTCTCTTGGCACTTAGACGAGTCGGTGGTGGACCGAGACCGAGACGAGCAACGAGACGAAGATCCGAGAAGACGTGCATGGAAGATATTTAAAGGCCATAATAATCGGGGCCACGTTAAATGCTTTTTATGTGTTTACGTGCTTTTGTTATGCTTTATTTATTTATGCATGTTTTCCCTTTCGTAAAATCTAAGTGGGAGAGGGATTGGAAACAATCCCGCGGTGTCCATTCTCTACTTTTGATAGTGATGTGTGTCACTTACGAGCTGGCTTTAGTGTCATCCTCCCTATCGGATAAAGTCGACACACAGATATCACTAGATCAAAATTCGAATTTAAAATCCACTTATAAAATTGAACAATTATATTTCTCAAAAGCAATGCCTAATCTGTCATTCAAAGACTAATTTCAACTCGACTCATTCTCACCCCGGGGAGTGGAATGGAGCCAAAGCGCTTGGTTATGTCGATGACACAGATTAGAGACTTTCGAGTCATTCGATGACTAGATCGATTGTCTGGTTGGCTCCCTCACCTAGTGAGAGATAGGGCTCAATTGCGTGATTAATCGCTGGTTAGAAACTTCGAGTTTCACTTACGAGATATCAAGCTTTGATTAATAAAATTGTGAAATTTAATAAATGTAAGAGTTAATTAACAAAGTTGTTTGTTTTAGTAAACGTCCACACTATCGTCGCTTGCTAAATGGAAACGGTACTTCGGGTTAATTTGAGACTCTATGACATTTAAATAAGTAGGATTCAATTAATAAAGTTGTTTGTTTAGTAAACGTCCACACTAACGTGGCTTGCTAAATGGAATCGGAACTTTTGAATTAATTGAGGCTCGACAGTTATAGAAAGTCGTGGAGGACCGCATGTCAACGTAAACGTCCACAAGAACGTGGCTTGCGGTGGACATGTAGTTCCCGAGCGGTGGACTTAGTACTGAGAAATGGTACACACTTAGGTACGCTTTATAGTATCCTCCCCATCGGAGTCACTGCTATAATGATGTACGACCGAAGTGAAATCCAATCATAAAATCATTTGGACTGGTAAACGTCCACAAGAACGTGGCTTGCTATGTCTGATTGGATTTTGGAAATGATTGGTAGTTTAATGATATCACTTGAGGGAAATGATATCGAATTAAACTCATTGTTTGTTTTATATGGTATTATTCCCATTAAAAGTCAACAAACTCACTGAACCTGATTGTATGGATTGGAAAAGAAACTTGGACATTGTCCTAACTGCAGAGGAGTACAAATATGTACTCCAAGTCAATTGACCTGCTGAACCAAATGATGCTTCCACTACTGAGGAAAGGAAGCTCATTGTGATGTGGCCCGAGGACCGTCGAAGAGACAAGATGTTCATTTTCCGGTTGGAACGGCGAAGAAGACGACGGAACGGAGGTCATACGTGAGCCGAGGACGCAACGAGAAGTTCGGTCGAGATTTTGGCCTAATGTCGGCCGACACCAAAAATACACTACACAAAAGTCGGCCGACATCTTCAAAAAAAGGCGTGGACTTGCAGGAGGTTGAAATTGCGCCCGAAGAAATTTCTGCGGTCGAAGGTCCAATGTCGGGCGACAGCGAATTTACACTACGGGAACGTCGGGCGACATTTGAATGTCGGGCGACAGAAGATTCCCGTCGGGCGACATCTTCACAAAAAGACAGCAGCGGCGGATTTTAGGGTTTTTAGCGTTTTTATTGCTTTTCTTTCCTTTTTTTCTTTACGTTTATGTTTCGTTTTGCCTATATAAAGGCTTCCTAAGACATTGTTACAAAAACAACCATGATTTTGATGATGAATAAATATATTTTCGTGAGTTTTTATTAAAATCTCTCTTGGGTTCGAATTCTACCCGATTATCCAAAGAATTCAACCGACGAATCAACGAAGCGATCCACCCTTCGTTCGTGTGTCTTCATTATCCCCGAGTTGCTGCATCGATTTCGTGTTGGGGGTTAGGGTTCCGTCCTTAATTGATTTCACGAATTCAGGTTCAGAGGTTTTGGGACTTCCGTCGGTATCTTTTCAATTTCCGTCCTTCGTTCTTTTCTATCTTTCTATTCCCGACGAGGTTCGTATCATTTGGTATCAGAGCCCAGGTTTGGGTTCTTTATTTTACGATTACGTAACCTTGTTTTTTTTTTTTCGTTTCTTATTCTTTCTTCTTCGTTTCTTTCTTCTTTCTTGTTTAAAAAAAAAATATATATATATATTTTTTTTATTTTATTTTATTTCCGAAATCACTGTTCATATGAACAGTAATTATTAAAAAAAAAAAAAAAAAAAAATTTGGGCGTAATTGGGTCGTTTGTTTCCGAGGGTTTTCGGACATCGTATAGAGTCATCTGCGTTTTCCGTGTTCCTTTTGAGATTTCCGATTTTTTTCGCACTTTCTGTGTACTTTCCTTCCGACGAACGTTGTTGTGGTATCGTGGTTCGTGTGGCGTTGAGTTCGATTCTTGAGAGAAAGAAAGTGAGAGAACCGAGTATTGAGTGACTTACTATATTGAGTGATACACGAGAGTGGTGAGGATCTCTATTTTTTTGTTTCTAACACTTTTGCAGGATGACTGAGATGGATTATACCCAAGCTAAGCTCATCATGGAGAAGGCGACTGCCCGGTTCGAAAGGATGCTTGCATCGAAGATGAAGGTGGTGAATGAGCGACTTACCGCCTTAGAGGAGAGAGCTCATCATGATGACGCATGGAATCGAAGAGGTGGCAGCGAATACCGAGAAGTTCAGAATGGCCATCATCGAGTCCGTGATCGTAGTCGGGAGTTTCGTGATGAGAGGAGGTCCAGAGCTGAGCGTTTGGACGACGAGAGGAGGGCCAGAGCTGAGCGTTTGGCCGAGTGTTGGAACGATCTTAAGCGTCAGTTAGGGGAGCGGATACAAGCGGCAATGAAGCCTGGGAAATTAGCGACTGATGACGAAGGCGAGAAACCAGCACCGAAGGCAGTGGTGGAATCCGAAGAAGAGTCGGTCTTGGTGTATCCCGAGGAAGATTCGACTTCGGTGGAGCTCGTTGAAGAGTACAACGAACCGACACCGCCGGTTTCGGTGGATTTTGACGTCGCAGAGGAGTCGGTAGAGTCCGAGGAGGAGGCTTCGATGGAGTCCAAGGAGGAGGTTTCGGTGGATTCCGACGTCGCGGGGGAGTCGGTGGAGTCCGACAGCGAGGAGGAAATGATGAAATCCGAGGACCTTCCGCAATTGGAGTTACCCATGGTGGAACAAGCAACGACAGAGGAACAAGCGAAGTCTGTGGTGTTGTGCGAGGAGGCGAAGTGCTACACTAACGTTTTATTGTCTCTACACTCTTTTATTCATTGTGCTTTTCAGGAACTTCATGATGATTTCCCTGAAGAAAGATCTCCTAGTTTTCATCGAGGGTGTGAGCGGCAGAATTACGTCGTTCCGAGCTTGTTCGTGAGAGTGGTGTTCGATCCCGGCATCGACGTGGATTTGAGGACAAATCCTCTTCAAGAGGAGGGGAATGATGTGGCCCGAGGACCGTCGAAGAGACAAGATGTTCATTTTCCGGTTGGAACGGCGAAGAAGACGACCGAACGGAGGTCATACGTGAGCCGAGGACGCAACGAGAAGTTCGGTCGAGATTTTGGCCTAATGTCGGCCGACACCAAAAATACACTACACAAATGTCGGTCGACATCTTCAAAAAAAGGCGTGGACTTGCAGGAGGTTGAAACTGCGCCCGAAGAAATTTCTGCGGTCGAAGGTCCAATGTCGGGCGACAGCGAATTTACACTACGGGAACGTCGGGCGACATTTGAATGTCGGGCGACAGAAGATTCCCGTCGGGCGACATCTTCACAAAAAGACAGCAGCGGCGGTTTTAGGGTTTTTAGCGTTTTTATTGCTTTTCTTTCCTTTTTTTCTTTACGTTTATGTTTCGTTTTGCCTATATAAAGGCTTCCTAAGACATTGTTACAAAAACAACCATGATTTTGATGATGAATAAATATATTTTCGTGAGTTTTTATTAAAATCTCTCTTGGGTTCGAATTCTACCCGATTATCCAAAGAATTCAACCGACGAATCAACGAAGCGATCCACCCTTCGTTCGTGTGTCTTCATTATCCCCGAGTTGCTGCATCGATTTCGTGTTGGGGGTTAGGGTTCCGTCCTTAATTGATTTCACGAATTCAGGTTCAGAGGTTTTGGGACTTCCGCCGGTATCTTTTCAATTTCCGTCCTTCGTTCTTTTCTATCTTTCTATTCCCGACGAGGTTCGTATCACATTGGAAATGGATCAGGGCTATGAGATGACGCGGAGCAACATTATGACTTTCAAGTCAAATATGCTGCGACATCGGTATCATGCTATGACCATTACCTATGATATGATGCTTAACCTCAAGAAGTTTTGGTTATCAGGACAGGACAGCCGGACAAAGTGAAATGAGGCAACTCATGACGGCCATCATGTCGGAAAGAACGCCCGTGAGGGATCACGTTCTTAGAATGATGGGCTATCTTAATGAGATAGAGATTCTGGGAGAAATTATCAATGGGGTAACCCAAGTTGATATTATGCTCCAGTCTCTGCCGAGAAGTTTTGAGCAGTTCCGCCTGAACTATAATATGAATAAGGGGTCTTATTCATTGGCGGAGCTCCTGGTTGAACTTCAAAGCGGCTGAGGGAATCTTTAAGGGCTCTCAAAACACTTGTGGCTGATAAATTGGCTCTTCCTAAGCCTTCGGGCGGCAAAAGGAAGAAGAAGCAAATACGGAAACCCAGTGGGCCTAATATATTTGGACCACGGAATGGGACAAGCAAGCCCAAGGGGCAAGTGCTTCCGTTGTAAGCAGTTTGGATACTGGGAGTTTTGATTGTCCTCTCAAAGCAACTAGAAGTTAACTCCTCCTTAGTCACCGAAACATGTTTAGTGGTGTTATCTACCAGTACCTGGTGTGTGGATACGGAAACCACTAATCATGTCTGCACCTAAATGCGGGGGTTCCAGGAAACCCGGAGACTTAGAAAGGAAGAAGTTATAATCTACATGGGCAATACTGTTAAGGTAACAGCCATTGCAGTGGGAGATGTTAAATGCTTTAACGGTAGGATTTTAGTTCTAATAAATTGTCTTTATGTGCCGGTATTTAGAAAGAATTTTCATTTCGGATTTCTAAATTGGCTTAGAATGGATATTCCGTTTCTTCTGATAGTTTTATACCAATCAGAGTAGGAAAAGGGGATATTATCTATTCTGGTACATTGATAGACAATTTAATACTAAATCCGTGTTCTTCCACGATGCAACACACCGGAGCTAATAACACATTGTCGAACCCCAATAAGAGTAAAGATCCTTCTAGGATGAATCAAATGTACTTATGGAATCTTAGGCTAGATCATTTTAACTTGAGTACGATTCAAAGGGTGAAAGCTGATGGACTACTCAGCTAGGTTGAAGGAAAGGACCTTCCAACCTTAGAATCATACTTGGAAGTTTTGATGACCGAGCAACCCTTTACGGTTAAAGGGAAAAGATCCAAGAAAGTACTAGAGTTGATTCGCTCTGATATATGCAGACCTCTTTGAAGAGTAAGGCATACTTATCAGAAAATGGGATTAACTCCCAACAGAATACACCATTTATGCCTCGGCAAAATAATGTGTTGTAAAGAAGGAATAGGACTCTTATAGATATGGGAAAGTAGACAATAAGTTATTCGGAGTTACCTAATTCGTTTTTGGGATATGGCTTGGAAACAGCGGCGTTTATCCTGAACTTGATTCCTTTGGAAACTTGTACAGATATTCGGCTATTTATAAGATACCCTAAGAAAATGAATTGAGATATGTAATATAGTCCAAAGGACCAGATGTTCGTTGGTTGAATCAACGTTCGGTTCTTAGACATGGACTATATGTATATGCAATATCGCAAGCTCAAGAGTAGAGTAATACTTAAATGTGCTTAGAGGGACTGATTAAGACTTAGAACCAGCCTAACTGAGTAGTTCACTACGATAATCTTTAGTCACTAAAAATACACCGGAGCGTCTTCGTAGTGGGAGGGTTGTTAGACAACCCGACAAGTTCATGTTTATAGGAGAGTCTTCGGACTTGTTACCTGGAGAACATGAAGCCGATCCCTAGATCTATGACGAGACGCTGAAAGATCAAGATGCTCAGTCTTGGTAAAAGACGATGAAATATGAGATTGAATCTTTGGATTCAAATCATGTCTGGGATCTTGTAGCACCGCCCAAAGGTGTAAAAGCCATTGGTTGCAAATGGGTGTACAAGATGAAAAGAGGGTCTGACGGGAAGGTGTGAACCTTAAGGCTAGGCTTGTTGCGAAAGGGTGCACTCAGAAAGAAAAGGTTCAATTATGAGTAAACTTTTTTCGCCAGTAGCTATGCTAAAGTCGATCCGGATTCTTTTGTCTTCACATGGAAGATGGAAGTCTAGACGGATTTCCTAAATGGAAGTCTTGACGGGACCATCTGTGTGGAACAGCCAGAGGGATTCATCGAAAAGAGCCAAGAGCATTTGGTAAGCAAGCTTAATCAATCTTAGGATTGAAAGAAGCTTCAAGATCTTGGACACATGCGGACCTATAAGGCATGTTTAGGTCCTGTGTGTAATAAAGAAGTGACAGAAAAGATGTGGTGTTTTCTCATTCTTTATGTAGACGACATCTTTCTAAATTGGCAACAATATGAAAGATGTTATCGGACATAAAGGGATGGTTGTCCGAGTAATTCAATGTAAGAGACTTAGGAGAAGTCGGGAATGTTCTTGGGATCAAAGTTATAAACGATCGCCAGAAAAGAACATAGAACTTATCTCGAGTCTCATACTTAAATACAATTCTTACTCGTTGCAGCATACAGAATTCCAAGAAAGGTCTTCACCTTTTAGATGTGGAATTCATCTATCTAAGGTTTTGTGTCTGACACAATAAAGGAGATAGATGAAGAGTAAGCAGTTCCCTGCACCTTAATGGTGGGAAGCTTAATGTATGTAATGCGATGCACGAGACTGATATCTACTATGCCGTGGGCATGGTGGTGAGATATCATAGTAATCCTTGGAAGGATCACTTGACTGATGTAAAGAACATGTTTAGGCTCCTGCAGAGGACCAGGAATTATGTTCTGAGTTACAAAGCAGTCAAGTTGTTTCCTTTGGACTACATAGAATTGAATTTCCAATCAAACAGGGACAGTCGAAAGTCGAAGTCAGGCTATGTGTTCTCACTGTGAAGTGGAGCAGTCACATGGAAGAATGTAAAGCAGCGATGCATTACGGATTCTACCATGGAAACTGAAAGGATAACGGCCTCTGAGGCAGTTAAAAGGTCAGTGTGGCTCCAGAACTTCCTGAGGGACTTAGATCTGGTTTCTAGTTTACCCAAAGCTATTTTGAATAGCGATGTATTGGCAAACTTGAAATGCCACAAGTCCACAGTGGGAGATAATACGTAGAGCGCAAGTACCACCTGATACGAGAGATCGTCTAGTAAGACGATACAGTTGTCACCTAGATAGCATCGAGAGGATTGCCTGGTAAAACCCGTTCACAGAGGCACTTCCAGCGAAAGCGTTGGGAAGGCGTGATGAGGTTATGGGAATCTGATGTTTGGGAGAGGGTGACTAGACATTTAGTATAAGTGGGAGATTGATGGAGTTGTATTCTAAATGTCTAGTTTAGTGCAAATACGGAACTCCTTATCTATACCTTAATTCGAGATATGATTCAAGCATGATTGCATTTAATGCAATAGTCCTTGATGTATACGTTGTAGACAGTATGGCGTGAGGAGACACGCGGAAGATCATACTGTCGGTTACTCGTATACTATCGAACAGTAGCTCACGACTTAGATGGACAGGGACAATCCATCGGTAGGTAGTAGTGTGACTGGTAGATAGTCGGTCTTGACTATCATGTTACACTCGTACACTTGGTGTATTGAGCAGGACCACGGGAGGGCGTTCGATTTATACTAATCGCAGTAATCGAACTAGACCTCAGATATTGCGGATATACGAATTCCTAATCCCTATATAATTATAGGTGCGTGTGTCCAGTTCTCGGTTCTTTGACTTACTAGTGAGTGAGACTAATTGATTAGTCAATATTCTCGGTAAATTGGGAATCGGAATTGTACACACGGCATGCTATAGATTATAGACAGGAAAACGTGTCCCGTTTATCGGGTTGATGATGTCCCCGAGATGAGCTCATAAAGTTTATCATGTAAACCCTGCAGGTGGATTTGTTCCACATGATAATAAGGATGAGTGGTACTAGTCTCGGATATAAGAAACGAATTAATTTAATTATTAGTAATTAAAGTTAATTCGTGGACATTCGATATCTTAAACACGGGGAAAGTCGTATATGTAATTTCGGCGGAAATATTATTGTTGATATAATATTAAATTAATTTCGGGAATTCAATTATTATTTTATAGTGGAATTAATAATAATTAAATTTGAAATCGATTAATTAAGGAATTGCTTTTAAGTATTCCAAGTTAATTAATATTTCATTTTAGCCCCTAATTAATTTACCTAAGAGGTCCCTAGTGTAACTCTATTTAACCCCCCCCCCCCCTTGCCCTCTCCTAAACCTACAGAACGCCGCAACAATTCATTTCAGCAGAGAAAATAATTGCATTAGCGCAATTAAGATTTTTCTCTGTTAAAATCAATTTGTTAACGCAAATAAATTTATTCTCAGAGAATAATTTATTACGCTGGTTTGAGAATGGAGAGAGCAGAAAAGGGAGACCCAACAGATCGTTGCCCACACAACGGTTGGAGTCGGGAAGAGGCATACGCTAGCAATCGCTAAGGTCTCAACAATTCGGCTCCTCCGAATCACGCGACAAAGGTATGAGATCGAATCCTTTTTCCGCAATTTTCGATCTCATATTTCGTTAAAAATACATCGAACGAACGATCGGGTTCCGGGAGTCGTGGTACGTGTTCCTCGACTACTGGGAGGTTGAGGACCTCCGGAACGGTGGTCGGAAGAGGAAAAACGGACCAGAAACGAGCCCGGAACAGCAGCAGCGCGCTGCTGTTCGTCACGGGCAGCGCCCGCTGCCCAGGGTCTCTCCAGCGCCCGCTGGTGGCGGAGCAGCGGCCGCTGAACGTGAACAGCGGCCGCTGGTGGCGGGGCAGCGCCCGCTGGCTGCAGCAGGCAGCTTCCGGTTTGCGCGGTTGCGCCTCGTGCGCGGCGGCTGGGCGTGAATCGGCTGCGGGGCTTCGTCGTCAGCGTAGAGCTGTCACATGAAGTCGACTGGGCGTGTTCGGATGTTCGAGTGATCGAACGAACACGTCCCGGGTAGTCGATTTCCAACACTTAGAACCACTGGGTTTCTTTGCTTTCTTTTCCTTTCCCCCGATTCATGTCTTTAGGTTTGAAACCTTTGGCATTGGCTACAAGAGCTTGCGATTTCCGTCTCAACTCGTCTAAAAGGTCAATCATCTCAAAAACGTGTTTAAGCGTTTCCTTGAAGCGACTGGCTTTTATGAGTATCCTCGTCGCTTCTTGTCTAGCCGCCTATGTCAATAGGCTCGGAAGGACAAAGCTCATTGAGTACAACCTTGTACTCTTCAACAGTTTGGGTAATGTCTAGATCTCTATTCCAATCATTACATTTAGGGACCAGTGAGTTTAAAATCCTTACGTATCACAGAAAGAGGGTTCAAAGCCATTTCCTAATCTATGAGCACGTATAACAACAAACAATCGATTTAATCTCCGATATTATCTCCCTCAAATAATATCATTAAACCACTAATCGCATCTAAAATCCCATCAGATATGGCAAGCCACGATAGTGTGGACGTTTACCTATCCAAATGATTTAGCAATTAGATTTGCTTCGGTCGTACATCATCATTAGCGTTACTTCGATGGGAAGAATACTAAGAAGCGTACCTAAGTGTAAACCATTACTCAGTATCTAAGAAGATTGTTTGGGATACGCATATTCACCGCAAGCCACGATAGTGTGGACGTTTACGTTAACATACGCTCCTTTACTCCCTTCTATAACTGTCTACATCAATCGTTCCAAAATCCCATTCAATGTAGCAAGCCACGATAGTGTGGACGTTTACTACACCAAAAGATTTTTACAATTGACATCCAATTACTTGAATCATTCGATTTTTTGTAAATCAGGACGCGGAGAATCATAAGTGAAACTCGAAGTTTCTAACCAGTGATTCACCATGCCAACGACCCTATCTCTCATAAAATGAGGGAGCCGAGTAGACAATCGATCCATTTCAAGAAATGGTACGAAGGTCTCTAATTTGTGTCATCCACATGACCAAGTGGCTTTGGCTCCATTCCACTCCCCGGGGTGAGAATGAGTCGACTTGAAATCAGTTTCAGAAAGACAAATTAGGCATTGTTTGATAAACTCAATCAATGTTTCTCGTAAGAGGAATTACAAGAATTCTCCTCCAATGACTTGTCTATACGAACTTCGAAAGTCCATAAAAGTCACCAAGAGAACAGCAATGGAGACCATGGCATTGTTTCCAATCCCTCTCCCACTTAGCTTTTTATAACAAAGGGATACGCTATCTAATGCATAATTAAATACACATAAGCATGCATACATGAAATAAAGCACATAGAATATTATCACATAATCAAAATAATACTAGAATATTATTTTCCGACTATTATGGCTTTATCGCATCCCCGTATGCGTCTTCTAGTCTTAGTTTTTGTTCTTGAATGCTCCATGTGACGGGAATATTAATTCCAATATTTAAATCTATTTATTTTTAATAAATCCAAAAGTTACTTAATTCGAAAATTTAGTCAATCGAATATATCAAAAATAAAATTAAATATTATTAATATTTTTATTATTTTTATTTTTCTTTTCTACTCCATTAAATCTCTAGAATCCTATCCAAGACCCACTTGGAATATTCTAGAAGATTTCTATAATGGAATAAGGAAATAAAATAATTTAGGACTCCTAATCCTTCCAAATTAATTCCTTTCCTAATCTATTAAAAATTCCATAAAGTAATAATTAAATAGGAAAAATTAATTAAGGACTTTTAAAACAATCCAAATTAATTATTTTCCTAATCCATTAAAAATTCCATAAAGGAATAATTAAATAGGAAAAATAAATTAATTATAAATTTATTTATTTTCCTATTCCATGAAAACTCCCAAGAATAGGAATAATCAATAAGGAAAAATAAATTTATTCTAAATTTATTCTTTTCCTATTCCATGAGAATTCCCAAAAAAAGAAATACTCAAAATAGGAAAACCGAATAATTTAGGAAAGTAAATCTCGGTTAGGAGTAGCACGGAGTGGGGATCTCCGCACCACCCCCAACTGATCGACCACCACCGAGGAGGAGCACCGCCGCCGCCCCCAGCCGGCGCGCCACCACCACCGGTGGCTAGGCGTGGCCGAGAGCCTCCCGCGGCTGCCCCCTCTCTCTTGGGTCGATCCTCCATGGATCGATCATGGGGATGATCGATCCGAGTCCTCCCTCTCGTTCGTCTCCTCCGTCACAATTTTCCGGTCGTCGTTTCATCCTCGATCCAACGTAAAATAAATTACAAATTTATTACTACGTTATCCGACATCGATTCTCTACAAAACGACCTCAAACAATTTCCGGAAAAAATAAGAACAAGCATTCACCACACAAGAACAAATATTGACATCACCGAGAGTTTAATAATCAAGAACATTATTATGACATTAATTAACAATAATTAAATCTAGCCATAATAATCGGAAACCCTGCAAGGTAGAACAATTTATCGAAAAATACCATGAACTAAAACAACGCTCTGATACCAATTGTTGGAAATCGATATCCCGGAATAAATAAATTAATTAAAATTAATTATCTAATTAATTCCGACCGAAATCCTTTGGAGATCGAATATTCGGAGTTGTCAAAGTGCGGAACGACAACTCCAATCGACTCCCGGTTGCCGGAACAACCCGCCACGAATCACCACGGGGATAGCCCAACCGAAACCCTAACCGCGGGAATAGCCCTCGGCTATCCGGTCGAGCCCCCGCGTGGGGCTCGCGGCTATCCGGTCGAGCCCCCGCGTGGGGCTCGCGGCTATCCGGTCGAGCCCCCGCGTGGGGCTCGCGGCTGTTCGTAGCAGCCGCCTAGGGCTGCCCAGTCATGCCTCGGGTGATCGCACATCCGCCACGATCAAAATCGTGGCATGCGATCACCACAGCCCGCCGCCGCGCGAGCGGTGGCCCAGCCGCGCGAGCGGCGATCGCGCCGTGCAAGCGGCTGCTCCAGCAGCCCGCTGGACTAGCATGAGCGATCAAGCTCATGCTCGATCGAGTCTCGGCGCCCAGCCGAGGCTCTCGCCCTCTCGACTCATCTCCGATCGAGCTGACGAGCCGCCGGCGGTATGGTGGTCTTCGACCACCACCGCCCGGTTCGTCCTCGTCATGAGTCGCGTTCTCGGATCTTGGTTCAAGATATTTTTACGATAATTAAACGATAAAATTATAAAGAGGGTTTTACGATTTACCTCGTTCTTGTTGTTCGGAAAAAAGAAGAACTCAATTTGACGACCTTGAGATTTTCCCACGTATTCCTTGCACTAGCTCGGACGTCGTGTGGGCGACGATCTACCGAACTCCATGGATCTCCCTCTCTACTTTCTCTCTCTAGACTTGTGATCTTCAAGTTATGAGAATAGAGAAGACCATGTATTGCTTTTATAGGCTACGTAGGGGATCTTAAGGAGGTGGAATATTGGGCTTCCAATATTAATGATTAAATTGAGCCCAAGCCCAAATATATTAATCCCATTAATATTAATTAATTTATTTTCCACTATATAAATTAATTGCACTCCCAATATTGAACCATATTATATCAAATAATATTTATCCGGTAGTATTATTTATTCCGTGTATTTAAGATATAAATATCCATGAATAAAATTAATTTATTGCTAATTAATTTATTCATCTCTTGAATCCGAGACTAGTACCATTCAACCTTAATTATTATGCGGAACAAATACACCTGCAGGGTTTACATAATAATTCCTTATGAACTCATCTCGGGGATATTATCAACTCTTACGGGATACACTTTCCCGTCAAGTATTCACGGCATGCCATATATAAAATATAGTGACCCAACTTAACCGGTAATTAACCCAATAATTAAATCTGTTAATTCCTTTGGTAAATCAAAGTCACTTATATTAAATATACACACCCGCAATAGTATCGGGGATTAAGAATAAAATACTCAGAGATTTAAATCGATTATCGCCGGCAATCCTAATCGATAAATCTCAAGCAGATCCGCTCAATACACCAAGTGTACATGTGTGATAAAATAATCAAGACAGATTATTTTCTCTCTCACACAACGACTATACCGATAGATTGGTCTGTGTCCATCTAGGTCGTGAGCAATAGTTCGATTAAATACGAGTAACCGATAGTATGATCTTCTGTGTGGGCCCGCACACCATACTAACTACAACGTATATAATCTAGGACTATAATTTGCATATATTTAATTATAAATAATTAAACGCAAATAATTGTTTATTTAATTAAATAGATTAGTGGCAATGGATCGTGAGTTTCCGTTACTTAAATCTAGACATTAAGTACACAACTCCTACAGTTGTGTGAGAGAGAAAATAATCTGTCTTGATTATTTTATCACACTTGTACACTTGGTGTATTGAGCGGATCGATTGAGACTTATCAATTAGGATTTCTCTGTGATAATTGATTTAAGACTTAGTGTATTTTATTCTTAATCCCTGATACAATTGCGGGTGTGTATATTTAATATAAGTGACTTTGATTTTCCAAAGGAATTGACCGGTTTAATTATTGGGTCAATTACCGGTTAAGTTGGGTCACTATATTTTATATATGGCATGTCGTGAATTCTTGACGGGACAGTGTATCCCGAAAGGGTTGATAATATCCCCGAGATGAGCTCATAAGGATTTATTATGTAAACCTCGCGAGTGGATTTGTTCCCGCATAATAAATAAGGTTGAGTGGTACTAGTCTCGGATAAAAGAGATGAATAAATTTATTAAGCAATAAATAAATTTTATTCATGGATATTTAAATCTTAAATACACGGAATAAATAAATACTACCGGAGAAATATTATTGGACATAATATTGTTTAATATTGGGAGTGCAATTATATTTATATAGTGGAATTAATCATATAATTAATATTAATGGGATTCATAAATTTGGGCTTGGGCTAAATTTAATCATTAATATTGGAAGCCCAATATTCCACCTCCTTTAGATCCCCTACGTAGCCTATAAAAGCACTACATGGTCTTCACAATTAGACAAGACAAGATAATCATACTTGATTAGTCTAGAGAGTTCGTGAAGGAGATCCATAAGCTTGGAGGATCGTCGCCCACCCGACGTTCAAGCTAGTGCAAGGAATACGTGGGAAGATTCAAAGGTCATCTTGATTTCGTTTCTCCGAACAACGAATCGAAGGTATAAAATCTAAACGCCCTTGATTTTATTTGATTTGGATTATCGTGAAATACCGTAGAACGCAAGATCCAAAGATCGAACCCGGATTAGACGACGAACGCGTGGTGGCGATCTAGGAACGTCGGACCACGGCGATCGCCGCCTAGGGTTTCGGCGAGGCGCGCATGGGGCGAAGCCCGGCTGGACGTCGGGGATGCGATCGATCACCCCGATCGATCGCTGGCCGCGGGCTGGATCCCGCGACGGCCCAGCTGGAGGCGGGCCGACCTCCCATGCGGCGGCGAGTCGCCGGACTCACCACGGGGGCTGCTGGGCAGCCCCATCGATCGCGATGATCGACGCGATCATCGATCGCGTGAGCCCTAGCCGCGGGGGTTCGTCTGGGCGTGCGGGCGTGGCTTCGGTCACGGCTTGCGTTCGGTCGTGCTCCGGTTCGCATGGCGGTGTTCACGTGATCTCCGGCGAATGGTTTTTGATTGGGCTATGGTTTCCGCAAATTTTAATAGCCCGTGATATCGAATTCAAACAATAAAGAGATCGAAAAGTGCGGAATTAAGTTTCGATATCATACCTTCTCGGTCGAATTGTTGAGACCTTAGATGCTTCTAGCGTATGTCTCTGATCCCTTCTCTAACCGTTGTGTGGGCAACGATTCGGAGAATAATTTATTTGCGTTAACCTTTTATTTTTAACAGAGATAAAAATATAATTGCGCTAAGCTATTAATTTTTCTCTGCTGAAAATAATTTTTGCGGCGAATGTTAGGTTAAGAGAGGGCAAGGGAGGGGATTTATATAGAGCTACGTTAGGGACCTTAGTGTTGGAGTTGTATACTTAATGTATAGATTTAAGTGATATTAACTCCCGATCCATTGCCATTAATCTATTTAATTAAATAAACAATTATTTGCGTTTAATTATTTATAATTAAATATATGCAAATTATAGTCCTAGATTATATACGTTGTAGTTAGTATGGTGTGCGGGCCCACACGGAAGATCATACTATCGGTTACTCGTATATAATCGAACAGTTGCTCACGACCTAGATGGACACGGACCAATCCATCGGTATAGTCGTAGTATGAGAGAGAAAATAATTTTTCTTGATTATTTTATCATACATGTACACTTGGTGTATTGGGCGGATCGCTTGAGATTTATCGATTAGGATTGCCTTGGATAATCGATTTAAATCTCAATGTATTTTATTCTTAATCCCCGATACTATTGCGGGTGTGTATATTTAATATAAGTGACTTTGATTTTCCAAAGGAATTGACCGGTTTAATTATTGGGTCAATTACCGGTTAAGTTGGGTCGCTATATTTTATATATGACATGCCGTGAATACTTGACGAGAAAGTGTATCCCGTAAGGGTTGATAATATCCCCGAGATGAGTTCATAAGGAATTATTATGTAAACCCTGCAGGTGGATTTGTTCCGCATAATAATTAAGGTTGAATGGTACTATTCTCGGATATAAGAGATGAATAAATTAATTAGCAATAAATTAATTTTATTCATGGATATTTATATCTTAAATACACGGAATAAATAATACTACCTGAGAAATATTATTTGATATAATATGGTTTAATATTGGGAGTGCAATTAATTTATATAGTGGAAAATAAATTAATTAATATTAATGGGATTAATAGATTTGAGCTTGGGCTCTATTTAATCATTAATATTGGAAGCCCAATATTCCACCTCCTTAAGATCCCCTACGTAGCCTATAAAAGCACTACATGGTCTTCTCTATTCTCATAACTTGAAGATCACAATTCTGGAGAGAGAAAGTAGAGAGGGAGATCCATGGAGTTCGGAAGATCGTCGCCCACACGACGTTCGAGCTAGTGCAAGGAATACGTGGGAAGATCTCAAGGTCTTCAAATTGAGTTCTTCGTTTTTCCGAACAACGAGAACGAGGTAAATCGTATAACCCTCTTTATGATTTTATCATTAATTATCGTAAAAATATCTTGAACCAAGATCCGAGAACGCGACCTTTGTCGAGGTTGAACCGGGCGGTGGTGATCGAAGATCACCGGACCGCCGGCGGCTCAACGGCTCGAGCAAGAGAGGGTCGAGAGGGGCGAGCTTCGGCTGGACGCCGAGACTCAATCGAGGGGGAGCTCGATTCCCCGTGCACATCCAGCGGGCTGCTGGAGCAGCACCGCTCGCGCGGCACGAGCTCCGCTCAGGCGGAGAGACGCCGCTCGCGCGGCGGCGGTGCTGGCGGTGATCGCTAGCCACGGCGACCGTGGCTGGTGGGCGATCACCATGGCGATGGCTGGGCGTGCCAAGGGGGCTGCCAAGGGCAGCCCTAGGCGGCTGCCAAGGACAGCCGCGAGCCCCACGCGGGGGCTCGACCGAACAGCCCGGGTTCGTCCGCGGTTAGGGTTTGTTTGGTTGGGCTATCCCCGTGGTGGTTCGTGGCGGGTTTCTGGCGACTGGGATTTCGATTGGAGTTGTCGTTCCGCAATTTGACAACCCCGGATATTCGATCTCCAAAGGATTTCGGTCGGAATTAATTAGATAATTTATTTTATTTAAATTTATTAATTCCCGGATATCTATTTCCAACAATTGGTATCAGAGCGATGGTTTTAGTTCATGGTATTTTTCGATAAATTGTTCTACCTTGCAGGGTTTCCGATTATTATGGCTAGATTTAATTATGATAATTAATGTCCATAATATTGCTCTTGATTATTCAACTCTCGGTGATGTCGAGATTCGTTCTTGTCTGGTGAATGCTTGTTCTTATTTTTCCGGAAATTGTTTGAGGTCGTTTTCATGTAGAGAATCGATGCCGGATAGCGTAGTAATAAATTTGTAATTTATTTTACGTTGGATCGAGGACGAAACAACGACCAGAAAAGTATGACGGAGGAGACGAAGAGAGGGAGGATTCCGGGGATCGATCAACCCCATGATCGACTCAAAGGATGGATCGATCGACCACAAAGGGGCTGACCGTAGCCCTCTCGGCCATGGAGTCGCCGGCGACGGTGGCTGGCCGGCTGGGGGCGGCGGCGGCGGTGCTCCTTGGGGTGGTCGATGGTGGTGGTGGGGCGCGAGGATCCCCAACTCGTGCTCTCCCGCCAAGATCCAACTTTCCTAAATTATTCGGTTTTACTATTTTGAGTATTCCTATTTTTTGGGAATTCTCATGGAATAGGAAAAAAATAAATTTAGAATAAATTTATTTTTCCTTATTGATTATTCCTATTCTTGGGAGTTTTCAGGGAATAGGAAAAGGAATAAATTTATAATTAATTTATTTTTCCTATTTAATTATTCCTTTATGGAATTTTTAATGGATTAGGAAAATAATTAATTTGAAAAGTTTTAAGAGTCCTTAATTATTTTTTCCTTATTTAATTATTCCTTTATGGAATTTTTAATAGAAAAGGAAATGAATTACTTTGAAAGGATTAGGAGTCCTAGATTATTTTATTTCCTTATTTCATTATGTAAATCTTCTAGAATATTCCAAGTGGGTCTTGGATAGGATTCTAGAGATTTAATGGAATTAGAAAAGGAAAATAAAAATAATAAAAATATTAATAGTTTTTAATTTTATTTTTAATTTATTCGATTGACTTAATTTTTGAATTAAGTAACTTTTGGATTTATTAAAAATAAATAGATTTAAATATTGGAATTAATATTCCCGTCACATGGAGCATTCAAAGAACGAAGACTAAAGACTAGAAGACGCATACGGGGATGCGATAAAGCCATAATAGTCGGAAAATAATATTCTAGTATTATTTTGATTATGTGATAATATTCTATGTGCTTTATTTCATGTATGCATGCTTATGTGTATTTAATTATGCATTAGATAGCGTATCCCTTTATTGTAAAAAGCTAAGTGGGAGAGGGATTGGAAACAATGTCATAGTCTCCATTGCTGTTCTCTTGGTGACTTTTATGAACTTTCGAAGTTCATATAGATAAGCCATTAGAGGAGAATTCTTGTAATTCCTCTTACGAGAAACATTGATTAAGTTTATCAAACAATGCCTAATTTGTCTTTCCAAAACTGATTTCAAGTCGACTCATTCTCACCCCGGGGAGTGGAATGGAGCCAAAGCCACTTGGTCATGTCGAGGACACAAATTGGAGACTTTCGTGTCATTTCATGACTAGGTCGATTGTCTGCTCGGCTCCCTCATTCTATGAGAGATAGGGTTGTTCGCATGGTGAATCACTGGTTAGAAACTTCGAGTTTCACTTATGATTCTCCGCGTCTTGATTTACAAAAATCGAATGGATCAAGTAATCGGGAGTCAATTATAAAAGTCTCTTGGCGTAGTAAACGTCCACACCACGTGGCTTGCTATTCTAACATATTTTGGAATTAATTGATGTAGATATTATAAGGAATTGTGAAGAATTGTGAAATCATCGTAAACGTCCACACCACGTGGCTTGCGGTGATGTAGCGGTTCCAAACGATTTACTTTAGTGCTGAGTAATGGTTTACACTTAGATACACATTATAGTATTCTTCCCCACGAAGTTACGCTATAAGTGATGTATGACCGAAGCAAAACTAATTGCTAAATCATTTGGGTAAGGTAAACGTCCACACCACGTGGCTTGCCATATCTGATGGGATTTTATGTTGGGATTCGATGTCCCGGGCTATCAAAATTATGCGGAATCGATAACCCGAATGAAACCCTATCGCCGGAAACCGAACGCGAACACCGAACGAGCTGGAGCATGACCGAGGCGTCGCCACGAGCGAACCCGCGGCTAAACCCTAGCCACGCCCCCGCCGGGGCTCGCGATCGCCGTGCATGGCGATCGCCGGGGATGATTGGCACATCCCCGCGGTGCTGTTCTGCCAGCACCCGCCGGCGGTGAGTCCGGCGACTCACCGCCACCACCCTACGGGGTGGAGGGCCTCCAGTCGCGGCACCAGCCCGCGGCTGCCCTCCGCGATCGAGCCCAGCTCGATCGCGCGCTCCGGCTTCGGCCGGAGCTCTTCCCCGCGCACACACCGCCGTCGAGGGGTGGGGATCCGCCATGGCACCAGCCCGTGGCATCCCTAGCGATCGAATGCCGTCGATCGATTGCCCCGGCGTCCAGCCAGGGCTCCCTTCGTCGCGCGGTACCGGCGGTCGAACCCTAGGGTTCGGCCGCCCCTCTCGATCCCGACGGGGATCGCGTGATCCCCGTATCCCGGTCTCGACGTTTCCCCGGATCGTCTTGTTCATGTATACATCACAATTAAACGAACATATAATCATGGAGGTGGTTTATGATTATGTACCTCGATTCGTTGTACGGAGAAACGAAATCAAATGTTGATGACCTTGCGATCTTCCTTCGTATTCCTTGCACCTCGTCCGAACGTCGTGTGGGCGACGATCTATCGAACTCCTATGGATCTCCTTCACTCTTCAAGACTTTATGATTGGCGTAGGTTATGAATTGTGAAGACCATGTAGTGCTTTTATAGGCTACGTAGGGGATCAAAAGGAGGTGGAATATTGGGCTTCTAATATTGAAGATTAAGTTGAGCCCAGCCCAAATCTATTAATCTTTATCAATATTAATTAATTTATTTTCCACTATATAAATTAATTGCACTCCCAATATTAAACCATATTATATCAAATAATATTTCTCCGGTAGTATTATTTATTCCGTGTACTTAAGATTTAAATATCCATGAATAAATTTATTTATTGCTCAATAAATTATATTCATCTCTTATATCCGAGACTAGTACCATTCAACCTTAATTATTGTGCGGAACAAATCCACTCATGAGGTTTACACAATAATTCCTTATGAACTCATCTCGGGGATATTATCAACCCTTCCGGGATACACTTTCCCGTCAAGTATTCACGGCATGTCATATATAAAATATAGCGACCCAATTTTACCGGTAATTAACCCAATAATTAAATCGGTTAGTTCCTTTGGAAAATTAAAGTCTCTAATATTAAATATACACACCCGCAATAGTATCGGGGATTAAGAATAAAATACTCTGAGATTTAAAATGATTATCCAAGGCAATCCTAATCAATAAATCTCAAGCGATCCGCCCAATACACTAAGTTTACAAGTGTGATAAAATAATTAAGATAAATTATTTTCTCTCTCACACAACGACTATACCGATGGATTGATCCGTGTCCATCTAGGTCGTGAGCATCTGTTCGATTAAATACGAGTAACCGATAGTATGATCTTCTGTGTGCCCATGCACACCATACTAACTACAACGTATGAAATCCAGGACCATATTTTGCATAATTAATTAATAATAATTAAATGCAAATAATTGTTTATTAATTAAATAGGTTAAATGCTATGACCGGGAGTTTACCGATACTTAAATCTAGACATTAAGTACACAACTCCAACAATCTCCCACTTGTACTAAGGTCTAGTCATTTCCTCCAAACTCCCGACTCCCATACTCATCACGTGCTTAAGTTATACTTCCCAGAAGTATTATGTGAATGAGCAATCTAGGTTGCCGCTCTGAAGTTATCTTGGTGACTACTGCGTCGTCTCCCTAGACGATGACTCGAATCAGGTGGTACTTGCTCTATGTGTTATCATCACCTTTTGAACTTATGACTTCTTCCAGTTTACCATGCACCGCTATATACATAGCCTTTGGTGAACCAAGAATCATATCCAAGTTCAGAGGTCATCCCGAAACCTAACAAAAAACTTCCGCTGCCTCTGAGGCTGCTATTCGGTTTATGATAGAGTCCGAGAAGCATCATGCTTATCACTCTTTCATCTTTAGGTTCCACCTCCTTTTAAAAGTGAACACATAGCCTGATATCTGTTGGAGTTGTGTACTTAATGTCTAGATTTAAGTAACGGAAACTCACGATCCATTGTCACTAATCTATTTAATTAAATAAACAATTATTTGCGTTTAATTATTTATAATTAAATATATGCAAATTATAGTCCTGGATTTTATACGTTGTAGTTAGTATGGTGTTGTATGGACACACAGAAGATCATACTATCGGTTACTCGTATTTAATCGAACAGTTGCTCACGACCTAGATGGACATAGACCAATCCATCGGTATAGTCGTTGTGTGAGAGAGAAAATAATCTATCTTAATTATTTTATCACACTTGTACACTTGGTGTATTGAGCGGATCTGCTTGAGATTTATCGATTAGGATTGCCGGCGATAATCGATTTAAGTCACAGTGTATTTTATTCTTAATCCCTGATATTATTGCGGGTGTGTATATTTAATATAAGTGACTTTGATTTACCAAATGAATTAACCGATTTAATTATTGGGTTAATTACCGGTTAAGTTGGGTCGCTATATTTTATATATGACATGCCGTGAATACTTGACGGGAAAGTGTATCCCGTAAGGGTTGATAATATCCCCGAGATGAGTTCATAAGGAATTATTATGTAAACCCTGCATGTGGATTTGTTCCGCATAATAATTAAGGTTGAATGGTACTATTCTTGGATATAAGAGATGAATAAATTAATTAGCAATAAATTAATTTTATTTATGGATATTTATATCTTAAATACACGGAATAAATAATACTACCGGAGAAATATTATTTGATATAATATTGTTTAATATTGGGAGTGCAATTAATTTTATATAGTGGAAAATAGAATTAATTAATATTAATGGATTAATAGATTTGGGCTTGGGCTCAATTTAATCATTAATATTGGAAGCCCAATATTCCACCTCCTTAAGATCCCCTACGTAGCCTATAAAAGCACTACATGGTCTTCTCTATTCTCATAACTTGAAGATCACAATTCTAGAGGGAGAAAGTAGAGAGGGAGATCCATGGAGTTCGGAAGATCGTCGCCCACGACGTTCGAGCTAGTGCAAGGAATACGTGGGAAGGTCTCAAGGTCTTCATAGATCTCGTTTCTCCGTACAACGAGAACAAAGGTAAAATCGTTGAACCCCCTTCGATGATTTTAATTAATTCGTATATGCATATGAACGAAGATCCGGGGATGAACGAAACCGGGGACGGGGATCGACCTCGCGGTGGTGATCGAAGATCACCGGACCGCGGAAGGTCGGGAGATCCCCGCCGGGATCGAGAGCATCAAACCCTCGGCTGGACGCCGAGGGGTGCGATCGAGCTAGGGCTCGATCGCGGTGGCGCGAAGGAGCAGCCCCGGCTGGTCGCCGGGGCGGGCGATCGATCATGCGATCGATCGCCGGGGCAAGCCGCGGCTGGAGCCGCGGCAGTCCGCTGGGCGGACGAGGGCCCCTCCGGCGATGGCGGTGACTCGAATCAGGTGGTACTTGCTCTATGTGTTATCATCACCTTTTGAACTTATGACTTCTTCCAGTTTACCATGCACCGCTATATACATAGCCTTTGGTGAAGCAAGAATCATATCCAAGTTCAGAGGTCATCCCAGAACCTAACAAAAAACTTCCGCTGCCTCTGAGGCTGCTATTCGGTTTATGATAGAGTCCGAGAAGCATCATGCTTATCACTCTTTCATCTTTAGGTTCCACCTCCTTTTAAAAGTGAACACATAGCCTGATATCTGTTGGAGTTGTGTACTTAATGTCTAGATTTAAGTAACGGAAACTCACGATCCATTGTCACTAATCTATTTAATTAAATAAACAATTATTTGCGTTTAATTATTTATAATTAAATATATGCAAATTATAGTCCTGGATTTTATACGTTGTAGTTAGTATGGTGTTGTATGGACACACAGAAGATCATACTATCGGTTACTCGTATTTAATCGAACAGTTGCTCACGACCTAGATGGACATAGACCAATCCATCGGTATAGTCGTTGTGTGAGAGAGAAAATAATCTATCTTAATTATTTTATCACACTTGTACACTTGGTGTATTGAGCGGATCTGCTTGAGATTTATCGATTAGGATTGCCGGCGATAATCGATTTAAGTCACAGTGTATTTTATTCTTAATCCCTGATATTATTGCGGGTGTGTATATTTAATATAAGTGACTTTGATTTACCAAATGAATTAACCGATTTAATTATTGGGTTAATTACCGGTTAAGTTGGGTCGCTATATTTTATATATGACATGCCGTGAATACTTGACGGGAAAGTGTATCCCGTAAGGGTTGATAATATCCCCGAGATGAGTTCATAAGGAATTATTATGTAAACCCTGCATGTGGATTTGTTCCGCATAATAATTAAGGTTGAATGGTACTATTCTTGATATAAGAGATGAATAAATTAATTAGCAATAAATTAATTTTATTTATGGATATTTATATCTTAAATACACGGAATAAATAATACTACCGGAGAAATATTATTTGATATAATATTGTTTAATATTGGGAGTGCAATTAATTTTATATAGTGGAAAATAGAATTAATTAATATTAATGGATTAATAGATTTGGGCTTGGGCTCAATTTAATCATTAATATTGGAAGCCCAATATTCCACCTCCTTAAGATCCCCTACGTAGCCTATAAAAGCACTACATGGTCTTCTCTATTCTCATAACTTGAAGATTACAATTCTAGAGGGAGAAAGTAGAGAGGGAGATCCATGGAGTTCGGAAGATCGTCGCCCACGACGTTCGAGCTAGTGCAAGGAATACGTGGGAAGGTCTCAAGGTCTTCATAGATCTCGTTTCTCCGTACAACGAGAACAAAGGTAAAATCGTTGAACCCCCTTCGATGATTTTAATTAATTCGTATATGCATATGAACGAAGATCCGGGGATGAACGAAACCGGGGACGGGGATCGACCTCGCGGTGGTGATCGAAGATCACCGGACCGCGGAAGGTCGGGAGATCCCCGTCGGGATCGAGAGCATCAAACCCTCGGCTGGACGCCGAGGGGTGCGATCGAGCTAGGGCTCGATCGCGGTGGCGCGAAGGAGCAGCCCCGGCTGGTCGCCGGGGCGGGCGATCGATCATGCGATCGATCGCCGGGGCAAGCCGCGGCTGGAGCCGCGGCAGTCCGCTGGGCGGACGAGGGCCCCTCCGGCGATGGCGGTGAGTCGCCGGACTCACCGCCGGGGGCTGTTCCGAACAGCCCCGGGGATGCGGTCGAGCATCCCCATGCGATCGCTCAACGAGATCGCAAACCCCACATGGGGGTGCGGCTAGGGCTAGCCGCGGGCTTGCTCGCGGCGGTGCGCTCGGGCCGTGCTCCGGCTCTTGTGGTGGTTTGCGATGTTTTTCCGGCGAAGGGATTTTGATCGGGGTTATGTTTCCGCAATTCCGTTAACCCCGGGATATCGATTTCCAACAATTGGTATCAGAGCGTTGGTTCTAGTTCATGTGTATATGCGATAAATTGTTTTACCTTGCAGGGTTTCCGACTATTATGGCTAGATATAATTTTTTCCGTTAATTATTGTCATAATATGTTTTGATTAAACTCTCGGACATGTCGAGATTCGTTTTATGTGTGGTGAATGCTTGTAATAGTAAAAATTCGGGGGTTGACCGAATTTAGGATTTATTATTATGTTCTATTTTTCCGGAAAATGTATAGGGTCGATTTCATGTATAGAATCGATACCGGATAATTGTAATTTAAATTCTTGTAATTTATTTACGTTGGTTCGATGCCGAAACGACCGCCGGAGAAGACGTGTGACGGAGGAGACGATGGGACGAGGGATCGATCATCATGATTGATCCATGAAGGATCGATCGAGCCCTAGAGGCGGGGGGCTGCCCGCGGGACTCCTCGGCCACGCCGGCCACCGGTGGTGGTGGCGCGTGGGCCGGGGTGGCGGCGGCGCTCCTCCTCGGCCGGGGATCGATGGTGGTGGGGGGCGCGGGGTCCTCGTGATCTCGTACTCTCCCGCCAAGATTCAACTTTCCTAAATTATTCGGTTTTCCTATTTTGAGTATTCTCATTTATGGGAACTCTCATGGAATAGGAAAAGAATAAATTTAGAATAGATTTATTTCCTTATTGATTATTCCTAGTATGGGAATTTTCATGGATAAGGAATGAATAAATTTAGAATTAATATGGTCTTCCTAATTGATTATTCTTTTTGGAATATTCATGGATTAGGAAAATAATTAATTTGGAATTAATTTATTTTTCCTATTTAATTATTCCTTTATGGAATTTTTTAATAGATTAGAAAGGAATTAATTTGGAATGATTAGGAGTCCTAAATTATTTTATTTCCTTATTTCATTATGGAGATCTTCTGGAATATTCCAAGTGGGTCTTGGAATAGGATTCTAGAGATTTAATGAAGTTAGAAAGGAAAATAAAAATAATGAATATATTAATAATATTTAATTTTATTTTTTATATATTCGATTGACTTAATTTTCGAATTAAGTAACTTTTGGATTAATTGAAAATAAATAGATTTAAATATTGGGATTAATATTCTCGTCACATGGAGCATTCAAGAACGAAGACTGAAGACTAGAAGATGCGTACGGAGATGCGATAAAGCCATAATAGTCGGAAAATAATATTCTAGTATTATTTTGACTATGTGATAATAGTATGTGCTTTATTTCATGTATGCATGCTTATGTGTATTTAATTATGCATTAGATAGCGTATCCCTTTATTGTAAAAAAGCTAAGTGGGAGAGGGTATGGAAACATACCCATGGTCTCCATTGCTGCTCTCTTGGTGACTTTTATAAACTTTTGAAGTTTATATAGATAAGTCATTGGAGGAGATTTCTTGTAATTCCTCTTACGAGAAACATTGATTAAGTTTATCAAACAATGCCTAATTTGTCTTTCCAAAGCTGATTTCAAGTCGACTCATTCTCACCCCGGGGAGTGGAATGGAGCCAAAGCCACTTGGTCATGTAGAGGACACAAATTAGAGACCTTCGTACCATTCTTTTATAGATGGATCGATTTTCTGCTCGGCTCCCTCATCTAATGAGAGATAGGGTTGTTCGCATGGTGAATCACTGGTTAGAAACTTCGAGTTTCACTTAAGATTCTCCGCGTCCTGATTTACAAAAATCGAATGGATCAAGTAATTGGGAGTCAATTACAAAAGTCTCTTGGTATAGTAAACGTCCACACCACGTGGCTTGCTGTGCTGACGGATTTTGGATTAATTGATGTAGACAGTTGTAAGAAATTGTGAAGAGTTGTGAAGTTGTCGTAAACGTCCACACCACGTGGCTTGCGGTGATGTAGCAATTCCAAACGATTTACTTTGGTACTGAGTAATGGTTACACTTACATACGCATTATAGTATTCCTCCCCACGAGGTTCCGCTATAAGTGATGTATGACCAAAGAAAATCTAATTGCTAAGTCGTTTGGGTGGGTAAACGTCCACACCACGTGGCTTGCCTTACCTGATGGGATTTTAGATGTGATTAGTGGTTTAATGATATTATTAGAGGGAGATAATATCGGAGATTAAATCAATTGTTTGTTATTGTATGTGCTCATAGATTATGGATGGCTTTGAACCCACTTTATGTGATACTTGAGGATTTTAACTCATTGGTCCCTGAATGTATTGATTGGAATAGAGATCTGGACATTGCCCAGACTGTTAAAGAGTACAAGTTTGTACTCAAGTGAGCTTTGTCCTCCCGAGCCTACCAATGTCTTAACTAATGAGAAAAGAACTGATTTTGATATCATGTTCAAACTCAAGGAGATGTTTAGACATGATGTAGAGGCTAGACAAGAGGCGATGAGGATACTCATAAAGGCTAGTCGATTCGAGGAAACGCTTAAAACACGTTTCTAAGATGATGAACCTTTTGGACGAGTTGAGACGGAAATCGCAAGCTCTTGTAGCCAATGCCAAAGGTTTTGAACCTAAGGGCAAAAGCCGGGGGAAAGGAAAAGCAAGCAAAGAAACCCAGTGGTCCTAAGTTTCTTGGATCACGAGATGGGACGAGAAAGCCAATAGGCAAGAGTTCTCGATACAAACAGTCTGGGTACTGGAAGTCTGACTATCCTCTCAAAGAAAGTACGAAATTTTCTTTAGTCGTGAAACATAGTCAGTGGTATTATCTACCGGAACCTGGTGTGTAGATATGGAACCACTGACGGTATGTGCATTTTAAATGCAAGGGTTCCAGGAAACCCGACGACTTAGAAAAGAAGAAATCGTAGTCTACATGGGCAATGCTGTGGAGGAGGCAGCAGTTGCAGTGGAGGACATTTTATAGGATTTCATTTTGAGTTATTGCTTTTATGTACCTTTCATTTTTAGAAAGAACTTTGTTCTGGATTTCTAATGAATGGATATTTTATTTCTTTTAATCATTTGATGGTTATAAGAAGAAATAATGATATTATCTATTCTGGTACATTAGCTAGCAATATATAAATGATGAATCCTGAGTCCACCACGATGCAACGAACCGTAGCATATAACTCGTCTTACTGATAAGAGATTTCTATATTAAATCGATTATACTTGTGGATTCTTATGCTAAGTCATGTTTATTCAAATAAGAAGTTCAAAGGTCGAAAATTGATATTTGATCAATTAAGTTGAAGGAGTGGACCTTCCGACCTAAGAATCTAATTTGGAAGATAATATGACTAAGCAATCCTTTATGGATATAAGATGTAAGATCCGGACAAGTATAAGAATTGATTGACTCTGATGTATGCAGACCTATGCCTACTCAGACAATAAGTTACGAGTACTTCATTTTATGATTACTCAAAAAATGGATTAGAATACCTGATGTGCCACAAAAGCAAGTGTTTTGACAAGTCAATGGACACTAAGCAATTGTGGAGAGCCATCAAGGTATATCCATTTGTAGCCTGCGATTTGATCGCGGAGGCAAGTACCTGTCTGAGGAATGCATGGCATACTAATCGGAAATTGGGATTTGATCCTAAATGACTTCACCATACATTGTTGTGTAGAAATGGTGTGTCGTAAACAAGAAATGGAACTCTTATATAAATAGTAAAAACATGAGTTATACGGAACTACCTATGTTCTATGGATATGTCTGGAAACAACGGCGCATTCAAATGCGGTTGTAGAATATCCTAGAAGAACAAAAGATGTGTGTTCAATAGTACTGTGAACCAGAAGGACGTTATAAGTTCTAATGCCCGGTTCTTAGAGAAAGACTATATAATGAACCACAAGCCCAAGGTGACGTAATACTTTGAAATGAGAGAGAAAGATTAAGACTTAGAACCAGCCGAACCGAGTAGCGGTACACCACTAACTGCACCTACTGTTATCACTGTTTATACACCGGAATGCCATTGTAGTGGGAGGTTGTTTGACAACCGGAGATATTCATAAGACTAGGAGAGTTTTGAACTCTGGACCTAGTATACATGAAATCAATCCCTGGATCTACATGAAGGCGGTACTAGATCTAAATGTGCCTTCTTGGAGAGCTATAAGGATTATTGCTAAGAAGCAATATCATTTAGAGTACAAGCTTAGTTGATCCATTTATGGATTGGAACAAAGCATTGAGTTCGTGGTACTTGCAAATTGATGAGATAGTCCATTTTATGGATTCATCAAAGCATAGACGAATCGTGTGTATGGGGAACGTGATAGAAACAAGGTGGTGTTTCTCAGGTTTTATGTAGATAACATTTTATCATTGGCAACAATGTAAAGATGTAATCAGACATGAAATAATGGTTGTCTGGATAAATCATTATGAAAGATATAGGAAGAAGTTGGACATGTTCTTGAGATCTTGGATCTCTAGAAAAGAACATTGTACTTCTCCTGGACATCTTACATATAAATGATTATGGTTCGTTTTAACATGCAAGATTCCGAGAAAGGTGTGTTACCTTTCAGATACGGAATGCATCTATCTAAGGATATGTGTTTTGGAACACAAAAGGAGATAGAAGCAATGAAAGCAGTTTCCTACACTTCGAGTGTGGAAGCTTGATAAATGCGATGTTGAAAACGAGAACCTGATATCTGCTATGCGGCTAGTATAGTGGGAGGATATCAAGGTAATCCTGGAAAGGAATACTCGACTGCTGTAATGAACATTTTAGGTATTTTTCAAAGTACTGGAAACTATGTTCTGGATTACGGAGCAGACGAGCATTTCCTTTGGATTACATTCTCTTAGATTTCTAATCAAATGAGGACCGGTGTAAGTCGATATCAGGCTATGTGTTTCACTATTGAAGGAGAAGGAGTTTTAACATGGAAGAGTGATAAGCACGATGCTTTTCGGACTCTGCCATGGGTAACCAAATAGCGGCCTCAGAGGCAGCGGATGTTTTGGTATAACTCCGGGATAATCTCTTGGACTTAGATGTGATTCTTAATTTGCCAAAGGCTATGTAAATAGCGGTGCAATGGCAAATGGTAAGAAATCACTAGTCCATAAGTGTAAGATAACACATAGTGCAAGTACCACCTGATACGAGTCATCGTCGAGGGAGACGACGCTGTAGTCACCAAGATAACTTCAGAGCGGCAACCTAGAGTGCTCATTCACATAGTACTTCTTGGAAGTACAACTTAAGCACGTGATGAGTATGGGAGTCGGGAGTTTGGAGGAAATGACTAGACCTTAGTACAAGTGGGAGATTGTTGGAGTTGTGTACTTAATGTCTAGATTTAAGTAACGGAAACTCACGATCCATTGCCACTAATCTATTTAATTAAATAAACAATTATTTGCGTTTAATTATTTATAATTAAATATATGCAAATTATAGTCCTGGATTTTATACGTTGTAGTTAGTATGGTGTTGTATGGACACACAGAAGATCATACTATCGGTTACTCGTATTTAATCGAACAGTTGCTCACGACCTAGATGGACACGGACCTATCCATCGGTATAGTCGTTGTGTGAGAGAGAAAATAATCTATCTTAATTATTTTATCACACTTGTACACTTGGTGTATTGAGCGGATCTGCTTGAGATTTATCGATTAGGATTGCCGGCGATAATCGATTTAAGTCTCAGTGTATTTTATTCTTAATCCCCGATATTATTGCGGGTGTGTATATTTAATATAAGTGACATTGATTTACCAAAGGAATTAACCGATTTAATTATTGGGTTAATTACCGGTTAAGTTGGGTCGCTATATTTTATATATGACATGCCGTGAATACTTGACGGGAAAGTGTATCCCGTAAGGGTTGATAATATCCCCGAGATGAGTTCATAAGGAATTATTATGTAAACCCTGCAGGTGGATTTGTTCCGCATAATAATTAAGGTTGAATGGTACTATTCTCGGATATAAGAGATGAATAAATTAATTAGCAATAAATTAATTTTATTCATGGATATTTATATCTTAAATACACGGAATAAATAATACTACCGGAGAAATATTATTTGATATAATATGGTTTAATATTGGGAGTGCAATTAATTTTATATAGTGGAAAATAGAATTAATTAATATTAATGGATTAATAGATTTGGGCTTGGGCTCAATTTAATCATTAATATTGGAAGCCCAATATTCCACCTCCTTAAGATCCCCTACGTAGCCTATAAAAGCACTACATGGTCTTCTCTATTCTCATAACTTGAAGATCACAATTCTAGAGGGAGAAAGTAGAGAGGGAGATACATGGAGTTCGGAAGATCGTCGCCCACCCGACGTTCGAGCTAGTGCAAGGAATACGTGGGAAGGTCTCAAGGTCTTCCTAGATCTCGTTTCTACGTACAACGAGAACAAAGGTAAAATCGTTGAACCCCCTTCGATGATTTTAATCAATTCGTATATGCATATGAACGAAGATCCGGGGATGAACGAAACCGAGGACGGGGATCGACCTCGCGGTGGTGATCGAAGATCACCGGACCGCGGAAGGTCGGGAGATCCCCGCCGGGATCGAGAGCATCAAACCCACGAATAATCATGATAATTAATTAACACAATAATTAAATTCAACCATGATAGCCGGAAATCCCTGCAAGGTAGAACAATAATCGAACATATACATGAACACGAAACCAAACGCTCTGATACCATTTGTTGGGATTCGATGTCCCGGGCTATCAAAATTATGCGGAATCGATAACCCGACCGAAACCCTATCGCCGGAAACTGAACGCGAACACCGAACGAGCCGGAGCATGACCGAGGCGTCGCCACGGGCGAACCCGCGGCTAAACCCTAGCCACGCCCCCGCCGGGGCTCGCGATCGCCGTGCATGGCGATCGCCGGGGATGATTGGCACATCCCCGCGGGGCTGTTCCGCCAGCACCCGCCGGCGGTGAGTCCGGCGACTCACCGCCACCACCCTACGGGGTGGAGGGCCTCCAGTCGCGGCACCAGCCCGCGGCTGCCCTCCGCGATCGAGCCCAGCTCGATCGCGCGCTCCGGCTTCGGCCGGAGCTCTTCCCCGCGCGCACGCCGCCGTCGAGGGGTGGAGATCCGCCACGGCACCAGCCCGTGGCATCCCTAGCGATCGACTGCCGTCGATCGCTTGCCCCGGCGTCCAGCCGGGGCTCCCTTCGTCGCGCGGTACCGGCGGTCGAACCCTAGGGTTCGGCCGCCCCTCTCGATCCCGACGGGGATCGCGTGATCCCCGTATCCCGGTCTCGACGTTTCCCCGGATCGTCTTGTTCATGTATACATCACAATTAAACGAACATATAATCATGGAGGGGGTTTATGATTATGTACCTCGATTCGTTGTACGGAGACATGAAATCAAACGTTGATGACCTTGCGATCTTCCTACGTATTCCTTGCACCTCGTCCGAACGTCGTGTGGGCGACGATCTATCGAACTCCTATGGATCTCCTTCACTCTTCAAGACTTTATGATTGGCGTAGGTTATGAATTGTGAAGACCATGTAGTGCTTTTATAGGCTACGTAGGGGATCAAAAGGAGGTGGAATATTGGGCTTCTAATATTGAAGATTAAATTGAGCCCAGCCCAAATCTATTAATCCTTATCAATATTAATTAATTTATTTTCCACTATATAAATTAATTGCACTCCCAATATTAAACCATATTATATCAAATAATATTTCTCCGGTAGTATTATTTATTCCGTGTATTTAAGATTTAAATATCCATGAATAAATTTATTTATTGCTCAATAAATTATATTCATCTCTTATATCCGAGACTAGTACCATTCAACCTTAATTATTGTGCGGAACAAATCCACTCATGAGGTTTACACAATAATTCCTTATGAACTCATCTCGGAGATATTATCAACCCTTCCGGGATACACTTTCCCGTCAAGTATTCACGGCATGTCATATATAAAATATAGCGACCCAATTTTACCGGTAATTAACCCAATAATTAAATCGGTTAGTTCCTTTGGAAAATCAAAGTCTCTAATATTAAATATACACACCCGCAATAGTATCGGGGATTAAGAATAAAATACTCTGAGATTTAAAATGATTATCCAAGGCAATCCTAATCAATAAATCTCAAGCGATCCGCCCAATACACTAAGTGTACAAGTGTGATAAAATAATTAAGATAAATTATTTTCTCTCTCACACAACGACTATACCGATGGATTGGTCCGTGTCCATCTAGGTCGTGAGCATCTGTTCGATTAAATACGAGTAACCGATAGTATGATCTTCTGTGTGCCCATGCACACCATACTAACTACAACGTATGAAATCCATGACCATATTTTGCATATTTAATTAATAATAATTAAATGCAAATAATTGTTTATTAATTGAATAGGTTAAATGCTATGACCGGGAGTTTACCGATACTTAAATCTAGACATTAAGTACACAACTCCAACATTTTAGATGTGATTAGTGATTTAATGATATTATTTAAGGGAGATAATATCGAACATTAAATCAATTGTTTGTTGTTATATGTGCTCATAGATTAGGAAATGGCTTTGAACCCACTTTTTGTGATACTTAAGGATTTTAACTCACTGGTCCCTTAATGTATTGATTGGAATAGAGATCTAGACATTGTCCAGACTGTTAAAGAGTACAAGGTTGTACTCAGTGAGATTTGTCCTCCCGAGACTATTAATGTCTCAACTGATGAGGAAAGGACTGCTTTTAAGAAGTGGGAAAATGATTATGCAATGACCACTGATTATGATATCATGTTCGAACTCAAGTTGGTGTTTAAACATGACATAGGCGGCTAGACAAGAAGCGATGAGGATACTCATAAAGGCCAGTCGGTTCGAGGAAACGCTTAAACACGTTTTTGAGATGATTGACCCTTTGGACGAGTTGAGACGGAAATCGCAAGCTCTTGTAGCCAATACCAAAGGTTTTGAACCGAATGGTAAAATCGGGGAAAGGAAAAGCAAACAAACAAACCCAGTGGTCCTAAGTTGCTTAGACCACGAGATGGGACGAGAAAGCCAAGAGGCAAGTGTTCTCGATGCAAACAGTCTGGGTACTAGAAGTCTGGTTATCCTCTCAAAGAAAGTACGAAATTTTCTTTAGTCTTAAAACATAGTCAGTGGAATTACCTACCGGAACCTGGTGTGTAGATATGGAACCACTGACGGTATGTGCATTTTAAATGCAGAGGTTCCAGGAAACCTAACGACTTTGAAAAGAAAAGATCGTAGTCTAAATGGGCAATGCTGTAGAGGAGGTAGCGGTTGCAGTGGAGGACATTTTATAGGATTTCATTTAAGTTGTTGCTTTTTGTTGGAAATCGACTACCCGGGACGTGTTCGTTCGATCGCTCGAACATCCGAACACGCCCAGTCGACCTCATGTGACACCTCTATGCTGACGACGAAGCCCCGCAACCGATTCACGCCCAGCCGCCGCGCACGAGGCGCAACCGCGCAAACCAGATGCTGCCTGCTGCAGCCAGCGGGCGCTGCCCCGCCACCAGCGGCCGCTGTTCACGTTCAGCGGCCACTGCTCCGCCACCAGCGGGCGCTGGAGAGGCCCTTGGCAGTGAGCGCTGCCTGGCTTCCAGCGGGCGCTGCTCGTGACGAACAGCAGCGCGCTGCTGCTGTTCCGGGCTCGTTTCCGGTCCGTTTTTCCTGTTCCGACAACCGATCCGGAGGTCCTTGACCCCCCAGTAGTCAAGGAACACATACCACGACTCCCGAAACTCGATCGTTCGTCCGATTTATTTTTAACGAATTTAGAGATCGAATATTTCGGAATTAGGGTTCGATCTCATACCTTTGTCGCGTGATTCGGAGAAGCCGAATTGTTGAAACCTTAGAAGTTTCTAGCGTATACCTCTTCCCCGATTCCAGCCGTTGTGTGGGCAACGATCTGCTGGATTCTCCTTTTCTGCTCTCTATTTGATAAAACAGCGCAAGAATAATTATTCTTTTTTAAAGAAAAATAACTGCGTTAACTCTTTTATTTAAACAGAGAAAAATATAATTGCGCTAAGCATTTTATTTTCTCTGCTGAAATAATAGTTGCGGCGTTTCTTAGGTTTTAAGAGGGGCAAGGGGGGGGGGGTTATATAGAGTTACACTAGGGACCTCTTAGGTAAATAAATCCCGGGCTAAATTGCAATTTAATTCAACCGGTGTCCTTAAAAGAAAACCTTTAATTAAATTCCACAATTTTAATTATAATTAATTCCACTATAAAATTATAATTGAATCCCCGAAATTAATTTAATAGTATTCCAACAATAATAATTCCGCCGAAATTACATATACGACTTTCCCCGTGTTTAAGATATCGTATGTCCACGAATTAACTTTAATTACTAATAATTAAATTAATTCGTTTCTTATTATCCGAGACTAGTACCACTCATCCTTATTATCATGTGGAACGAATCCACCTGCAGGGTTTACATGATAAACTTTATGAGCTCATCTCGAGGACATCATCAACCCAATAAATGGGACACAGTTTCCTGTCTATAATCTATAGCATGCCGTGTGTACAACTCCGATTCCCAATTTACCGAGAATATTGACTAATCAATTAGTCTCACTCACTAGTAAGTCAAAGAACCGAGAACTGGACACACGCACCTATAATTATATAGGGATTAGGAATTCGTATATCCGTAATATCTGAGGTCTAGTTCGATTACTGCGATTAGTATAAATCGAACGCCCTCCCGTGGTCCTGCTCAATACACCAAGTGTGCGAGTGTAACATGATAGTCAAGACCGACTATCTACCAGTCACACTACGACGTACCGATGGATTTTCCCTGTCCATCTAAGTCGTGAGCTACTGTTCGATAGTATACGAGTAACCGACAGTATGATCTTCCGCGTGTCTCCTCACGCCATACTGTCTACAACGTATACATCAAGGACTATTGCATTAAATGCAATCATGCTTGAATCATATCTCGAATTAAGGTATAGATACGGAGTTCCGTATTTGCACTAAACTAGACATTTAGAATACAACTCCATCAATCTCCCACTTATACTAAAAGTCTAGTCGCCCTCTCCCAAACATCAGATTCCCATAACCTGATCACGCCTACCCAACGCTTCCGCTGGAAGAGCTTCTGTGATGGTTTTACCAGGCAATCCTCTTGATGTTATCTAGGTGACAACTGCATCGTCTTACTAGACGATTTCTCGAATCAGGTGGTACTTGCGCTCTACGTGTTATCTCCCACTGTGGACTCGTGGCATTTCAAGTTTGCCAATACCGCTATTCAAAATAGCTTTGGGTAAACTAGAAACCACATCTATGTCCCTTAGGAAGTTCTGGAGCCACACTGACCTTTTAACTGCCTCAGAGGCCGTTATCCTTTCAGTTTCCATGGTAGAGTCCGTAATGCATTGCTGCTTTACATTCTTCCATGTGACTGCTCCACTTCATAGTGAGAACACATAGCCTGACTTCGACTTTCAACTGTCCCTGTTTGATTGGAAATCCAATTCTATGTAATCCAAAGGAAACCACTTGACTGCTTTGTAACTCAGAACATAATTCCTGGTCCTCTGCAGGAGCCTAAACATGTTCTTTACATCAGTCGAGTGATCCTTTCCAGGATTACTATGATATCTCACCACCATGCCCACGGCATAGTAGATATCAGTTTCGTGCATAGCATTACATACATTAAGCTTCCCACCATCAAGGTGCAGGGAACTGCTTACTCTTCATCTATCTCCTTTATTGTGTCGGACACAAAACTTTAGATAGATAAATTCCACATCTAAAAGGTGAAGACCTTTCTTGGAATTCTGTATGTTGCAACGAGTAAGAATTGTATTTATGTATGAGGCTTGAGATAAGTTCTATGTTCTTTTCTGGCGATCATTTATTAGTTTGATCCCAAGAACATTCCCGACTTCTCCTAAGTCCCTCATATTGAATTACTCGGACAACCATCCCTTTATGTCCGACAACATCTTTCATATTGTTGTCAATTTAGAAGGATGTCGTCTACATAAAGAATGAGAAAACACCACATCTTTTCTGTCACTTCTTTATTACACACAGGACCTAACCATGCCTTGAATGAATCCATGAAATGGATTTTCTCATAGGTCCGCATGTGTCCAAGATCTTGAAGCTTCTTTCAATCCTAAGATTGATTAAGCTTGCTTACCAAATGCTCTTGGCTCTTTTCGATGAATCCCTCTGGCTGTTCCACACAGATGGTCCCGTCAAGACTTCCATTTAGGAAATCCGTCTTGACTTCCATCTTCCATGTGAAGACAAAAGAATCCGGATCGACTTTAGCATAGCTACCGGCAAAAAAGTTTACTCATAATCGATCCCTTTCTTTCTGAGTGCACCCTCTCGCTGTTGGAAATTGATATCCCGGAATTAATAAATTTAAATAAATAAATTATCTAATTAATTCCGACCGAAATCCTACGGAGATCGAATATCTTGAATTGTCAAAAAATTGCGGAACAGACAACTCCAATCGACTCCCGGAACACGTACATGACCATACGAAAAAGTTACGCGGGAAAAACACGAGAGAACTCGCGTGAACCCGCGAAACCCGTAGCAGCCACGCGGGGTTGCTCGCAGCAGCCCGCAGCAACCCGCAGCGAATTCCCCGTAGCAGCCCACAGCAACCCGCAGCGAGTCGCCTGACTCGCTGCTGCTGAGCGCTACGAGTCGCTGCGGGAAAACCCGTAGCTGGCAGCAGATCGCTACGGGAAAACCCGCAGCCGATCCGCGTGATCGAGCCCTAGGCTCGATCCACCTCGCGCGATCCCTTTCCAGCCGAGTCGTCGAGCCGCCGGCGGTCCGACCACCACCGCCCGGTTCGACCTCGTCTCGTGGGTCCGTTCCTCGGATCTTGGTTCAAGGTATTTTTACGATAATTAAACGATAAAATCATAAAGAGGGTTTTACGATTTACCTCGTTCTCGTTGTTCGGAAAAACGAAGAACTCAATTTGACGACCTTGAGATCTTCCGACGTATTCCTTGCACTAGCTCGGACGTCGTGTGGGCGACGATCTACCGAACTCCATGGATCTCCCTCTCTACTTTCTCTCTCTAGAATTGTGATCTTCAACTTATGAGAATAGAGAAGACCATGTAGTGCTTTTATAGGCTACGTAGGGGATCTTAAGGAGGTGGAATATTGGGCTTCCAATAATAGTGATTAAATTGAGCCCAAGCCCAAATCTATTAATCCTTACTGTTATTAATTAATTCTATTTTCCACTATATAAAATTAATTGCACTCCCAATATTAAACCATATTATATCAAATAATATTTCTCCGGTAGTATTATTTATTCTGTGTATTTAAGATATAAATATCCATGAATAAAATTAATTTATTGCTAATTAATTTATTCATCTCTTATATCCGAGACTAGTACCATTCAACCTTAATTATTATGCGGAACAAATCCCCCTGCAGGGTTTACATAATAATTTCTTATGAACTCATCTCGGGGATATTATCAACCCTTACGGGATACACTTTCCCGTCAAGTATTCACGTCATGCCATATATAAAATATAGTGACCCAACTTAACCGGTAATTAACCCAATAATTAAATCGGTTAATTCCTTTGGTAAATCAAAGTCACTTATATTAAATATACACACCCGCAATAGTATCGGGGATTAAGAATAAAATACTCAGAGATTTAAATCGATTATCGCCGGCAATCCTAATCGATAAATCTCAAGAAAGATCAATACACCAAGTGTACAAGTGTGATAAAATAATCAAGAAAGATCATTTTCTCTCTCACACAACGACTATACCGATGGATTGGTCCGTGTCCATCTAGGTCGTGAGCAACTGTTCGATTAAATACGAGTAACCGATAGTATGATCTTTTGTGTGTCCATACACACCATACTAACTACAACGTATAAAATCCAGGACTATAATTTGCATATATTTAATTATAAATAATTAAACGCAAATAATTGTTTATTTAATTAAATAGATTAGTGGCAATGGATCGTGAGTTTCCGTTACTTAAATCTAGACATTAAGTACACAACTCCAACAATCTCCCACTTGTACTAAGGTCTAGTCATTTCCTCCAAACTCCCGACTCCCATACTCATCACGTGCTTAAGTTGTACTTCCAAGAAGTACTATGTGAATGAGCACTCTAGGTTGCCGCTCTGAAGTTATCTTGGTGACTACAGCGTCGTCTCCCTCGACGATGACTCGTATCAGGTGGTACTTGCACTATGTGTTATCTTACACTTATGGACTTGTGATTTCTTACCATTTGCCATCGCACCGCTATTCACATAGCCTTTTGGCAAATTAAGAATCACCTCTAAGTCCCAGAGATTATCCCGGAGTTATACCAAAACTTCCGCTGCCTCTGAGGCCGCTATTTGGTTACCCATGGCAGAGTCCGAAAAGCATCGTGCTTATCACTCTTCCATGTTAAAACTCCTACTCCTTTAATAGTGCAACACATAGCCTGATATCGACTTACACCGGTCCTCATTCGATTAGAAATCTAAGAGAATGTAATCCAAAGGAAATGCTCGTTTGCTCCGTAATCCAGAACATAGTTTCCAGTACTTCGAAAGTACTTAAAATGTTCATTACAGCAGTCAAGTATTCCTTTCCAGGATTACCTTGATATCCTCCCACTATGCTAACCGCATAGCCGATATCAGGTTCTTGTTTTCAACAATGCATTTATTAATCTTTCCACACTCAAAGTGTAGGAAACTGCTTTCATTGCTTCTATCTCCTTTTGTGTTCCAAAACACATATCCTTAGATAGATGCATTCCGTATCTGAAAGGTAACGAACCTTTCTCGGAATCTTGCATGTTAAAACGAACCATAATCGTACAAGATATCTAGAGAAGTACAATGTTCTTTTCTTGAGATCCTAGATCTTAAGAACATGCTCTAACTTCTTCTTTATCTCATATATCGATTTTTCTAGACAACCATCATTTTATGTCTGACAACATCTTTACATTGTTACCAATGATAAAATGTTATCTACATAAAACCTCCGAGAAACACCACCTTGTTCCATCACGTTTCCAATACACATGATTCGTTTATGCTTTGATGAATCCATAAAATGGACTATCTCATCAATTCGCAAGTACCACGAACTCAATGCTTTGTTCCAATCCATAAATGGATCAACTAAGCTTGTACTCTAAATGATCTTGCCTCTTAGCAATAATTCCTATTGCTTTCCAAGAGAGCACATTTAGATCTAGTACTGCCTCTGTGTAGATCCAGGGATCGATTTCATGTATACTAGGTCCAGAGTCCGAAGACTCACCTAGTCTTATGAATATCTCTGGTTGACCCACAACCTCCCACTACAATGGCATTCCGGTGTATTAACAGTAATAACAGTAGGTTCAGTCAGTGGTGTACCGCTACTCAGTTCTGCTGGTTTCCAGTCTTCTTCGTTATCTCTCATTTCAAAGTATCACGTCACTTTGGGCTTGTGGTACATCATATAGTCTTTCTCTAAGAACCGGGCGTTAGAATTTATAACGTCCTTCTGGTTTAACACACATCTTTTGTTCTTCTAGGATATTCTACAACCGCATTAGAATGCGCCGTTGTTTCTAGACATATCCATAGAACACAGGTAGTTCCGTATAACTCATGCTTTTACTATTTCTATAAGAGTTCCATTTCTTGTTTACGACACACCATTTCTACACTACAATGTATGGTGTAGTCATTTGGGATCAAATCCCAACCTCTGATCAGTATGCTATGCATTCCTCAGACAGGTACTTGCCTCCGCGATTAAATCGCAGGCTACAAATGGATATACCTTGATGGTTCTCCACAATTGCTTAGTGTCCATTGACTTGTCAAAACACTTGCTTTTGTGGCACATCAGGTATTCTAATCCATTTCTCGAGTAATCATTAAATGAAGTACTCGTACCTTATTGTCTGAGTAGACATAGGTCTGCATACATCAGAGTCAATCAATTCTTATACTTGTCCGGATCTTATATCTTATATCCATAAAGGATTGCTTAGTCATGTTATCTTCCAAATTAGATTCATAGGTCGGAAGGTCCACTCCTTCAACTTAATTGATCAAAATATCAATTTTCGACCTTTGAACTTCTTATTTGAATAAATATGACTTAGCATAAGAATCCACTAGTATAATTGATAAAGAAATCTGTTATTAGTAAAACGAGTTTCATACTACGGTTCGTTGCATCGTGGTGGACTCAGGATTCATCATTTATATATTGCTAGCTAATGTACCAGAATAGATAATATCTTTATTTCTTCTTATAACCATCAAATGATTAAAAGAAATAAAATATCCATTCATTAGAAATCCAGAACAAAGTACTTTCTAAAAGGTACATAAAAGCAATAACTCAAAATGAAATCTTATAAAATGTCCTCCACTGCAACTGCTGCCTCCTCTACATCATTGCCCATGTAGACTACGATTTCCTCTTATCTAAGTCGTCGGGTTTCCTGGAACCCTTGCATTTAAAATTCACATACCGTCAGTGGCTCCATATCTACACACCAGGTTCCGGTAGATAATACCACTGACTATGTTTTACGACTAAAGAAAATTTCGTACTTTCTTTGAGAGGATAATCAGACTTCCAGTACCCAGACTGTTTGCATCGAGAATTCTTGCCTCATGGCTTTCTCGTCCCATCTCGTGGTCCAAGCAACTTAGGACCACTGGGTTTCATTGCTTTCTTTTCCTTTCCCCCGATTTTGCCCTTAGGTTCAAAACCTTTGGCATTGGCTTACAAGAGCTTGCGATTTCCGTCTCAACTCGCCTAAAAGGTCAATCATCTCAAAAACGTGTTTAAGCGTTTCCTCGAAGGACTGGCCTTTATGAGTATCCTCATCGCTTCTTGTCTAGCCGCCTATGTCAATAGGCTCGGGAGGACAAAGCTCACTGAGTACAAACTTGTACTCTTCAACAGTCTGGACAATGTCTAGATCTCTATTCCAATCATTACATTCAGGGACCAGTGAGTTTAAAATCCTTAGGTATCACAAAAAGTGGGTTCAAAGCCATTTCCTAATCTATGAGCACATATATCAACAAACAATCGATTTAATCTCCGATATTATCTCCCTCAAATAATATCATTAAACCACTAATCACATCTAAAATCCCATCAGATATGGCAAGCCACGTGGTGTGGACGTTTACCAATCCAAATGATTTAGCAATTAGATTTGCTTCGGTCATACATCACTTATAGCGTAACTTCGTGGGGAAGAATACTATAATGCGTATCTAAGTGTAAACCATTACTCAGTACTAAAGTAAATCGTTTGGAACCGCTACATCACCGCAAGCCACGTGGTGTGGACGTTTACGATGATTTCACAATTCTTCACAATTCCTTATAACTGTCAACATCAATTAATCCAAAATACGTTAGTATAGCAAGCCACGTGGTGTGGACGTTTACTATACCAAGAGACTTTTATAATTGACTCCCAATTACTTGATCCATTCGATCTTATAAATCAAGACGCGGAGAATCATAAGTGAAACTCAAAGTTTCTAACCAGTGATTCACCATGCGAACAACCCTATCTCTCATAAAATGAGGGAGCCGAGCAGACAATCGATCTAGTCATCAAATGACACGAAAGTCTCTAATTTGTGTCCTCGACATGACCAAGTGGCTTTGGCTCCATTCCACTCCCCGGGGTGAGAATGAGTCGACTTGAAATCAGTTTTGGAAAGACAAATTAGGTATTGTTTGATAAACTTAATCAATGTTTCTCGTAAGAGGAATTACAAGAATTGTCCTCCAATGGCTTATCTATATGAACTTCGAAAGTTCATAAAAGTCACCAAGAGAACAGCAATGGAGACCATGGCATTGTTTCCAATCCCTCTCCCACTTAGCTTTTTATAACAAAGGGATACACTATCTAATGCATAATTAAATACACATAAGCATGCATACATGAAATAAAGCACATATTATATTATCACACAATCAAAATAATACTAGAATATTATTTTCTGACTATTATGGATTTATCGCATCTCCGTATGCTTCTTCTAGTCTTTAGTCTTCGTTCTTGAATGTTTCATGTGACGGGAATATTAATTCCAATATTTAAATCTATTTATTTTCAATTAATCCAAAAGTTACTTAATTCGAAAATTAAGTCAATCGAATATATCAAAAATAAAATTAAATATTATTAATATTTTTATTATTTTTATTTTGCTTTTCTAATTCCATTAAATCTTTAGAATCCTATCCAAAACCCACTTGGAATATTCTAGAAGATTTCCATAATGAAATAAGGAAATAAAATAATCTAGGACTCCTAATCCTTCCAAATTAATTCCTTTCCTTTTCTATTAAAAATTCCATAAAGGAATAATTTAAATAAGGAAAAATTAATTAAGGACTCTTAAAACTTTCCAAATTAATTATTTTTCTAATCCATTAAAAATTCCATAAAGGAATAATTAAATAGGAAAAATAAATTAATTATAAATTTATTCCTTTTCCTATTCCATGAAAATTCCCAAGAATAGGAATAATCAATAAGGAATAATAAATTTATTCTTTTCCTATTCCATGAGAATTCCCAAAAATAGAATACTCAAAATAGGAAAACCGAATAATTTAGGAAAGTTTGATCTTGGCGGGAGAGCACGGGTTGGGGATCCCCGCGCCCCCACCATCGATCGCCGGTCGAGAGGACACGCCACCGCCGCCGCCGCCCAGCCGGCGCACCACCGCCCTTGGTGGCATCGCGCTCGGCCGAGAGGCTTGAAGGCAGTCCCTTCTCCCTCGATCGATCCATCCCTTGGGGTCGATCATGGGGTTGATCGATCCCCGGAATCCTCCCTCTCTTCGTCTCCTCCGTCACACTTTTCCGGTCGTCGTTTCGTCCTCGATCCAACGTAAAATAAATTACAAATTTATTACTACGCTATCCGGTATCGATTCTCTACAAAACGACCTCAAACAATTTCCGGAAAAATTAAGAACAAGCATTCACCACACAAGAACAAATATTGACATCACCGAGAGTTTAATAATCAAGAGAAATATTATGACATTAATTATCAATAATTAAATCTAGCCATAATAATCGGAAATCCTGCAAGGTAGAACAATTTATCGAAAAATACCATGAACTAAAACCAACGCTCTGATACCAATTGTTGGAAATCGATATCCCGGAATTAATAAATTTAAATAAATAAATTATCTAATTAATTCCGACCGAAATCCTACGGAGATCGAATATCCGGAATTGTCAAAAAATTGCGGAACAGACAACTCCAATCGACTACCGGAACACGTACATGACCATACGAAAAAGTTACACGGGAAAAACACGAGAGAACTTGCGTGAACCCGCGAAACCCGTAGCAGCCACGCGGGGTTGCTCGCAGCAGCCCGCAGCAACCCGCAGCGAATTCCCCGTAGCAGCCCACAGCAACCCGCAGCGAGTCGCCCGACTCGCTGCTGCTGGGCGCTACGAGTCGCTGCGGGAAAACCCGTAGCTGGCAGCAGATCGCTACGGGAAAACCCGCAGCCGATCCGCGTGATCGAGCCCTAGGCTCGATCCACCTCGCGCGATCCCTTTCCAGCCGAGTCGTCGAGCCGCCGGCGGTCCGGTGGTCCGACCACCACCGCCCGGTTCGACCTCGTCTCGTGGGTCCGTTCCTCGGATCTTGGTTCAAGGTATTTTTACGATATGTAAACGATAAAATCATAAAGAGGGTTTTACGATTTACCTCGTTCTCGTTGTTCGGAAAAACGAAGAACTCAATTTGACGACCTTGAGATCTTCCGACGTATTCCTTGCACTAGCTCGGACGTCGTGTGGGCGACGATCTACCGAACTCCATGGATCTCCCTCTCTACTTTCTCTATCAAGAATTGTGATCTTCAACTTATGAGAATAGAGAAGACCATGTAGTGCTTTTATAGGCTACGTAGGGGATCTTAAGGAGGTGGAATATTGGGCTTCCAATAATAGTGATTAAATTGAGCCCAAGCCCAAATCTATTAATCCTTACTATTATTAATTAATTCTATTTTCCACTATATAAAATTAATTGCACTCCCAATATTAAACCATATTATATCAAATAATATTTCTCCGGTAGTATTATTTATTCCGTGTATTTAAGATATAAATATCCATGAATAAAATTAATTTATTGCTAATTAATTTATTCATCTCTTATATCCGAGACTAGTACCATTCAACCTTAATTATTATGCGGAACAAATCCACCTGCAGGGTTTACATAATAATTCTTTATGAACTCATCTCGGGGATATTATCAACCCTTACGGGATACACTTTCCCGTCAAGTATTCACGTCATGCCATATATAAAATATAGTGACCCAACTTAACCGGTAATTAACCAAATAATTAAATCGGTTAATTCCTTTGGTAAATCAAAGTCACTTATATTAAATATACACACCCGTGATAGTTTCGGGGATTAAGAATAAAATACTCTGAGACTTGAATCGATTATCGCCGGCAATACTAATCGATAAATCTCAAATGATCCGCCCAATACACCAAGTGTACAAGTGTGATAAAATAATCAAGAAAGATCATTTTCTCTCTCACACAACGACTATACCGATGGATTGGTCCGTGTCCATCTAGGTCGTGAGCAACTGTTCGATTAAATACGAGTAACCGATAGTATGATCTTCTGTGTGTCCATACACACCATACTAACTACAACGTATAAAATCCAGGACTATAATTTGCATATATTTAATTATAAATATTTAAACGCAAATAATTGTTTATTTAATTAAATAGATTAGTGGCAATGGATTGTGAGTTTCCGTTACTTAAATCTAGACATTAAGTACACAACTCCAACACTCGCAACAAGCCTAGCCTTGAAGGTTTACACCTTCCCGTCAGACCCTTTCTTCCATCTTGTACACCCACTTGCAACCAATGGCTTTTACACCTTTGGGCGGTGCTACAAGATCCCAGACATGATTTGAATCCAAAGATTCAATCTCATATTTCATCGTCTTTTGCCAAAACTGAGCATCTTGATCTTTCAGCGTCTCGTTATAGATCCAGGGGTCGGCTTCATATTCTCTAGGTAACGAGTCCGAAGACTCTCCTATAAACATGAACCTGTCGGGTTGTCTAACAACCCTCCCACTACGACGACGCTCCGGTGTATCTTTAAAGACTAAAGATTACAGTAGTGAACTACTCAGTTAGGCTGGTTCTAAGTCTTGATCAGTCCCTCTAAGCAAATAAAGTATTACTCTACTCTTGGGCTTGTGATCTTGCATATATATATATAGTCCATGTCTAAGAACCGAACATTGATGCAATCAATGAACATCTGGTCCTTCGGACTATATTACATATCTCAATTCGTTTTCTTAGGGTATCCTATAAACACCGAATATCAGTACAACTTTCCAAAGGAATCAAGTTCAGGATAAACGCCGCTGTTTCCAAGGCATATCCCAAAACGAATTATGTAACTCCGAATAACTTATTGTCTACTTTCCCATATCTATAAGAGTCCTATTCCTTCTTTACAACACATTATTTTGCCGAGGCATAAATGGTGTATTCTGTTGGGAGTTAATCCCATTTTCTGATAAGTATGCCTTACTCTTCAAAGAGGTCTGCATATATCAGAGCGAATCAACTCTAGTACTTTCTTGGATCTTTTCCCTTTAACTGTAAAGGGTTGCTTGGTCATTTAAACTTCCAAGTATGATTCGAAGGTTGGAAGGTCCTTTCCTTCAACCTAGCTGAGAAGTCCATCAGCTTTCACCCTTTGAATCGTACTCAAGTTAAAATGATCTATCCTAAGATTCCATAAGTACATTTGATTCATCTAGAAGGATCTTTACTCTTATTGGGGTTCGACAATGTGTTATTAGCTCCGGTCTGTTGCATCGTGGAAGAACACGGATTTAGTATTAAATTGTCTATCAATGTACCAGAATAGATAATATCCCCGTTTCCTACTCAGAAAAGTATGAAACTATCAGAAGAAACGAAATATCCATTCTAAGCCAATTTAGAAATCTGAAATGAAATTTCTTTCTAAATGCCGGCACATAAAGACAATTTATTAGAACTAAAATCCTACGGTTTAAAACCATTTAACATCTCCCACTGCAACGACTGTTACCTTAACAGTATTGCCCATGTAGGTTATTACTTCTTCCTTTCTAAGTCTCCAGGTTTCCTGGAACCCCCGCATTTAAGTGCAGACATGATTAGTGGTTTCCGTATCCACACACCAGGTTCTGGTAGATAACACCACTAAACATGTTTCGGTGACTAAGGAGAAGTTAACTTCTAGTTGCTTTGAGAGGACAATCAAAACTCCCAGTATCCAGACTGCTTACAACGGAAGCACTTGCCCCTTGGGCTTGCTTGTCCCATTCCGTGGTCCAGATATATTAGGCCCACTGGGTTTCCGTATATGCTTCTTCTTCCTTTTGCCGCCCGAAGGCCAGGAAGAGCCAATTTATCAGCCACAAGTGTTTTGAGAGCCCTTAAAGATTCCCTCAGCCGCTTGAAGTTCAACCAGGAGCTCCGCCATTGAATAAGACCTCTTATCCATGTTATGGTTTAGGCGGAACTGCTCAAAACTTCTCGGCAGAGACTGGAGCACAAAATCAACCTGGGTTACCCCATTGATAATTGTTCCCAGAATCTCTATCTCATTAAGATAGCCCATCATTCTAAGAACGTGATCCCTCACGGGCGTTCTTTCCGACATGATGGCCGTCATGAGTTGCCTCATTTCACTTTGTCCGGTTGTCCTGTCCTGATAACCAAAAACTTCTTGAGGTTAAGCATCATATCATAGGTAATGGTCATGGCATGATCCTGATGTCGCAACACATTTGACATGAAAACCATAATGTTGCTTCGCGTCATCTCATAGCCTTGATCCATTTCCAATGAGCTTCCTTTCCTCAGTAGTGGAAGCATCATTTGGTTCAGCAGGTCAATTGACTTGGAGTACATATTTGTACTCCTCTGCAGTTAGGACAATGTCCAAGTTTCTTTTCCAATCCATACAATCAGGTTCAGTGAGTTTGTTGACTTTTAATGGGAATAATACCATATAAAACAAACAATGAGTTTAATTCGATATCATTTCCCTCAAGTGATATCATTAAACTACCAATCATTTCCAAAATCTCATCAGACATAGCAAGCCACGTTCTTGTGGACGTTTACTAGTCCAAATGATTTTATGATTGGATTTCACTTCGGTTGTACATCATTATAGCAGTGAATCCGATGGGGAGGATACTATAAAGCGTACCTAAGTGTGTACCATTTCTCAGTACTAAGTCCGCCGCTCGGGAACCACATGTCCACCGCAAGCCACGTTCTTGTGGACGTTTACGTTGACATGCGGTCCTCCACGACTTTCTATAACTGTCAAGCCTCAATTAATCCCAAAGATCCGTTTCCATTTATCAAGCCACGTTCTTGTGGACGTTTACTAAAACAAACAACTTTATTAATTGAATCTCACTTATTTAAATGTTATAGAATCTTAATTAACCCAAAGTACCGTTTCCATTTAGCAAGCCACGATAGTTTGGACGTTTACTAAAACAAACAACTTTGTTAATTGATTCTTACATTTATTAAATTTCACAATTTATTAATCAAAACTTGATATCTCGTAAGTGAAACTCGAAGTTTCTAACCAGCGATCAATCATGCAATTGAGCCCTATCTCTCACAAGGCGAGGGAGCCAACCAGACAATCGATCTAGTCATCGAATGACTCGAAAGTCTCTAATCTGTGTCATCGACATAACCAAGCGCTTTGGCTCCATTCCACTCCCCGGGGTGAGAATGAGTCGAGTTGAAATTAGTATTTGAATGACAGATTAGGCATTGCTTTTGAGAAATATAATCGTTCAATTTTATAAGTGGATTTTAAATTCGAATTTTGATCCAGTGATATCCGTGTGTCGACTTTATCCGATAGGGAGGATGACACTAAAGCCAACTCGTAAGTGACACACATCACTTATCAAAACAGAGAATGGAGACCGCGGGATTGTTTCCAATCCCTCTCCCACTTAGTATTTTACGAAAGGGATAAACATGCATAAATAATTTAAGCATAATAAAAGCACGTAAACACATATAAAGCATTTAACGTGGCCCGATTATTATGGCCTTAAAATCTTGAATGCACGTCTTCTCGGATCTTCGTCTCGTTGCTCGTCTCGGTCTCGATCCACCACCGACTCGTCTAAGTGCCAAGAGACCAACCCCTCCCATTGGAGTATCGTCCCAGCCCTCGACAAGCGATCCGTGATGTCCGTCGAACCCCCGCGGCGCTGCTGCCAAACCTAGGGCAGCGGGCGCTGCCCTATATCCAGCGCTCGCTGGAGAAGCTCCGGGCAGCGGGCGCTGCCCCAGCTCCAGCGGGCGCTGTTCGTGCACAGCAGCCTGCGGGTTCGACTTCTCGACCCTCGTTCGTCCGGCCTTCGATCTTCTCTCGATTCACCAAGTAGCAGGAACATTACATAAGTAAAAACTACTACTTCTGGCTGTTGGAAATCGACTACCCGGGATGCGTTCGTTCGATCACTCGAACATCCGAACGATCCCAGTCAACCTCCAGGTCCGTTACTCCGTTCACTTTCCCAGCCCGTGCCCCGATTCACGCCCAACCATTGCCCCGAAGGACAACCGCGCGAGCCGGAGCGGGATGCCCGAAAAACAGCGAAACGGCGGTTGCCGTTTAGGAAACGGCGGTCGCCGTTTGCCCTTCAGCAGCGCGAACAGCAGCGCAACCTGCTGTTCCGGGCTCGTTTCCGGGCCGTTTTTCCTCTTCCGACTACCGATTCGGAGGTCCTAGAACCCCCAGTAATCGAGGAATACAACCCACGACTCCCGGAACCCGATCTTTGTTCAATGTATGATTAACGAGACAAATTGAGATCAAATGAATTGCGGAATTAAAGATCCGATCTCATACCTTAGCGGTCGAATTGTTGAGACCTTAGCGATTGCTAGCGTATGGGCAACGATCCGTTGGGTCTACCTTTTCTGCTCTCTCTTTATCTACCAGCGTAATATTCTTTTTCTCTCTGAGAGAAAAATATTAGCGCTATACAATTTATTTTTACAGAGAAAATGTTTTTGCGCTAACGCAATAATTTTCTCAGAAAAATAAAAAGCTGCGGATTGTAGGTTTAGGAGAGGGCAAGGGGGGATATTTATAGAGTTACACTAGGGACCTCTTAGGTAAATTAATTAGGGGCTAAAATGAAATATTAATTAACTTGGAATACTTAAAAGCAATTCCTTAATTAATCGATTTCAATTTTAATTATTATTCATTCCACTAAAAAATAATAATTGAATTCCCGAAATTAATTTAATATTATATCAACAATAATATTTCCGCCGAATTACATATACGACTTTCCCCGTGTTTAAGATATCGAATGTCCACGAATTAATTTCAATTACTAATAATTAAATTAATTTGTTTCTTATTATCCGAGACTAGTACCACTCATCCTTATTATCATGTGGAACAAATCCACCTGCAGGGTTTACATGATAAACTTTATGAGCTCATCTCGGGGACATCATCAACCCGATAAACGGGACACGGTTTCCTGTCTATAATCTATAGCATGCCGTGTGCACAATTACGATTCCCAATTTACCGAGAATCTCGACTAATCAATTAGTCTCACTCATTGGCACATTAATGAACCGAGAATTGGACACACGCACCTATAATTATATAGGGATTAGGAATTCGTATATCCGTAATATCTGAGGTCTAGTTCGATTACTTCGATTAGTATAAATCGAACGCCCTCCCGTGGTCCTGCTCAATACACCAAGTGTACGAGTGTAACATAATAGTCAAGACCAACTATTACCCAGTCACACTACGACGTACCGATGGATTGTCCCTGTCCATCTAAGTCGTGAGCTTCTGTTCGATAGTATACGAGTAACCGACAGTATGATCTTCCGCGTGTCTCCTCACGCCATGCTGTCTACAACGTATATATCTAGGACTATTGCATTCAAGTACATGACGGACAAAATGCCGACAGTTTGATTAATAGATAATAAAACACAGATAAGGAGTTCCATATTGTCACTAAACTAGAAATTTAGAATATAACTCCATCACCGACATCGATCCTATACACTGTGATCGATCCTATACATCCGGATTCAACGAAAAACGAAATAAAACCTAAACGACTCAACCCGTCGTTTTAACTATTACAAACAAGCAACGGTGTAAAAACCAAAACGATCTCGACAAGCCCGAGAGTTTAAAAAACCACAAAACATACATCACAATCACATGGCCATAATAATCGGTTTCGAACCTGCAAAACAAATCTCGCAAAAGTACAACGAATCGACAAAACCGGCTCTGATACCAATTGTTGGAAATCGACTACCCGTGACGTGTTCGTTCGGTCGCTCGAACATCCGAACACGCCCAATCTGATGGAGTAGTATACTTAATGTCTAGATTTGAGTATTCTGAACTCTATGTACACTTTCATTTACCTATTTATAATAAACATTCATTTGCTGTTAATTATTATTAATTAAATAAATGCAAATTATAGTCCTGGATTTCATACGTTGTAGTTAGTATGGTGTGCATGGGCACACAGAAGATCATACTATCGGTTACTCGTATTTAATCAAACAGATGCTCACGACCTAGATGGACACGGACCAATCCATCGGTATAGTCGTTGTGTGAAAGAGAAAATAATTTATCTTAATTATTTTATCACACTTGTACACTTGGTGTATTGAGCGGATCGCTTGAGACTTATCAATTAGGATTGCTCTGTGATAATTGATTTAAGTCTCTGAGTATTTTATTCTTAATCCCTGAAACAATTGCGGGTGTGTATATTTAATATAAGTGACTTTGATTTTCCAAAGGAATTAACCGATTTAATTATTGGGTTAATTACCGGTTAAGTTGGGTCACTATATTTTATATATGGCATGCCGTGAATTCTTGAAGGGACAGTGTATCCCGGAAGGGTTGATAATATCCCCGAGATGAGCTCATAAGGATTTATTATGTAAACCTCGCGAGTGGATTTGTTCCCGCATAATAAATAAGGTTGAGTGGTACTATTCTCGGATATAAGAGATGAATAAATTTATTAAGCAATAAATAAATTTTATTCATGGATATTTAAATCTTAAATACACGGAATAAATAATATTAACCGGAGAAATATTATTCGATATAATATGGTTTAATATTGGGAGTGCAATTAATTTATATAGTAGAAAATAAATTAATTAATATTGATAACGATTAATGGACTTGAGCATTGGGCTCAATTTAATCTTCAATATTAGAAGCCTAATATTCCACCTCCTTTTGATCCCCTACGTAGCCTATAAAAGCACTACATGGCCTTCATAAATTAACAAGACAAGAATATCATTATTTGATAGTTCTAGAGAGTTGAAGGAGATCCATAAGGAGTTCGATAGATCGTCGCCCACCCGACGTTCGAACGAAGTGCAAGGAATACGTGGGAAGATTCAAAGGTGTTTGATTTCGTTTCTCCGAACAACGAATCGAAGGTATAATATCTAAACTCCCTCGATATTTAATTGATTCGATTTATCGTGAAATACCGTAGAACGCAAGATCCGAAAGTTCGAACCCGGATTAGATGAACGATCACGCGGTGGTGGCGAAGCCACCGGACCGCGGGATCGCCCGCTAAGGTTTCGGCAGGGCGAGGAGTCGAACCCTCGGCTGGAGCCGAGGGCTTGCGATCGATCATCGAGATCGATCGCTGGGCACGGGCTGGTGCCGTGCCCGACCCCACCACGATGGTGGGGACCTCCCATGCGGCGGCGAGTCGCCGGACTCGCCGCGGGGCTGCTGTGAGCAGCCCACACCAACCGATCGCGGCGGCGCGATCGGGATCGCATGAACCCCGCGACGCGGGGGTTCGGTCGGGGGCAGCCGTGCGCCTTCGGGTGCATGGTTTCCTCGGCTGGACTCCGGCGCGTTCGTCGGCGTTCGTGTGATCTCCGGCGAAGGGTTTGATCGGGTTATTGGTTTCCGCATAATTTTAATAACCCGGGATGTCAAATCTTAACAATTGGTATCAGAGCGTGGTTTACGTTCGCGGTATTTTCGATAAAATTGTTCTACCTTGCAGGGTTCCGACTATTATGGCTTGATGATTATTCGTTTAATTTATTTTTGTCATGATTGTTGGTTTTATTAAACTCTCGGACATGTCGAGATTCGTTTTTGGTGGTGAATGCTTGTAATAGTAAAAATTCGGGGGTTGACCGAATTTAGGATTTATTATTATTGTTCTATCTTTTTTCGGAAATTGTATAGGGTCGATTTCATGTATAGAATCGATACCGGATAGTGTAAAATTAAATTGTAATTTATTTTGCGTTGGATTGATGCCGAGACGACCGCCGGAGAAGACATGTGACGAAGGAGATGATCGAGAGGGTGAACGGGACAAGGATCGACCATCCCCATGGTCGATCCATGAGGATCGATCGACCCTAGCCGGAAGAGGGGCTGCCCGCGGGATTTCCGGCCACGCCAGCCACCAAGGGAGGTGGCGCGTGGGCTGGGCGGCGGCGGCACCTAGGCGAAGGTCGATGGTGGCGCGGGGATCCCCACCCCGCGCTATCCCGGTCCGGTGATTCTACTTTCCTAATTAATTCGTTTTTCCTATTTGAGTTTTCCTTTTTTTGGGAATTCTCATGGATTAGGTAAAGAATTAATTGGAATTAATTTTATTTCCTTATTCTATTATGGAAGTCTTCTAGAGTATTCCGAGTTCTACTTGGAATAGGATCCTAGAGATTTAATAGAATTGGAAAGGAATAAAAGTTAATTTAGGATTGATTTATTTCCTAATTGATTATTCCTATTTTATGGGAATTTTCATAGTAATGGAAATTAATTAATCTTGGAATGTAGAAGAGTCCCAAATTATTTTATTTCCTTATTTCATTATAGAAGTCTTCTAGAATATTCCAAGTGGGTCTTGGATAGATTATTCTAGAGATTTAATGAAGTAGAAAAGGAAAATAAAATAAATAAAAAATATTAATAATATTTAATTTAATTTTTGATTTATTCAATTGACTTAATTATTATTAATTAAGTATCTTTTGGATTTATTAAAAATAAATAGATTTAAATATTGAAAATTAATATTCTCGTCACATGGAGCATTCAAGAACGAAGACTGAAGACTAGAAGATGCGTACGGAGATGGAGTAAAGCCATAATAGTCAAAAAATAATATTCTAGTATTATTTTGACTATGTGATAATACTATGTGCTTTATTACTTGTATGCATGCTATATGTGTTTATTTTATGCACTAGATAGCGTATCCCTTTATTGTAAAAAGCTAAGTGGGAGAGGGTATGGAAACATACCCATGGTCTCCATTGCTGCTCTCTTGGTGACTTTTATAAACTTTTGAAGTTTATATAGATAAGTTATTGGAGGAGAGTTCTTGTAATTATTCTTACGAGAAACATTGATTAAGTTTATCAAACAATGCCTAATTTGTCTTTCCAAAGCTGATTTCAAGTCGACTCATTCTCGCCCCGGGGAGTGGAATGGAGCCAGAGCCACTTGGTCATGTAGAGGACACAAATTAGAGACCTTCGTACCATTCTTTGATAGATGGATCGATTTTCTGCTCGGCTCCCTCATTTATGAGAGATAGGGTTGTTCGCATGGTGAATCACTGGTTAGAAACTTCGAGTTTCACTTATGATTCTCCACGTCTTGATTTACAAGATTGAATGGATCAAGTAATTGGGCGTCAATTATAAAAGTCTCTTGGTGTAGTAAACGTCCACACCACGTGGCTTGCTATGCTGACGGATTTTGGATTAATTGATGTAGACAGTTGTAAGAAATTGTGAAGAGTTGTGAAGTTATCGTAAACGTCCACACCACGTGGCTTGCGGTAATGTAGCAATTCCAAGCGATTTATTTTGGTGCTGAGTAATGGTTTACACTTAGATACGCCTTATAGTATTCCTCCCCACGAGGTTCCGCTATAAGTGATGTATGACCAAAGAAAATCTAATTGCTAAGTCATTTGGGTGGGTAAACGTCCACACCACGTGGCTTGCCTTACCTGATGGGATTTTAGAGGCGATTAGTGATTTAATGATATTATTTAAGGGAGATAATATCGGATATTAAATTGTTTGTTTGTTTTATGTGCTTATAGGTTAAGAATGACTGTGACCCCACTTTGTGATATACTTAAAGATGAAAACTCACTTGTTCCATATAGTAATGGTTGGGAACGAAATCTGGACATTGTCCAGACTGTTGAGCCTTCTATATCCACAGTTGTTGTCCCAACTCATGAGGACATTTGGAATGACCTCAGAATGATGTTGAAACATAGTGTGGAAGCCGGACAAGAAGTGATTGACATACTCTATAAATTCAGTCCTCTTGAGGAATCATTTAAAAACGATTTCAAAAGAGCGGAACTTATAAGTATGGTCAGAAAATCACAAGCTCTTGTGGCTAAGATGGAAGTGCAAGCAAAGAAGCCCAGTGGTTCCAAACCACGGAATGGGAAGAGCAAGCCACGAGGCAAGTGCTATCGATGCAAGCAGTCTGGGCACTGGAGGTCTGATTGTCCTCTCATCAAAAGTACGAAATTTTCCTTAGTCACTGAAACATTATCAGTGGTGTTATCTACCAGCACGTGGTGTGTAGATACGGGGGCCACTGATCATGTCTGCAATTCATTGCAGGGGTTCCAGGAAACCCGGAGACTTAGAGAGGGAGAGATTGTGGTGTACATGGGCAATGCCGCGAGGGTGGCGGTTGTTGCAGTGGGAGACGTTCACTTACGCTTAGTAGTGATAGGGTTTTAGTTTTACATAATTGTCTTTATGTACCCAACTTTAGAAAGAATTTAATTTCGGTTTCTAAACTTATTATGAATGGATATTCTGTTTCTTTTGACCACTCGGTGATCATAAGAAGAAATAGTGAGATTATCTGTTCTGGTACATTAGTAGATGATTTGTATGTGCTAAACCCTGAGTCTAACACGATACAACTAACCGAGAGTAATAACACATCTACGAACACCAATAAGAGAAAGGAACTTTCTAAGATGAATCAATTATACTTGTGGCATCTGAGGCTAGGTCATATAAACTCGAATAGGCTTCAAAGGTTGAAAGCTGATGGTCTAATCAGCGATGTTGAAGGAGAGGACCTTCCAACCTGCGAATCCTGTTTAGAGGGTAAAATGACCAAGCGTCCTTTTTCTGGTAAAGGACGAAGAGCTGAACAAGTATTGGATTTGATTCACTCTGATGTATGCGGACCTATGTCTACTCAGGCAAGGGGAGGGTACGAGTACTTCATCACTTTCACTGATGATTACTCAAGATATGGATATGTATACCTGATGAGCCGCAAGAGCGAATCTTTTGGCAAGTTCAAAGAATTCAAGGCTCTTGTGGAGAACCTTCGTGGTAAGTCCATAAAGTGCCTGCGATCTGATCGCGGAGGCGAGTACCTGTCTGGAGAATTCAAGGCATACTTGGCAGAGAATGGGATTGAATCCCAACTGACTTCACCATATACTCCCCAGCAGAATGGTGTGTCAGAAAGAAGGAATAGGACTCTTATGGAAATGGTGTGATCAATGATGAGTTACTCGGACTTACCTATTATGTTCTGGGGACATGCCTTGGAAACGGCGGCGTATATCTTGAATAGGGTTCCAACCAAAACGATACCAACAACACCCATGGAATTGTGGAGTGGGCGCAAGCCTAACTTGAGACACATTCGGATCTGGGGTTGTGATAGAGAGCGGAAGGCAGGGGTGGGCCTCGACCATGGCTCGTCTATTGGCGTCGAGATCGGGCTTAGGCCTGTTGTAGGCCTGGAATTTTTATCAATTATTATTCAATTTATTTTAGTTTATTTTATATTTATTCCTTTTTTAATTAGAGTCCTTATTAGGTTTTGATTCTAGGTTTGGTAGGTGTGAAATTAGTATTTAAAGGTTGTTTTAGGGTTCTGAGATTTTATTACGTGAGTTTTGGAATAGAAATTGAGCCTTAGGCTGGCAAACGATTTTCGTTTGATTTTTGATATTTAACAATTGGTCCGATCTGCCGGATCCCGATCTCGACACCATGACCATCGCACGAACAACCACGGAAAGGCTAGACAAACTGGAGTCTGATCAAGCAGCAATGAAAAAGGAGATGGCTGCAGAATTTACTACCCTCAAGACCATGCTGGGAGACATCACGCACAAGCTGCAGCAACTACATCCATCAAATTCCGACTCGTCAACGGGTGAAAATTCAGAAACGCGGGAAGCGTCAAAACCAACTGGTCCTCCTCCTCAACTTCCCGTTTTTGACGGGACTGATCCGATCGGTTGGCTTTGTCGTGCCAACCAGCAATTCGAGATTCAATTCACAGGACCGGAGGCGAAGGTGGCAACAACTGTGATATCGATGGAGGGATCAGCCCTTTATTGGGCAAATTGGTATCGATCACGTCGACCAGGCCTCACGTGGGAGGAGTTCTCGGCAGCTTTGGTCGCTCGTTTTGATACCAGGTTTAAAGGCAGCCCGTATGAGCGACTAGCGGACATAAAACAGACGAAGGGTGTGGACGAGTATGCAACTTTGTTTGTGCAGTTGGCAAGCCAGGTACCTGGGCTCTCTGATGATCACTACCTTGGGTATTTCATGAAGGGGTTGAAGGATTCCATACGTAGTTCACTTAGGTTACTGCGTCCAGAAGATCTGGAAACGGCCATGGAACTAGCAAGGGATGTGGAAGATAATTTGGTGGTGCAGGCAGGCATAGTCACCGGCCCAGCGGGAGGTGATTCAGTCAGTCACATGACTCGGCTGATCGACCACTCAACGACTAATACTTCGACAGCCTCGGAGGAGTCGACTACGCACTCACGCTTCTCTGGTCTCACATCGAACGAGATAGCCGACTTGCGAGCGAAAGGATTATGCTTCAAGTGCCGCAAGACTTACACACCAGGCCATGGGAGAGTCTGTCCTCTCAAAGAGCTGCGAGTGTTGCTCGTGGAGCCGAATGAGGAAGTAGACTTGCGTAATTATGAGTATTACGAAACCACTGGCCAAGATGAAGTAACAGAACAGGAGAACGTTTTTCAACCTTGGGGACAAGGTTGATTTGAAGAGGGATAGAGTTGATAGAGAGCGGAAGGCAGGGGTGGGCCTCGACCATGGCTCGTCTATTGGCGTCGAGATCGGGCTTAGGCCTGTTGTAGGCCTGGAATTTTTATCAATTATTATTCAATTTATTTTAGTTTATTTTATATTTATTCCTTTTTTAATTAGAGTCCTTATTAGGTTTTGATTCTAGGTTTGGTAGGTGTGAAATTAGTATTTAAAGGTTGTTTTAGGGTTCTGAGATTTTATTACGTGAGTTTTGGAATAGAAATTGAGCCTTAGGCTGGCAAACGATTTTCGTTTGATTTTTGATATTTAACAGGTTGTCCAGCACATGTGTTGCGACAAGGTGCCGATAAGTTAGAACCTAGATCAGAATTACGGCTGTTTGTAGGATACCCGAAAGGAACTAAAGGTGGCATGTTCTATAGTCCTAAGGACCAGAAGATCGTTATAAGTACTAACGCTCGGTTCTTAGAGGAAGACAATATCATGGACCACAAGCCCAAAAGTGACATAATACTCGATGAGTTGAAAGGAGACAAGGAAGACTTAGATACAGCCGAACCGAGTGTAGATACACCACTAGAACCTGCACCTAATACTGTCACTGTTAATACACCGGAACGCCGTCGTAGTGGTAGGGTTGTTAAACAACCAGATAGATGGATTGGACTGGGTGAGTCTTCGGACTCTGGACCTGGAGTTCATGAAATCGATCCCTGGACCTATGATGAGGCGGTACAAGATATAGATGCGCCTTCTTGGAAGAAAGCGATGAAATCCGAAATAGAATCTATGGATTCTAATAAAGTCTGGGATCTTGTAGAACCACCAAACGGCGTAAAGCCAATTGGGTGTAAATGGGTCTACAAGAGAAAGAGAGGATCTGACGGAAAGGTTGAAACCTTTAAAGCTCGGCTTGTTGCGAAAGGATATACTCAGAAAGAGGGAATCGATTATGAGGAGACCTTCTCGCCGGTAGCCAAGATAAAGTCGATCCGGATTCTCCTATCCATAGCAGCTCATATGGATTATGAGGTGTGGCAAATGGATGTCAAGACAGCTTTCCTAAATGGAAGTCTTGACGAGACGATTTATATGAAACAGCCAGAAGGATTCATTGCTAAGGGGCGAGATCATCTAGTGTGCAAGCTTAATCGATCCATTTATGGATTGAAACAAGCCTCGAGATCGTGGAACCTGCGGTTTGATGAAGTAGTCCAATCTTTTGGATTCATTCAAAGCATGGACGAATCGTGTGTGTATTGGAAACGTGATGGAAAGAAGGTGGTGTTCCTCGTGCTTTATGTAGACGACATACTTCTCATTGGCAACAGTGTAAAGATGTTATCATACATAAAGGGATGGTTGTCTAGACAATTCGATATGAAAGATTTGGGAGAAGTTGGACATGTTCTAGGGATCAAGGTTATAAGGGATCGCCGGAATAGAACATTGTACCTTTCCCAGCAATCTTACATAAACACGATTCTAGCTCGTTTTAACATGCAAGATTCCTAGAAGGGTGATCTGCCCTTCAGTAAAGGAACTTATCTTTCTAAGGAGATGTGTCCTCAGACACAGAAGGAGAAAGATGAAATGAGAGCGGTTCCCTACGCTTCGGCTGTGGGAAGCTTAATGTATGCAATGTTATGTACGAGGCCTGATATCTGTTATGCGGTTGGCATAGTGGCAAGATATCAGAGTAATCCTGGAAAGGCTCATTGGACTGCCGTAAAGAGCATTTTCAAGTATTTGCGAAATACTAAGGATTATGTTCTGAGATACGGAGCAGACAATCTGATTCCTTTGGGTTACACAGATTCGGATTTCCAAGCTGATAAGGACCGGCGAAATTCAACATCAGGCTATGTGTACACTTTGGGAGGTGGAGCCGTATCATGGAAGAGTGTTAAGCAAAAGTGCATTTCAGACTCTACCATGGAAGCTGAATATGTTGCAGCCTCAGAGGCAGCGAAAGAGTCAGTTTGGTTCCTTAATTTCCTCCAGGACTTAGATGTGATTCCGAGTTTGCCCAAGGCTATGACAATTTATTGTGACAATAGCGGTGCAGTGGCAAACAGTAAGGAACCACGGTCCCATAGTGCTACGAAACACATAGAGCGCATGTACCACCTGATTCGAGACATCGTCAAGAGGGGCGATGCAGTAGTCACCAAGATAGCTTCGGAGGACAACCTAGCGGACCCTTTCACCAAGATACTTCCTAAGGAAGTATATTTCAAGCACTTGGAGGGTTTGGGAGTCAGAAGTTTGGAAGATAAGACTAGACCTTAGTATAAGTGGGAGATTGATGAAGTAGTATACTTAATGTCTAGATTTGAGTATTCTGAACTCTATGTACACTTTCATTTACCTATTTATAATAAACATTCATTTGCTGTTAATTATTATTAATTAAATAAATGCAAATTATAGTCCTGGATTTCATACGTTGTAGTTAGTATGGTGTGCATGGGCACACAGAAGATCATACTATCGGTTACTCGTATTTAATCGAACAGATGCTCACGACCTAGATGGACACGGACCAATCCATCGGTATAGTCGTTGTGTGAAAGAGAAAATAATTTATCTTAATTATTTTATCCCACTTGTACACTTGGTGTATTGAGCGGATCGCTTGAGACTTATCAATTAGGATTGCTCTGTGATAATTGATTTAAGTCTCGGAGTATTTTATTCTTAATCCCTGAAACAATTGCGGGTGTGTATATTTAATATAAGTGACTTTGATTTTCCAAAGGAATTAACCGATTTAATTATTGGGTTAATTACCGGTTAAGTTGGGTCACTATATTTTATATATGGCATGCCGTGAATTCTTGAAGGGACAGTGTATCCCGGAAGGGTTGATAATATCCCCGAGATGAGCTCATAAGGATTTATTATGTAAACCTCGCGAGTGGATTTGTTCCCGCATAATAAATAAGGTTGAGTGGTACGATTCTCGGATATAAGAGATGAATAAATTTATTAAGCAATAAATAAATTTTATTCATGGATATTTAAATCTTAAATACACGGAATAAATAATACTAACCAGAGAAATATTATTCGATATAATATGGTTTAATATTGGGAGTGCAATTAATTTATATAGTGGAAAATAAATTAATTAATATTGATAAGGATTAATGGACTTGAGCATTGGGCTCAATTTAATCTTCAATATTAGAAGCCCAATATTCCACCTCCTTTTGATCCCCTACGTAGCCTATAAAAGCACTACATGGACTTCATAAATTAACAAGACAAGAATATCATTATTTGATAGTTCTAGAGAGTTGAAGGAGATCCAAAAGGAGTTCGATAGATCGTCGCCTACCCGACGTTCGAACGAAGTGCAAGGAATACGTGGGAATATTCAAAGGTGTTTGATTTCGTTTCTCCGAACAACGAATCGAAGGTATAATATCTAAACTCCCTCGATATTTAATTGATTTGATTTATCGTGAAATACCGTAGAACGCAAGATCCGAAAGTTCGAACCCGGATTAGACGAACGATCACGCGGTGGTGGCGAAGCCACCGGACCGCGGGATCGCCCGCTAGGGTTTCGGCGGGGCGAGGAGTCGAACCCTCGGCTGGAGCCGAGGGCTTGCGATCGATCATCGAGATCGATCGCTGGGCACGGGCTGGTGTCGTGCCCGACCCCACCACGATGGTGGGGACCTCCCATGCAGCGGCGAGTCGCCGGACTCGCCGCGGGGCTGCTGTGAGCAGCCCACCCCAACCGATCGCGGCGGCGCGATCGGGATCGCATGAACCCCGCGACGCGGGGGTTCGGTCGGGGGCAGCCGTGCGCCTTCGGGTGCATGGTTTCCTCGGCTGGACTCCGGCGCGTTCGTCGGCGTTCGTGTGATCTCCGGCGAAGGGTTTGATCGGGTTATTGGTTTCCGCATAATTTTAATAACCCGGGATGTCAAATTCCAACACAGTCAACCTCATGTGACAGCTCTATGCTGACGACGAAGCCCCGCAACCGATTCACGCCCAGCCGCCGCGCACGAGGCGCAACCGCGCAAACCGGATGCTGCCTGCTGCAGCCAGCGGCCGCTGTTCACGTTCAGCGGCCGCTGCTCCGCCACCAGCGGGCGCTGGAGAGGCCCTTGGCAGTGAGCGCTGCCTGGGTTCCAGCGGGCGCTGCTCGTGACGAACAGCAGCGCGCTGCTGCTGTTCCGGGCTCGTTTCCGGTCCGTTTTTCCTCTTCCGACCACCGATCCGGAGGTCCTTGACCCCCAGTAGTCGAGGAACACATACCACGACTCCCGAAACCCGATCGTTCGTCCGATATATTTTTAACGAATTTAGAGATCGAATATTGCGGAATTAGGGTTCGATCTCATACCTTTGTCGCGTGATTCGGAGAAGCCGAATTGTTGAAACCTTAGACGTTTCTAGCGTATGCCTCTTCCCCGATTCCAGCCGTTGTGTTGGAAATCGATATCCCGGAATTAATAAATTAATTAAAATTAATTATCTAATTAATTCCGACCGAAATCCTTTGGAGATCGAATATCCGGAGTTGTCAAATTGCGGAACGACAATTCCAATCGACTCCCGGTTGCCGGAACATCCCGCCACGAACCACCGCGAAGCCGGACTCAACCAAACAAGCCGCCGCGGGGATAGCCGGCGGCTGTCCGGTCGAGCCCTCGCGTGGGGCTCGCGGCTGTCCTTGGCAGCCGCCTAGGGCTGCTCGTAGCAGCCCCCTTTCATGCCCAGCTGCCCCACGGTGATCGCACGCCCAGCCACGGCGAACCGTGGCTAGCGATCACCACCAGCCCGCCACCGCGCGAGCGGTGGTCCTGCCGCGCGAGCGGCGACCAGCCCGTGCGAGCGGTGCTCGCACCGTGCGAGCGGCTGCTCCAGCAGCCCGCTGGACATGCCGGAAACCCACACGGAACAGCCCCCTTTCATCGGACCCTCCGCCACGGCCAAACCGCGGCTGCCCGATGGAGGCGTGCGCTCGCAACCGTGCGAGCGTTAGGGTTTCACGCCCTTCGACCCCTCCTAGGCGAGCCGACGATCCGCCGGCGGTCCGGTGGTCTTCGACCACCACCGCCCGGTTCGTCCTCGTCTTGGGTCTCGTTCTCGGATCTTGGTTCATGATATTTTCACGATAATTAAACGATAAAATCATAAAGAGGGTTTTACGATTTACCTCGTTCTCGTTGTTCGGAGAAACGTAGAACTCAATTTGATGACCTTTGAGATCTTCCCACGTATTCCTTGCACTAGCCCGGACGTCGTGTGGGCGACGATCTACCGAACTCCATGGATCTCCTTCACGAACTCTCTAGACTAATCAAGTATGATTATCTTGTCTTGTCAAATTGTGAAGACCATGTAGTGCTTTTATAGGCTACGTAGGGGATCTTAAGGAGGTGGAATATTGGGCTTCCAATAATAGTGATTAAATTGAGCCCAAGCCCAAATCTATTAATCCTTACTATTATTAATTAATTCTATTTGCCACTATATAAAATTAATTGCACTCCCAATATTAAACCATATTATATCAAATAATATTTCTCCGGTAGTATTATTTATTCCGTGTATTTAAGATATAAATATCCATGAATAAAATTAATTTATTGCTAATTAATTTATTCATCTCTTATATCCGAGACTAGTACCATTCAACCTTAATTATTATGCGGAACGAATCCACCTGCAGGGTTTACATAATAATTCCTTATGAACTAATATCGGGGATATTATCAACCCTTCCGGGATACACTTTCCCGTCAAGTATTCACGGCATGCCATATATAAAATATAGTGACCCAACTTAACCGGTAATTAACCCAATAATTAAATCGGTTAATTCCTTTGGTAAATTAAAGTCACTTATATTAAATATACACACCCGTAATAGTATTGGGGATTAAGAATAAAATACACTGAGACTCGAATCGATTATCGCCGGCAATCCTAATCGATGAATCTCAACGATCCGCTCAATACACCAAGTGTACAAGTGTGATAAAACAATCAAGACAGATTATTTTCTCTCTCACACAACGACTATACTGATGGATTGGTCCGTGTCCATCTAGGTCGTGAGCAACCGTTCGATTAAATACGAGTAACCGATAGTATGATCTTCTGTGTGACGTCGCACACCATACTAACTACAACGTATGTAATCCAGGACTATAATTTGCATATATTTAATTATAAATAATTAAACGCAAATAATTGTTTATTTAATTAAATAGATTAATGGCAATGGATCGTGAGTTTCCGTTACTTAAATCTAGACATTAAGTACACAACTCCAACAATCTCCCACTTGTACTAAGGTCTAGTCATTTCCTCCAAACTCCCGACTCCCATACTCATCACATGCTTAAGGTGTACTTCCAAGAAGTACTATGTGAATGAGCACTCTAGGTTGCCGCTCTGAAGTTATCTTGGTGACTACAGCGTCGTCTCCCTCGACGATGACTCGTATCAGGTGGTACTTGCACTATGTGTCATCTTACACTTATGGACTTGTGATTTCTTACCATTTGCCATTGCACCGCTATTTACATAGCCTTTGGCAAATTAAGAATCACATCTAAGTCCCAGAGATTATCCCGGAGTTATACCAAAACTTCCGCTGCCTCTGAGGCCGCTATTTGGTTACCCATGGCAGAGTCCGAAAAGCATCGTGCTTATCACTCTTCCATGTTAAAACTCCTTCTCCTTCAATAGTGAAACACATAGCCTGATATCGACTTACACTGGTCCTCATTTGATTAGAAATTTAAGAGAATGTAATCCAAAGGAAAAACTCGTCTGCTTCGTAGTCTAGAACAGTACTTCGAAAGTACTTTTACGGCAGTTGAATATTCCTTTCCAGGATTACCTTGATATCCTCCCACTATGCTAACCGCATAGCCGATATCAGGTTCTTGTTTTCAACATTGCATTTATTAAGCTTTCCACACTCAAAGTGTAGGAAACTGCTTTCATTGCTTCTATCTCCTTTTGTGTTCCAAAACACATATCCTTAGATAGATGCATTCCGTCTCTGAAAGGTAACGAACCTTTCTCGGAATCTTGCATGTTTAAAACGAACCATAATCATTTATGTAAGATGTCCAGGAGAAGTACAATGTTCTTTCTAGAGATCCAAGATCTCAAGAACATGTCCAACTTCTTCCTTTATCTTTCATAATGATTCATCTAGACAACCATCATTTTATGTCTGATAACATCTTTACATTGTTGCCAATGATAAGAGTGTCATCTACATAAAACCTCCGAGAAACACCACCTTGTTTCCATCACGTTTCCCATATACACGATTCGTCTATGCTTTTGATGAATCCATAAAATGGACTATCTCATCAATTTGCAAGTACCACGAACTCAATGCTTTGTTTCAATCCATAAATGGATCAACTAAGCTTGTACTCTAAATGATCTCGCCTTTTAACAATAATCCTTATTGCTCTCCAAGAAGGCACATTTAGATCTAGTACGGCCTTCATGTAGATCCAGGGATCGATTTCATGTATACAAGGTCCAGAGTCCGAAGACTCTCCTAGTCTTATGAATATCTCCGGTTGTCCCACAACCTCCCACTACAATGGCATTCCGGTGTATAAACAGTGATAACAGTAGGTGCAGTTAGTGGTGTACCGCTACTCGGTTCGGCTGGTTCTAAGTCTTAATCTTTCTCTCTCATTTCAAAGTATTACGTCACCTTGGGCTTGTGGTTCATCATATAGTCTTTATCTAAGAACCGGGCGTTAGAACTTATAACGTCCCTCTGGTTCATAGTACTATTGAACACACATCTTTTGTTCTTCCAGGATATTCTACAACCGCATTTGAATGCGCTGTTGTTTCCAGACAAATCCATAGAACATAGGTAGTTCCGTATAACTCATGCTTTTACTATTTCTATAAGAGTTCCATTTCTTGTTTTCGACACACCATTTCTGCACGAAAAAGGTGTATGGTGTAGTCATTTGGGATCATCCCAACCTCTGATAAGTATGCCATGCATTCCTCAGACAGGTACTTGCCTCCGCGATCAAATCGCAGGCTACAAATGGATATACCTTGATGGCTCTCCACAATTGCTTAGTGTCCATTGACTTGTCAAAACACTTGCTTTTGTGGCACATCAGGTATTCTAATCCATTTTTCGAGTAATCATAAAATGAAGTACTCGTACCTTATTGTCTGAGTAGGCATAGGTCTGCATACATCAGAGTCAATCAATTCTTATACTTGTCCGGATCTTACATCTTATATCCATAAAGGATTGCTTGGTCATATTATCTTCCAAATTAGATTCTTAGGTCGGAAGGTCCACTCCCTCAACTTAATTGATCAAATATCAATTTTCGACCTTTGAACTTCTTATTTGAATAAACATGACTCAGCATAAGAATCCACAAGTATAATTGATAAAGAAATCTCTTATTAGTAAAACGAGTTTTATACTACGGTTCGTTGCATCGTGGTGGACTCAGGATTCATCATTTATATATTGCCAGCTAATGTACCAGAATAGATAATATCTTTATTTCTTCTTATAACCATCAAATGATTAAAAGAAATAAAATATCTATTCATTAAATTTCAGAAATCCAGAACACAGTTCTTTCTAAAAATAAAGGTACATAAAAGCAATAACTCAAAATGAAATCCTATAAAATGTCCTCCACTGCAACTGCTGCCTCCTTTACAGCATTGCCCATGTAGACTACGATTTCTTCTTTTCTAAGTCGTCGGGTTTCCTGGAACCTTTGGATTTAAAATGCACATACCGTCAGTGGTTCCATATCTACACACCAGGTTCCGGTAGATAATACCACTGACTATGTTTTACGACTAAAGAAGAATTTTGTACTTTCTTTGAGAGGATAATCATACTTCCAGTACCCAGACTGTTTGCATCGAGAACTCTTGCCTCATGGCTTTCTCGTCCCATCTCGTGGTCCAAGAAACCTAGGACCACTGGGTTTCTTTGCTTGCTTTTCCTTTCCCCCGATTTTTCCCTTAGGTTCGAAACCTTTGGCATTGGCTACAAGAGCTTGCGGTTTCCGTCTCAACTCGTCTAAAAGGTCAATCATCTCAAAAACGTGTTTAAGTGTTTCCTCGAAGCGACTGGCCTTTATGAGTATCCTCATCGCTTCTTGTCTAGCCGCCTATGTCAATAGGCTCGGGAGGACAAAGCTTACTGAGTACTAACCAGTACTCTTCAACAGTCTGGACAATGTCTAGATCTCTATTCCAATCATTACATTTAGGGACCAATGAGTTTAAAATCCTTACGTATCACAGAAAGTGGGTTCAAAGCCATATCCTAATCTATGAGCACATATAACAACAAACAATCGATTTAATCTCCGATATTATCTCCCTCAAATAATATCATTAAACCACTAATCACATCTAAAATCCCATCAGATATGGCAAGCCACGATAGTGTGGACGTTTACCTATCCAAATGATTTAGCAATTAGATTTCCTTCGGTCGTACATCATCATTAGCGTTACTTCGATGGGAAGAATACTAAGAAGCGTACCTAAGTGTAAACCATTACTCAGTATCTAAGAAGATTGTTTGGGACACGCATATTCACCGCAAGCCACGATAGTGTGGACGTTTACGTTAACATACGCTCCTTTACTCCCTTCTATAACTGTCTACATCAATCGTTCCAAAATCCCATTCAATGTAGCAAGCCACGATAGTGTGGACGTTTACTACACCAAAAGACTTTTACAATTGACATCCAACTACTTGAATCATTTAATCTTGTAAATCAGGACGCGGAGAATCATAAGTGAAACTCGAAGTTTCTAACCAGTGATTCACCATGCGAACGACCCTATCTCTCATAAATGAGGGAGCCGAGCAGACAATCGATCCACCTTCAAAAGATGGTACGACTGACTCTAATTTGTGTCCTCGACATGACCAAGTGGCTTTGGCTCCATTCCACTCCCCGGGGTGAGAATGAGTCGACTTGAAATCAGTTTTGGAAAGACAAATTAGGCATTGTTTGATAAACTTAATCAATGTTTCTCGTAAGAGGAATTACAAGAATTCTCCTCCAATGGCTTATCTATACGAACTTCAAAAGTCCATAAAAGTCACCTAGAGAACAGCAATGGAGACCATGGATATGTTTCCATACCCTCTCCCACTTAGCTTTTTACAATAAAGGGATACGCTATCTAATGCATAATTAAATACACATAAGCATGCATACATGAAATAAAGCACATAGAATATTATCACATAATCAAAATAATACTAGAATATTATTTTCCGACTATTGTGGCTTTATCGCATCCCCGTACGCATCTTCTAGTCTTCAGTCTTCGTTCTTGAATGCTCCATGTGACGGGAATATTAATTCCAATATTTAAATCTATTTATTTTCAATTAATCCAAAAGTTACTTAATTCGAAAATTAAGTCAATCGAATATATCGAAAATAAAATTAAATATTATTAATATTTTTATTATTTTTATTTTCCTTTTCTACTTCATTAAATCTCTAGAATAATCTATCCAAGACCTACTGGGAATATTCTAGAAGACTTCCATAATGAAATAAGGAAATAAAATAATTTATTTTATTTTCCCTTTCTACTTCATTAAATCTCTAGAATAATCTATCCAAGACCCACTTGGAATATTCTAGATGATTTCCATAATGAAATAAGGAAATAAAATAATTTAGGACTCTTAATCCTTCCAAATTAATTCCTTTCCTAATCCATTAAAAATTCCATAAAGGAATAATTAAATAGGAAAAATTAATTAAGGACTCTTCTACTTTCCAAAATTAATTAATTTCCATGTCCATGAAAATTCCCATAAAATAGGAATAATCAATTAGGAAATAAATTAATTTAATAATTAATTATTTTCCTTTCCAATTCTATTAAATCTCTAGAATCCTATTCCAAGTAGAACTTAGAATATTCTAGAAGACTTCCATAATAGAATAAGGAAATATATTAATTCCAATTAATTCTTTTCCTATTTCCATGAGAGTTCCCAAAATAGGAATACTCAAAATAGGAAAACCGAATCAATTTAGGAAAGTTGGATCTTGGCCGAGATGAACGCGGGTTGGGGATCCCCGCGCTCACCATGATCGACCACCCACCTAGAGGAGTCGAACTTCTCATGGTGGTCGATCGAGCCTCATGAGATCGGCCATGGGGATGGCCGATCGAGCCCTCCCTCTCTTCACCTCCTCCGTCACACTTTTCCGGTCGTCGTTTCGGACTCGATCCAACGTAAAATAAATTACAAATTTATTACTACGCTATCCGGTATCGATTCTCTACATGAAATCGACCTCATACAATTTCCGGAAAAATTAAGAACAAGCATTCACCACACAAGAACAAATATTGACATCACCGAGAGTTTAATAATCAAGAACATTATTATGACATTAATTAACAATAATTAAATCTAGCCATAATAATCGGAAACCCTGCAAGGTAGAACAATTTATTGAAAAATACCATGAACTAAAACCAACGCTCTGATACCAATTGATGGAAATCGATATCCCGGAATTAATAAATTAATTAAAATTAATTATCTAATTAATTCCGACCGAAATCCTTTGGAGATCGAATATCCGGAGTTGTCAAATTGCGGAACGACAATTCCAATCGACTCCCGGTTGCCGGAACATCCCGCCACGAACCACCGCGAAGCCGGACTCAACCAAACAAGCCGCCGCGGGGATAGCCCGCAGCTGTCCGGTCGAGCCCTCGCGTGGGGCTCGCGGCTGTCCTTGGCAGCCGCCTAGGGCTGCTCGTAGCAGCCCCCTTTCATGCCCAGCTGCCCCACGGTGATCGCACGCCCAGCCACGGCGAACCGTGGCTAGCGATCACCACCAGCCCGCCACCGCGCGAGCGGTGGTCCTGCCGCGCGAGCGGCGACCAGCCCGTGCGAGCGGTGCTCGCACCGTGCGAGCGGCTGCTCCAGCAGCCCGCTGGACATGCCGGAAACCCACACGGAACAGCCCCCTTTCATCGGACCCTCCGCCACGGCCAAACCGCGGCTGCCCGATGGAGGCGTGCGCTCGCAACCGTGCGAGCGCTAGGGTTTCACGCCCTTCGACCCCTCCTAGGCGAGCCGACGATCCGCCGGCGGTCCGGTGGTCTTCGACCACCACCGCCCGGTTCGTCCTCGTCTTGGGTCTCGTTCTCGGATCTTGGTTCATGATATTTTCACGATAATTAAACGATAAAATCATAAAGAGGGTTTTACGATTTACCTCGTTCTCGTTGTTCGGAGAAACGTAGAACTCAATTTGATGACCTTTGAGATCTTCCCACGTATTCCTTGCACTAGCCCGGACGTCGTGTGGGCAACGATCTACCGAACTCCATGGATCTCCTTCACGAACTCTCTAGACTAATCAAGTATGATTATCTTGTCTTGTCAAATTGTGAAGACCATGTAGTGCTTTTATAGGCTACGTAGGGGATCTTAAGGAGGTGGAATATTGGGCTTCCAATAATAGTGATTAAATTGAGCCCAAGCCCAAATCTATTAATCCTTACTATTATTAATTAATTCTATTTTCCACTATATAAAATTAATTGCACTCCCAATATTAAACCATATTATATCAAATAATATTTCTCCGGTAGTATTATTTATTCCGTGTATTTAAGATATAAATATCCATGAATAAAATTAATTTATTGCTAATTAATTTATTCATCTCTTATATCCGAGACTAGTACCATTCAACCTTAATTATTATGCGGAACGAATCCACCTGCAGGGTTTACATAATAATTCCTTATGAACTCATTTCGGGGATATTATCAACCCTTCCGGGATACACTTTCCCGTCAAGTATTCACGGCATGCCATATATAAAATATAGTGACCCAACTTAACCGGTAATTAACCCAATAATTAAATCGGTTAATTCCTTTGGTAAATCAAAGTCACTTATATTAAATATACACACCCGCAATAGTATCGGGGATTAAGAATAAAATACACTGAGACTCGAATCGATTATCGCCGGCAATCCTAATCGATGAATCTCAACGATCCGCTCAATACACCAGGTGTACAAGTGTGATAAAACAATCAAGACAGATTATTTTCTCTCTCACACAACGACTATACCGATGGATTGGTCCGTGTCCATCTAGGTCGTGAGCAACCGTTCGATTAAATACGAGTAACCGATAGTATGATCTTCTGTGTGACGTCGCACACCATACTAACTACAACGTATGTAATCCAGGACTATAATTTGCATATATTTAATTATAAATAATTAAACGCAAATAATTGTTTATTTAATTAAATAGATTAATGGCAATGGATCGTGAGTTTCCGTTACTTAAATCTAGACATTAAGTACACAACTCCAACACGTTGTGTGGGCAACGATCTGCTGGATTCTCCTTTTCTGCTCTCTCTTTGATAAAACATCGCAAGAATAATTTTTCTTTTTTAAAGAAAAATAACTGCGTTAACTCTTTTATTTAAACAGAGAAAAATATAATTGCGCTAAGCATTTTATTTTCTCTGCTGAAATAATAGTTGCGGAGTTTCTTAGGTTTTAAGAGGGGCAAGGGGGGGGGGGGGGTTATATAGAGTTACACTAGGGACCTCTTAGGTAAATAAATCCCGGGCTAAATTGCAATTTAATTAAACCGGTGTCCTTAAAAGAAAACCTTTAATTAAATTCCTCAATTTTAATTATAATTAATTGCACTATAAAATTATAATTGAATCCCCGAAATTAATTTAATATTATTTCAACAATAATAATTCCGCCGAAATTACATATACGACTTTCCCCGTGTTTAAGATATCGTATGTCCACGAATTAACTTTAATTACTAATAATTAAATTAATTCGTTTCTTATTATCCGAGACTAGTACCACTCATCCTTATTATCATGTGGAACGAATCCACCTGCAGGGTTTACATGATAAACTTTATGAGCTCATCTCGGGGACATCATCAACCCAATAAATGGGACACGGTTTCCTGTCTATAATCTATAGCATGCCGTGTGTACAACTACAATTCCCAATTTACCGAGAATATTGACTAATCAATTAGTCTCACTCACTAGTAAGTCAAATTCCAACAATTGGTATCAGAGCGTGGTTTACGTTCGCGGTATTTTCGATAAAATTGTTCTACCTTGCAGGGTTCCGACTATTATGGCTTGATGATTATTCGTTTAATTTATTTTTGACATGATTGTTGGTTTTATTAAACTCTCGGACATGTCGAGATTCGTTTTTGGTGGTGAATGCTTGTAATAGTAAAAATTCGGGGGTTGACCGAATTTAGGATTTATTATTATTGTTCTATCTTTTTCCGGAAATTGTATAGGGTCGATTTCATGTATAGAATCGATACCGGATAGTGTAAAATTAAATTGTAATTTATTTTGCGTTGGATCGATGCCGAGACGACCGCCGGAGAAGACATGTGACGAAGGAGATGATCGAGAGGGTGAACGGGACAAGGATCGACCATCCCCATGGTCGATCCATGAGGATCGATCGACCCTAGCCGGAAGAGGGGCTGCCCGCGGGAGTTCCGGCCACGCCAGCCACCAAGGGAGGTGGCGCGTGGGCTGGGCGGCGGCGGCACCTAGGCGAAGGTCGATGGTGGCGCGGGGATCCCCACGCCGCGCTATCCCGGTCCGGTGATTCTACTTTCCTAATTAATTCGTTTTTCCTATTTGAGTTTTCCTTTTTTTGGGAATTCTCATGGATTAGGTAAAGAATTAATTGGAATTAGTTTTATTTCCTTATTCTATTATGGAAGTCTTCTAGAGTATTCCGAGTTCTACTTGGAATAGGATCCTAGAGATTTAATAAAATTGGAAAGGAATAAAAGTTAATTTAGGATTGATTTATTTCCTAATTGATTATTCCTATTTTATGGGAATTTTCATAGTAATGGATATTAATTAATCTTGGAATGTAGAAGAGTCCCAAATTATTTTATTTCCTTATTTCATTATAGAAGTCTTCTAGAATATTCCAAGTGGGTCTTGGATAGATTATTCTAGAGATTTAATGAAGTAGAAAAGGAAAATAAAATAAATAAAAAATATTAATAATATTTAATTTTATTTTTGATTTATTCAATTGACTTAATTATTATTAATTAAGTATCTTTTGGATTTATTAAAAATAAATAGATTTAAATATTGAAAATTAATATTCTCGTCACATGGAGCATTCAAGAACGAAGACTGAAGACTAGAAGATGCGTACGGAGATGGAGTAAAGCCATAATAGTCAAAAAATAATATTCTAGTATTATTTTGACTATGTGATAATACTATGTGCTTTATTACTTGTATGCATGCTATATGTGTTTATTTTATGCACTAGATAGCGTATCCCTTTATTGTAAAAAGCTAAGTGGGAGAGGGTATGGAAACATACCCATGGTCTCCATTGCTGCTCTCTTGGTGACTTTTATAAACTTTTGAAGTTTATATAGATAAGTTATTGGAGGAGAGTTCTTGTAATTATTCTTACGAGAAACATTGATTAAGTTTATCAAACAATGCCTAATTTGTCTTTCCAAAGCTGATTTCAAGTCGACTCATTCTCGCCCCGGGGAGTGGAATGGAGCCATAGCCACTTGGTCATGTAGAGGACACAAATTAGAGACCTTCGTACCATTCTTTGATAGATGGATCGATTGTCTGCTCGGCTCCCTCATTTATGAGAGATAGGGTTGTTCGCATGGTGAATCACTGGTTAGAAACTTCGAGTTTCACTTATGATTCTCCACGTCTTGATTTACAAGATTGAATGGATCAAGTAATTGGGAGTCAATTATAAAAGTCTCTTGGTGTAGTAAACGTCCACACCACGTGGCTTGCTATGCTGACGGATTTTGGATTAATTGATGTAGACAGTTGTAAGAAATTGTGAAGAGTTGTGAAGTTATCGTAAACGTCCACACCACGTGGCTTGCGGTAATGTAGCAATTCCAAGCGATTTATTTTGGTGCTGAGTAATGGTTAACACTTAGATACACCTTATAGTATTCCTCCCCACGAGGTTCCGCTATAAGTGATGTATGACCAAAGAAAATCTAATTGCTAAGTCATTTGGGTGGGTAAACGTCCACACCACGTGGCTTGCCTTACCTGATGGGATTTTAGAGGCGATTAGTGATTTAATGATATTATTTAAGGGAGATAATATCGGATATTAAATTGTTTGTTTGTTTTATGTGCTTATAGGTTAAGAATGACTGTGACCCCACTTTGTGATATACTTAAAGATGAAAACTCACTGGTTCCATATAGTAATGGTTGGGAACGAAATCTGGACATTGTCCAGACTGTTGAGCCTTCTATACCCACTGTTGTTGTCCCAACTCATGAGGACATTTGGAATGACCTCAGAATGATGTTGAAACATAGTGTGGAAGCCGGACAAGAAGTGATTGACATACTCTATAAATTCAGTCCTCTTGAGGAATCATTTAAAAACGATTTCAAAAGAGCGGAACTTATAAGTTTGGTCAGAAAATCACAAGCTCTTGTGGCTAAGATGGAAGTGCAATCAAAGAAGCCCAGTGGTTCCAAACCACGGAATGGGAAGAGCAAGCCACGAGGCAAGTGCTATCGATGCAAGCAGTCTGGGCACTGGAGGTCTGATTGTCCTCTCATCAAAAGTACGAAATTTTCCTTAGTCACTGAAACATTATCAGTGGTGTTATCTACCAGCACCTAGTGTGTAGATACGGGGGCCACTGATCATGTCTGCAATTCATTGCAGGGGTTCCAGGAAACCCAGAGACTTAGAGAGGGAGAGATCGTGGTCTACATGGGCAATGCCGCGAGGGTGGCGGCTGTTGCAGTGGGAGACGTTCACTTACGCTTTAGCAGTGATAGGGTTTTAGTTTTACATAATTGTCTTTATGTACCCAACTTTAGAAAGAATTTAATTTCGGTTTCTAAACTTATTATGAATGGATATTCTGTTTCTTTTGACCACTCGGTGATCATAAGAAGAAATAGTGAGATTATCTGTTCTGGTACATTAGTAGACGATTTGTATGTGCTAAACCCTGAGTCTAACACGATACAACTAACCGAGAGTAATAACACATCTACGAACACCAATAAGAGAAAGGAACCTTCTAAGATGAATCAATTATACTTGTGGCATCTGAGGCTAGGTCATATAAACTCGAATAGGCTTCAAAGGTTGAAAGCTGATGGTCTAATCAGCGATGTTGAAGGAGAGGACCTTCCAACCTGCGAATCCTGTTTAGAGGGTAAAATGACCAAGCGTCATTTTTCTGGTAAAGGACGAAGAGCTGAACAAGTATTGGATTTGATTCACTCTGATGTATGCAGACCTATGTCTACTCAGGCAAGGGGAGGGTACGAGTACTTCATCACTTTCACTGATGATTACTCAAGATATGGATATGTATACCTGATGAGCCGCAAGAGCGAATCTTTTAGCAAGTTCAAAGAATTCAAGGCTCTTGTGGAGAACCTTCGTGGTAAGTCCATAAAGTGCCTGCGATCTGATCGCGGAGGCGAGTACCTGTCTGGAGAATTCAAGGCATACTTGGCAGAGAATGGGATTGAATCCCAACTTACTTCACCATATACTCCCCAGCAGAATGGTGTGTCAGAAAGAAGGAATAGGACTCTTATGGAAATGGTGCGATCAATGATGAGTTACTCGGACTTACCTATTATATTCTGGGGACATGCCTTGGAAACGGCGGCGTATATCTTGAATAGGGTTCCAACCAAAACGGTACCAACAACACCCATGGAATTGTGGAGTGGGCGCAAGCCTAACTTGAGACACATTCGGATCTGGGGTTGTCTAGCACATGTGTTGCGACAAGGTGCCGATAAGTTAGAACCTAGATCAGAATTACGGCTGTTTGTAGGATACCCGAAAGGAACTAAAGGTGGCATGTTCTATAGTCCTAAGGACCAGAAGATCGTTATAAGTACTAACGCTCGGTTCTTAGAGGAAGACTCTATCATGGACCACAAGCCCAAAAGTGACATAATACTCGATGAGTTGAAAGGAGACAAGGAAGACTTAGATACAGCCGAACCGAGTGTAGATACACCACTAGAACCTGCACCTAATACTGTCACTGTTAATACACCGGAACGCCGTCGTAGTGGGAGGGTTGTTAAACAACCAGATAGATGGATTGGACTGGGTGAGTCTTCGGACTCTGGACCTGGAGTTCATGAAATCGATCCCTGGACCTATGATGAGGCGGTACAAGATATAGATGCGCCTTCTTGGAAGAAAGCGATGAAATCCGAAATAGAATCTATGGATTCTAATAAAGTCTGGGATCTTGTAGAACCACCAAACGGCGTAAAGCCAATTGGGTGTAAATGGGTCTACAAGAGAAAGAGAGGATCTGACGGAAAGGTTGAAACCTTTAAAGCTCGGCTTGTTGCGAAAGGATATACTCAGAAAGAGGGAATCGATTATGAGGAGATCTTCTCGCCGGTAGCCAAGATAAAGTCGATCCGGATTCTCCTATCCATAGCAGCTCATATGGATTATGAGGTGTGGCAAATGGATGTCAAGACAGCTTTCCTAAATGGAAGTCTTGACGAGACGATTTATATGAAACAGCCAGAAGGATTCATTGCTAAGGGGCGAGATCATCTAGTGTGCAAGCTTAATCGATCCATTTATGGATTGAAACAAGCCTCGAGATCGTGGAACCTGCGGTTTGATGAAGTAGTCCAATATTTTGGATTCATTCAAAGCATGGACGAATCGTGTGTGTATTGGAAACGTGATGGAAAGAAGGTGGTGTTCCTCGTGCTTTATGTAGACGACATACTTCTCATTGGCAACAGTGTAAAGATGTTATCAGACATAAAGGGATGGTTGTCTAGACAATTCGATATGAAAGATTTGGGAGAAGTTGGACATTTTCTAGGGATCAAGGTTATAAGGGATCGCCGGAATAGAACATTGTACCTTTCCCAGCAATCTTACATAAACACGATTCTAGCTCGTTTTAACATGCAAGATTCCAAGAAGGGTGATCTGCCCTTCAGTAAAGGAACTTATCTTTCTAAGGAGATGTTTCCTCAGACACAGAAGGAGAAAGATGAAATGAGAGCGGTTCCCTACGCTTCGGCTGTGGGAAGCTTAATGTATGCAATGTTATGTACGAGGCCTGATATCTGTTATGCGGTTGGCATAGTGGCAAGATATCAGAGTAATCCTGGAAAGGCTCATTGGACTGCCGTAAAGAGCATTTTCAAGTATTTCCGAAATACTAAGGATTATGTTCTGAGATACGGAGCAGACAATCTGATTCCTTTGGGTTACACAGATTCGGATTTCCAAGCTGATAAGGACCGGCGAAAGTCGACATCAGGCTATGTGTACACTTTGGGAGGTGGAGCCGTATCATGGAAGAGTGTTAAGCAAAAGTGCATTTCAGACTCTACCATGGAAGCTGAATATGTTGCAGCCTCAGAGGCAGCGAAAGAGTCAGTTTGGTTCCTTAATTTCCTCCAGGACTTAGATGTGATTCCGAGTTTGCCCAAGGCTATGACAATTTATTGTGACAATAGCGGTGCAGTGGCAAACAGTAAGGAACCACGGTCCCATAGTGCTACGAAACACATAGAGCGCAAGTACCACCTGATTCGAGACATCGTCAAGAGGGGCGATGCAGTAGTCACCAAGATAGCTTCGGAGGACAACCTAGCGGACCCTTTCACCAAGATACTTCCTAAGGAAGTATATTTCAAGCACTTGGAGGGTTTGGGAGTCAGAAGTTTGGAAGATAAGACTAGACCTTAGTATAAGTGGGAGATTGATGGAGTAGTATACTTAATGTCTAGATTTGAGTATTCTGAACTCTATGTACACTTTCATTTACCTATTTATAATAAACATTCATTTGCTGTTAATTATTATTAATTAAATAAATGCAATTTATAGTCCTGGATTTCATACGTTGTAGTTAGTATGGTGTGCATGGGCACACAGAAGATCATACTATCGGTTACTCGTATTTAATCGAACAGATGCTCACGACCTAGATGGACACGGACCAATCCATCGGTATAGTCGTTGTGTGAAAGAGAAAATAATTTATCTTAATTATTTTATCACACTTGTACACTTGGTGTATTGAGCGGATCGCTTGAGACTTATCAATTAGGATTGCTCTGTGATAATTGATTTAAGTCTCGGAGTATTTTATTCTTAATCCCTGAAACAATTGCGGGTGTGTATATTTAATATAAGTGACTTTGATTTTCCAAAGGAATTAACCGATTTAATTATTGGGTTAATTACCGGTTAAGTTGGGTCACTATATTTTATATATGGCATGCCGTGAATTCTTGAAGGGACAGTGTATCCCGGAAGGGTTGATAATATCCCCGAGATGAGCTCATAAGGATTTATTATGTAAACCTCGCGAGTGGATTTGTTCCCGCATAATAAATAAGGTTGAGTGGTACGATTCTCGGATATAAGAGATGAATAAATTTATTAAGCAATAAATAAATTTTATTCATGGATATTTAAATCTTAAATACACGGAATAAATAATACTAACCAGAGAAATATTATTCGATATAATATGGTTTAATATTGGGAGTGCAATTAATTTATATAGTGGAAAATAAATTAATTAATATTGATAAGGATTAATGGACTTGAGCATTGGGCTCAATTTAATCTTCAATATTAGAAGCCCAATATTCCACCTCCTTTTGATCCCCTACGTAGCCTATAAAAGCACTACATGGCCTTCATAAATTAACAAGACAAGAATATCATTATTTGATAGTTCTAGAGAGTTGAAGGAGATCCATAAGGAGTTCGATAGATCGTCGCCCACCCGACGTTCGAACGAAGTGCAAGGAATACGTGGGAATATTCAAAGGTGTTTGATTTCGTTTCTCCGAACAACGAATCGAAGGTATAATATCTAAACTCCCTCGATATTTAATTGATTCGATTTATCGTGAAATACCGTAGAACGCAAGATCCGAAAGTTCGAACCCGGATTAGACGAACGATCACGCGGTGGTGGCGAAGCCACCGGACCGCGGGATCGCCCGCTAGGGTTTCGGCGGGGCGAGGAGTCGAACCCCCGGCTGGAGCCGAGGGCTTGCGATCGATCATCGAAATCGATCGCTGGGCACGGGCTGGTGTCGTGCCCGACCCCACCACGATGGTGGGGACCTCCCATGCGGCGGCGAGTCGCCGGACTCGCCGCGGGGCTGCTGTGAGCAGCCCACCCCAACCGATCGCGGCGGCGCGATCGGGATCGCATGAACCCCGCAACGCGGGGGTTCGGTCGGGGGCAGCCGTGCGCCTTCGGGTGCATGGTTTCCTCGGCTGGACTCCGGCGCGTTCGTCGGCGTTCGTGTGATCTCCGGCGAAGGGTTTGATCGGGTTATTGGTTTCCGCATAATTTTAATAACCCGGGATGTCAAATTCTAACACAGTCGACCTCATCTGACAGCTCTATGCTGACGACGAAGCCCCGCAACCGATTCACGCCCAGCCGCCGCGCACGAGGCACAACCGCGCAAACCGGATGCTGCCTGCTGCAGCCAGCGGGCGCTGCCCCGCCACCAGCGGCCGCTGTTCACGTTCAGCGGCCGCTGCTCCGCCACCAGCGGGCGCTGGAGAGGCCCTTGGCAGTGAGCGCTGCCTGGCTTCCAGCGGGCGCTGCTCGTGACGAACAGCAGCGCGCTGCTGCTGTTCCGGGCTCGTTTCCGGTCCGTTTTTCCTCTTCCGACCACCGATCCGGAGGTCCTTGACCCCCAGTAGTCGAGGAACACATACCACGACTCCCGAAACCCGATCGTTCGTCCGATGTATTTTTAACGAATTTAGAGATCGAATATTGCGGAATTAGGGTTCGATCTCATACCTTTGTCGCGTGATTCGGAGAAGCCGAATTGTTGAAACCTTAGACGTTTCTAGCGTATGCCTCTTCCCCGATTCCAGCCGTTGTGTGGGCAACGATCTGCTGGATTCTCCTTTTCTGCTCTCTCTTTGATAAAACAGCGCAAGAATAATTTTTCTTTTTTAAAGAAAAATAACTGCGTTAACTCTTTTATTTAAACAGAGAAAAATATAATTGCGCTAAGCATTTTATTTTCTCTGCTGAAATAATAGTTGCGGAGTTTCTTAGGTTTTAAGAGGGGCAAGGGGGGGGGGGGTTATATAGAGTTACACTAGGGACCTCTTAGGTAAATAAATCCCGGGCTAAATTGCAATTTAATTAAACCGGTGTCCTTAAAAGAAAACCTTTAATTAAATTCCCCAATTTTAATTATAATTAATTGCACTATAAAATTATAATTGAATCCCCGAAATTAATTTAATATTATTTCAACAATAATAATTCCGCCGAAATTACATATACGACTTTCCCCGTGTTTAAGATATCGTATGTCCACGAATTAACTTTAATTACTAATAATAATATTAATTCGTTTCTTATTATCCGAGACTAGTACCACTCATCCTTATTATCATGTGGAACGAATCCACCTGCAGGGTTTACATGATAAACTTTATGAGCTCATCTCGGGGACATCATCAACCCAATAAATGGGACACGGTTTCCTGTCTATAATCTATAGCATGCCGTGTTTACAACTACGATTCCCAATTTACCGAGAATATTGACTAATCAATTAGTCTCACTCACTAGTAAGTCAAAGAACTGAGAACTGGACACACGCACCTATAATTATATAGGGATTAGAAATTCGTATATCCGTAATATCTGAGGTCTAGTTCGATTACTGCGATTAGTATAAATCGAACGCCCTCCCGTGGTCCAGCTCAATACACCAAGTGTACGAGTGTAACATGATAGTCAAGACCGACTATCTACCAGTCACACTACGACGTACCGATGGATTGTCCCTGTCCATCTAAGTCGTGAGCTACTGTTCGATAGTATACGAGTAACCGACAGTATGATCTTCCGCGTGTCTCCTCACGCCATACTGTCTACAACGTATACATCAAGGACTATTGCATTAAATGCAATCATGCTTGAATCATATCTCGAATTAAGGTATAGATAAGGAGTTCCGTATTTGCACTAAACTAGACATTTAGAATACAACTCCATCACTTTTATGTACCTTTCATTTTAGAAAGAACTTTGTTCTAGATTTCTAATGAATGGATATTTTATTTATTTTAATCATTTGATGGTTATAAGAAGAAATAATGATATTATCTATTCTGGTACATTAGCTAGCAATATATACATGATGAATCCTAAGTCCACCACGATGCAACGAACTGTAGTATGAAAGTCGTTTTACTAATAAGAGATTTCTTTATTAAATCAATTATACTTGTGGATTCTTATGCTAAGTCATGTTTATTCAAATAAGAAGTTCAAAGGTCGAAAATTGATATTTGATCAATTAAGTTGAAGGAGTGGACCTTCCGACCTAAGAATCTAATTTGGAAGATAACATAACTAAGCAATCCTTTGGAAAGGATATAAGATCCGGACAAGTATTGGAATTGATTAAACTCTGATGTATGCAGACCTATGTCTACTCAGACAATTAGGTACGAGTGCTTCATTTTATGATTACTCGAAAAATGGATTAGCATTACTGATGTGCCACAAAAGCAAGTGTTTTGACAAGTCAATGGACACAAAGCTATTGTGGAGAACCATCAAGGTATATCCATAAAAAGCCTGCGATTTGATCGCGGAGGCAAGTACCTGTCTGAGGAATGCATGGCATACTAATTAGAGATTGGGATTTGATCCCAAATGACTACACCATACACTCTTGTGTAGAAATGGTGTGTCGGAAATAAGAAATGGAACTCTTATAGAGGTAGTAAAAGATGAGTTATACGGAACATCCTATGTTCTATGGATATGTGCTTAAAACGTAGAATATCCTGGAAGAACAAAAGATGTGTGTTCAATAGTACTATGAACCAAAAGGACGTTATAAGTTCTAACGCCCGGTTCTTAGAGGAAGACTATGTGATGAACCACAAGCCCAAAGTGATGTGATACTTTGAAATGAGAGATAACGAAGAAGACTGGAAACCAGCAGAACTGAGTAGCGGTACACCACTAACTGCACCTACTGTTATTACTGTTAATACACTAGAATGCCGTTGTAGTGGGAGGTTGTGTGACTACCAGAGATATTCATAAGACTAGGAGAGTTTTCGGACACTGGACTGTTGGAATTCGATATCCCGGGCTATTAAAATTTGCGGAAATCATAGCCCGATCAAAACCCTTCGCCGGAGATCACGCGAGCACCACCACGCGAGCCGGGATACGACCGAACGCACAGCGGCGTCCGAAGACGGCGCACGTCCAGCCGCACCCCCGCGGGTGCGAGCTCGCGATCGCACCATGCGATCGCCGGGTTGCATCGAAGCAACCCTACGGCGAGTCCGGCGACTCGCCGTTCGCATAGGAGGGGGCGGCTCGCCTCGCGAGCCGCGGCGGCACCAGCCCGCCATCCCAGCGATCGAACCCTAGGTTCGATCGCACCCCCATCCGTGGGCTGGGGTCCTTCGATGCGCACGCCCCCGGTTCAGCCGGGGCGTGTTTGGTTCGATCCCCACGGGGATCCTTGAACCGCCGGCGGTCCGGTGGTTCAACCACCACCGCCCGGTTCGATCCTCGTCCGGGGTTCGTCCTCGGATCTTGGTTCTTCGATAATTGATTCAATAAACTTGAATTAAATTGCGGAAATTTAATTCACCTTTCGATTTGTTGTGCGGAGAAACGAGATCTTATGATGACCTTGAGATCTTCCCACGTATTCCTTGCACTTGTTCGAACGTCGGGTGGGCGACGATCCTCCGAACACTATGGATCTCCTTCTTTTCTTTCTCTCTCTAGAATTGTGTTCTTCAAGTTATGAGAATAGAGAAGACCATGTAGTGCTTTTATAGGCTACGTAGGGGATCTTAATGAGGTGGAATATTGGGCTTCCAATATTAATGATTAAATTGAGCCCAAGCCCAAATCTATTAATCCATTAATATTAATTAATTCTATTTTCCACTATATAAAATTAATTGCACTCCCAATATTAAACCATATTATATCAAATAATATTTCTCCGGTAGTATTATTTATTCTGTGTATTTAAGATATAAATATCCATGAATAAAATTAATTTATTGCTAATTAATTTATTCATCTCTTATATCCGAGAATAGTACCATTCAACCTTAATTATTATTCGGAACGAATCCACCTGCAGGGTTTACATAATAATTCCTTATGAACTCATCTCGGGGATATTATCAACCCTTACGGGATACACTTTCCCGTCAAGTATTCACGGCATGTCATATATAAAATATAGCGACCCAACTTAACCGGTAATTGACCCAGTAATTAAACCGGTCAATTCCTTTGGAAAATCAAAGTCACTTATATTAAATATACACACCCGCAATAGTATCGGGGATTAAGAATAAAATACACTGAGACTTAAATCGATTATCGCCGGCAATCCTAATCGATAAATCTCAAACGATCCGCTCAATACACCAAGTGTACAAGTGTGATAAAATAATCAAGACAGATCATTTTCTCTCTCACACAATGACTATACCGATGGATTGGTCCGTGTCCATCTAGGTCGTGAGCAACTGTTTGATTAAATACGAGTAACCGATAGTATGATCTTCTGTGTGTCCATACAACACCATACTAACTACAACGTATAAAATCCAGGACTATAATTTGCATATATTTAATTATAAATAATTAAATGCAAATAATTGTTTATTTAATTAAATAGATTAATGGCAATGGATCGTGAGTTTCCGTTACTTAAATCTAGACATTAAGTACACAACTCCAACAATCTCCCACTTGTACTAAGGTCTAGTCATTTCCTCCAAACTCCCGACTCCCATACTCATCACGTGCTTAAGTTGTACTTCCAAGAAGTACTATGTGAATGATCACTCTAGGTTGCCGCTCTGAAGGTATCTTGGTGACTACAGTGTCGTCTCCCTCGACGATGACTCGTATCAGGTGGTACTTGCACTATGTGTTATCTTACACTTATGGACTTGTGATTTCTTACCATTTGCCATCGCACCGCTATTTACATAGCCTTTGGCAAATTAAGAATCACATCTAAGTCCCAGAGATTATCCCGGAGTTATACCAAAACTTCCGCTGCCTCTGAGGCCGCTTATTTGGTTACCCATGGTAGAGTCCGAAAAGCATCGTGCTTATCACTCTTCCATGTTAAAACTCCTTCTCCTTCAATAGTGAAACACATAGCCTGATATCGACTTACACCGGTCCTCATTCGATTAGAAATCTAAGAGAATGTAATCCAAAGGAAATGTTTGTCTGCTCCGTAATCCAGAACATAGTTTTCAGTACTTCGAAAGTACTTAAAATGTTCATTACAGCAGTCAAGTATTCCTTTCCAAGATTACCTTGATATCCTCCCACTATGCTAACCGCATAGCCGATATCAGGTTTTTGTTTTCAACAATGCATTTATTAAGCTTTCCTCACTGTAAGTGTAGGAATCCGCTTTCACTGCTTCTATCTCCTTTTTGTGTTCCAAAACACATATCCTTAGATAGATGCATTCCATCTGTGAAAGGCAACGAACCTTTCTCAGAATCTTGCATGTTAAAACGAACCATAATCGTATAAGATATCTAGGGAAGTACAATGTTCTTTTCTTGAGATCCTAGATCTTAAGAACATGCTCTAACTTATTCTTTATCTCATATATCGATTTTTCTAGACAACCATCATTTTATGTCTGACAACATCTTTACATTGTTACCAATGATAAAATGCAATCTACATAAAGCCTCCGAGAAACACCACCTTGTTTCCATCACGTTTCCCATACACTCGATTCGTCTATGCTTTGATGAATCCATAAAATGGACTATCTCATCAATTTGCAAGTACCACGAACTCAATGCTTTGTTCCAATCCATAAATGGATCAACTAAGCTTGTACTCTAAATGATCTTGCTTCTTAGCAATAATCCTTATTGCTTTCCAAGAAGGCACATTTAGATCTAGTACCGCCTTCATGTAGATCTAGGGATTGATTTCATGTATACTAGGTCCAGAGTTCAAAACTCTCCTAGTCTTATGAATATCTCCGGTTGTCAAACAACCTCCCACTACAATGGCATTCCGGTGTATAAACAGTAATAACAGTAGGTGCAGATAGTGGTGTACCGCTACTCGGTTCGGCCGGTTCTAAGTCTTAATCGTTTTCTCTCTTTACAAAAGTATCATGTCATTTTGGGCTTGTGGTTCATCTAATAGTCTTCCTCTAAGAACCGGGCATTAGAACTTATAACGTCCTTCTGGTTCATAGTACTATCGAACACACACCTTTTGTTCTTCTAGGATATTCTACAACCACATTTGAATGTGCCGTTGTTTCCAAGACATATCCATAGAACATAGGTAGTTCCGTTTAACTCATGCTTTTACTATTTCTATAAGAGTTCCATTTCTTATTTCCGACACACCAATCCTACAGAGGACTGTATGGTGTAGTCACTTGGGATCCAATCCCAAGCTCTGATCATAAATCAGAGTCAATCAATTCTAATACTTGTCCGGATCATATATCTTATATCCATAAAGGATTGCTTAGTCGTATTATCTTCCAAATTAGATTCTTAGGTCGGAAGGTCCACTCCTTCAACTTAATTGATCTTACAATCAATTTTCGACCTTTGAACTTCTTATTTGAATAAATATGACTTAGCATAAGAATCCACAAGTATAAATGATTTAATAAAGAAATCTCTTATTAGTAAAACGAGTTATATAAAACGGTTCGTTGCATCGTGGTGGACTTGGGATTCATCATTTATATATTGCTAGCTAATGTACCAGAATAGATAATATCATTATTTCTTCTTATAACCATCAAATGATTAAAAGAAATAAAATATCCATTCATTAGAAATCCAGAACAAAGTTCTTTCTAATATGAAAGGTACATAAAAGCAATAACTCAAAATGAAATCCTATAAAATGTCCTCCACTGCAACTGCTGCCTCCTCCACAGCATTGCCCATGTAGACTACGATTTCTTCTTTTCTAAGTCGTCGGGTTTCCTGGAACCCTTGCATTTAAAATGCACATACCGTCAGTGGTTCCATATCTACACACCAGGTTCCGGTAGATAATACCACTGACTATGTTTCACGACTAAAGAAAATTCGTACTTTTGAGAGGATAATCAGACTTCCAGTACCCAGACTGTTTGCATCGAGAACACTTGCCTCATGGCTTTCTCGTCCCATCTAGTGGTCCAAGTAGCTTAGGACCACTGGGTTTCTTTGCTTGCTTTTCCTTTTTCCCCGATCTTGCCCTTAGGTTCGAAACATTTGGCATTGGCTATAAGAGCTTGCGATTTCCGTTTCAACTCGTCCAAAAGGTCAATCATCTCAAAAACGTGTTTAAGCGTTTCCTCGAAGTGACTGGCCTTTATGAGTATCCTCATCGCTTCTTGTCTAGCCGCCTATGTCAATAGGCTCGGGAGGACAAAGCTCACTGAGTACAACCTTGCACTCTTTAACAGTTTGGGTAATGTCTAGATCTCTATTCCAATCATTACATTTAGGGACCAGTGAGTTAAAATCCTTAAGTATCACAGAAAGTGGGTTCAAAGCCATTTCCTAATCTATGAGCACATATAACAACACACAATCGATTTAATTTCCGATATTATCTCCCCCAAATAATATCATTAAACCACTAATCACATCTAAAATCCCATCAGATATGGCAAGCCACGTGGTGTGGACGTTTACCTACCCAAATGATTTAGCAATTAGATTTTCTTTGGTCATACATCACTTATAGCGTAACCTCGTGGGGAGGAATACTATAATGCGTATCTAAGTGTAAACCATTACTCAGTACTAAAGTAAATTGTTTGGAATTGCTACATCACCGCAAGCCACGTGGTGTGGACGTTTACGACAACTTCACAACTCTTCACAATTTCTTATAACTATCTACATTTCAATTAATCCAAAATCCGTTAGTATAGCAAGCCACGTGGTGTGGACGTTTACTACACCAAGAGACTTTTATAATTGACTCCCAATTACAAGATCCATTCGATTTTCGTAAATCAGGACGCGGAGAATCATAAGTGAAACTCGAAGTTTCTAACCAGTGATTCACCATGCGAACTGTTGGAATTCGATCACCCGGAGTTGCCGGAATTGCGGAACATGACAACTCCGATCAAAAACCCTTCGCCGGAGATCACGCGAGCACCACCACGCGAGCCGGAGCACGACCGAGGACACGACGCACCCGAAGGCACGCCGCTGCCCCAGCCGAGCCCCCGCGAGCGGGGCTCCATGCGATTACCGATCGCATCGATCGATCGATTGGGGTGGGGCTGCCCAGCAGCCCCCGCGGCGAGTCCGGCGACTCGCCGCCGCCTGGAGTGGGCCCACCTTCACGGTGGGGAGGGGCGGCACCAGCCCGCGCCCTCCGCGATCGATCCATGTGATCGATCGCATGCCCTCGGCCCAGCCGAGGGTTCGACACTCTCGCCCCATGCGAAACCCTAGGGGCGATCGCCGTGGTCCGGCGATCCTAGATCGCCACCACGCGTTCGTCCTCTAATCCGGGGTTCGATCCTTGGATCTTGTTTTTCGATAATTGATTTCAATATGAATTAAATAGCAGAAATATTTAATTCACCTTTCGATTCGTTGTGCGGAGAAACGAGATCTTATGATGACCTTGAGATCTTCCCACATATTCCTTGCACTAGCCCGGACGTCGTGTGGGCGACGATCTACCGAACTCCATGGATCTCCCTCTCTACTTTCTCTCTCTAGAATTGTGATCTTCAAGTTATGAGAATAGAGAAGACCATGTAGTGCTTTTATAGGCTACGTAGGGGATCTTAAGGAGGTGGAATATTGGGCTTCCAATAATAGTGATTAAATTGAGCCCAAGCCCAAATCTATTAATCCTTACTATTATTAATTAATTTATTTTCCACTATATAAATTAATTGCACTCCCAATATTAAACCATATTATATCAAATAATATTTCTCCGGTAGTATTATTTATTCCGTGTATTTAAGATATAAATATCCATGAATAAAATTAATTTATTGCTAATTAATTTATTCATCTCTTATATCCGAGACTAGTACCATTCAACCTTAATTATTATGCGGAACAAATCCACCTGCAGGGTTTACATAATAATTCCTTATAAAATCATCTCGGAGATATTATCAACCCTTACGGGATACACTTTCCCGTCAAGTATTCACGGCATGTCATATATAAAATATAGTGACCCAACTTAACCGGTAATTAACCCAATAATTAAATCGGTCAATTCCTTTGGAAAATCAAAGTCACTTATATTAAATATACACACCCGCAATAGTATCGGGGATTAAGAATAAAATACTCTGAGACTTAAATTGATTATCGCCGGCAATCCTAATCGATAAATCTCAAGCAGATCCGCTCAATACACCAAGTGTACAAGTGTGATAAAATAATCAAGACAGATTATTTTCTCTCTCACACAACGACTATACCGATGGATTGGTCCGTGTCCATCTAGGTCGTGAGCAACTTTTCGATTAAATACGAGTAACCGATAGTATGATCTTCTGTGTGACGTCGCACACCATACTAACTACAACGTATATAATCTAGGACTATAATTTGCATATATTTAATTATAAATAATTAAACGCAAATAATTGTTTATTTAATTAAATAGATTAGTGGCAATGGATCGTGAGTTTCCGTTACTTAAATCTAGACATTAAGTACACAACTCCAACAATCTCCCACTTGTACTAAGGTCTAGTCATTTCCTCCAAACTCCCGACTCCCATACTCATCACGTGCTTAAGTTGTACTTCCAAGAAGTACTATGTGAATGAGCACTCTAGGTGGTACTTGCTCTATGTGTTATCTTACACTTATGGACTAGTGAATTCTTATGTTTGCCATTGCACCGCTATTCACAATAGCCTTTGGTAAACTAAGAATCACATCTAAGTCCCAGAGGTTATCCCGGAGTTATACCAAAACTTCCGCTGCCTCTGAGGCCGCTATTTGGTTACCCATGGAAGAGTCCGAAAAGCATCGTGCTTGTCACTCTTCCATATTAAAACTCCTCCTCCTTCAATAGTGAAACACATAGCCTGATATCGACTTACACCGATCCTCATCCGATTAGAAATATAAGAAAATGTAATCCAAAGGAAATGCTCGTCTGCTTCGTAGTCTAGAACAGTACTTCGAAAGTACTTTTATAGCAGTCGAATATTCCTTTCCAGGATTACCTTGATATCCTCCCACTATGCTAACCACATAGCCGATATCAGGTTCTTGTTTTTCAACATTGCATTTATCAAGCTTTCCACACTCCAAGTGTAGGAAACTGCTTCAACTGCTTCTATCACCTTTATGTGTTCCAAAACACATACCCTTAGATAGACGCATTCCGTGTTTGAAAGGTAGCGAGTCTTTCTCGGAACTATGCATGTTAAAAATGAACCATAATCGTATAAGATATCTAGAGAAGTACAATGTTCTTTTCTTGAGATCCTAGATCTTAAGAACATGTTCTAACTTCTTCTTTATCTCATATATCGATTTTTCTAGACAACCATCATTTTATGTCTGACAACATCTTTACATTGTTACCAATGATAAAATGTTATCTACATAAAACCTCCGAGAAACACCACCTTGTTCCATCACGTTTCCCATACACACGATTCGTCAATGCCTTTTGATGAATCCATCAAATGGACTATCTCATCAATGCGCAAGTTCCACGAACTCTAGCTTTGTTACAATCCATAAATGGATCAACTAAGCTTGTACTCTAAATGATCTCGCCTCTTAACAATAATCCTTATTGCTTTCCAAGAAGGCACATTTAGATCTAGTACCTCCTCTATGTAGATCTAGGGATCGATTTCACGTATACTAGGTCCAGAGTCCGAAGACTCACCTAGTTTTATGAATATCTCCGGTTGTTATACAACCTCCCACTACAACGGCGTTCCGGTGTATAAATAGTAATAACAGTAGGTGCAATTAGTGGTGTACCGCTACTCGGTTCGGCTGGTTCTAAGTCTTAATCGTTTTCTCTCTTTTCAGAAGTATCATGTCATTTTGGGCTTGTGGTTCATCTAATAGTCTTCCTCTAAGAACCGGGCGTTAGAACTTATAACGTCCTTCTGGTTCATAGTACTATCGAACACACACCTTTTGTTCTTCTAGGATATTCTACAACCACATTTGAATGTGCCGTTGTTTCCAAGACATATCCATAGAACATAGGTAGTTCCGTTTAACTCATGCTTTTACTATTTCTATAAGAGTTCCATTTCTTATTTCCGACACACCAATCCTACAGAGGAATGTATGGTGTAGTCACTTGGGATCCAATCCCAAGCTCTGATCATAAATCAGAGTCAATCAATTCTAATACTTGTCCGGATCATATATCTTATATCCATAAAGGATTGCTTAGTCGTATTATCTTCCAAATTAGATTCTTAGGTCGGAAGGTCCACTCCTTCAACTTAATTGATCTTACAATCAATTTTCGACCTTTGAACTTCTTATTTGAATAAATGTGACTTAGCATAAGAATCCACAAGTATAAATGATTTAATAAAGAAATCTCTTATTAGTAAAACGAGTTATATAAAACGGTTCGTTGCATCGTGGTGGACTTGGGATTCATCATTTATATATTGCTAGCTAATGTACCAGAATAGATAATATCATTATTTCTTCTTATAACCATCAAATGATTAAAAGAAATAAAATATCCATTCATTAGAAATCCAGAACAAAGTTCTTTCTAATATGAAAGGTACATAAAAGCAATAACTCAAAATGAAATCCTATAAAATGTCCTCCACTGCAACTGCTGCCTCCTCCACAGCATTGCCCATGTAGACTACGATTTCTTCTTTTCTAAGTCGTCGGGTTTCCTGGAACCCTTGCATTTAAAATGCACATACCGTCAGTGGTTCCATATCTACACACCAGGTTCCGGTAGATAATACCACTGACTATGTTTCACGACTAAAGAAAATTTCGTACTTTCTTTGAGAGGATAATCAGACTTCCAGTACCCAGACTGTTTGCATCGAGAATACTTGCCTATTGGCTTTCTCGTCCCATCTCGTGGTCCAAGTAGCTTAGGACCACTGGGTTTCTTTGCTTGCTTTTCCTTTCCCCCGATTTTGCCCTTAGGTTCAAAACCTTTGGCATTGGCTACAAGAGCTTGCGATTTCCGACTCAACTCTTCCAAAAGGTCAATCATCTCAAAAACGTGGTTAAGCGTTTCCTCGAATTGACTGGCCTTTATGAGTATCCTCATCGCTTCTTGTCTAGCCGCCTATGTCATTAATAGGCTCGGGAGGACAAAGCTCACTGAGTACAATCTTGTACTCTTCAACAGTTTGGGTAATGTCTAGATCTCTATTCCAATCATTACATTTAGGGACCAATGAGTTTAAAATCCTTACGTATCACAGAAAGTGGGTTCAAAGCCATTTCCTAATCTATGAGCACATATAACAACAAACAATCGATTTAATCTCCGATATTATCTCCCTCAAATAATATCATTAAACCACTAATCACATCTAAAATCCCATCAGATATGGCAAGCCACGATAGTGTGGACGTTTACCTATCCAAATGATTTAGCAATTAGATTTGCTTCGGTCGTACATCAATTATAGCGTTACTTCGATGGGAAGAATACTATAAAGCGTACCTAAGTGTAAATTACTCAGTATCTAAGAAGATTGTTTGGGATACGCATATTCACCGCAAGCCACGATAGTGTGGACGTTTACGTTAACATACGCTCCTTTACTCCTTTCTATAACTGTCTACATCAATCGTTCCAAAATCCCATTCAATGTAGCAAGCCACGATAGTGTGGACGTTTACTACACCAAAAGACTTTTACAATTGACATCCAATTACTTGATCCATTCGATCTTGCAAATCAAGATCGATCTAGTCATCAAATGACACGAAAGTCTCTAATTTGTGTCCTCGACATGACCAAGTGGCTTTGGCTCCATTCCACTCCCCGGGGTGAGAATGAGTCGACTTGAAATCAGTTTCAGAAAGACAAATTAGGCATTGTTTGATAAACTTAATCAATGTTTCTCGTAAAAGAAATTACAAGAATTCTCCTCCAATGACTTGTCTATACGAACTTCAAAAGTTCATAAAAGTCACCAAGAGAACAGCAATGGAGACCATGGCAATGTTTCCATTCCCTCTCCCACTTAGCTTTTTATAACAAAGGGATACGCTATCTAATGCATAACTAAATACACATAAGCATAATCACAAACATACATTTCATGCAAGTACGTACACAAATAATCAAATAATTACTCAAGTAAAATTATTTCTCGACTATTCGTACCTTGATGAATTCCTGCATGCTTGTCTTGAGTCTTCATTCTACGTCTTGAATACTTTGTCGAGCGCCGGAAAAATTCTTTGATTTTCATATTTAATTTTATTTTAAATAAAATCCAAGATTCCAATTCAAAAAAAAATTTGAATCAATCTAATGATTTTAAATAAAATACTCCAATTAAATAAAATCAACCCCATTGATTTCCATATTTAATTCTATTTTAAATAAAATCCAAGATTTTCCAATTCAAAATAAATTTTGAATTAATCTAATGATTTTAAATAAAATACTTAAATTAAATAAAATCAATATTTATTAAAATCCATTGATTTCCATATATAATTCTATTCTAAATAAAATCCAAGATTTTCCAATTCAAAATAAATTTTGAATTAATCTAATGATTTTAAATAAAATACTTAAATTAAATAAAATCAATATTTTAATAATTTCTCAATCCTATTTAGATTAGATCTTAAGAATCCTAATCAAAATCGAATTTTGATTCTTCTTAAGACTTCTAATCCAAGTAGGTATAGGATATCTAGAGAAACTAGGATTTTCTTTCCTAATTTAACTCCACATCTAATTCCATTATTTAATTCCACAATTAAGAAATCTAATCCAAATAGAATTTGAATTAATTCCAAAATTAAATTAAATAATATTAGAAAGATTAAATTATTTCCGGAAAGATCGGATTTACCGGGACGAACCGAAACAAGTTCCGGTCATCCCAAAATCGAAACAACACGAGCCCGGCTATGCTCATGCGTATGCACCCATAAGAAAAATCGATCCATGCATTTCACATGCACATGCACAGCTCATGCAAGCCTTAGAAGACCATGCAATCCACGCACGTGCTCTCAATTAATTCCAAGAGAATTAATTCAATGGCTCATGTATTCAGCGCACTCACAAACGCATGGTGTCGGCCTCCTTTAAAACCAATGTCGGCCGACATGCTTTGTAAAGAAGCAGCGCGTGAAGAATTCGATCGTCTTCTCCGATCGCTGGCGAGGAGCGTACCAGCAGCGTCTCTTGGTCAATCTCCGGCACGGCATCTCCCTTGACGAACCATGCCATCGACCCACTGCTATCACGGCACGAGCAGCCCGCGACCGAGATCGCCGCTAACGCGACCGCCGAGCTTAGCCTCCGGCTGCCGGCGAACCACCACCACTGGTGGCTTACGCCGGCACGCCCAGCCGTGCCCCGCTCACGTTCAGCACCACACGCTCCGAGCCTTGGCGCACCAGCATCCCGCGATCCGAAGCCGAAGCCGCGAACCGAAGCCGATGCCGCTAACGGTGACCTTCGAATGCCGCCGCCGGCTGCCGGCGAACCACCACCACTGGTGGCATACGCCGACACGCCCAGCTGCCTTCAGTCCACTTCCGGCAGCCCGCACAGCCCGTGCTTCCAGCTACCTACCGGCAGCCCGCACCGAGCCTTACGGTCGAATTATCCAGTTCGATTATTCCGAAATCCCTCGATTTAATTTTTCCGTCCATCACAATTCATACGAGAGATAATACAAGTACGTAGAACAATATAGCACAATAATTTAACAATTTAAATTAATCTATGGCCATATACAACGATAATCGATTATCGAAACAATTAACGAAAAACGTAACCGTACGCTCTGATACCAATTGTTGGAATTCGATCACCCGTAGTTGCCGGAATTGCGGAACATGACAACTCCGATCAAAAACCCTTCGCCGGAGATCACGCGAGCACCACCACGCGAGCCGGAGCACGACCGAGGACACGACGCACCCGAAGGCACGCCGCTGCCCCAGCCGAGCCCCCGCGAGCGGGGCTCCATGCGATTACCGATCGCATCGATCGATCGATCGGGGTGGGGCTGCCCAGCAGCCCCCGCGGCGAGTCCGGCGACTCGCCGCCGCCTGGAGGGGGACCACCTTCACGGTGGGAAGGGGCGGCACCAGCCCGCGCCCTCCGCGATCGATCCATATGATCGATCACATGCCCTCGGCCCAGCCGAGGGTTCGACCCTCTCGCCCCTTGCGAAACCCTAGGGGCGATCGCCGTGGTCCGGCGATCCTAGATCGCCACCACGCGTTCGTCCTCTAATCCGGGGTTCGTCCTCGGATCTTGGTTCTTCGATAATTGATTCAATAAACTTGAATTAAATTGCGGAAATATTTAATTCACCTTTCGATTCGTTGTGCGGAGAAACGAGATCTTATGATGACCTTGAGATCTTCCCATGTATTCCTTGCACTAGCCCGGACGTCGTGTGGGCGACGATCCTCCGAACACTATGGATCTCCTTCTCTTCTTTCTCTCTCTAGAATTGTGTTCTTCAAGTTATGAGAATAGAGAAGACCATGTAGTTCTTTTATAGGCTACGTAGGGGATCTTAAGGAGGTGGAATATTGGGCTTCCAATTTTAATGATTAAATTGAGCCAAAGCCCAAATCTATTAATCCATTAATATTAATTAATTCTATTTTCCACTATATAAAATTAATTGCACTCCCAATATTAAACCATATTATATCAAATAATATTTCTCCGGTAGTATTATTTATTCTGTGTATTTAAGATATAAATATCCATGAATAAAATTAATTTATTGCTAATTAATTTATTCATCTCTTATATCCGAGAATAGTACCATTCAACCTTAATTATTATGCGGAACGAATCCACCTGCAGGGTTTACATAATAATTCCTTATGAACTCATCTCGGGGATATTATCAACCCTTACGGGATACACTTTCCCGTCAAGTATTCACGGCATGTCATATATAAAATATAGCGACCCAACTTAACCGGTAATTGACCCAGTAATTAAACCGGTCAATTCCTTTGGAAAATCAAAGTCACTTATATTAAATATACACACCCGCAATAGTATCGGTGATTAAGAATAAAATACACTGAGACTTAAATCGATTATCGCCGGCAATCCTAATCGATAAATCTCAAACGATCCGCTCAATACACCAAGTGTACAAGTGTGATAAAATAATCAAGACAGATCATTTTCTCTCTCACACAACGACTATACCGATGGATTGGTCCGTGTCCATCTAGTTCGTGAGCAACTGTTTGATTAAATACGAGTAACCGATAGTATGATCTTCTATGTGTCCATACAACACCATACTAACTACAACGTATAAAATCCAGGACTATAATTTGCATATATTTAATTATAAATAATTAAATGCAAATAATTGTTTATTTAATTAAATAGATTAATGGCAATGGATCGTGAGTTTCCGTTACTTAAATCTAGACATTAAGTACACAACTCCAACATGTATCTAGTATACATGAAATCGATCCCTGGATCTACATGGAGGCAGTACTAGAACCAAATGTGCCTTCTTGGAAAGCAATAAAGATTATTGCTAAGAGGCAAGATCATTTAGAGTACAAGCTTAGTTGTACCATTTATGGATTGGAACAAAACATTGAGTTCGTGGTACTTGCAAATTGATGAGATAGTCCATTTTATGGATTCATCAAAGCATAGACGAATCATGTGTATTGGAAACGTGATGGAACAAAGTGGTGTTTCTCGGGTTTTATGTAGAGAACATTCTTATCATTGGTAACAGTGTAAAGATGTTGTCAAGACATAAAATGATGGTTGTCTAGATAAATCAATATGAAAGATATAGGAAGAAGTTGGACATGTTCTTGAGATCTTGGATCTCTAGGAAAGAACATTGTACCTCTCCTGGACATCTGTCGCGCGATCCCGTTAGGGATCGCGCGCAAGGGTCGACCCCGGCTGGACGCCGGGGGAGCGATCGATCATGGCGATCGATCGCGAACCGCGGGCTGGGCCCCGCGGTGGCCTGCTGGTGGCGGGCCGACCCTCCAGCGGCGGCGAGTCGCCGGACTCGCCGCGGGGGCTGCTCGAGCAGCCCCTTCGATCGCACAAGGCGATCGATTGGAATCGATCGCAACCCCCTTCGCGGGGGTTCGGCTGGGCGTGCGTGCGCGGCTTCGGCCGCGTCGTGCGTTCGGTTGGACCCCGGATCGTGAGGAGGTGTTCGTGTGATTTCCGGCGATGGGATTTCAATTGGGTTGTCGGTTCCGCAATTTTGACAACTCGGATATTCGATCTCCAAAGGATTTCGGTCGGAATTAATTAGATAATTTATTTAATTAAATTTATTAATTCCGGGATATCGATTTCCAACAATTGGTATCAGAGCGTTGGTTTTAGTTCATGGTATTTTTCGATAAATTGTTCTACCTTGCAGGGTTTCCGATTATTGTGGCTAGATTTAATTTTAATTAATTAATGTCATGATAATATTGCTCTTGATTATTAAACTCTCGGTGATGTCGAGATTCGTTTTTTGTGTGGTGGATGCTTGTTTTATTTTTCTGGAATTGTATGAGGTCGATTTCATGTAGAGAATCGATACCGGATAGCGTATTAATAAATTTGAAATTTATTTTACGTTGGATCGAGGACGAAACGACGACCGGAAAAGTGTGACGGAAGAGACGAAGAGAGGGAGGGCTCGATCGGCCATCCCCATGGCCGATCTCATGAGGCTCGATCGACCACCATGAGGAGTTCGACTCCTCTAGGTGGGTGGTCGGTCATGTTGAGCGCGGGGATCCCCAACCCGCGTTCATCTCGGCCGAGATCTTATTCCTAATTTAATTCGGTTTTCCTAATTTGATTATTCCTATTTTTGGAATTTTCATTGATTAGGAAAAGAATTAATTTAGAATTAATTTGGTCTTCCTAATTGATTAATCCTATTTTTGGGAATTTTCATGGATTAGGAAGAGAATTAATTTGGAAGGATTAGGAGTCCTAAATTAATTTTTCCTTATTTAATTATTCCTTTATGGAATTTTTAATGGATTAGGAAAATAATTAATTTGGAAAGTTTAGGAGTCCTAAATTAATTTTTCCTTATTTAATTATTCCTTTATGGATTTTTTAATGGATTAGGAAAGGAATTAATTTGGAAGGACTAGGAGTCCTAAATTATTTTATTTCCTTATTTATTATGGAAATCTTCTAGAATATTCCATGTGGGTCTTGGATAGTATTCTAGAGATTTAATGGAATAAAAAAGGAAAATAAAAATAATAAAAATAATAATAATATTTAATTTTATTTTTGATTTATTCGATTGACTTAATTTTCGAATTCAGTAACTTTTGAATTTATTAAAAATAAATGGATTTAAATATTGGAATTAATATTCCCGTCACATGGAGCAATCAAGAACAAAGGCTGAAGACTAGAAGAAGCATACGGGGATGCGATAAAGCCATAATAGTCGGAAAATAATATTCTAGTATTATTTTGATTATGTGATAATACTATGTGCTTTATTTCATGTATGCATGCTTATGTGTATTTAATTATGCATTAGATAGCGTATCCCTTTGTTATAAAAAAGCTAAGTGGGAGAGGGAATGGAAACATTGCCATGGTCTCCATTGCTGCTCTCTTGGTGACTTTTATAAACTTTTGAAGTTTATATAGACAAGTTATTGGAGGAGAGTTCTTTTAATTCCTCTTACGAGAAACATTGATTAAGTCTATCAAACAATGCCTAATTTGTCTTTCCAAAACTGATTTCAAGTCGACTCATTCTCACCCCGGTGAGTGGAATGGAGCCAAAGCCACTTGGTCATGTCGAGGACACAAATTAGAGACTTTCGTACCATTCTTTTGAAGGTGGATCGATTGTCTGCTCGGAGACGGCAACCTAGAATGCTCATGCACGAGGCACTTCTTTGGAAATGCAGATTAAGCACGTGATGGGTATGGGAGTCGGGAGTTTGGATGAAATGACTAGACCTTAGTATAAGTGGGAGATTGATGGAGTTGTATACTTAATGTCTAGATTTAAGTATCGGAAACTCCCGGTCATAGTATTTAACCTAATTAAATAAATAATCGTTTGCTTTTAATTATTTATAATTAAATAAATGCAAATATGGTTCTGGATTATATACGTTGTATTTAGTATGGTGTGCGACGTCACACGGAAGATCATACTATCAGTCACTCGTATATAATCAAACAGTAGCTCACGACCTAGATGGACAAGAACTAATCCATCGATATAGTCGTTGTATGAGAGAGAAAATAATTGGTCTTGATTATTTTATCATACTTGTACACTTGGTGTATTGAGCGGATCGCTTGAGATTTATCGATTAGGATTGCCTTGGATAATCGATTTAAATCTCTGAGTATTTTATTCTTAATCCCTGATATTATTTCGGGTGTGTGCATTTAATATTAGTGACTTTGATTTTCCAAAGGAATTGATTGATTAGAATAACCGATCAATTACCGGTAAAGTTGGGTCACGGTATTTTATGTATGACATGCCGTGAATTCTTGATGGGAAAATGTGTCCTCGAAAGGGTTGATAATATCCCCGAGATGAGTTCATAAGGAATTATTATGTAAACCTCATGAGTGGATTTGTTCCGCATAATAATTAAAGTTGAATGGTACTAGTCTCGGATATAAGAGATGAATAAATTAATTAAGCAATAAATTAATTTTATTCATGGATATTTATATCTTAAACACATGGAATAAATAATACTACCGGAGAGAATATTATTTGATATATATGGTGAATATTGGGAGTGCAATTATATTTATATAGTGGAATTAATCATATAATTAATATTAATGGATTAATAGATTTGGGCTTGGGCTCAATTTAATCATTAATATTGGAAGCTCAATATTCCACCTCCTTTAGATCCCCTATGTAGCCTATAAAAGCACTACATGGTCTTCTCTATTCTCATAACTTGAAGATCATAATTCTAGAGAGAGAAAGTAGAGAGAAGGAGATCCATAAGTTTGGAGGATCGTCGCCCACACGACGTTCAAGCTAGTGCAAGGAATACGTAGGAAGATCCGAAGGTCTTCAAACAATCTCGTTTCTCCGCACAACGAGATCAAAGGTAAAATCGATAAACACCCTCTATGATTTTACGTTGAATAAATCGTGATGTATACATGAACGAAGATCCGGGAACGACGAACTCCGCGGATGGGGATGGACCGCGAGGTCGACATCCCCGCGGAGATCGAACCCTCGGCTGGGAGCCGAGGGAGGCGATCGAACCTAGGGTTCGATCGCGACGGCACACGGGAGGAGCCCCGGCTGGACGCCGGGGCATGCGATCGACCGCGACGGTCGATCGCCGGGAAGCCGCGGCTGGAGCCGCGGCGGGTTCGCCGCTGGGCGAACCGCCCTCCTCACGGCGGTGGCGGTGGCGGTGAGTAGTCGGACTCACCGATTGGGGCTGCCGGAGCAGCCCCATGCTATCGCATGTGTGCGATCGCGAGCCCCGGCGGGGGCTCGGCTAGGGTTTCTAGCCGCGGGTTTATCCCGCGGCGGCGATACTCTTGTCGGGCTCCGGTTCGTCGGTGTTCGCGTGTTTTCCGGCGATGGGATTTCGGTCGGGGTTATGTTTTCCGCAATTCCGTTAACCCCGGGATATCGATTTCCAACACGAACACACCCCGTGTTCGTGATGGGCAGCAGCGGGGCTGGGGTTCGTTTGACCCCACGGACGACTCAACGAGGCTCGAGACGAGGCTCCAGTGGGAGGAGTTCGTCTCTTGACCCTCGAGCGAGTCGGTGGTAGTCCGAGACCGAGACGAGCAACGAGATGAAGTTCCAAGAGACGTTCATTGGAAAATACTTAAGGCCATAATAATCGGGGCCACGTTAAATGCTTTTTATGTGTTTACGTGCTTTTATTATGCTTAATTATTTTATGCATGTTATCCCTTATCGTAAAATACTAAGTGGGAGAGGGATTGAAAACAATCCCGCGGTCTCCATTCTTTTATGCATGTTATCCCTTACGAGTTGGCTTTAGTGTCATCCTCCCTATCGGATAAAGTCGATACACGAATATCACTAGATCAAAATTCGAATTCAATTCCACTTATAAAATTGAACAATTATATTTCTCAAAAGCAATGCCTAATCTGCCTTTCAAAGACTAATTTCAACTCGACTCATTCTCACCCCGGGGAGTGGAATGGAGCCTAAGCGCTTGGTTATGTCGATGACACAGATTAGAGACTTTCGAGTCATTCAATGACTAGATCGATTGTCTGATTGGCTCCCTCACCTAGTGAGAGATAGGGCTCAATTGCATGATTGATCGCTGGTTAGAAACTTCGAGTTTCACTTACGAGATATTATGCTTTGATTAATAAAATTGTGAAATTTAATAAATATAAGAGTCAATTAACAAAGCTGTTTGTTTTAGTAAACGTCCACACTATCGTGGCTTGCTAAATGGAAACGATACTTTGGGTTAATTGAGACTCTATGACATTTAAATAAATGGGATTCAATTAATAAAGTTGTTTGTTTTAGTAAACGTCCACACTAACGTGGCTTGCTAGATGGAAACAGAACTTTAGGATTAATTGAGGCTCGACAGTTATAGAAAGTCGTGGAGGACCACATGTCAACGTAAACGTCCACATGAACGTGGCTTGCGGTGGGCATGTAGTTCCCGAGCGGTGGACTTAGTACTGAGAAATGGTATATGTTGGAAATCGATATCCCGGAATTAATAAATTTAAATAAATAAATTACCTAATTAATTCCGACCGAAATCCTTCGAATATCCGGATTGTCTAAATTGCGGAACCGACAATCCAATCGAAAAAACTTTCGCCGGAAAACAACCACGAACCACCTCACGAGCCAGAGCCCGGCCAAGAACACCCACCGCGGGATGAACCCGCGGCTGTCCTAGCCGAGCCCTCGAGAGGGGCTCGCGATCGCTGATCGCGATCGCTCAAAGCAATCGATGGGGCTGCTCCGGCAGCCCCGCGGCGAGTCCGGCGACTCGCCGCTCACGGTGGAACGGGGGGCGGCACCAGCCCGCGCCCCCAGCGATCGAGCACGCGCTCGATCGCACCCCCGGCGTCCAGCCGGGGTTCTCCCCGTTTGCGCACGGCGATCGCGCCCTAGGGCCGATCGCCACCCTCGGCGTCCAGCCGAGGGTTTGTTGCTTTCGATCCCGGCGGGGATCTCCCGACCTCCCGCGGTCCGATGATCTTCGATCATCACCGCGAGGTCGATCCCCGTCCCCGGGTTCGTCCCTCGGATCTTGGTTCATGTGTATACGACGAATAATTAAATAAAATTATCGAGGGGGTTTTCATGATTTTACCTTTGTTCTCGTTGTACGGAGAAACTAGATCTTTTGATGACCTTGAGATCTTCCCACGTATTCCTTGCACTAGCTCGAACGTCGGGTGGGCGACGATCTTCCGAACCCCATGGATCTCCCTCTCTACTTTCTCTCTCTTGAATTGTGATCTTCAAGTTATGAACTTATGAGAATAGAGAAGACCATGTAGTGCTTTTATAGGCTACGTAGGGGATCTTAAGGAGGTGGAATATTGGGCTTCCAATAATAGTGATTAAATTGAGCCCAAGCCCAAATCTATTAATCCTTACTATTATTAATTAATTCTATTTTCCACTATATAAAATTAACTACACTCTCAAACCATATTATATCAAATAATATTTCTCCGGTAGTATTATTTATTCCGTGTATTTAAGATATAAATATCCATGAATAAAATTAATTTATTGCTAATTAATTTATTCATCTCTTGTATCCGAGACTAGTACCATTCAACCTTAATTATTATGCGGAACGAATCCACCTGCAGGGTTTACATAATAATTCCTTATGAACTCATCTCGGGGATATTATAAACCCTTATGGGATACACTTTCCCGTCAAGTATTCACGGCATGCCATATGTAAAATATAGTGACCCAACTTAACCGGTAATTAACCCAATAATTAAATCGGTTAATTCCTTTGGTAAATCAAAGTCACTTATATTAAATACACACACCCGCAATAGTATCGGGGATTAAGAATAAAATACTCAGAGATTTAAATCGATTATCGCCGGCAATCCTAATCGATAAATCTCAAGCAGATCCGCTCAATACACCAAGTGTACAAGTGTGATAAAATAATCAAGACAGATTATTTTCTCTCTCACACAACGACTATACCGATGGATTGGTCCGTGTTCATCTAGGTCGTGAGCAACTGTTCGATTAAATACGAGTAACCGATAGTATGATCTTCTGTGTGGGGCCCGACACACCATACTAACTACAACGTATAAAATCCAGGACTATGATTTGCATATATTTAATTATAAATAATTAAATGCAAATAATTGTTTATTTAATTAAATAGATTAGTGGCAATGGATCGTGAGTTTCCGTTACTTAAATCTAGACATTAAGTACACAACTCCAACAATCTCCCACTTGTACTAAGTACAAGTGCAGACTGTGGTGGCGTATCACCCGGTTCGGTTGGATCTAAGCCTTGATCGTCCCCTCTCAGTTCGTTAAGTATTATCTCACTCTTGGGCTTGTGGTCCATTATATAACCCTCTTCCAAAAACCGAGCGTTGGTGCTAACAACGATCTTCTGGTCCTTAGGACTATAAAATAGACCACCTTTCGTTCCTCTAGGATATCCTATAAACAACCGAATATCTGAACGAGATTCCAACTTATCAGCCCCATGCTTCAGCACATGTGCTGGACAACCCCAGATCCGAATATGTTTCAAATTTGGCTTTCGCCCGGTCCACAATTCCGAGGGCGTCTTAGGGACTGATTTAGAAGGAACTAAGTTCAAGATATACGCCGCTGTTTCCAAGGCATATCCCCAGAACAAAACTGGTAGGTCTGAGTAACTCATCATAGATCTTACCATTTCCATAAGAGTCCTATTCCTTCTTTCTGCTACACCATTCTGCTGGGGCGTGTATGGTGCAGTCATCTGGGAGTCAATCCCATTCTCTAATAAGTACGCCTTAAACTCTCCCGAGAGGTACTCTCCTCCACGATCAGATCGTAGAGTCTTTATGGTTTTACCATGAAGGTTCTCCACAAGAACTTTGTACTCCTTGAACTTGTCAAAGCACTCGCTCTTGCGGCGCATCAGGTATATAAAACCATACCTTGAGTAATCATCAGTGAAGGTTACGAATTATTCATAACCTCCTCTCGCTTGGACAGATAAAGGCCCGCACAAATCAGAGTGAATCAATTCCAGTACTTCCTTGGATCTATACCCCTTATCACTAAAGGGTCGCTTGGTCATTTTTCCTTCCAGGCATGATTCACAGGTCGGAAAGTCCTCATCTTTCACACCACTGAGTATTCCATCAGTTATCAACCTTTGAATCCTACCCAAGTTAATATGACCAAGCCTAAGATGCCATAAGTACTTTTTATTCATCCTAGAAGGCTCCTTTCTCTTATTGGTACTAGATGTGTTATATGACTCTACTCTTTGCATCGTGGGATTCAGTATATATAAGTTGCCTATCAATGTACCGAACAGATATAATCACCATTCTTCTTGACAATAACAGAATTATCAAAAGAAACAGAATATCCATTCAAAACCAACTTAGAAACCGAAACAAGGTTCTTTCTAAAATTCGGTACATAAAGACAATTATTCAATACCAAAAATTTATTATTAAAAGATAAATAAATATCTCCCACTGCAACAGCCGCCACTTTCGTCGCGTTGCCCATGTAGATAGTGATCTCTCCCTCTCTAAGCCGCCGGGTTTCCTGGAACCCCTGCAAAGAATTGCAGACATGATCAGTGGCTCCCGTATCCACACACCAGGTACCGGTGGATAACACCGCTAAACATGTTTCAGTGACTAAGGAAAAGTTCATACGTCCTTGTTTGAGAGGACAATTAGACTTCCAATGTCCAGACTGCTTGCAACGGAAACACTTGCCCTTGGGCTTGTTCACTCCATTCTGTGGTCCACCATTTCTGGGTCCACTGGGTTTCCGTCCTTGCTTCTTCTTCCTCTTAATCCCCGGAGGGCCAGGAAGTTTCACAGCCACAAGTGCCTGAGATTTCTTAAAGATTCCCTCTGCCGCCTGGAGTTCAGTCAGGAGTTCCGCCAGCGAATATAACCTCTTGTTCATGTTATAGTTCAGGAGAAACTGCTCAAAACTCCTAGGCAGAGACTGGAGCACTATATCGATCTGGGTTTCCCCATCGATAGCTCCTCTCATAATCTCTATCTCATTCAGATAGCCAATCATCCTAAGAACGTGATCCCTTACGGGCATTCCTTCGGACATAGTGGTCGTCATGAGTTTTCTCATAGCATCTTGCCTGGCTGCCCTATCCTGACTACCAAACATCTCCTTGAGGTTAAGCATCATATCATAGGCAGTGGTCATGGCCTCATGCTGATGTTGCAGCACATTTGACATAGAAGCCAAAATGTAGCACCGCGCCATCTGATCAGCCTTGACCCACTTCCGATGAGCTTCCTTTCCCTCAGGAATCGTGGTATCAGTAGGTTCATCAGGACAAACCTCATGGAGTACATATTTGTACTCCTCAGCAGTTAGGACAATGTCCATGTTTCGTTTCCAATCAACATAGTTTGGACCAGTGAGTTTGTTTTCTTTTAGTATAATGGACAGCGGGTTGAGTGCCATATCTATAAAAGAGACAAATCAAACTGTCAAATTTAATTCGATATTAACTCCCTTAATTAATATCATTAAATTTACCAATCAATCCTCAAATCCCATCATACTAGCATGCCACGTTCATGTGGACGTATACTAGTCCAAACGATCTTATAACTGGACTTTTACTTTGGTCGTACATCATTACAGCAGTGACTCCGATGGGGAGGATACTGTAAAGCGTACCTAAGTGTATACCATTTCTCAGTACTAAGTTAACCGCTCGGAAACTACACGCCCACCGCAAGCCACGTTAGTGTGGACGTTTACGTTGACATGCGGTCCCTTTACGATTTCCTATAACTGTCGAGCCTCAATTAACCCAAAGTTCCGTTTCCGTCTAGTAAGCCACGATAGTGTGGACGTTTACTAAACAAACAACTTTGTTAATTGAATTCCATTGAATAAATTTCACAATTTCGTTAATCAAAGCTTGATATCTCGTAAGTGAAACTCGAAGTTTCTAACCAGCGATCAATCATGCAATTGAGCCCTATCTCTCACAAAGTGAGGGAGCCAACCAGACAATCGATCTAGTCCTCAAATGACTCGAATGTCTCTAATCTGTGTCATTGACATAACCAAGCGCTTTGGCTCCATTCCACTCCCCGGGGTGAGAATGAGTCGAGTTGAAATTAGTCTTTGAAAGACAGATTAGGCATTGCTTTGAAAAACTTAAGTGTTCAATTCTATAAATGGAATTGAATTCGAATTTTGATCCAGTGATATCCGTGTGTCAACTTTATCCGATAGGGAGGATGACACTAAAGCCAACTCGTAAGCGACACACATCACTATAAAAACAGAGAATGGAGACCGAGGGATTGTTTCCAATCCCTCTCCCACATAGTTTTTACGAAAAGGATTAACAAGCATGCATAAAATTTAAAGCATAATAAAAGCACGTTAAACACACAAGAAAACATTTAACGTGGCCCGATTATTATGGCCTTTAAAAATTCTTCGATGCACGTCTCCTCGGATCTTCGTCTCGTTGCTCGTCTCGGTATCGGTCCATCACCGACTCGTCTAAGGACCAAGAGACGAACCCCTCCCACTGGAGTATCGTCCCGGGCCCTCGACAAGCGATCCGTGATGTCCATCGAACCCCCGCGAAGCTGCTGCCAAGAATCCAGCGAAACGGCGACCGCCGTTTGAGAAACGGCGACCGCCGTTTGCCCTTCAGCAGCCGCGGGTTCGACTTCTCGACCCTCGTTCGTCCGGACCTCGATCTCGTCTCGATCCACCAAGCAGCAGCAACATTACAAGAGTAAAACATACTACTTCCGGCATCGATCCTATACATATCGATCGATCCTATACACCCGGATAAACGAAAAACGAAATAGAAAACCCTAAACGACTCAACCCGTCGTTTTAACTATTACAAGAAAGCAACGATTCAAAAACAAAGATCTCGACAACCCCGAGAGTTTAACAAACCACAAAATTACAGTACAAACAACATGACCATAATAATCGGGTTATCCTGCAAAACAAAACTCGCAAACAATACAAGAACGCACAAACCGACTCTGATACCAATTGTTGGAAATCGACTTCCCGGGATGCGTTCGTTCGATCACTCGAACATCCGAACGATCCCAGTCGACATCCGGTGTCGCTACTTCGTTCGCTTTTCCAGCCCGTGCCCCGATTCACGCACAGCCATTGCCCCGAAGAACAACCGCGCGAACCGAGCGGGCTGCCAGAAAAACACCAAAACGGCGGTCGCCGTTTAGAAACGGCGGTCGCCGTTTCTCCGCGAACAGCAATGCGACGTTGCTGTTCCGGGCTCGTTTCCGGGTCGTTTTTCCTCATCCGACTACCGATCCGAAGGTCCTAGAACCCCCAGTAGTCGAGGAATACAACCCACAACCTCGGTACCCGATCTACGTTCATGTATGATCAACGAGAAATTAGATCGAATGAAATTGCGGAATTGAGATTCGATCTCATACCTTATCGGTCGATTGTTGAGACCTTAGAGCTTCTAATGTATGACTCTTCCCGACTCCAGACGTTGTGTGGGCAACGATCTACTGGGTTCGTCCTTTTCTGCTTCTCTCCTTTCTCAAACCACCGTATGAATTATTCTCTGGTGAGAAAATAATTTATTTGCGTTAACTTTTATTTTAACAGAGAAAACTTTTATTTGCGCTAAGCAAAATAATTTTTCTCTGCTGAAATAATTATTGCGGCGTTCTGTAGGTTTTAGGAGAGGGCAAGGGGGGGGTTATATAGAGTTACATTAGGGACCTAAGGTTAAATTAATTAAGGGCTAAATTGAAATATTAATTAACTTGGAATACGTGAACGCAATTCCTTAATTAATCAATTTCAATTTTAATTATTATTCACTCCACTAAAAAATAATAATTGAATTCCCGACATTAATTTAATATTATTTCAACAATAATATTTCCGCCGAAATTACATACACGACTTTCCCCGTGTTTAAGATATCGAACGTCCACGAATTTATTTAATTACTAATAATTAAATTAACTCGTTTCTTATTATCCGAGACTAGTACCACTCATCCTTATTATCATGTGGAACAAATCAACCTGCAGGGTTTACATGATAAACTTTATGAGCTCATCTCGGGGACGTCATCAACCCGATAAACGGGACACGGTTTCCTGTCTATAATCTATAGCATGCCGTGGGTACAATTCCGATTCCCAATTTACCGAGTATCTCGACTAATCAATTAGTCTCACTCATTGGCAAGTTAAAGAACCGAGAATTGGACATACGCACCTATAATTATATAGGGATTAGGAATTCGTATATCCGTAATTCTGAGGTCTAGTTCGATTACGTCGATTAGTATAAATCGAACGCCCTCCTGTGGTCCTGCTCAATACACCAAGTGTACAAGTGTAACATAATAGTCAAGACCAACTATTACCCAGTCACACTACGACGTACCGATGGATTGTCCCTGTCCATCTAAGTCGTGAGCTTCTGTTTGATAATATACGAGTAACCGATAGTATGATCTTCCGCGTGTCTCCTCACGCCATACTGTCTACAACGTATATATCTAGGACTATTGCATTCTAGTACAAGATAGACAAAATGCCGACAGTTTGATTAATAGATAATGTAAAACACAGATAAGGAGTTCCATATTGTCACTAAACTAGACATTTAGAATATAACTCCATCAGTTATTGTTATCCAAGTAGGCACATTTAGATTAGTACTGCCTCCTATGCAGAACTAGGGATCGATTTCATGTCTACTAGATCCAGAGTTCAAAACTCCTCCAGTCTTATGAACATCTCCGGTTGCTTAACAACCTCCCACTGCAATGGCGTTCTGGTGTATAACAGTAATAACATTAGGTGCAGTTAGTGGTGAACTACTACTCGGTTAGGCTGGTTCTCAGTCTTTCCTTTCCTCATTTTCAAGTACCTTGTCAGTTAGGGCATTGTAGTTCATCAAATAGTATTCCTCTAAGAACCGGGTGAGGACACCCCTCTGGTTCATAGTACTATTGAACATACAATTACTTGTTCTCCTAGGATATTCTACAACCACATTAAATGTGCCGTTGTATCCAGAAATATCCATAGAACATAGGTAGTTCCGAACAAACTTGTCCTTTTACTATTAAAATTCCATTTCTTATCCCTGACACACCATATCTACACTCCAGTGTATGGTGCAGTCCTTTGAGACTTAATCTCAATCTTTGATTTATGCTATGTATTGTTTAGATAGGTGATAGCCTCCGCGAACAAGCCGCAGGCTTCCAATGGATATACTTTGAAGGTTCCCCATAATAGCTTTGTGTCTACTGAAAAACACTTTGCTTTTATGGCACATCAAGTATTCTAATCCATCTTCGAGTATTCTTTGAAAGAATGACTCGTACCTTTCTAATTACACATGTTACTGCATTAATCATGAATCATTCTTAATGCTTGTCCGAATTCAAGAATTCACAAGCATAATGATAAAGAAATACATCTAATAAGTAAAACAAGTTATACATAACAGTTTGTTGCATCGTGGTAGACTAAGGATTCATCATTCATATATTGCTATCTAAAATGTACCAGAATAGATTACACCATTATTTCTTATCTAAATCACTGAATGATTAAAGAAATAAATATCCATTCATTAATAATGAAAAACCAGAACAAAAGTTCTTTTAAAAAAAAAAAGGGGTACATAAAGCAATAACTTGAAATGAAATCCTATAACTACAGAAAGCAGATAAATGTCTTCCACTGCAACCGCTGCTACCCCAACAGCTTCGCCCATGTAGACTCGAACTCTTCTTCTCTAAGTCGCCGGGTTTTCTGGAACCCCTGCATTTAAAACAATGCACATACCGTCAGTGGTTCCATATCTACACACCAGAATTCTGGTAGATAATACCGCTGACTATGTTTTTACGACTAAAGAAAAATTCGTACCTCTGAGAGGACATCCAGACTTCCAGTGTCCAGACTTGTTGCATCGGAAGCACTTGCCCCTTGGCTTACTAGCCCCCACTCGTGGTCCATTCCTCTTGGCACCACTGGGTTTCCAGGCTTGCTTCCTTTTCTTGCCCCTACCTCCAACAGCTTTCTAGCTTTTGGACTTGGTAGCTACAAGCGCTTGAGACTTTCCCTTCTTGTAGATCCCCTCTGCCGCCTTTAGTTCAGTCAGGAGTTGCGCAAGAGTATAAGATAGTTTACCCATATTATAGCTCATACGAAACTGCTCAAAACTAGGGGCCAGAGACTGGAGTATGATGTCGACTTGCGTCTCAGCATCAATAGAAGCTCCTAGGACCTCAAGCTCATTCAACAAACTCATCATCTTAAGAACGTGCTCCCCAACGGGCGTTCCTTCAGACTGAGTAGTCGACATGAAGACTCTCATGGCTTCTTGCCTAGCCGCACGATCTTGCTCCCCAAACATCTCCTTGAGGTTGAACATCATATCATAGGCAGTGTCCATCGGCTCATGTTGGGTTTGGAGTACATTTGACATGGAAGCCAAAATATAACACCTAGCCATTTCATCAGCCTTTTTCCACTTCCGATATGTTTCTTTTTCCTCATCGGTCGATGCAGTCGTGGGCTCAGCAGGGCATAACTCATGGAGTACAAACTTGTACTCTTCAGCAGTCAGGACAATGTCTAAATTTCTCTTCCAATCAATGTAATTGGGACCAGTGAGTTTATGTTCCTTGAGTATCACAGAAAGTGGATTCATAGCTACTCTCTAAACCTATAAGCACATATAGACAAACAATTAATTTAATGTCCGATATTATCTCCCTCAAATAATATCATTAAATTACTAATTACATCTAAAATCCCATCAGGTAAGGCAAGCCACGTGGTGTGGACGTTTACCCACCTAAATGATTTAGCAATTAGATTTTCTTTGGTCATACATCGATTATAGCGTAACTTCGTGGGGAAGAATACTATAACGCGTATCTAAGTGTAAACCATTACTCAGCACCAAAGTACATTGTTTGGAATTGCTACATTACCGCAAGCCACGTGGTGTGGACGTTTACGATAATTTCACAACCCTTCACAATTACTTATAACTGTCTACATCAATTAATCCAAAGTCCATTAGTATAGCAAGCCACGTGGTGTGGACGTTTACTACACCAAGAGACTTTTATAATTGACTCCCAATTACAAGAACCATTCGATTTCTGCAAATCAAGACTCGGAGAATCATAAGTGAAACTCGAAGTTTCTAACCAGTGATTCACCATGCGAACGACCCTATCTCTCATAAATGAGGGAGCCGAGCAGACAATCGATCCATCTATCAAAGAATGGTACGAAGGTCTCTAATTTGTGTCATCCACATGACCAAGTGGCTTTGGCTCCATTCCACTCCCCGGGGTGAGAATGAGTCGACTTGAAGTCAGTTTCAGAAGGACAAATTAGGCATTGTTTGATAAACTTGATCAATGTTTCTTGTAAAAGGAATTACAAGAATTCTCCTCCAATGACTCGTCTATACGAACTTTGAAAGTCCATAAGAGTTACCAAGAGAACAGTAATGGAGACCATGGGAATGTTTCCATCCCCTCTCCCACTTAGCTTTTTACAATAAAGGGATACCCTATCTAGTGCATAAAGTAAACACATATAGCATGCATACAGGCAATAAAGCACATAGTATCACATAGTCAAAATAATACTAGAAAATTATTTTCCCGACTATCATGGCTTTATTCCATCTTCATATGCATCTTCTAGTCTTCAGTCTTCGTTCTTGAATGCTTCATGTGACAAGAATATTAATTCCAATATTTAAATCTATTTATTTTTAATTAATCCAAAAGTTACTTAATTCGAAAATTAAGTCAATCGAATATATCAAAAATCAAATTAAATATTATTAATATTTTTATTTATTTATTTTCCTATCTAATTCTATTAAATCTCTAGAATAATCTATCCCAGTAAAACTTGGAATATTCTAGAAGATTTCTATAATAGAATAAGGAAATAAAATAAATTAGGACTCTTCTACTTTCCATAATTAATTAATTTCCATCTAGTGAAAATTCCCAAGAATAGGAATAATCAAATAGGAAATAAATTAAATTAATTAGATTCCTAATCCATGAATATCTCTTCAATAGAAATAAATAAATAGGAATCCTAATTAATTCCAAATTTGATTCTTTTTCCTTATCCATGAGAGTTCCCAAAGAATTAGGAGTACTTAAAAGGAAAAAATCCGAATTAAATTAGGAAAGTGGATCTCGGTAGGAGAAGCACGAGATCACGAGGACCCCGCGCCCCCCCTACTTCGATCGCCGGCTGGGAGCACCACCGCCGCCACTCCCAGCCCACGCGCCACCACCACCGGTGGCCGGCGTGGCCAAGGAGCATCGCGGACAGCCCCCGCGATCGATCTCCATGGGATCGATCTCATGATCGATCCCGAGCCCTAGTCCTCTTCGTCTTCTTTGTCAGACGCGTTCTCCGGCGGTCAATTCGGCATCGATCCAATGTAAATAAATTACAAGAAATAAATTTACAATTCCGGTATCGATTCTATACATGAAATCGACCCTATACATTTTCCGGAAAACATAGAACGTAATAATAAATCCTAAATTCGGTCAACCCCCGAATTTTTACTATTACAAACATTCAACCACACAAAACGAATCACGACATGTCCGAGAGTTTAATAAACGAATAATCATGATAATTAATTAACACAATAATTAAATCCAACCATGATAGCCGGAAATCCCTGCAAGGTAGAACAATAATCGAACATATACATGAACACGAAACCAAACGCTCTGATACAATTTGTTGGGATTCGATATCCCGGGCTATCAAAATTATGCGGAATCGATAACCCGACCGAAACCCTATCGCCGGAAACCGAACGCGAACAACGAACGAGCCGGAGCATGACCGAGGCGTCGCCACGGGCGAACCCGCGGCTAAACCCTAGCCACGCCCCCGCTGGGGCTCGCGATCGCCGTGCATGGCGATCGCCGGGGATGATTGGCACATCCCCGCGGGGCTGTTCCACCAGCACCCGCCGGCGGTGAGTCCGGCGACTCACCGCCACCACCCTACGGGGTGGAGGGCCTCCAGTCGCGGCACCAGCCCGCGGCTGCCCTCCGCGATCGAGCCCAGCTCGATCGCGCGCTCCGGCTTCGGCCGAAGCTCTTCCCCGCGCGCACGCCGCCGTCGAGGGGTGGGGATCCGCCACGGCACCAGCCCGTGGCATCCCTAGCGATCGACTGTCGTCGATCGCTTGCCCCGGCGTCCAGCCGGGGCTCCCTTCGTCGCGCGGTACCGGCGGTCGAACCCTAGGGTTCGGCCGCCCCTCTCGATCCCGACGGGGATCGCGTGATCCCCGTATCCTGGTCTCGACGTTTCCCCGGATCGTCTTGTTCATGTATACATCACAATTAAACGAACATATAATCATGGAGGGGGTTTATGATTATGTACCTCGATTCGTTGTACGGAGAAACGAAATCAAACGTTGATGACCTTGCGATCTTCCTACGTATTCCTTGCTGATACGAACCTCGTCGGGAATAGAAAGATAGAAGAAATACGAAGAACAAGAAGGATAAAAGATACCGGCGGAAGTCCCAAAACCTCTGAACCTGAATTCGTGAAATCAATTAAGGACGGAACCCTAACCCCCAACACGAAATCGATGCAGCAACTCGGGGATGATGAAGACACACAAACGAGATTTGACTGGCTCGTTGATTCGTCGGTTGAATTCTTTTGGATAATCGGGATAGAATTCGAACTCGAGAGAGATTTAGTAAAACTCACAAAACATATTTTTTTATTTATCAATTCATGGTTGTCTCTTCTAAACAATGAACTAGAAAAGCCTTAAATAGGCAAACAAAACCCTAAAACTCGAAATAAGGAATAAAAACAATTAAAAACGCTGAAACTTGAAAATTCCGCCGTCGCTGCCAATTTGTGAAGGATGTCGGCCGACATGGTATAGGTGTCGGCCGACACCATCCCGAAATTCGGGTTCTAACTCGTGCTGATCCTCGGGTTCGCCAGAATATCGATTTTGGGCACTTTGTCGGCCGACAGGCCATGGTGTCGGCCGACACCAAGGCAAAACCTCGACCGAACTCCTCGTCTTCGTCTTGGCACACTCCCGACTCATGTTTTGGCAGCCCCTTCGTCGTTCCGGCCTGAATACGATCACCTTGACTAATCAACGGTCCTTGGATTGCATCATTCCCCTCCTCTTCAAGAGGATTTGTCCTCAAATCCACGCCGATGCCGGGATCGAACACCACTCTCGTGTATCACTCAATATAGTAAGTCACTCAATACTCGGTTCTCTCACTTTCTTTCTCTCAAGAATCGAACTCAACGCCACACGAACCACGATACCACAACAACGTTCGTCGGAAGGAAAGTACACAGAAAGTGCGAAAAAAAATCGGAAATCTCAAAAGGAACACGGAAAACACAGATGACTCTATACGATGTCCGAAAACCCTCGGAGACAAACGACCCAATTACGCCCAAATTATTATTATTTTTTTTTTTTAATAATTACTGTTCATATGAACAGTGATTTCGGAAATAAAATAAAAAAAATATTTATTTTTTTTTTTTTAAAACAAGAAAGAAGAAAGAAACGAAGAAGAAAGAATAAGAAACGAAAAAAGAAAACGAGGTTACGTAATCGTAAAATAAAGAACCCAAACCTGGGCTCTGATACCAAATGATACGAACCTCGTCGGGAATAGAAAGATAGAAGAAATACGAAGAACAAGAAGGATAAAAGATACCGGCAGAAGTCCCAAAACCTCTGAACCTGAATTCGTGAAATCAATTAAGGACGGAACCCTAACCCCCAACACGAAATCGATGCAGCAACTCGGGGATGATGAAGACACACAAACGAGATTTGACTGGCTCGTTGATTCGTCGGTTGAATTCTTTTGGATAATCGGGATAGAATTCGAACCCGAGAGAGATTTAGTAAAACTCACAAAACATATTTTTTTATTTATCAATTCATGGTTGTCTCTTCTAAACAATGAACTAGAAAAGCCTTAAATAGGCAAACAAAACCCTAAAACTCGAAATAAGGAATAAAAACAATTAAAAACGCTGAAACTTGAAAATTCCGCCGTCGCTGCCAATTTGTGAAGGATGTCGGCCGACATGGTATAGGTGTCGGCCGACACCATCCCGAAATTCGGGTTCTAACTCGTGCTGATCCTCGGGTTCGCCAGAATATCGATTTTGGGCACTTTGTCGGCCGACAGGCCATGGTGTCGGCCGACACCAAGGCAAAACCTCGACCGAACTCCTCGTCTTCGTCTTGGCACACTCCCGACTCATGTTTTGGCAGCCCCTTCGTCGTTCCGGCCTGAATACGATCACCTTGACTAATCAACGGTCCTTGGATTGCATCACTTGCACCTCGTCCGAACGTCGTGTGGGCGACGATCTATCGAACTCCTATGGATCTCCTTCACTCTTCAAGACTTTATGATTGGCGTAGGTTATGAATTGTGAAGACCATGTAGTGCTTTTATAGGCTACGTAGGGGATCAAAAGGAGGTGGAATATTGGGCTTCTAATATTGAAGATTAAATTGAGCCCAGCCCAAATCTATTAATCCTTATCAACATTAATTAATTTATTTTCTGCTGGGATTCGATGTCCCGGGCTATCAAAAAAAATTGCGGAACCGATAACCCGATCAAAAACCCTCGATCACCGAAGATTGGATCCCCGACTCATCCGCAGGAGTCCGACCTTTGGAGACTACGCGCCCGAAGACACGCAGCCCGCCCCCAGCCGATTTTCTCCCACGAGTCGGATCCACGAACGCGAACCACCTCACGAGCCGGGGCCCGACCGAACGCCATCGAGACCCGAAGGCCCCGTGTGCCCAGCCGAACCCCCACGAGGGGTTCGCGATCGTCTAGGGACGATCGCTGGGGATGCGCGAGGCATCCCCGGGGCTGCTCGTAGCAGCCCGCAGCGAGTCACGATGACTCGCTGCCCGCGAGGGCATCGCCCTCGCATGATCCGCTGCGGGCGAACCCGTAGCTCATGCGAGGCGGCTACGGGTGACCCCGCAGCAGCCCGCGATCGATCCTCGTGATCGATCGCACCCCTCGGCTCCAGCCGAGGGTTCCCGCGGCTTCGCGCCTCCGACGACGGCGGCTGGGGTCCGCCACGGCACCAGCCCGTGGCACCCCGGCGATCGACCGAAGTCGATCGTGTGTCCCCAGCGTCCAGCCGGGGCACGCCGTTCGTCGCGCGATGGGGCGGTCCGAACCCTAGGGTTCGACCGCCTCCCTCGATCCTCGCTGGGGATCTCGAATCCCCGTCCCCGAGGTTCGTCGTTTTCCCGGATCGCGTATTCATGTATATATCACAATTATTCAACGCACAAATAATCATAGAAGGGGGTTCTCGATTATTACCTCGAATCGTTGTACGGAGAAACGAATTCGGTTGACGACCTTGCGATCTTCCTACGTATTCCTTGCACCTCGTCCGAACGTCGTGTGGGCGACGATCTATCGGATTCCTATGGATCTTCCTCACTCTCAGAACTTTATGATTGGCGTAACTTAGGTTTTCTTAGTTATGAAAAGTGAAGACCATGTAGTGCTTATATAGGCTACGTAGGGGATCATAAGGAGAATAAATATTGGGCTTCAATATTGAAAATTAAATTGGGTCCAACCCAAATCTATTAATTCTTATCAATATTAATTTTATTTATTTTCCACTATATAAATAAAATTGCACTCCCAATATTATTCCATATTATATCAAATAATATTTCTCCATCTTAGTATTATTTATTCCGTGTATTTAAGATTTAAATATCCATGAATAAATTTATTTATTGCTCAATAAATAATATTCATATCTTATATCCGAGACTAGTACCGTTCAACCTTTATTATTGTGCGGAACGAATCCACTCATGAGGTTTACACAATAATTCCTTATGAACTCATCTCGGGGATATTATCAACCCTTCCGGGATACACTTTCCCGTCAAGTATTCACGGCATGTCGTATATAAAATATAGCGACCCAACTTTACCGGTAATTAACCCAATAATTAAATCGGTTAATTCCTTTGGAAAATCAAAGCCTCTAATATTAAATATACACACCCGCAATACTATCGGGGATTAAGAATAAAATACTCCGAGATTTAAATTGATTATCCAAGGCAATCCTAATCAATAAATCTCAAGCTGATCCGCCCAATACACCAAGTGTACAAGTGTGATAAAATAATTAAGATAAATTATTTTCTCTCTCACACAACGACTATACCGATGGATTAGTTCGTGTCCATCTAGGTCGTGAGCAACTGTTCGATTAAATACGAGTAACCGATAGTATGATCTTCTGTGCGCCCATGCAGCACCATACTAACTACAACGTATAAAATCCAGAACTATGATTTGCATATAATTAAATGAAAATAATTGTTTATTAGTTAAATAGATTAAATGCTATGATCGGGAGTTTACCGTTACTTAAATCTAGACATTAAGTACACAACTCCAACAATCTCCCACTTGTACTAAGGTCTAGTCATTTCCTCCAAACTCCCAGTTCCCATACTCATCACGTGCTTAAGGTGTACTTCCGAGTACTATGTGAGTGAGCACTCTAGGTTGCCGCTCTGAAGTTATCTTGGTGACTACTACGTCGTCTCCCTCGACGATGATTCGTATCAGGTGGTACTTGCTCTATGTGTTATCATCACTTTTCGAACTTATGACTTCTTCCAGTTCTCCATGCACCGCTATGTACATAGCCTTTGGTGAACCAAGAATCATATCCAAGTTCAGAGGTCATTCCGGAACCTAACCAAAACTTCCGCTGCCTCTGAGGCTGCTATTCGGTTTATGATAGAGTCCGAGAAGCATCACGCTTATCACTCTTTCACTTCATGGTTCCACCTCTTTCTAAAAGTGAACACATAGCCTGATATCGACTTTCACTGGTCCTTCTCTGATTTTTTTGGATCTAAGAATCTGTAATCTAAGAGGATTTCGTCTTGCTCAAGCCAGTACTATGAAAGTACTCTTGCAGCATTCGAACATCCCTTATCCAGATTACTTTGATATCCTCCCACTACGCAAACCGCATAGTTGATATCAGGTTCTTGTTTTACAACATTGCATCTATAAAGCTTTCCATACTTGAAGTATAGGAAACTGCTTTGTCCTCATCTATCTCCTTCATATGTTCGAACACATATCCTTTAGATAGATGTATATTCTGTCTCTGAAAGGCAATAACCTTTCTCAGAATTGTGCATGTTTAAAACAAACCATAATCGTATAAGATATCTTAAGAGAAGTACAAATGTCCTTATCCAGAGATCGAAAAATTTCTAAGAACATGATCCAACTTCATCTTAATCTTATACCTTGATTTATTTAGACAACCTCTATTTTATGTCTGACAACATTTTACATTGTCGCCAATGATAAAGTGTTATCTACACAAAATTCCGAGAAACACCACCTTTGTTTCCATTACGTCTCTAACACACCTTTCTCGCAAATCTATGCAGACCTAGGGATCGATTTCATGTATACTGGATCCAGAGTTCAAAACTCCTCCAGTCTTATGAACATCTCTGGTTGCTTAGCAACCTCCCACTGCAATGGCGTTCCGGTGTATAACAGTAACAACATTAGGTGCAGTTAGTGGTGTACTACTACTCGGTCAGGCTGGTTCTCAGTCTTTCCCTTTCCTCATTTTAAAGTATTTTGTCAATTAGGGCATTGTAGTTCATCTAATAGTTTTTCCTCTATGAACCGGGCGAGAACACCCTTCTGGTTCGTAGTACTATTGAAACATACAATTACTTGTTCTTCTAGGATATCCTACAACCACATAGAATGTGCCGTTGCGTCCAGAAATATCCATAGAACATAGGTAGTTCCGAACAAACTTGTTCTTTTACTATTAGAATCCCATTTCTAATTCCTGACATACCATGTCTACACATCAGTGTATGGTGTAGTCGCTTGAGACTTAATCTCAGTCTTTGATTTATGCTATGTGTTATTTAGATAGGTAATAGCCTCCGCGAACAAGTCGCAGGCCTTCAATGAATATACTTTGAAGGATCCCCATAATGGCTTTGTGTTGAAAACACTCCGCCTTAATGGCACAGCAAGTAGTCCAATCCATCTTCGAGTATTCTTGAAGGAATAACTCGTACCTTCTCTAATTACACGTACCGCATTAATCATCATTTTCTATACTTGTCCGAATTCCATCCTTTATCCAGAAAGGTTAATTCAGTTGTATCATCTTTCAAGATCGATTCTTAGGTCGGGAGGTCCATTCCTCCAATTATAATTGATCAAATCAATTTCGACCTTTTGAATCCCTTTTGAATAGATACTACCAAGTTCAAGAATTCACAAGTATAATGATTAACAAAAGAAATACATCTAATAAGTAAAACAAGTTATACATAACTGTTTGTTGCATCGTGGTAGACTAAGGATTCATCATTCATGTATTGCTATCTAATGTACCAGAATAGATATGACTATTATTTCTTATCCAAACCATCCAATGATTAAAGAAATAAAATATCCATTAATAAAGAAAAACAGAACGAAGTTCTTTTTCAAAATAAAGGGGTACATAAGCAATAACTGAAATGAAAACTTAAAACAGATAAATGTCTTCCACTGCAACCGCTGCTACCCCAACAGCTTCGCCCATGTAGACTCGAATTCTTCTTCTCTAAGTCGCCGGGTTTTCTGGAACCCCTGCATTTAAAGAAATGCACATACCGTCAGTGGTTCCATATCTACACACCAGAATTCTGGTAGATAATACCGCTGACTATGTTCTTACGACTAAAGAAAAATTCGTACCTCTGAGAGGACATTCAGACTTCCAGTGTCCCATCTTGTTGCATCGGAAGCACTTACCCTTTGGCTTTGCAGCCCCCACTCGTGGTGCAGTCCTCTTGACACCACTGGGTTTCCAGGCTTGCTTCCTTTTCTTGCCCCTACCTCCATCAGGCTTAAAGCCTTTGGACTTGGTAGCTACAAGCGCTTGAGACTTGCCCTTCTTGTAGATCCCCTCTGCCGCCTTCAGTTCAGTCAGGAGTTGCGCAAGAGTATAAGATAGTTTACCCATATTATAGCTCATACGAAACTGCTCAAAACTAGGGGCCAGAGACTGAAGTATGATGTCGACTTGCGTCTCAGCATCAATAGAAGCTCCTAGGACCTCAAGTTCATTCAACAAACTCATCATCTTAAGAACGTGCTCCCCAACGGGCGTTCCTTCAGACTGAGTAGTCGACATAAGGACTCTCATGGCTTCTTGCCTAGCCGCACGATCTTGCTCCCCAAACATCTCCTTGAGGTTAAACATCATATCATAGGCAGTGTCCATTGGCTCATGTTGGGTTTGGAGTACATTTGACATGGAAGCCAAAATATAACACCTAGCCATCTCATCAGCCTTTTTCCACTTCCGATATGCCAGTTTCTCCTCATCAGTTGAGGCAGCCGTGGGCTCGGCAGGGCACACTTCATGGAGTACATACTTGTACTCTTCCGAAGTTAGGACAATGTCTAAATTTCTCTTCCAATCAATATAGTTGGTGCCAGTGAGCTTATGCTCCTTGAGTATCATAGAAAGTGGGTTCATAGCTATTCTCTAAACCTATAAGCACATTTAAACAAACAATTAACTTAATATCCGATATTATCTCCCTTAAATAATATCATTAAATTACTAATCACATCTAAAATCCCATCAGGTAAGGCAAGCCACGTGGTGTGGACGTTTACCCACCCAAATGATTTAGTAATTAGATTTTCTTTGGTCATACATCGCTTATAGCGGAACCTCGTGGGGAGGAATACTACAAGGCGTATCTAAGTGTAAACCATTACTCAGCACCAAAGTGAATCTTTTGGAATTGCTACATTACCGCAAGCCACGTGGTGTGGACGTTTACGACAACTTCACAACTCTTCACAATTCCTTACAACTGTCTACATCAATTAATCCAAAATCCGTCAGTGCAGCAAGCCACGTGGTGTGGACTTTTACTTCACTAAGAGACTTTTATAATTGACTCCCAATTACCAGATCCATTCGATTTTCGTAAATCAAGACGCGGAGAATCATAAGTGAAACTCGAAGTTTCTAACCAGTGATTCACCATGCGAGCGACCCTATCTCTCATAAATGAGGGAGCCGAGCAGACAAACGACCCACCTATCAAAGAATGGCACGAAAGTCTCTAATTTGTGTCATCCACATGACCAAGTGGCTTTGGCTCCATTTCACTCCCCGGGGTGAGAATGAGTCGACTTGAAGTCAGTTTCAGAAAGACAAATTAGGCATTGTTTGATAAACTTGATCAATGTTTCTTGTAAGAGGAATTACAAGAATTCTCCTCCAATGACACATCTATACGAACTTCAAAAGTCCATAAGAGTCACCAAGAGAACAGTAATGGAGACCATGGGAATGTTTCCATCCCCTCTCCCACTTAGCTTTTTATAACAAAGGGATACGCTATCTAATGCATAATTAAACACATAAGCATGCATGAAAGCAATAAAGCACATAGCACATAGTCAAAAATAATGCTAGAGTAATTATTTTTCCCCGACTATCATGGCTTTATCTTCATATGCATCTTCTAGTCTTCAATCTTCGTTTCTTGAATGCTCCATGTGACGAGAATATTAATCTCTAATATTTAAATCTATTTATTTTCAATTAATCCAAAAGTTACTTAATTCGAAAATTAAGTCAATCGAATATATCAAAAATAAAATTAAATATCATTAATATTTTTATTTATTTATTTTCCTATCTAGTTCTATTAAATTTCTAGAATAATCTATCCAAGTAAAACTTGAAATATTCTAGAAGATATCTATAATAGAACTGATGGAGTAGTATACTTAATGTCTAGATTTGAGTATTCTGAACTCTGTATGCACTTTCATTTACCTATTAATTACAGACATTCATTTGCTTTTAATTATTGTTAATTAAATACATGCAAATTATAGTCCTGGATTTTATACGTTGTAGTTAGTGTGGTGTTGCATGGGCACACAGAAGATCATACTATCGGTTACTCGTATTTAATCGAACAGTTGCTCACGACCTAGATGGACACGGACCAATCCATCGGTATAGTCGTTGTGTGAGAGAGAAAATAATTTATCTTAATTATTTTATCACACTTGTACAATTGGTTTATTGAGCGGATCGATTGAGACTCATCAATTAGGATTGCTCAGCGATAATTGATTTGAGACTCGGAGTATTTTATTCTTAATCCCTGAAACAATTGCGGGTGTGTATATTTAATATAAGTGACTTTGATTTACCAAAGGAATTAACCGGTTTGATAATTGGGTTAATTACCGGTTAAGTTGGGTCACTATATTTTATATATGGCATGCCGTGAATTCTTGAAGGGACAGTGTATCCCGTAAGGGTTGATAATATCCCCGAGATGAGCTCATAAGGATTTATTATGTAAACCTCGCGAGTGGACTTGTTCCGCATAATAAATAAGGTTGAGTGGTACTAGTCTCGGATATAAGAGATGAATAAATTTATTAAGCAATAAATAAATTTTATTCATGGATATTTAAATCTTAAATACACGGAATAAATAATACTAAGTTGGAGAAATATTATTTGATATAATATGAATAATATTGGGAGTGCAATTTTATTTATATAGTGGAAAATAAATAAAATTAATATTGATAAGAATTAATGGATTTGGGTTGGACCCAATTTAATTTTCAATATTGAAGCCCAATATTTATTCTCCTTTTGATCCCCCTCGTAGCCTATAAAAGCACTACGTGGTCTTCACTTTACTAACGTACGTTACGCCAACAATAAAGTTCTGAGAGTGAAGAGGATCCACAAGTTCGATAGCTCGTCGCCCACCCGACGTTCGAACGAGTGCAAGGAATACGCGGGAAGGTCACGAGGTCGTCGATTTCGTTTCTCCGAACAACGAATCGTAGGTACAATTCTCAACTAACTTGTTAATTGTTCGATTTGTTTTATCGAGAATACCGTAGGACGAAGATCCGAGAATCGAAGCCCGGAATAGACGGACGAACGCGCGGTGGTGGCGAAGCCACCGGACCGCGGCGTACGCCCGCTAGGGTTTCGGCGAGGGGCGATGGGGGCCGAACCCTCGGCTGGGCCGAGGGTGTGCGATCGACCACGAAGGTCGATCGCTGGGCACGGGCTGGAGCCGTGCCCTACCCCGCCGTGAAGGCGGGGGCCTCCTGGTGGTGGCGGGTCGCCGGACCCGCCGCGGGGGGGCTGTCGAACAGCCCCACCCCGATCGATCGCCGGCGCGCGATCGATCGCTTGATCGTGCGAACCCCGGCTCGCGGGGGTTCGGGTGGGGGCGGGCTGTGCGTCTTCGGATGCATGGTCTCCAAAGCCCGGACTCCGGCGGATGAGTCGGTGTTCGTATGATCTCCGGCGAAGGGTTCGTTCGGGTTATCGGTTCCGTTTTTGATAACCCGGGATAGCGAATTCCAACAATTGGTATCAGAGCGTGGTTTACGTTCGCGGTATTTTCGATAAAATTGTTCTACCTTGCAGGGATCCGACTATTATGGCTTGATGATTATTCGTTTAATTGTTTTGTCATATGATTGTTGGTTTTATTAAACTCTCGGACATGTCGAGATTCGTTTTAGTGGTGAATGCTTGTAATAGTAAAAATTCGGGGGTTGACCGAATTTAGGATTTATTATTATGTTCGTTGTTTTTCCGGAAAATGTATAGGGTCGATTTCGTGTATAGAATCGATACCGGAATTGTAATTTAGATTTTTGTAAATTTATTTTGCGATTGGATCGAATCGTAGACCGCCGGAGAAGACGAAGTGACGAGAAGACAAAGGACCGGGATCGATCAATCCCCATGATCGATCCCGAGGGGATCGATCGACCCGCGGCCCTAGGCGGGCTGTCCGTGGGAGACTCGGCCACGCCGGCCACCAGTGGTGGTGGCGCGTGGGCTGGGCGGCGGTGGCGCGTGCCCTAGGCGGCGGTCGGCGAAGGTGGGGGTGGTTCGGGGTTCCCCAACCCGGGCTACTCCTACCGGAAATATACTTTCCTAATTAATTCATTATTTCCTATTTTGATTATTTCTTTATGGAATATTCTAGAAAAATAGAAAAAGAATTATTTTAGTACTAAATTTATTTTTCCTATTTGATTATTCCTACTCATGGGAATATTCATGGATTAGGAATAAAATAAATTTGGAAAAGTATAAGAGTCCTAAATTATTTTATATCTTTATTTCATTATGGATATCATCTAGAATATTCCAAGAGGATCTTGGATAGATTATTCTAGAGATTTAATGAAGTGGAAAAAGAAAATAAAATAAATAAAAATATTAATAATATTTAATTTTATTTTTGATATATTCAATTGACTTAATTTTCGAATTAAGTAACTTTTGGATTAATTGAAAATAAATAGATTTAAATATTGGATATTAATATTCTCGTCACATGGAGCGTTCAAGAAACGAAGACTGAAGACTAGAAGATGCGTACGGGGATGTGATGAAGCCATAATAGTCGGAAAATAATATTCTAGTATTATTTTGACTATGTGATAATACTATGTGCTTTATTACATGTATGCATGCTATATGTGTTTACTTTTATGCACTAGATAGCGTATCCCTTTATTATAAAAAGCTAAGTGGGAGAGGGTATGGAAACATACCCATGGTCTCCATTGCTGCTCTCTTGGTGACTTTTATAAACTTTTGAAGTTTATATAGATAAGTTATTGGAGGAGAGTTCTTGTAATTCCTCTTACGAGAAACATTGATTGAGTTTATCAAACAATGCCTAATTTGTCTTTCCAAAGCTGATTTCAAGTCGACTCATTCTCACCCCGGGGAGTGGAATGGAGCCAGAGCCACTTGGTCATGTAGAGGACACAAATTAGAGACTTTCGTGCCATACTTTTATAGATGGGTCGTTTGTCTGCTCGGCTCCCTCATTTATGAGAGATAGGGTTGTTCGCATGGTAAATCACTGGTTAGAAACTTCGAGTTTCACTTATGATTCTCCACGTATTGATTTACGAGATTAAATGGATCAAGTAATTGGGAGTCAATTATAAAAGTCTCTTAGTGTAGTAAACGTCCACACCACGTGGCTTGCTATGCTGACGGACTTTGGATTAATTGATGTAGACAATTGTAAATATTTATGAAGAGTTGTGAAGATATCGTAAACGTCCACACCACGTGGCTTGCGGTGATGTAGCGATTCCAAGTAACTTATTTTGGTACTGAGTAATGGTTTACACTTAGATACGCCTTATAGTATTCCTCCCCACGAGGTTCCGCTATAAGCGATGTATGACCAAAGAAAATCTAATTGCTAAATCATTTGGGTGGGTAAACGTCCACACCACGTGGCTTGCCTTACCTGATGGGATTTTAGATGTGATTAGTGATTTAATGATATTATTTGAGGGAGATAATATCGGATATTAAATTGTTTGTTTGTTTTATGTGCTTATAGGTTAGGAATGACTGTGACCCCACTTTGTGATATACTTAAAGATGAAAACTCACCGGTTCCATATGGTGATGATTGGGAAAGAAATATGGACATTGTCCAGACTGTTGAGCTTTCTGAATCCACTGTTGGTCCAACTACGTTGAGACATGGTGTGGAAGCTAGGCAAGAAGTGTTTAACATACCCACGGAATCGTTCCTCAATGAGTCCCTTAAAACCGGCTCAGCGAAGGCGATTTTTGTGCGTAAGTTAAGAGAAACACGAGCTCTTGTGGCTAGGCTAAAAGAAAAGCGTGCAAAGAGACCCAGTGGTTTAAAACCACGGATTGGGGTAAGCAAGCGGTTTCGCAGATGCTTTCGATGCAAACAGTTTGGGCACTGGAGGTCTGATTGTCCTCTCATCAAAGGTACGAAATTTTCCTTAGTCACTGAAACATTGTCAGCGGTGATATCTACCAGCACCTGGTGTGTAGATACGGGTGCCACTGACCATGTCTGCAATTCATTGCAGGGGTTCCAGGAGACCCGGAGACTTAGAGAGGGAGAAATCGTGGTCTACATGGGCAATGCCGCGAAGGTGGCGGCTGTTGCAGTGGGAGACGTTCACTTACGTTTCAGTAGTGATAGGGTTTTAGTTTTACGTAATTGTCTTTATGTACCCAACTTTAGAAAGAATTTAATTTCAGTTTCTAAACTTATTATGAATGGATATTCTGTTTCTTTTGACCACTCTGTGATCATAAGAAGAAATAGTGAAATTATCTGTTCTGGTACATTGATAGACGATTTGTATGTGCTAAATCCTGAGTCTAACACGATGCAACTAACCGAGAGTAATAACACATCTACGAACACCAATAAGAGAAAGGAACCTTCTAAGATGAATCAATTATACTTGTGGCATCTAAGGCTAGGTCATATAAACTCAAATAGGCTTCAAAGGTTGAAAGCTGATGATTTAATCACAGGTGTTGAAGGAGAGGACCTTCCAACCTGCGAATCCTGTTTAGAGGGAAAAATGACTAAGCGTCCTTTTTCTGGTAAAGGACGAAGAGCTGAACAAGTATTGGATTTGATTCACTCTGATGTATGCGGACCTATGTCTACTCAGGCAAGGGGAGGGTACGAGTACTTCATCACTTTCACTGATGATTACTCAAGATATGGATATGTATACCTGATGAGCCGCAAGAGCGAATCCTTTGGCAAGTTCAAAGAGTTCAAGGCTCTTGTGGAGAACCTTCGTGGTAAATCCATAAAATGCCTGCGATCTGATCGCGGAGGCGAGTACCTGTCTGGAGAATTCAAGGCATACTTGGCAGAGAATGGGATTGAATCCCAGCTGACCTCACCATATACTCCTCAGCAGAATGGTGTGTCAGAAAGAAGGAATAGGACTCTTATGGAGATGGAGCGATCGATGATGAGTTACTCGGATTTACCTGTTATGTTCTGGGGACTTGCCTTGGAAACAGCGGCGTACATTCTGAATAGGGTTCCGACCAAAACAGTGCCAACTACACCCATGGAATTGTGGAGTGGGCGTAAGCCTAACTTGGGACACATTCGGATCTGGGGTTGTCCAGCACATGTGTTGCGACAAGGCACCGATAAGTTAGAACCTAGATCAGAAATACGGCTGTTTGTAGGATACCCGAAAGGAACTAAGGGTGGCATGTTCTATAGTCCTACGGACCAGAAGATCGTTATAAGTACTAACGCTCGGTTCCTAGAGGAAGACTATGTCATGGACCACAAGCCCAAAAGTGACATAATACTTGATGAGTTGAGAGGTAACGAGGAAGACCTGGATACAGCCGAACCGAGTATAGATACACCACTAGAACCTGCACCTTATACTGTCACTGTTAATACACCGGAACGCCGTCGTAGTGGGAGGGTTGTTAAACAACCAGATAGATGGATTGGACTGGGTGAGTCTTCGGACTCTGGACCTGGAGTTCATGAAATCGATCCCTGGACCTATGATGAGGCGGTACAAGATATAGATGCGTCTTCTTGGAAGAAATCAATGAAATCCGAAATAGAATCTATGGATTCTAATAAAGTCTGGGATCTTGTAGAACCACCAAGCGGCGTGAAGCCAATTGGGTGTAAATGGGTCTACAAGAGAAAGAGAGGATCTGACGGAAAGGTTGAAACCTTTAAAGCTCGGCTTGTTGCGAAAGGATATACTCAGAAAGAGGGAATCGATTATGAGGAGACCTTCTCGCCGGTAGCCAAGATAAAGTCGATCCGGATTCTCTTATCCATAGCAGCTCATATGGATTATGAGGTGTGGCAAATGGATGTCAAGACAGCTTTCCTTAATGGAAGTCTTGACGAGACGATTTATATGAAACAACCAGAAGGATTCATTGCTAAGGGGCGAGATCATCTAGTGTGCAAGCTTAATCGATCCATTTATGGATTGAAACAAGCCTCGAGATCGTGGAACCTGCGGTTTGACGAAGTGGTCCAATCTTTTGGATTCAGTCAAAGCATGGACGAATCGTGTGTGTATTGGAAACGTGATGGAAAGAAGGTGGTGTTTCTCGTGCTTTATGTAGACGACATTCTTCTCATTGGCAACAGTGTGAAAATGTTATCAGACATAAAAGGATGGTTGTCTAGACAATTCGATATGAAAGATTTGGGAGAAGTCGGACATGTTCTAGGGATCAAGGTTATAAGGGATCGCCGGAATAGAACACTGTACCTATCCCAGCAATCTTACATAGACACGATTCTGGCTCGTTTTAACATGCAAAATTCCAAGAAGGGTGAACTACCCTTCAGTAAAGGAACTTATCTTTCTAAGGAGATGTGTCCTCGGACACAAAAGGGGAAAGATGAAATGAAAGCAGTTCCCTACGCTTCGGCTGTGGGAAGCTTAATGTATGCAATGTTATGTACGAGGCCTGATATCTGCTATGCAGTTGGCGTAGTAGCGAGATATCAGAGTAACCCTGGAAAGGCTCATTGGACTGCCGTAAAGAGCATTTTCAAGTATTTGCGAAATACTAAAGATTATGTTCTAAGTTACGGGGCAGACAATCTTATGCCTTTGGGTTACACGGATTCGGATTTCCAAGCTGATAAGGACCGGTGTAAGTCGATATCAGGCTATGTGTTCACTTTTAGAAAGAGGTGGAACCTTGAAATGAAAGAGTGATAAGTAGGAAGCTTATCAGACTCTCTCATAACCGAATAGCAGCCTCAGAGGCAGCGGAAGTTTTGGTTAGGTTCCGGGATAACCTCTGGACTTGGATATGACTCTTAGTTTACCAAAGGCTATTGGATAGCGGTGCACGGTAAACTGGAAGAAGTCATAAGTCAAAAGTGATAATAACACATAGTGCAAGTACCACCTGATACGAGTCATCGTCAGAGGGACGATGCAGTAGTCACCAAGATAGCTTCAGAGCGGCAACCTAGATTGCTCATTCACTTGGTACTTCTTGGAAGTACAGTTTAAGCACGTGATGAGTATGGGAGTCGGGAGTTTGGAAGATATGACTAGACCTTAGTATAAGTGGGAGATTGATGGAGTAGTATACTTAATGTCTAGATTTGAGTATTCTGAACTCTGTATGCACTTTCATTTACCTATTAATTACAGACATTCATTTGCTTTTAATTATTGTTAATTAAATACATGCAAATTATAGTCCTGGATTTTATACGTTGTAGTTAGTGTGGTGTTGCATGGGCACACAGAAGATCATACTATCGGTTACTCGTATTTAATTGAACAGTTGCTCACGACCTAGATGGACACGGACCAATCCATCGGTATAGTCGTTGTGTGAGAGAGAAAATAATTTATCTTAATTATTTTATCACACTTGTACACTTGGTGTATTGAGCGGATCGATTGAGACTCATCAATTAGGATTGCTCGGCGATAATTGATTTGAGACTCGGAGTATTTTATTCTTAATCCCTGAAACAATTGCGGGTGTGTATATTTAATATAAGTGACTTTGATTTACCAAAGGAATTAACCGGTTTGATAATTGGGTTAATTACCGGTTAAGTTGGGTCACTATATTTTATATATGGCATGCCGTGAATTCTTGAAGGGGCAGTGTATCCCGTAAGGGTTGATAATATCCCCGAGATGAGCTCATAAGGATTTATTATGTAAACCTCGCGAGTGGACTTGTTCCGCATAATAAATAAGGTTGAGTGGTACTAGTCTCGGATATAAGAGATGAATAAATTTATTAAGCAATAAATAAATTTTATTCATGGATATTTAAATCTTAAATACACGGAATAAATAATACTAAGTTGGAGAAATATTATTTGATATAATATGAATAATATTGGGAGTGCAATTTTATTTATATAGTGGAAAATAAATAAAATTAATATTGATAAGAATTAATGGATTTGGGTTGGACCCAATTTAATTTTCAATATTGAAGCCCAATATTTATTCTCCTTTTGATCCCCCTCGTAGCCTATAAAAGCACTACGTGGTCTTCACTTTACTAACCTACGTTACGCCAACAATAAAGTTCTGAGAGTGAAGAGGATCCACAAGTTCGATAGCTCGTCGCCCACCCGACGTTCGAACGAGTGCAAGGAATACGCGGGAAGGTCACGAGGTCGTCGATTTCGTTTCTCCGAACAACGAATCGTAGGTACAATTCTCAACTAACTTGTTAATTGTTCGATTTGTTTTATCGAGAATACCGTAGGACGAAGATCCGAGAATCGAAGCCCGGAATAGACGGACGAACGCGCGGTGGTGGCGAAGCCACCGGACCGCGGCGTACGCCCGCTAGGGTTTCGGCGAGGGGCGATGGGGGCCGAACCCTCGGCTGGGCCGAGGGTGTGCGATCGACCACGAAGGTCGATCGCTGGGCACGGGCTGGAGCCGTGCCCTACCCCGCCGTGAAGGCGGGGGCCTCCTGGTGGTGGCGGGTCGCCGGACCCGCCGCGGGGGGGCTGTCGAACAGCCCCACCCCGATCGATCGCCGGCGCGCGATCGATCGCTTGATCGTGCGAACCCCGGCTCGCGGGGGTTCGAGTGGGGGCGGGCTGTGCGTCTTCGGATGCATGGTCTCCAAAGCCCGGACTCCGGCGGATGAGTCGGTGTTCGTATGATCTCCGGCGAAGGGTTCGTTCGGGTTATCGGTTCCGTTTTTGATAACCCGGGATAGCGAATTCCAACAAGAACAAGGAAATAAAATAAATAAATTAGGACTACTACTTTTCAAATTTATTTTTATTCCTAATCCATGAATATTCCCATGAGTAGGAATAATCAAATAGGAAAAACAAATTTAGTACTAAATTAATTAAATTTCTAATCTATGAATATTTCCATGAAGGAAATAAAACAATAGAAAATAAAATTAATTTAAATTAATTCTTTTCCTAATCCATGAGAGTTTCCAAAAGGAAAGTACTCAAATAGGAAAAATCCGAATTAATTGGGAAAGTAGATTTTTGTAGGAATAGCATGGGATTGGGAGACCCCACACCATCCCCACCTTGGTGGATCGGCCGGCCACTCGGGAGGAGCGCCGCCGCCGCCTAGCCATCGCCGGCTAGGCCATGGGTCGATCACCATCATGTGATCGATCCCAAGCCCTTGTCTTCTTCGTCACTCCTTCGTCTTCCGGCGATCGTCTCAACATCGAACCAACGTAATTAAAATTACAAAATTTAAATTACAATTCCGGTATCGATTCTATACATGAAATCGACCCTATACAATTTCCGGAAAATAAAGAGCGTAATAATAAATCCTAAATTCGGTCAACCCCCGAATTTTTTACTATTACAAACATTCAACCACATAAAACGAATCTCGACATGTCCGAGAGTTTAATAATCATGATAATTAATTAAAAAACAATTAATTAAATCCAACCATGATAGCCGGAAATCCTGCAAGGTAGAACAATAATCGAATATATACATGAACACGAAACCAAACGCTCTGATACCATTTGCTGGGATTCGATGTCCCGGGCTATCAAAAAAAATTGCGGAACCGATAACCCGATCAAAAACCCTCGATCACCGAAGATTGGATCCCCGACTCATCCGCAGGAGTCCGACCTTTGGAGACTACGCGCCCGAAGACACGCAGCCCGCCCCCAGCCGATTTTCTCCCACGAGTCGGATCCACGAACGCGAACCACCTCACGAGCCGGGGCCCGACCGAACGCCATCGAGACCCGAAGGCCCCGTGTGCCCAGCCGAACCCCCACGAGGGGTTCGCGATCGTCTACGGACGATCGCTGGGGATGCGCGAGGCATCCCCGGGGCTGCTCGTAGCAGCCCGCAGCGAGTCACGATGACTCGCTGCCCGCGAGGGCATCGCCCTCGCATGATCCGCTGCGGGCGAACCCGTAGCTCATGCGAGGCGGCTACGGGTGACCCCGCAGCAGCCCGCGATCGATCCTCGTGATCGATCGCACCCCTCGGCTCCAGCCGAGGGTTCCCGCGGCTTCGCGCCTCCGACGACGGCGGCTGGGGTCCGCCACGGCACCAGCCCGTGGCACCCCGGCGATCGACCGAAGTCGATCGTGTGTCCCCAGCGTCCAGCCGGGGCACGCCGTTCGTCGCGCGATGGGGCAGTCCGAACCCTAGGGCCCGAGGTTCGTCGTTTTCCCGGATCGCGTATTCATGTATATATCACAATTATTCAACGCACAAATAATCATAGAAGGGGGTTCTCGATTATTACCTCGAATCGTTGTACGGAGAAACGAATTCGGTTGACGACCTTGCGATCTTCCTACGTATTCCTTGCACCTCGTCCGAACGTCGTGTGGGCGACGATCTATCGGATTCCTATGGATCTTCCTCACTCTCAGAACTTTATGATTGGCGTAACTTAGGTTTTCTTAGTTATGAAAAGTGAAGACCATGTAGTGCTTATATAGGCTACGTAGGGGATCATAAGGAGAATAAATATTGGGCTTCAATATTGAAAATTAAATTGGGTCCAACCCAAATCTATTAATTCTTATCAATATTAATTTTATTTACTTTCCACTATATAAATAAAATTGCACTCCCAATATTATTCCATATTATATCAAATAATATTTCTCCATCTTAGTATTATTTATTCCGTGTATTTAAGATTTAAATATCCATGAATAAATTTATTTATTGCTCAATAAATAATATTCATATCTTATATCCGAGACTAGTACCGTTCAACCTTTATTATTGTGCGGAACGAATCCACTCATGAGGTTTACACAATAATTCCTTATGAACTCATCTCGGGGATATTATCAACCCTTCCGGGATACACTTTCCCGTCAAGTATTCACGGCATGTCGTATATAAAATATAGCGACCCAACTTTACCGGTAATTAACCCAATAATTAAATCGGTTAATTCCTTTGGAAAATCAAAGCCTCTAATATTAAATATACACACCCGCAATACTATCGGGGATTAAGAATAAAATACTCCGAGATTTAAATTGATTATCCAAGGCAATCCTAATCAATAAATCTCAAGCTGATCCGACCAATACACCAAGTGTACAAGTGTGATAAAATAATTAAGATAAATTATTTTCTCTCTCACACAACGACTATACCGATGTATTAGTTCGTGTCCATCTAGGTCGTGAGCAACTGTTCGATTAAATACGAGTAACCGATAGTATGATCTTCTGTGCGCCCATGCAGCACCATACTAACTACAACGTATAAAATCCAGAACTATGATTTGCATAAAATTAAATGCAAATAATTGTTTATTAGTTAAATAGATTAAATGCTATGATCGGGAGTTTACCGTTACTTAAATCTAGACATTAAGTACACAACTCCAACAATCTCCCACTTGTACTAAGGTCTAGTCATTTCCTCCAAACTCCCGGTTCCCATACTCATCACGTGCTTAAGGTGTACTTCCGAGTACTATGTGAGTGAGCACTCTAGGTTGCCGCTCTGAAGTTATCTTGGTGACTACTACGTCGTCTCCCTCGACGATGATTCGTATCAGGTGGTACTTGCTCTATGTGTTATCATCACTTTTCGAACTTATGACTTCTTCCAGTTCTCCATGCACCGCTATGTACATAGCCTTTGGTGAACCAAGAATCATATCCAAGTTCAGAGGTCATTCCGGAACCTAACCAAAACTTCCGCTGCCTCTGAGGCTGCTATTCGGTTTATGATAGAGTCCGAGAAGCATCACGCTTATCACTCTTTCACTTCATGGTTCCACCTCTTTCTAAAAGTGAACACATAGCCTGATATCGACTTTCACTGGTCCTTCTCTGATTTTTTTGGATCTAAGAATCTGTAATCTAAGAGGATTTCGTCTTGCTCAAGCCAGTACTATGAAAGTACTCTTGCAGCATTCGAACATCCCTTATCCAGATTACTTTGATATCCTCCCACTACGCAAACCGCATAGTTGATATCAGGTTCTTGTTTTACAACATTGCATCTATAAAGCTTTCCATACTTGAAGTATAGGAAACTGCTTTGTCCTCATCTATCTCCTTCATATGTTCGAACACATATCCTTTAGATAGATGTATATTCTGTCTCTGAAAGGCAATAACCTTTCTCAGAATTGTGCATGTTTAAAACAAACCATAATCGTATAAGATATCTTAAGAGAAGTACAAATGTCCTTATCAAGAGATCGAAAAATTTCTAAGAACATGATCCAACTTCATCTTAATCTTATACCTTGATTTATTTAGACAACCTCTATTTTATGTCTGACAACATTTTACATTGTCGCCAATGATAAAGTGTTATCTACACAAAATTCCGAGAAACACCACCTTTGTTTCCATTACGTCTCTAACACACCTTTCTCGCAAATCTATGCAGACCTAGGGATCGATTTCATGTATACTGGATCCAGAGTTCAAAACTCCTCCAGTCTTATGAACATCTCTGGTTGCTTAGCAACCTCCCACTGCAATGGCGTTCCGGTGTATAACAGTAACAACATTAGGTGCAGTTAGTGGTGTACTACTACTCGGTCAGGCTGGTTCTCAGTCTTTCCCTTTCCTCATTTTAAAGTATTTTGTCAATTAGGGCATTGTAGTTCATCTAATAGTTTTTCCTCTATGAACCGGGCGAGAACACCCTTCTGGTTCGTAGTACTATTGAAACATACAATTACTTGTTCTTCTAGGATATCCTACAACCACATAGAATGTGCCGTTGCGTCCAGAAATATCCATAGAACATAGGTAGTTCCGAACAAACTTGTTCTTTTACTATTAGAATCCCATTTCTAATTCCTGACATACCATGTCTACACATCAGTGTATGGTGTAGTCGCTTGAGACTTAATCTCAGTCTTTGATTTATGCTATGTGTTATTTAGATAGGTAATAGCCTCCGCGAACAAGTCGCAGGCCTTCAATGAATATACTTTGAAGGATCCCCATAATGGCTTTGTGTTGAAAACACTCCGCCTTAATGGCACAGCAAGTAGTCCAATCCATCTTCGAGTATTCTTGAAGGAATAACTCGTACCTTCTCTAATTACACGTACCGCATTAATCATCATTTTCTATACTTGTCCGAATTCCATCCTTTATCCAGAAAGGTTAATTCAGTTGTATCATCTTTCAAGATCGATTCTTAGGTCGGGAGGTCCATTCCTCCAATTATAATTGATCAAATCAATTTCGACCTTTTGAATCCCTTTTGAATAGATACTACCAAGTTCAAGAATTCACAAGTATAATGATTAACAAAAGAAATACATCTAATAAGTAAAACAAGTTATACATAACTGTTTGTTGCATCGTGGTAGACTAAGGATTCATCATTCATGTATTGCTATCTAATGTACCAGAATAGATATGACTATTATTTTTTATCCAAACCATCCAATGATTAAAGAAATAAAATATCCATTAATAAAGAAAAACAGAACGAAGTTCTTTTTCAAAATAAAGGGGTACATAAGCAATAACTGAAATGAAAACTTAAAACAGATAAATGTCTTCCACTGCAACCGCTGCTACCCCAACAACTTCGCCCATGTAGACTCGAATTCTTCTTCTCTAAGTCGCCGGGTTTTCTGGAACCCCTGCATTTAAAGAAATGCACATACCGTCAGTGGTTCCATATCTACACACCAGAATTCTGGTAGATAATACCGCTGACTATGTTTTTACGACTAAAGAAAAATTCGTACCTCTGAGAGGACATTCAGACTTCCAGTGTCCCATCTTGTTGCATCGGAAGCACTTACCCTTTGGCTTTGCAGCCCCCACTCGTGGTGCAGTCCTCTTGACACCACTGGGTTTCCAGGCTTGCTTCCTTTTCTTGCCCCTACTCCATCAGGCTTAAAGCCTTTGGACTTGGTAGCTACAAGCGCTTGAGACTTGCCCTTCTTGTAGATCCCCTCTGCCGCCTTCAGTTCAGTCAGGAGTTGCGCAAGAGTATAAGATAGTTTACCCATATTATAGCTCATACGAAACTGCTCAAAACTAGGGGCCAGAGACTGGAGTATGATGTCGACTTGCGTCTCAGCATCAATAGAAGCTCCTAGGACCTCAAGTTCATTCAACAAACTCATCATCTTAAGAACGTGCTCCCCAACGGGCGTTCCTTCAGACTGAGTAGTCGACATAAGGACTCTCATGGCTTCTTGCCTAGCCGCACGATCTTGCTCCCCAAACATCTCCTTGAGGTTAAACATCATATCATAGGCAGTGTCCATTGGCTCATGTTGGGTTTGGAGTACATTTGACATGGAAGCCAAAATATAACACCTAGCCATCTCATCAGCCTTTTTCCACTTCCGATATGCCAGTTTCTCCTCATCAGTTGAGGCAGCCGTGGGCTCGGCAGGGCACACTTCATGGAGTACATACTTGTACTCTTCCGAAGTTAGGACAATGTCTAAATTTCTCTTCCAATCAATATAGTTGGTGCCAGTGAGCTTATGCTCCTTGAGTATCATAGAAAGTGGGTTCATAGCTATTCTCTAAACCTATAAGCACATTTAAACAAACAATTAACTTAATATCCGATATTATCTCCCTTAAATAATATCATTAAATTACTAATCACATCTAAAATCCCATCAGGTAAGGCAAGCCACGTGGTGTGGACGTTTACCCACCCAAATGATTTAGTAATTAGATTTTCTTTGGTCATACATCGCTTATAGCGGAACCTCGTGGGGAGGAATACTACAAGGCGTATCTAAGTGTAAACCATTACTCAGCACCAAAGTGAATCGTTTGGAATTGCTACATTACCGCAAGCCACGTGGTGTGGACGTTTACGACAACTTCACAACTCTTCACAATTCCTTACAACTGTCTACATCAATTAATCCAAAATCCGTCAGTGCAGCAAGCCACGTGGTGTGGACGTTTACTTCACTAAGAGACTTTTATAATTGACTCCCCATTACCAGATCCATTCGATTTTCGTAAATCAAGACGCGGAGAATCATAAGTGAAACTCGAAGTTTCTAACCAGTGATTCACCATGCGAGCGACCCTATCTCTCATAAATGAGGGAGCCGAGCAGACAAACGACCCACCTATCAAAGAATGGCACGAAAGTCTCTAATTTGTGTCATCCACATGACCAAGTGGCTTTGGCTCCATTCCACTCCCCGGGGTGAGAATGAGTCGACTTGAAGTCAGTTTCAGAAAGACAAATTAGGCATTGTTTGATAAACTTGATCAATGTTTCTTGTAAGAGGAATTACAAGAATTCTCCTCCAATGACACATCTATACGAACTTCAAAAGTCCATAAGAGTCACCAAGTGAACAGTAATGGAGACCATGGGAATGTTTCCATCCCCTCTCCCACTTAGCTTTTTATAACAAAGGGATACGCTATCTAATGCATAATTAAACACATAAGCATGCATGAAAGCAATAAAGCACATAGCACATGGTCAAAAATAATGCTAGAGTAATTATTTTTCCCCGACTATCATGGCTTTATCTTCATATGCATCTTCTAGTCTTCAGTCTTCGTTTCTTGAATGCTCCATGTGACGAGAATATTAATCTCTAATATTTAAATCTATTTATTTTCAATTAATCCAAAAGTTACTTAATTCGAAAATTAAGTCAATCGAATATATCAAAAATAAAATTAAATATCATTAATATTTTTATTTGTTTATTTTCCTATCTAGTTCTATTAAATTTCTAGAATAATCTATCCAAGTAAAACTTGGAATATTCTAGAAGATATCTATAATAGAACAAGGAAATAAAATAAATAAATTAGGACTACTACTTTTCAAATTTATTTTTATTCCTAATCCATGAATATTCCCATGAGTAGGAATAATCAAATAGGAAAAACAAATTTAGTACTAAATTAATTAAATTTCTAATCTATGAATATTTCCATGAAGGAAATAAAACAATAGAAAATAAAATTAATTTAAATTAATTCTTTTCCTAATCCATGAGAGTTTCCAAAAGGAAAGTACTCAAATAGGAAAAATCCGAATTAATTGGGAAAGTAGATTTTTGTAGGAATAGCATGGGATTGGGAGACCCCACACCATCCCCACCTTGGTGGATCGGCCGGCCACTCGGAAGGAGCGCCGCCGCCGCCTAGCCATCGCCGGCTAGGCCATGGGTCGATCACCATCATGTGATTGATCCCAAGCCCTTGTCTTCTTCGTCACTCCTTCGTCTTCCGGCGATCGTCTCAACATCGAACCAACGTAATTAAAATTACAAAATTTAAATTACAATTCCGGTATCGATTCTATACATGAAATCGACCCTATACAATTTCCGGAAAATAAAGAGCGTAATAATAAATCCTAAATTCGGTCAACCCCCGAATTTTTTACTATTACAAACATTCAACCACATAAAACGAATCTCGACATGTCCGAGAGTTTAATAATCATGATAATTAATTAAAAAACAATTAATTAAATCCAACCATGATAGCCAGAAATCCTGCAAGGTAGAACAATAATCGAATATATACATGAACACGAAACCAAACGCTCTGATACCATTTGCTGGGATTCGATGTCCCGGGCTATCAAAAAAAATTGCGGAACCGATAACCCGATCAAAAACCCTCGATCACCGAAGATTGGATCCCCGACTCATCCGCAGGAGTCCGACCTTTGGAGACTACGCGCCCGAAGACACGCAGCCCGCCCCCAGCCGATTTTCTCCCACGAGTCGGATCCACGAACGCGAACCACCTCACGAGCCGGGGCCCGACCGAACGCCATCGAGACCCGAAGGCCCCGTGTGCCCAGCCGAACCCCCACGAGGGGTTCGCGATCGTCTACGGACGATCGCAGGGGATGCGCGAGGCATCCCCGAGGCTGCTCGTAGCAGCCCGCAGCGAGTCACGATGACTCGCTGCCCGCGAGGGCATCGCCCTCGCATGATCCGCTGCGGGCGAACCCGTAGCTCATGCGAGGCGGCTACGGGTGACCCCGCAGCAGCCCGCGATCGATCCTCGTGATCGATCGCACCCCTCGGCTCCAGCCGAGGGTTCCCGCGGCTTCGCGCCTCCGACGACGGCGGCTGGGGTCTGCCACGGCACCAGCCCGTGGCACCCCGGCGATCGACCGAAGTCGATCGTGTGTCCCCAGCGTCCAGCCGGGGCACGCCGTTCGTCGCGCGATGGGGCGGTCCGAACCCTAGGGTTCGACCGCCTCCCTCGATCCTCGCCGGGGATCTCGAATCCCCGTCCCCGAGGTTCGTCGTTTTCCCGGATCGCGTATTCATGTATATATCACAATTATTCAACGCACAAATAATCATAGAAGGGGGTTCTCGATTATTACCTCGAATCGTTGTACGGAGAAACGAATTCGGTTGACGACCTTGCGATCTTCCTACGTATTCCTTGCACCTCGTCCGAACGTCGTGTGGGCGACGATCTATCGGATTCCTATGGATCTTCCTCACTCTCAGAACTTTATGATTGGCGTAACTTAGGTTTTCTTAGTTATGAAAAGTGAAGACCATGTAGTGCTTATATAGGCTACGTAGGGGATCATAAGGAGAATAAATATTGGGCTTCAATATTGAAAATTAAATTGGGTCCAACCCAAATCTATTAATTCTTATCAATATTAATTTTATTTATTTTCCACTATATAAATAAAATTGCACTCCCAATATTATTCCATATTATATCAAATAATATTTCTCCATCTTAGTATTATTTATTCCGTGTATTTAAGATTTAAATATCCATGAATAAATTTATTTATTGCTCAATAAATAATATTCATATCTTATATCCGAGACTAGTACCGTTCAACCTTTATTATTGTGCGGAACGAATCCACTCATGAGGTTTACACAATAATTCCTTATGAACTCATCTCGGGGATATTATCAACCCTTCCGGGATACACTTTCCCGTCAAGTATTCACGGCATGTCGTATATAAAATATAGCGACCCAACTTTACCGGTAATTAACCCAATAATTAAATCGGTTAATTCCTTTGGAAAATCAAAGCCTCTAATATTAAATATACACACCCGCAATACTATCGGGGATTAAGAATAAAATACTCCGAGATTTAAATTGATTATCCAAGGCAATCCTAATCAATAAATCTCAAGCTGATCCGCCCAATACACCAAGTGTACAAGTGTGATAAAATAATTAAGATAAATTATTTTCTCTCTCACACAACGACTATACCGATGGATTAGTTCGTGTCCATCTAGGTCGTGAGCAACTGTTCGATTAAATACGAGTAACCGATAGTATGATCTTCTGTGCGCCCATGCAGCACCATACTAACTACAACGTATAAAATCCAGAACTATGATTTGCATATAATTAAATGCAAATAATTGTTTATTAGTTAAATAGATTAAATGCTATGATCGGGAGTTTACCGTTACTTAAATCTAGACATTAAGTACACAACTCCAACATTTTCCACTATATAAATTAATTGCACTCCCAATATTAAACCATATTATATCAAATAATATTTCTCCGGTAGTATTATTTATTCCGTGTAATTAAGATTTAAATATCCATGAATAAATTTATTTATTGCTCAATAAATTATATTCATCTCTTATATCCGAGACTAGTACCATTCAACCTTAATTATCGTGCGGAACAAATCCACTCATGAGGTTTACACAATAATTCCTTATGAACTTATCTCGGGGATATTATCAACCCTTCCGGGATACACTTTCCCGTCAAGTATTCACGGCATGTCATATATAAAATATAGCGACCCAATTTTACCAGTAATTAACCCAATAATTAAATCGGTTAATTCCTTTGGAAAATCAAAGTCTCTAATATTAAATATATACACCCGCAATAGTATCGGGGATTGAGAATAAAATACTCTGAGATTTAAAATGATTATCCAAGGCAATCCTAATCAATAAGTCTCAAGCGATCCGCCCAATACACTAAGTGTACAAGTGTGATAAAATAATTAAGATAAATTATTTTCTCTCTCACACAACGACTATACCGATGGATTGGTCCGTGTCCATCTAGGTCGTGAGCATCTGTTCGATTAAATACGAGTAACCGATAGTATGATCTTCTGTGTGCCCATGCACACCATACTAACTACAACGTATGAAATCCAGGACCATATTTTGCATAATTAATTAATAATAATTAAATGCAAATAATTGTTTATTAATTAAATAGGTTAAATGCTATGACCGGGAGTTTACCGATACTTAAATCTAGACATTAAGTACACAACTCCAACAGTATGGAACCAGTGCGTTAAATTCCTTGAGTATCACAGAAAGTGGATTCATAGCTATTCTCTAAACCTATAAGCACATAAACAAATAATCAATTTAATTTCCGATACTATCTCCCTCAAATAATATCATTAAATTACTAATCACATCTAAAATCCCATCAGATAAGGCAAGCCACGTGGTGTGGACGTTTACCTACCCAAATGATTTAGCAATTAGATTTTACTGTGGTCGTACATCGATTATAGCGTAACTTCGTTGGGAAGGATATTATAACGCGTACCTAAGTGTAAACCATTACTCAGCACTAAGGTGAATCGTTTGGAATCGCTACATTACCGCAAGCCACGTTGTGTGGACGTTTACGATAACTTCACAATTCTTCACAATTCCCTATAACTGTCTACATCAATTAATCCAAAATCCGTCGATATAGCAAGCCACGTTGTGTAGACGTTTACTACACCAAGAGATTTTTATATTTGACTCCCAATTACTCGAGACATTTAATCTTGTGAATCAAGACGTGGTAAATCATAAGTGAAACTCAAAGTTTCTTACCAGTGATTCACCATGCGAACGACCCTATCTCTCATAGAATGAGGGAGCCGAGCAGACAATCGATCCACCTTCAAAAGGATGGTACGAAGGTCTCTAATTTGTGTCCTCGACATGACCAAGTGGCTTTGGCTCCATTCCACTCCCCGGGGTGAGAATGAGTCGACTTGTAATCAGTTTTGGAAAGACAAATTAGGCATTGTTTGACAAACTTAATCAATGTCTCTTGTAATGGAATTACAAGAATTCTCCTCCAATGACTTGTCTATATGAACTTCAAAAGCTCATAAAAGTCACCAAGAGAACAGAAATGGAGACCATGGGTATTGTTTCCAATCCCTCTCCCACTTAGCTTTTTACAACAAAGGGATACGCTATCTAATGCATAATTAAATACGCATCTTTAAACCATGGGTATTTCATCCTTGTACGCATCTTCTAGTCTTCATTCTTCGTTCTTGAATGCTCCATGTGACGAAAATATTAATCCCAATATTTAAATCTATTTATTTTCAATAAATCCAAAAGATACTTAATTCGAAAATTAAGTCAATCGAATAAATCAAAAATAAAAATTAAATATTATTAATATTTTTATTTATTTTATTTTTCCTTTCCAATTCTATTAAATCTCTAGAATCCTATCCAAGTCAAACTTGGAACATTCTAGAAGACTTCCATAATAGAATAAGGAAATAAAATAAATTAGGACTCTTCTACTTTCCAAATTAATTAATTTCCATGTCTATGAGAATTCTCATAAAATAGGAATAAGCAATTAGGAAATAAATTAATTCCAAATTAATTCTCTTCCTTATCCATGAGAGTTCCCATAAATAAGAACACTCAATAAGGAATAAATTAATTCCAATTTAGCTCTTTTCCTATTCCATGAGAGTTCCTAAAAATAAGAACACTCAAAATAGGAAAACCGAATTAAATTAGGAAAGTGAATCTCGGTAGAAGTAGCACGGGTTGGGGATCCCCGCACCATCCCCACCGATCGACCACCAAGGGAGAGGAGCCGCCGCCGCCACCACCCCAGCCGGCCAGCCACCACCCACCGGCGGCAGCCCACGGCCGAGGAGGGGCGTCGCCCCCTCCCTCTCGATCGATCCATGGGGTCGATCATGGGGATGATCGGCCCCAGTCCTTCCCTCTCATCGTCTCCTTCGTCACACTTCGTTCTCCGGTGATCGTCTCAACATCGAACCAACGTAAAATTAAATTACAATTTAAATTACAATTCCGGTATCGATTCTATACATGAAATCGATCCTATACACTTTCCGGAAAACAAGAACAATAATAATAAAACTTAAATTCGGTCAACCCCCGAATTTTTACTATTACAAGCATTCATCCACACAAAACGAATCTCGACATGTCCGAGAGTTTAATAAAATTATGACAATAATTAATAAATAATTAACAAGCCATAATAGTCGGAATCCCTGCAAGGTAGAACAAATCGAACATATACATGAACTAGAACCTGCTGGAAATCGATATCCCGGGCTATTAAAATTTGCGGAAAATAATAACCAGACCGAAATCCTCGATCGCCGAAGATCCGATCACGAACCACCGCACGAGCCGAGGCTCGACCAAGCACTGCACGGGCGAACCCGCGCGCCCAGCCGAGCCCCCGCACGGGGCTCGAGATCATCTCGCGATGATCGCTGGGATCACTCGTAGCGATCCCCGGGCTACTGCGAGCGGCCCCGCAGCGGGTACACGGACCCGCTGCCCTAGCGCACGAGATCACCCCCGTGCGAGCCGCTACGGGCGAACCCGTAGCTTGCACGGGGTCGCTGCGAGTCACCCCGCAGCTGACCCGCGATCGATCCGAGGATCGATCGCACCCCTCGGCTCTAGCCGAGGGTTCCCGTAGCCGCGCCTCCCGGCGGTCCGAACCCTAGGGTTCGGCCGCCCCTCTCGATCCCGACGGGGATCTCGAATTCCCGTATCCCGGTCTCGACGTTTTCCCGGATCGTGCGTTCATGTATGTATCACAATCAAATTCACATAAAATCATAGAAGGGAGTTTATGATTTTACCTTTCGATTCGTTGTGCGGAGAAACGAAATCAAGAGATGACCTTACGATCTTCCCACGTATTCCTTGCACTAGCTTGAACGTCGGGTGGGCGACGATCTTCCAAGCTTATGGATCCTCTTCAACTCTCTAGAATATCAAGTATGATAATCTTGTCTTATGAAAAAGTGAAGACCATGTAGTGCTTTTATAGGCTACGTAGGGGATCTAAAGGAGGTGGAATATTGGGCTTCCAATATTAATGATTAAATTGAGCCCAAACCCAAATCTATTAATCTCCCATTAATATTAATTAATTTATTTTCCACTATATAAATTAATTGCACTCCCAATATTAAACCATATTATATCAAATAATATTTCTCCGGTAGTATTATTTATTCCGTGTATTTAAGATTTAAATATTCATGAATAAAATTAATTCATTGCTAATTAATTTATTCATCTCTTGAATCCGAGACTAGTACCATTCAACCTTAATTATTGTGCGGAACGAATCCACTCATGAGGTTTACACAATAATTCCTTATGAACTCATCTCGGGGATATTATCAACCCTTCCGGGATACACTTTCCCGTCAAGTATTCACGGCATGCCATATATAAAATATAGTGACCCAACTTAACCGGTAATTAACCCAATAATTAAATCGGTTAATTCCTTTGGAAAATCAAAGTCACATATATTAAATATACACACTTGTAATAGTATCGGGGATTAAGAATAAAATACTCTGAGACTTGAATCGATTATCTACGGCAATCCTAATCGATAAATCTCAAGCGATCCGCTCAATACACTAAGTGTACAAGTGTGATAAAATAATTAAGACAAATTATTTTCTCTCTCACACAACGACTATACCGATGGATTGGTCCGTGTCCATCTAGGTCGTGAGCAACTGTTTGATTAAATACGAGTAACCGATAGTATGATCTTCTGTGTGGGCCCGCACACCATACTAAGTACAACGTATAGAATCCAGGACTATATTTTGCATATATTTAATTATCAATAATTAAATGCAAACAATTGTTTATTAATTTAATAGATTAAATGCTATGACCAGGAGTTTACCGTTACTTAAATCTAGACATTAAGTACACAACTCCAACAATCTCCCACTTGTACTAAGGTCTAGTCATTTCCTCCAAACTCCCGACTCCCATACTCATCACGTGCTTAGAGTTGTACTTCCAAGAAGTACTGTGTGAATGAGCACTCAAGGTTGCCGCTCTGAAGTTATCTTGGTGACTACTGCGTCGTCTCCCTCGACGACGACTCGTATCAGGTGGTACTTGCTCTATGTGTTAACATCACTTTTTGACTTATGACTTCTTCCAGTTTACCATGCACCGCTATTCAATAGCCTTTGGTAAACCAAGAGTCATATCCAAGTCTTTAGAGGTTATCCCGGAACCTAACCAAAACTTCCGCTGCCTCTGAGGCTACTTATTCGGTTATGAGAGAGTCTGAGAAGCGTCCTGCTTATCACTCTTTCATTTCATGGTTCCACCTCTTTCTAAAAGCGAACACATAGTCTGATATCGACTTACACTGGTCCTTCTCTGATTTGAGACCTGAGAATTTGTAATCAAAGAAGATTTCGTCTTGCCTAATAATCAAGTACTTCACAAGTACTATTACAGCATCCGAAAATTTCTTGTCTAGATTACTTTGACATCCTCCCACTACGCAAATCGCATAGTTGACATCATGTTCTTGTTTTACAACATTGCATCTATAAAGCTTTTCCACACAAGAAGTATAGGAAACTGCTTTGTCCTCATCTATCTCCTTCATGTGTTCGAAACACATACCCTTTAGATAGATGTATATTCTGTCTCTGAAAGGCAATAACCTTTCTCAGAAGTATGTATGTTCAAAACAAACCATAATCGTATAAGGTATCTAGGAGAAGTACAAAGCTCTTATCCTTTGATCGAAAGATCTCAAGAACATGCTCTAACTTCTACTCAATCTTATATCTCGATTCATTTAGACAACCATTATCTTATGTCTGACAACATCTTTACATTGTTGCCAATGATAAAATGTCATCTGTTGGAAATCGATATCCCGGAATTAATAAATTTAAATAAATAAATTATCTAATTAATTCCGACCGAAATCCTTCGGAGATCGAATATCCGGATTGTCAAAATTGCGGAACCGACAACCCAATCGAAATTTCGATCGCCGGAAAACAACCACGTCATCGGACACGGGGAGAAGCCCGATCGATCACCCTCCGCGAGCAAGCTCGCGGTGATCGATCGCATCTCATGATGGCGTGAGGGGCTGCTCAAAGCAGCCCGTTGGGTGCGACTAAACCCTTGCGGACAGCCCCTATTCAAACCCTAGCCGCGGCCGAGCCACGGCTTGTTTGATCGAGGCATGCGCACGTCACCGGACGTGCGCTAGGGTTCAGCTCGTACAGCTCCGAGCACGACCAGCGAAGCCCCCGGTTCCGCTGTGGGAAGACCCCACAGCCCGCTGCCCAGCCGTACGAAGCGGGCGCCTGGTGGTCGCGCGACCGCGCGCGACATGGACCAGGCGGGCGCCTGGTCCCCAGGCGGGCGCTTGCCCTTCCAGTGAACTCGGTTCGCGCGATCCTTGCCGCCGGGTCGCTCCAGCCGCGGCGGTCCGGTGATCCTCGATCACCACCGCCCGGCTCGACCCCGGTGAGGATCCCAAACCTCGGATCTTCGTTCACGATATTTTTACGATAATTAAACGATAAAATCATAAAGAGGGTTTTACGATTTACCTCGTTCTCGTTGTTCGGAGAAACGTAGAACTCAATTTGATGACCTTTGAGATCTTCCCACGTATTCCTTGCACTAGCCCGGACGTCGTGTGGGCGACGATCTACCGAACTCCATGGATCCTCCTCTCTACTTTCTCTCTCTAGAATTGTGATCTTCAAGTTATGAGAATAGAGAAGACCATGTAGTGCTTTTATAGGCTACGTAGGGGATCTTAAGGAGGTGGAATATTGGGCTTCCAATATTAATGATTAAATTGAGCCCAAGCCCAAATCTATTAATCCATTAATATTAATTAATTCTATTTTCCACTATATAAAATTAATTGCACTCCCAATATTAAACCATATTATATCAAATAATATTTCTCCGGTAGTATTATTTATTCCGTGTATTTAAGATATAAATATCCATGAATAAAATTAATTTATTGCTAATTAATTTATTCAATTCTTATATCCGAGACTAGTACCATTCAACCTTAATTATTATGCGGAACGAATCCACCTGCAGGGTTTACATAATAATTCCTTATGAACTCATCTCGGGGATATTATCAACCCTTCTGGGATACACTTTCCCGTCAAGTATTCACGGCATGTCATATATAAAATATAGTGACCCAACTTAACCGGTAATTAACCCAATAATTTAATCGGTTAATTCCTTTGGTAAATCAAAGTCACTTATATTAAATATACACACCCGCAATAGTTTCAGGGATTAAGAATAAAATACACTGAGACTCGAATCGATTATCACCGGCAATCCTAATCGATGAATCTCAACGATCCGCTCAATACACCAAGTGTACAAGTGTGATAAAATAATTAAGACAAATTATTTTCTCTCTCACACAACGACTATACCGATGGATTGGTCCGTGTCCATCTAGGTCGTGAGCTACTGTTTGATTAAATACGAGTAACCGATAGTATGATCTTCTGTGTGGGGCCCGACACACCATACTAACTACAACGTATAAAATCCAGGACTATGATTTGCATATATTTAAATAAATGCAAACAATTGTTTATTTAATTAAATAGATTAATGGCAATGGATCGTGAGTTTCTGTCACTTAAATCTAGACATTAAGTACACTACTCCAACAATCTCCCACTTGTACTAAGGTCTAGTCATTTCCTCCAAACTCCCGACTCCCATACTCATCACGTGCTTAAGTTGTACTTCCAAGAAGTACTATGTGAATGAGCACTCTAGGTTGCCGCTCTGAAGTTATCTTGGTGACTACAGCGTCGTCTCCCTTGACGATGACTCGTATCAGGTGGTACTTGCACTATGTGTTATCTTACACTTATGGACTTGTGTTCTTACCATTTGCCATCGCACCGCTATTTACATAGCCTTTGGCAAATTAAGAATCACATCTAAGTCCCAGAGATTATCCCGGAGTTATACCAAAACTTCCGCTGCCTCTGAGGCCGCTATTTGGTTACCCATGGCAGAGTCCGAAAAGCATCGTGCTTATCACTCTTCCATGTTAAAACTCCTTCTCCTTCAATAGTGAAACACATAGCCTGATATCGACTTACACTGGTCCTCATTCGATTAGAAATCTAAGAGAATGTAATCCAAAGGAAAAACTCGTCTGCTTCGTAGTCTAGAACAGTACTTCGAAAGTACTTTTACGGCAGTCGAATATTCCTTTCCAGGATTACCTTGATGTCCTCCCACTATGCTAACCGCATAGCCGATATCAGGTTCTCGTTTTCAACATTGCATTTATTAAGCTTTCCACACTCAAAGTGTAGGAAACTGCTTTCATTGCTTCTATCTCCTTTTGTGTTCCAAAACACATATCCTTAGATAGATGCATTCCGTCTCTAAAAGGTAACGAACCTTTCTCGGAATCTTGCATGTTTAAAACGAACCATAATCATTTATGTAAGATGTCCAGGAGAAGTATAATGTTCTTTCTAGAGATCCAAGATCTCAAGAACATGTCCAACTTCTTCTTTTATCTTTCATACTGATTCATCTAGACAACCATCATTTTATGTCTGATAACATCTTTACATTGTTGCCAATGATAAGAGTGTCATCTACATAAAACCTCCGAGAAACACCACCTTGTTTTCCATCACGTTTCCAATACACACAATTCGTCTATGCCTTTGATGAATCCATAAAATGGACTATCTCATCAATTTGCAAGTACCACGAACTCAATGCTTTGTTTCAATCCATAAATGGATCAACTAGCTTGTACTCTAAATGATCTCGCCTCTTAGCAATAAACCTTATTGCTCTCCAAGAAGGCACATTTAGATCTAGTACGGCCTTCATGTAGATCTAGGGATCGATTTCATGTGTACTAGGTCCAGAGTCCGAAGATTCTCCTAGTCTTATGAATATCTCCGGTTGTCCCACAACCTCCCACTACAATGGCATTCCGGTGTATAAACAGTGATAATAGTAGGTGCAGTTAGTGGTGTACCGCTACTCGGTTCGGCTGGTTCTAAGTCTTAATCTTTCTCTCTCATTTCAAAGTATTACGTCACCTTGGGCTTGTGGTTCATTATAACGTCCTTCTGGTTCATAGTACTATTGAACACACATCTTTTGTTCTTCTAGGATATTCTACAACCGCATTTGAATGCGCCGTTGTTTCCAGACATATCCATAGAACATAGGTAGTTCCGTATAACTCATCTTTTACTATCTCTACAAGAGTTCCATTTCTTGTTTACGACACACCATTTCTACACAAGAGTGTTGTAGGGAATCGACTACCCGGGACGTGTCCGTTCGATCACTCGAACATCCGAACACGCCCAGTCGACCTCCAGGAAGCACCGCTCCGTTCACGTAACAGCCCTCGTGCCGATTCACGCCCAGCCATCGCCCCGAAGAACAACCGCGCGAATCAGCCGCTGACCTGACTCAAACAGCGGGCGCTGTTGGTCATTCAGCGGGCGTTGTTTAGGCCTAAAACGGCGGTCGCCGTTTGCCTTTCAGCGGGCGCTGTTCGTCCGCGAATAGCAGCACGTTCTGCTGTTCCGGGCTCTTTTACGGTCCGTTTTTCCTCTTCCGACTACCGATCCGAAGGTCCTTGAACCCCCAGTAGTCGAGGAACACGTACCACGACTCCCGGAACCCGATCGTTCGTCCGATGTATTTTTAACAAATTTAGAGATCGATAATTGCGGAATTAGGGATCGATCTCATACCTTTGTCGCGTGATTCGGAGAAGCCGAATTGACAGATACCTCGAGTCTTCTAGCGTGTATCCTAGCCCTCTTGCTCCAGCCGATGTGTGGGCATCGATCCGCTTGGAGTTTCTCTTCTTCTTCTCTCTCAAACCCTCCTTTTCACGTTTTTATTATTCTGTCTCCAGAAATATATTTGCGCTAGCAAATTAATTTCTACAGAAAAGAAAAACTATTCTGTATCCAGAAATATATTTGCGCTAGCAAATTAATTTCTATAGAAAAGAAAAACACTGCGCTAATCTAAATTAATTAAGCGGAGAAGAGAATAATTGCGCTAACAAAATAATTTCTCCACAGAATTAATTATAGCGGCGTTCTGTAGGTTTAGAGAAGAGAGACGAGGGTTTTATATAGGCCACACTAGGGACCCATAGGCAATTAATTAATTAGGCTTAAATTGCAATTTAATTAACTTGGTGTCCCAAAAAGAAAACCTTAATTAAATTCCACAATTTTATTTATAATTAATTCCATTATAAAATTATAAATGATTTCCCAATTAATTAATTCAAATTATTCCGTCAATAATTTTCCCGCCGTATTACATATATGATTTTCCCCGTGTTTAAGATATCGCATGTCCATGAATTAATTAATTACTAATAATTAAATTAATTCATTTCTTATTATCCGAGACTAGTACCACTCATCCTTATTATCATGTGGAACAAATCCACCTGCAGGGTTTACATGATAAACTTTATGAGCTCATCTCGGGGACATCATCAACCCAATAAATGGGACACGGTTTCCTGTCTATAATCTATAGCATGCCGTGTGTACAATACCGATTCCCAATCTACCGAGAATATTGACTAATCAATTAATCTCACTCATTGGCACATCAAAGAACCGAGCATTGGACACACGCACCTATAATTATATAGGGATTAAGAACTCACATATCCGTAATATCTGAGGTCTAGTTCGATTACATCGATTAGTATAAATCGAACGCCCTCCCGTGGTCCTGCTCAATACACCAAGTGTACGAGTGTAACATGATAGTCAAGACCGACTATCTACCAGTCACACTACGACGTACCGATGGATTGTCCCTGTCCATCTAAGTCGTGAGCTACTGTTCGATAGTATACGAGTAACCGACAGTATGATCTTCCGCGTGTCTCCTCACGCCATACTGTCTACAACGTATACATCAAGGACTATTGCATTAAATGCAATCATGCTTGAGTCATATCTTGAATTAAGGTATAGATAAGGAGTTCCGTATTTGCACTAAACTAGACATTTAGAATACAACTCCATCAATCTCCCACTTATACTAAAAGTCTAGTCGCCCTCTCCCAAACATCAGATTCCCATAACCTCATCACGCCTACCCAACGCTTTCGCTGGAAGTGCCTCTGTGAACGGGTTTACCAGGCAATCCTCTTGATGCTATCTAGGTGACAACTGCATCGTCTTACTAGACGATCTCTCGAATCAGGTGGTACTTGCGCTCTACGTGTTATCTCCCACTGTGGACTCGTGGCATTTCAAGTTTGCCAATACCGCTATTCAAAATAGCTTTGGGTAAACTAGAAACCACATCTAAGTCCCTTAGGAAGTTCTGGAGCCACACTGACCTTTTAACTGCCTCATAGGCCGTTATCCTTTCAGTTTCCATGGTAGAGTCCGTAATGCATTGCTGCTTTACATTCTTCCATGTGACTGCTCCACTTCACAGTGAGAACACATAGCCTGACTTCGACTTTCAACTGTCCCTGTTTGATTGGAAATTCAATTCTATGTAATCCAAAGGAAACAACTTGACTGCTTTGTAACTCAGAACATAATTCCTGGTCCTCTGCAGGAGCCTAAACATGTTCTTTACATCAGTCGAGTGATCCTTTCTAGGATTACTATGATATCTCACCACCATGCCCACGGCATAGCAGATATCAGTCTCGTGCATAGCATTACATACATTAAGCTTCCCACCATTAAGGTGCAGGGAACTGCTTACTCTTCATCTATCTCCTTTATTGTGTCGGACACAAAAACTTAGATAGACGAATTCCACATCTAAAAGGTGAAGACCTTTCTTGGAATTATGTATGCTGCAACGAGTAAGAATTGTATTTAAGTATGAGACTCGAGATAAGTTCTATGTTCTTTTCTGGCGATCATTTATAACTTTGATCCCAAGAACATTCCCGACTTCTCCTAAGTCTCTTACATTGAATTACTCGGACAACCACCCCTTTATGTCCGATAACTTCTTTCATATTGTTGCCAATTCAGAAGGATGTCGTCTACATAAAGAATGAGAAAACACCACATCTTTTCTGTCACTTCTTTATTACACACAGGACCTAAACATGCCTTAAATGAATCCATGAAATGGATTTTCTCATAGGTCCGCATGTGTCCAAGATCTTGAAGCTTCCTTCAATCCTAAGATTGATTAAGCTTGCTTACCGAATGCTCTTGGCTCTTTTCGATGAATCTCCTTGGCTGTCCCAGACAGATGGCCCCGTCAAGACTTCGATTTAGAAAATCTGTCTTGACTTCCATCTTCCATGTGAAGACAAAAGAATCCTGATCGACTTTTGCCAAGACTGAGCATCTTGATCTTTCAGCGTCTCGTCATAGATCCAGGGTTCGACTTCATGTTCTCCAGGTAACAAGTCCGAGGACTCACCTATAAACATGAACCTGTTGGGTTGTCTAACAACCCTCCCACTACGACAACGCTCCGGTGTATCTTTAGTGACTAAAGATTATAGTAGTGAACTACTCAGTTAGGCTGGTTCTAAGTCTTAATCAGTCCCTCTAAGCACATTTAAGTATTACTCTACTCTTGGGCTTGCGATATTGCATATACATATAGTCCATGTCTAAGAACCGAATCGTTGATTCAATCAACGAACATCTGGTCCTTTGGACTATATTACATATCTCAATTCATTTTCTTAGGGTATCTTATAAACAACCGAATATCTGTACAAGTTTCCAAAGGAATCAAATTCAGGATAAACGCCGCTGTTTCCAAGCCATATCCCAAAAACGAATTAGGTAACTCCGAATAACTTATTGTTTACTTTCCCATAACTATAAGAGTCATATTCCTTCTTTTCAGCACATTATTTTGCCGAGGCATAAATGGTGTAGTCTGTTGGGAGTTAATCCCATTTTCTGATAAGCATGCCTTACTCCTCAAAGAGGTCTGCATATATCAGAGCGAATCAACTCTAGTACTTTCTTGGATCTTTTCCCTTTAACCGTAAAAGGTTGCTTGGTCATTAAAACTTCCAAGTATGATTCGAAGGTTGGAAGGTCCTTTCCTTCAACCTAGATGAGTGGTCCATCAGCTTTCACCCTTTGAATCGTACTCAAGTTAAAATGATCTAGCCTAAGATTCCATAAGTACATTTGATTTATCCTAGAAGGATCTTTACTCTTATTGGGGTTCGACATTGTGTTATTAGCTCCGGTCTGTTGCATCGTGGAAGAATACGGATTTAGTATTAAATTGTCTATCAATATACCAGAATAGATAATATCCCCATTTCCTAAAGAAACGGAATATCTATTCTAAGCCAACTTAGAAATCCGAAATGAAATTTATTTCTAAATGCCGGCACATAAAGACAATTTTATTATAACTAAAATCCTACCGTTAAAACATTTAACATCTCCCACTGCAACGGCTGTTACCTTAACATTATTGCCCATGTAGGTTACTACTTCTTCCTTTCTTAGTCTCCGGGTTTCCTGGAACCCCCGCATTTAAATGCAGACATGATTAGTGGTTTCCGTATCCACACACCAGGTACTGGTAGATAACACCACTAAACATGTTTTGGTGACTAAGGAGAAGTTAACTTCTAGTTGCTTTGAGAGGACAATCAAAACTTCCAGTATCCAAACTGCTTACAACGGAAGCACTTGCCCCTTGGGCTTGCTTGTCCCATTCCGTGGTCCAGATATATTAGGCCCACTGGGTTTCCGTATTTTCTTCTTCCTTTTGCTGCCCGAAAGCCTAGGAAGAGTCAATCTCCCAGCCATAAGTGCTTTGAGGACCCTCAAAGATTCTCTCAGCCGCTTGAAGTTCAATCAGGAGCTCCGTCAATGAATAAGACCCCTTATTCATATTTTAGTTTAGGCGGAACTGCTCAAAACTTCTCGGCAGAGACTGGAGCACAAAATCAATTTGGGTTACCCCTTTGATAATTTCTCCCAGAACCTCTATCTCATTACGATAGCCCATCATTCTAAGAACGTGATCCCTTACGGGCGTTCTTTCCGACATGATGGCCGTCATGAGTTGCCTCATTTCACTTTGCCCGGCTGTCCTGTCCTGATAACCAAAACTTCTTGAGGTTAAGCATCATATCATAGGTAATGGTCATGGCATGATCCCGATGTCGCAGCACTTTTGACATGAAAGTCATAATGTTGCTCCGCGTCATCTCATAGCCTTGATCCATTTCCAATGAGCTTCCTTTCCTCAGTAGTGGAAGTATCATTTGGTTCAGCAGGTCAATTGACTTGGAGTACACATTTGTACTCCTCTGCAGTTAGGACAATGTCCAAGTTTCTTTTCCAATCCATACAATCAGGTTCAGTGAGTTTGTTGACTTTTAATGGGAATAATACCATATAAAACAAACAATGAGTTTAATTCGATATCATTTCCCTTAAGTGATATCATTAAACTACCAATCATTTCCAAAATCCCATTAGACATAGCAAGCCACGTTCTTGTGGACGTTTACCAGTCCAAATGATTTTATGATTGGATTTCACTTCGGTCGTACATCATTATAGCAGTGACTCCGATGGGGAGGATACTATAAAGCGTACCTAAGTGTGTACCATTTCTCAGTACTAAGTCCACCGCTCGGGAACTACATGTCCACCGCAAGCCACGTTCTTGTGGACGTTTACGTTGACATGCGGTCCTCCACGACTTTCTATAACTGTCGAGCCTCAATTAATCCCAAAGTTCCGTTTCCATTTAGCAAGCCACGTTCTTGTGGACGTTTACTAAAACAAACAACTTTATTAATTGAATCTCACTTATTTAAATGTCATAGAATCTTAATTAACCCAAAGTACCGTTTCCATTTAGCAAGCCACGTTCTTGTGGACGTTTACTAAAACAAACAACTTTGTTAATTGACTCTTACATTTATTAAATTTCACAATTTTATTAATCAAAGCTTGATATCTCGTAAGTGAAACTCGAAGTTTCTAACCAGCGATCAATCATGCAATTGAGCCCTATCTCTCACTAGGTGAGGGAGCCAACCAGACAATCGATCTAGTCATCGAATGACTCGAATGTCTCTAATCTGTGTCATCGACATAACCAAGCGCTTTGGCTCCATTCCACTCCCCGGGGTGAGAATGAGTCGAGTTGAAATTAGTCTTTGAATGACAGATTAGGCATTGCTTTTGAGAAATATAATTGTTCAATTTTATAAGTGGATTTTAAATTCGAATTTTGATCCAGTGATATCCGTGTGTCGACTTTATCCGATAGGGAGGATGACACTAAAGCGAACTCGTAAGTGAACACATCACTATCAAAACAGAGAATGGAGACCGCGGGATTGTTTCCAATCCCTCTCCCACTTAGTATTTTACGAAAGGGATAACATGCACAAATAAATAAAGCATAATAAAAGCACGTTAACACACAAAAAACATTTAACGTGGCCCCGATTATTATGGCCTTTAAATATCTTCCATGCACGTCTTCTCGGATCTTCGTCTCGTTGCTCGTCTCGGTCTCGGTCCACCACCGACTCGTCTAAGTGCCAAGAGACGAACCCCTCCCACTGGAGTATCATCCCGTGCAAAGACGAGCGTTCCGTGATGTCCATCGATCCCCCGATCCGCTGCTGCCAACCCTAGGGCAGCGGGCGCTGCCCTATATTCAGCGCTCGCTGGAGGAGCTGCAAACGGCGACCGTCGTTTGCCCTCCAGCGGGCGCCGTTTGTGCACAGCAGCCGCGGGTTCGACTTCTCGACCCTCGTTCGTCCGGCCTTCGATCTTCTCTCGATTCACCAAGTAGCAGCAACATTACATAAGTAAAACTAACTACTTCCGGCATCGATCCTATACAGGTTGATCGATCCTATACAATCCGGATAAACGAAAAAACGAAATAGAAAACCTAAACGACTCAACCCGTCGTTTTAACTATTACAAACATGCAACGATTATAAAACAAAGATCTCGACAAGCCCGAGAGTTTAACAAACCACAAACATACAGTCCAATCACATGACCATAATAATCGGGTTCGAACCTGCAACACAATTCTCGCAAAAATACAACGAACGTACAAAACCGGCTCTGATACCAATTGTTGGGAATCGACTACCCGGGACGTGTCCGTTCGATCACTCGAACATCCGAACACGCCCAGTCGACCTCCAGGAAGCACCGCTCCGTTCACGTAACAGCCCTCGTGCCGATTCACGCCCAGCCATCGCCCCGAAGAACAACCGCGCGAATCAGCCGCTGACCTGACTCAAACAGCGGGCGCTGTTGGTCATTCAGCGGGCGTTGTTTAGGCCTAAAACGGCGGTCGCCATTTGCCTTTCAGCGGGCGCTGTTCGTCCGCGAACAGCAGCACGTTCTGCTGTTCCGGGCTCGTTTCCGGTCCGTTTTACTCCCGGAACCCGATCGTTCGTCCGATGTATTTTTAACGAATTTAGAGATCGATAATTGCGGAATTAGGGATCGATCTCATACCTTTGTCGCGTGATTCGGAGAAGCCGAATTGACAGATACCTCGAGTCTTCTAGCGTGTATCCTAGCCCTCTTGCTCCAGCCGATGTGTGGGCATCGATCCGCTTGGAGTTTCTCTTCTTCTTCTCTCTCAAACCCTCCTTTTCACGTTTTTATTATTCTGTCTCCAGAAATATATTTGCGCTAGCAAATTAATTTCTACAGAAAAGAAAAACTATTCTGTATCCAGAAATATATTTGCGCTAGCAAATTAATTTCTATAGAAAAGAAAAACACTGCGCTAATCTAAATTAATTAAGCGGAGAAGAGAATAATTGCGCTAACAAAATAATTTCTCCACAGAATTAATTATAGCGGCGTTCTGTAGGTTTAGAGAAGAGAGACGAGGGTTTTATATAGGCCACACTAGGGACCCATAGGCAATTAATTAATTAGGCTTAAATTGCAATTTAATTAACTTGGTGTCCCAAAAAGAAAACCTTAATTAAATTCCACAATTTTATTTATAATTAATTCCACTATAAAATTATAAATGATTTCCCAATTAATTAATTCAAATTATTCCGTCAATAATTTTCCCGCCGTATTACATATATGATTTTCCCCGTGTTTAAGATATCGCATGTCCATGAATTAATTAATTACTAATAATTAAATTAATTCATTTCTTATTATCCGAGACTAGTACCACTCATCCTTATTATCATGTGGAACAAATCCACCTGCAGGGTTTACATGATAAACTTTATGAGCTCATCTCGGGGACATCATCAACCCAATAAATGGGACACGGTTTCCTGTCTATAATCTATAGCATGCCGTGTGTACAATACCGATTCCCAATCTACCGAGAATATTGACTAATCAATTAATCTCACTCATTGGCACATCAAAGAACCGAGCATTGGACACACGCACCTATAATTATATAGGGATTAAGAACTCACATATCCGTAATATCTGAGGTCTAGTTCGATTACATCGATTAGTATAAATCGAACGCCCTCAGACAGGTATGGTGTAGTCATTTGGGATCAAATCCCAATCTCTGATCAGTATGCTATGCATTCCTCAGACAGGTACTTGCCTCCGCGATCAAATCGCAGGCTAGAAATGGATATACCTTGATGGCTCTCCACAATTGCTTAGTGTCCATTGACTTGTCAAAACACTTGCTTTTGTGGCACATCAGGTATTCTAATCCATTTTTCGAGTAATCATAAAATGAAGTACTCGTACCTTATTGTCTGAGTAGGCATAGGTCTGCATACATCAGAGTCAATCAATTCTTATACTTTTCCGGATCTTACATCTTATATCCATAAAGGATTGCTTAGTCATATTATCTTCCAAATTAGATTCTTAGGTCGGAAGGTCCACTCCCTCAACTTAATTGATCAAATATCAATTTTCGACCTTTGAACTTCTTATTTGAATAAACATGACTCAGCATAAGAATCCACAAGTATAATTGATAAAGAAATCTCTTATTAGTAAAACGAGTTTTATACTACGGTTCGTTGCATCGTGGTGGACTCAGGATTCATCATTTATATATTGCTAGCTAATGTACCAGAATAGATACTATCATTATTTCTTCTTATAACCATCAAATGATTAAAAGAAATAAAATATCCATTCATTAGAAATCCAGAACAAAGTTCTTTCTAATATGAAAGGTACATAAAAGCAATAACTCAAAATGAAATCCTATAAAATGTCCTCCACTGCAACTGCTGGCTCCTCTACAGCATTGCCCATGTAGACTACGATTTCTTCTTTTCCAAGTCGTTAGGTTTCCTGGAACCTTTGCATTTAAAATGCACATACCGTCAGTGGTTCCATATCTACACACCAGGTTCCGGTAGATAATACCACTGACTATGCTTTACGACTAAAGAAGAATTTTGTACTTTCTTTGAGAGGATAATCAGACTTCCAGTACCCAGACTGTTTGCATCGAGAACTCTTGCCTCATGGCTTTCTCGTCCCATCTCGTGGTCCAAGAAACCTAGGACCACTGGGTTTCTTTGCTTGCTTTTCCTTTCCCCCGATTTTTCCCTTAGGTTCGAAACCTTTGGCATTGGCTACAAGAGCTTGCGATTTCCGTCTCAACTCGTCTAAAAGGTCAATCATCTCAAAAACGTGTTTAAGCGTTTCCTCGAAGCGACTGGCCTTTATGAGTATCCTCATCGCTTCTTATCTAGCCGCCTATGTCAATAGGCTCGGGAGGACAAAGCTTACTGAGTACTAACCAGTACTCTTCAACAGTCTGGACAATGTCTAGATCTCTATTCCAATCATTACATTTAAGGACCAATGAGTTTAAAATCCTTACGTATCACAAAAAGTGGGTTCAAAGCCATCTTCTAATCTATGAGCACATATAACAACAAACAATCGATTTAATCTCCGATATTATCTCCCTCAAATAATATCATTAAACCACTAATCGCATCTAAAATCCCATCAGATATGGCAAGCCACGATAGTGTGGACGTTTACCTATCCAAATGATTTAGCAATTAGATTTCCTTCGGTCGTACATCATCATTAGCGTTACTTCGATGGGAAGAATACTAAGAAGCGTACCTAAGTGTAAACCATTACTCAGTATCTAAGAAGATTGTTTGGGACACGCATATTCACCGCAAGCCACGATAGTGTGGACGTTTACGTTAACATACGCTCCTTTACTCCCTTCTATAACTGTCTACATCAATCGTTCCAAAATCCCATTCAATGCAGCAAGCCACGATAGTGTGGACGTTTACTACACCAAAAGACTTTTACAATTGACTCCCAATTACTTGATTCATTTAATCTTGTAAATCAAGACGCGGAGAATCATAAGTGAAACTCGAAGTTTCTAACCAGTGATTCACCATGCGAACGACCCTATCTCTCATAAATGAGGGAGCCGAGCAGACAATCGATCCACCTTCAAAAGATGGTACGACTGCCTCTAATTTGTGTCCTCGACATGACCAAGTGGCTTTGGCTCCATTCCACTCCCCGGGGTGAGAATGAGTCGACTTGAAATCAGTTTTGGAAAGACAAATTAGGCATTGTTTGATAAACTTAATCAATGTTTCTCGTAAGAGGAATTACAAGAATTCTCCTCCAATGGCTTATCTATACGAACTTCAAAAATCCATAAAAGTCACCAAGAGAACAGCAATGGAGACCATGGATATGTTTCCATACCCTCTCCCACTTAGCTTTTTACAATAAAGGGATACGCTATCTAATGCATAATTAAATACACATAAGCATGCATACATGAAATAAAGCACATAGAATATTATCACATAATAAAAATAATACTAGAATATTATTTTCCGACTATTATGGCTTTATCGCATCCCCGTATGCGTCTTCTAGTCTTTAGTCTTCGTTCTTGAATGCTCCATGTGACGGGAATATTAATTCCAATATTTAAATCTATTTATTTTCAATTAATCCAAAAGTTACTTAATTCGAAAATTAAGTCAATCGAATATATCAAAAATAAAATTAAATATTATTAATATTTTTATTATTTTTATTTTCCTTTTCTACTTCATTAAATCTCTAGAATAATCTATCCAAGACCCACTTGGAATATTCTAGAAGACTTCCATAATGAAATAAGGAAATAAAATAATTTATTTTATTTTCCCTTTCTACTTCATTAAATCTCTAGAATAATCTATCCAAGACCCACTTGGAATATTCTAGATGATTTCCATAATGAAATAAGGAAATAAAATAATTTAGGACTCTTAATCCTTCCAAATTAATTCCTTTCCTAATCCATTAAAAATTCCATAAAGGAATAATTAAATAGGAAAAATTAATTAAGGACTCTTCTACTTTCCAAAATTAATTAATTTCCATTCCATGAAAATTCCCATAAAATAGGAATAATCAATTAGGAAATAAATTAATTTAATAATTAATTATTTTCCTTTCCAATTCTATTAAATCTCTAGAATCCTATTTCAAGTAGAACTTAGAATATTCTAGAAGACTTCCATAATAGAATAAGGAAATAAATTAATTCCAATTAATTCTTTTCCTATTTCCATGAGAATTCCCAAAAATAGGAATACTCAAAATAGGAAAACCGAATCAATTAGGAAAGTGAATCTAGGTAGGAGAACACGAGATCACGAGGACCCCGCGTCCCCCACCATCGATCGCCGGCCGGGGAGGAGCGCCGCCGCCACCTCAGCCCACGCGCCACCACCACCGGTGGCCGGCGTGGCCGAGAGTTCCCGCGGGCAGCCCCCACGCCCCCCTTTGATCGATCCTTATGGGATCGATCATCATGATCGATCCCCGGTCCTCCCTCTCTTCGTCTCTTCCGTCACATTTTTCCGGTCGTCGTTTCGTCATCGATCCAACGTAAATAAATTACAAATTTATTACTACGCTCTCCGGTATCGATTCTCTACATGAAATCGACCTCATACAATTTCCGGAAAAAATAAGAACAAGCATTCACCACACAAGAACAAATATTGACATCACCGAGAGTTTAATAATCAAGAACATTATTATGACATTAATTAACAAAAATTAAATCTAGCCATAATAATCGGAAACCCTGCAAGGTAGAACAATTTATCGAAAAATACCATGAACTAAAACCAACGCTCTGATACCAATTGTTGGAAATCGATATCCCGGAATTAATAAATTTAAATAAATAAATTATCTAATTAATTCCGACCGAAATCCTTCGGAGATCGAATATCCGGATTGTCAAAATTGCGGAACCGACAACCCAATCGAAATTCCGATCGCCGGAAAACAACCACGTCATCGGACACGGGGAGAAGCCCGATCGATCACCCTCCGCGAGCAAGCTCGCGGTGATCGATCGCATCTCATGATGGCGTGAGGGGCTGCTCAAAGCAGCCCGTTGGGTGCGACTAAACCCTTGCGGACAGCCCCTATTCAAACCCTAGCCGCGGCCGAGCCACGGCTTGTTTGATCGAGGCATGCGCACGTCACCGGACGTGCGCTAGGGTTCAGCTCGTACAGCTCCGAGCACGACCAGCGAAGCCCCCGGATCCGCTGTGGGAAGACCCCACAGCCCGCTGCCCAGCCGTACGAAGCGGGCGCCTGGTGGTCGCGCGACCGCGCGCGACATGGACCAGGCGGGCGCCTGGTCCCCAGGCGGGCGCTTGCCCTTCCAGCGAACTCGGTTCGCGCGATCCTTGCCGCCGGGTCGCTCCAGCCGCGGCGGTCCGGTGATCCTCGATCACCACCGCCCGGCTCGACCCCGGTGAGGATCCCAAACCTCGGATCTTCGTTCACGATATTTTTACGATAATTAAACGATAAAATCATAAAGAGGGTTTTACGATTTACCTCGTTCTCGTTGTTCGGAGAAACGTAGAACTCAATTTGATGACCTTTGAGATCTTCCCACGTATTCCTTGCACTAGCCCGGACGTCGTGTGGGCGACGATCTACCGAACTCCATGGATCCTCCTCTCTACTTTCTCTCTCTAGAATTGTGATCTTCAAGTTATGAGAATAGAGAAGACCATGTAGTGCTTTTATAGGCTACGTAGGGGATCTTAAGGAGGTGGAATATTGGGCTTCCAATATTAATGATTAAATTGAGCCCAAGCCCAAATCTATTAATCCATTAATATTAATTAATTCTATTTTCCACTATATAAAATTAATTGCACTCCCAATATTAAACCATATTATATCAAATAATATTTCTCCGGTAGTATTATTTATTCCGTGTATTTAAGATATAAATATCCATGAATAAAATTAATTTATTGCTAATTAATTTATTCATCTCTTATATCCGAGACTAGTACCATTCAACCTTAATTATTATGCGGAACGAATCCACCTGCAGGGTTTACATAATAATTCCTTATGAACTCATCTCGGGGATATTATCAACCCTTCCGGGATACACTTTCCCGTCAAGTATTCACGGCATGTCATATATAAAATATAGTGACCCAACTTAACCGGTAATTAACCCAATAATTAAATCGGTTAATTCCTTTGGTAAATCAAAGTCACTTATATTAAATATACACACCCGCAATAGTTTCAGGGATTAAGAATAAAATACACTGAGACTCGAATCGATTATCACCGGCAATCCTAATCGATGAATCTCAACGATCCGCTCAATACACCAAGTGTACAAGTGTGATAAAATAATTAAGACAAATTATTTTCTCTCTCACACAACGACTATACCGATGGATTGGTCCGTGTCCATCTAGGTCGTGAGCTACTGTTTGATTAAATACGAGTAACCGATAGTATGATCTTCTGTGTGGGGCCCGACACACCATACTAACTACAACGTATAAAATCCAGGACTATGATTTGCATATATTTAAATAAATGCAAACAATTGTTTATTTAATTAAATAGATTAATGGCAATGGATCGTGAGTTTCTGTCACTTAAATCTAGACATTAAGTACACAACTCCAACATCATCTACATAAAATCTCCGAGAAACACCACATTGTTTCTATTACGTCTCCAATACACCTTTCGTCTATGCCCTTTGATGAATCCATCAAATGGATTGTCCCATCAATTCGCAAGTTCCACGATTTATAGCTTTGTTTCAATCCATAAATGGATTTACTAAGCTAGTACTCTAAATGATCTTGCCTCTTAACAATAATCCTTATTGTTTTCTAAGCAGGCACATTTAGATCTAGTACTGCCCTTATGCAGAGCTAGGGGTCGATTTCATCTTTACTAGATGCAGAGTTCAAAAAATCTTCTAGTCTTATGAACATCTCCGGTTGTCTTAACAACCTCCCACTGCAATGGCGTCCCGGTGTATAACAGTAATAACAGTAGGTGCAGTGTGTGGTGTACCTCTACTCGGTTTGGCTGGTTCCTAGTCCTTGTCCTTTTTCTCATTCCAAGGTATTACGTCAGTTCGGGCTTTGTGGTTCTTCTAATAGTCTTTCTCTAAGAACCGGGTGTTGCACGTCCTTCTGGTTCATAGTACTATAGAAAACACAATACTTTGTTCATCTAGGATATCCTACAACCATATTGAATATGTCGTTGTCTCCAGGAATATCCATAGAACATAGGTAGTTCCGAACAACTTGTTCTTTCACTATTAGAATTCTATTTCTTATTGACTCACCATCTCTACACGTAAGTGTATGGTGTAGTCATTTGAGACTTAATCTCAATTTTTTGATTATGCTATGTGTTATTCAGATAGGTGATAGCCTCCGCGATTTAAGTCGCAGTCTTCCAAAAGATATACTTAGAAGGTTCCCCATAATTGCTTTGTGACTAAAACACTTTGCTTTTATGGCAAATCAAGTATTCTAATCCATTTTTCGAGTATTCTTAAAAGAACTACTCACACCTTTCTAATTACACATATGTCTGCATATATCATTGATCATTCTCAATACTTGTCCGAATTCTATCCTTTATTAAAAGGTATGCTTAGTTGTATTATCTTCCAAACTTGATTCTCAGGTCGGAAGGTCCATTCCTTCAACTATAATTGATCAAATCAATTTCGACCTTTTGAATCTCATTTGAATAAATACTACTAAGTGTAATAATTCATAAGTATAATGATTTAACAAGAAATATATCTATCTAGTGAAACAAGTTATAGAACGGTTTGTTGCATCGTGGTAGACTCAGGATCTATCATTCATATATTGCTATCTAATGTACCAGAATAGATAATACCCATTATTTCTTATCAAAATCATCACCATGATTAAAGAAATAAAATATCCATTCATAAATAATAGAAATCTAGAACAAAAGTTCTTTCTAAAGGGTACATAATGCAATAAACTTGAAATGAAATCCTATTTAACTACTAAAGCAGATAAATGTCTTCCACTGCAACAGCTGCCTCCTCTACAGCTTTGCCTTGACTATTCCTCCATTTCCAAGTCTTTGGGCTTCCTGGTGTCCCTGCATTTTAAATGCATACATACCGTCAGTGGATCCATATCTACCAACCAGGTTTCTGGTAGATAACACAGCTGACTATGTTTTAAAGACTAAGGAGAGAATCTCATACCTTCTCCAGGAGAAAATAAAGACTTCCAGTCCCCAGATAACTTTCTTTGAGAATGACTGCTCGAAGGCTTTCTCACCCTATTCCGTGGTCCAAGTGCAGGACTACCGGGCCTCTTGGTCTTCTTCTCCATTCCTTGGTCTATGCCCTTAGGTTCGAAACCTTTGGCTTTGGCCATAAGACCTTGCGATTGTCTCAACTCATCCAAAAGGTCCAGCATCTCGAAAACGTGTTCAAGCGTTTCCTTGAAGCGACTGACCTTTATGAGTATCCTCATCGCCTCTTTTCTAACCTTCTCGTTGTCTCTAAACATAAGCTTGAGTTTCAGCATGATGTCATGATTGGTGTGTTGGAAATCGATATCCCGGAATTAATAAATTTAAATAAATAAATTATCTAATTAATTCCGACCGAAATCCTTCGGAGATCGAATATCCGGATTGTCTAAGAATTGCGGAACCGACAACCCAATCGAAATCCCGATCGCCGGAGAAACCACGAATACCGACTCATCCGCAGAAGTCCGACCTTTGGAGACTACGCGCCCGAAGACACGCAGCCCGCCCCCAGCCGAAGTCCTCTGCGAGTCGGAAACCACGAACACACCACGTGACCCGGGGCACGACCGAACACCACACGCATGAAACCCCGCGTGCGTCCAGCCGAGCCCCCGCGTGGGGTTCGCGGATTGCTCGTAGCAATCCCCGGGGCTGCTCGTAGCAGCCCCGCAGCGAGTCCTTGACTCGCTGCCCGTGAAGGGTGGCTCGCTCACGCGAGCCGCTACGGGAATCCCCGCAGCAACGCGCGAGCGCCTGCGGGTCGAACCCGCAGCACCCCGCGATCGAACCCTAGGTTCGATCGCATCCCCGGCTCCCAGCCGGGGCTTCTCACGTCCGCGATCCCCAACGGGGATCCTCGACCGCCGCGGTCCGGTGGTCTTCGACCACCACCGCCGGTCGACCCTCGTTCCGGGGTTCATCCCTTGGATCTTGGTTCGCGGTATTTTCACGATAATTAACATGTAAAATCATCGAGGGGGTTTTCACGATTTTACCTTTGTTCTCGTTGTACGGAGAAACGAGGTCTATGAAGACCTTGAGACCTTCCCACGTATTCCTTGCACTAGCTCGAACGTCGGGTGGGCGACGATCTTCCGAACTCCATGGATCTCCCTCTCTACTTTCTCTCTCTAGAATTGTGATCTTCAAGTTATGAGAATAGAGAAGACCATGTAGTGCTTTTATAGGCTACGTAGGGGATCTTAAGGAGGTGGAATATTGGGCTTCCAATAATAGTGATTAAATTGAGCCCAAGCCCAAATCTATTAATCCTTACTATTATTAATTAATTCTATTTTCCACTATATAAAATTAATTGCACTCCCAATATTAAACCATATTATATCAAATAATATTTCTCCGGTAGTATTATTTATTCCGTGTATTTAAGATATAAATATCCATGAATAAAATTAATTTATTGCTAATTAATTTATTCATCTCTTATATCCGAGACTAGTACCATTCAACCTTAATTATTATGCGGAACGAATCCACCTGCAGGGTTTACATAATAATTCCTTATGAACTCATCTCGGGGATATTATCAACCCTTCCGGGATACACTTTCCCGTCAAGTATTCACGGCATGTCATATATAAAATATAGTGACCCAACTTAACCGGTAATTAACCCAATAATAAAATCGGTTAATTCCTTTGGTAAATCAAAGTCACTTATATTGAATATACACACCCGCAATAGTTTCGGGGATTAAGAATAAAATACACTGAGACTCGAATCGATTATCGCCGGCAATCCTAATCGATGAATCTCAACGATCCGCTCAATACACCAAGTGTACAAGTGTGATAAAATAATTAAGACAAATTATTTTCTCTCTCACACAACGACTATACCGATGGATTGGTCCGTGTCCATCTAGGTCGTGAGCAACTGTTCGATTAAATACGAGTAACCGATAGTATGATCTTCTGTGTGGGGCCCGACACACCATACTAACTACAACGTATAGAATCCAGGACTATAATTTGCATATATTTAATTATAAATAATTAAATGCAAATAATTGTTTATTTAGTTAAATAGATTAGTGGCAATGGATCGTGAGTTTCCGTCACTTAAATCTAGACATTAAGTACACAACTCCAACAATCTCCCACTTGTACTAATGTCTAGTCATTTCCTCCAAACTCCCGACTCCCATACTCATCACGTGCTTAAGTTGTACTTCCAAGAAGTACTATGTGAATGAGCACTCTAGGTTGCCGCTCTGAAGTTATCTTGGTGACTACAGCGTCGTCTCCCTTGACAATGACTCGTATCAGGTGGTACTTGCACTATGTGTTATCTTACACTTATGGACTTGTGATTTCTTACCATTTGCCATCGCACCGCTATTTACATAGCCTTTGGCAAATTAAGAATCACGTCTAAGTCCCAGAGATTATCCCGGAGTTATACCAAAACTTCCGCTGCCTCTGAGGCCGCTATTTGGTTACCTATGGCAGAGTCCGAAAAGCATCGTGCTTATCACTCTTCCATGTTAAAACTCCTTCTCCTTCAATAGTGAAACACATAGCCTGATATCGACTTACACCGGTCCTCATTTGATTAGAAATCTAAGAGAATGTAATCCAAAGGAAATGCTCGTCTGCTTCGTAGTCTAGAACAGTACTTCGAAAGTACTTTTACAGCAGTCGAATATTCCTCTCCAGGATTACCTTGATATCCTCCCACTATGCTAACCGCATAGCCGATATCAGGTTCTCGTTTTTCAACATTGCATTTATCAAGCTTTCCACACTCGAAGTGTAGGAATCCGCTTTCATTGCTTCTATCTCCTTTTGTGTTCCAAAACACATATCCTTAGATAGATGCATTCCGTCTCTGAAAGGTAACGAACCTTTCTCGGAATCTTGCATGTTAAAACGAACCATAATCGTACAAGATATCTAGAGAAGTACAATGTTCTTTTCTTGAGATCCTAGATCTTAAGAACATGCTCTAACTTCTTCTTTATCTCATATATCGATTTTTCTAGACAACCATCATTTTATGTCTGACAACATCTTTACATTGTTACCAATGATAAAATGTTATCTACATAAAACCTCCGAGAAACACCACCTTGTTTCCATCACGTTTCCCATACACACGATTTGTCAATGCCTTTTGATGAATCCATCAAATGGACTATCTCATCAATGCGCAAGTTCCACGAACTCAAGCTTTGTTACAATCCATAAATGGATCAACTAAGCTTGTACTCTTAAATGATCTCGCCTCTTAACAATAATCCTTATTGCTTTCCAAGAAGGCACATTTAGATCTAGTACCGCCTCTATGTAGATCTAGGGATCGATTTCACATATACTAGGTCCAGAGTCCGAAGACTCACCTAGTTTTATGAATATCTCTGGTTGTTATACAACCTCCCACTACAACGGCGTTCCGGTGTACAAACAGTAATAACAGTAGGTGCAGTTAGTGGTGTACCGCTACTCGGTTCGGCTGGTTCTAAGTCTCATTTGTTTTCTCTCTTTTCAGAAGTATTATGTCATTTTGGGCTTGTGGTTCATCTAATAGTCTTCCTCTAAGAACCGGGCGTTAGAACTTATAACGTCCTTCTGGTTCATAGTACTATCGAACACACATCTTTTGTTCTTCTAGGATATTCTACAACTACATTTGAATGCGTCGTTGTTACCAAGACATATCCATAGAACATAAGTAGTTCCGTTTAACTCATGCTTTTACTATTTCTATAAGAGTTCCATTTCTTATTTCCGACACACCAATCTTACAGAGGACTGTATGGTGTTGTCACTTGGGATCAAATCCCAATCTCTGATCAGTATGCCATGCTTTCCTCAGACAGGTACTTGCCTCCGCGATCAAATCGCAGGCTACAAATGGATATACCTTGATGGTTCTCCACAATTGCTTAGTGTCCATTGAATTGTCAAAACACTTGCTTTTGTGGCACATCAGGTATTCTAATCCATTTCTCGAGTAATCATCAAATGATGTACTCGTACCTTATTGTCTGAGTAGGCATAGGTCTGCATACATCAGAGTCAATCAATTCTTATACTTGTCCGGATCTTATATCTTATATCCATAAAGGATTGCTTAGTCGTATTATCTTCCAAATTAGATTCTTAGGTCGGAAGGTCCACTCCTTCAACTTAATTGATCTTACAATCAATTTTCGACCTTTGAACTTCTTATTTGAATAAATATGACTTAGCATAAGATTCCACAAGTATAAATGATTTAATAAAGAAATCTCTTATTAGTAAAACGAGACGTATAAAACGGTTCGTCGCATCGTGGTAGACTCAGGATTCATCATTTATATATTGCTAGCTAATGTACCAAAATAGATAATATCATTATTTCTTCTTATAACCATCAAATGATTAAAAGAAATAAAATATCCATTCATTAGAAATCCAGAACAAAGTTCTTTCTAATATGAAAGGTACATAAAAGCAATAACTCAAAATGAAATCCTATAAAATGTCCTCCACTGCAACAGCTTCCTCCTTACAGCATTGCCCATGTAGACTACGATCTTTTCTTTTCTAAGTCGTTGGGTTTCCTGGAAGCCTTGCATTTAAAATGCACATACCGTCAGTGGTTCCATATCTACACACCAGGTTCCGGTAGATAATACCACTGACTATGTTTTACGACTAAAGAAAATTTCGTACTTTCTTTGAGAGGATAATCAGACTTCCAGTACCCAGACTGTTTGCATCGAGAATACTTGCCTCATGGCTTTCTCGTCCCATCTCGTGGTCTAAGCAACTTAGGACCACTGGGATTCTTTGCTTGCTTTTCCTTTCCCCCGATTTCGCCCTTAGGTTCGAAACCTTTGGCATTGGCTACAAGAGCTTGCGATTTCCGTCTCAACTCGTCCAAAAGGTCAATCATCTCAAAAACGTGTTTAAGCGTTTCCTCGAATGACTGTGGCCTTTATGAGTATCCTCATCGCTTCTTGTCTAGCCGCCTATGTCAATAGGCTCGGGAGGACAAAGCTCACTGAGTACAACCTTGCACTCTTTAACAGTTTGGGTAATGTCTAGATCTCTATTCCAATTATTACATTTAGGGACCAGTGAGTTTATAATCCTTACGTATCACATAAAGTGGGTTCAAAGCCATTTCCTAATCTATGAGCACATATAACAACAAACAATCGATTTAATCTCCGATATTATCTCCCTTAAATAATATCATTAAACCACTAATCACCTCTAAAATCCCATCAGATATGGCAAGCCACGTTCGTGTGGACGTTTACCTATCCAAATGATTTAGCAATTAGATTTGCTTCGGTCGTACATCAATTATAGCGTTACTTCGTTGGGAAGAATACTATAAAGCGTACCTAAGTGTAAACCATTACTCAGTATCTAAGAAGATTGTTTGGGACACGTATATTCACCGCAAGCCACGTTCGTGTGGACGTTTACGTTAACATACGCTCCTTCACTCCCTTCTATAACTGTCTACATCAATCGTTCCAAAATCCCATTCAATGTAGCAAGCCACGTTCGTGTGGACGTTTACTACACCAAAAGACTTTTACAATTGACTCCCAATTACTTGAATCATTTAATCTTGTAAATCAAGACGCGGAGAATCATAAGTGAAACTCGAAGTTTCTAACCAGTGATTCACCATGCGAACGACCCTATCTCTCATAAAATGAGGGAGCCGAGAAGACAATCGATCCACCTTCAAAAGATGGTACGACTGCCTCTAATTTGTGTCCTTGACATGACCAAGTGGCTTTGGCTCCATTCCACTCCCAGGGGTGAGAATGAGTCGACTTGAAGTCAGTTTTGGAAAGACAAATTAGGCATTGTTTGATAGACTTAATCAATGTTTCTCGTAAAAGGAATTACAAGAATTCTCCTCCAATGACTTGTCTATACGAACTTCAAAAGTCCATAAAAGTCACCAAGAGAACAGCAATGGAGACCATGGATATGTTTCCATACCCTCTCCCACTTAGCTTTTTACAATAAAGGGATACGCTATCTAATGCATAATTAAATACACATAAGCATGCATACATGAAATAAAGCACATAGAATATTATCACATAATCAAAATAATACTAGAATATTATTTTCCGACTATTATGGCTTTATCGCATCCCCGTATGCATCTTCTAGTCTCCAGTCTTCGTTCTTGAATGCTCCATGTGACGGGAATATTAATTCCAATATTTAAATCTATTTATTTTTAATAAATCCAAAAGTTACTTAATTCGAAAATTAAGTCAATCGAATAAATCAAAAATAAAATTAAATATTATTAATATTTTTATTTATTTATTTTCCTATCTAATTCTATTAAATCTCTAGAATAATCTATCCAAGACCCACTTGAAATATTCTAGAAGACATCTATAATAGAATAAGGAAATAAAATAAATTTATTTTATTTTCCCTTTCTACTTCATTAAATCTCTAGAATAATCTATCCAAGACCCACTTGGAATATTCTAGATGATTTCCATAATGAAATAAGGAAATAAAATAATTTAGGACTCCTAGTCCTTCCAAATTAATTCCTTTCCTAATCCATTAAAAATTCCATAAATGAATAATTAAATAAGGAAAAATTAATTTAGGACTCTTCTACTTTCCAAAATTAATTAATTTCCATGTCCATGAAAATTCCCATAAAATAGGAATAATCAACTAGGAAATAAATTAATTTAATAATTAATTATTTTCCTTTCTAATTCTATTAAATCTCTAGAATCCTATTCCAAGTAGAACTTAGAATATTCTAGAAGACTTCCATAATAGAATAAGGAAATAAATTAATTCTAATTAATTCTTTTCCTATTTCCATGAGAGTTCCCAAAAATAGGAATACTCAAAATAGGAAAACCGAATCAATTTAGGAAAGTTGGATCTTGGTAGGAATAGCATGGGTTGGGGATCCCCACGCCATCCCCACCATCGACCGCCACTACCACCGCCGGCCAAGGCTCACGCGCCACCACCCTTGGTGGCCGGCGTGGCCGAGAGCCCTAGGGCAGCCCGGGCGATCGATCCTCATGGGATCGATCCTCGTGATCGATCCCCGGTCCTCCCTCTCTTCGTCTCCTCCGTCACACTTTTCCGGCGGTCGTTTCGTCATCGATCCAACGTAAATAAATTACAAATTTATTACTACGTTATCCGGCATCGATTCTACATGAAATCAACCTCATACAATTTCCGGAAAAATTAAGAACAAGCATTCACCACACAAGAACAAATATTGACATCACCGAGAGTTTAATAATCAAGAACATTATTATGACATTAATTAACAAAATTAAATCTAGCCATAATAATCGGAAACCCTGCAAGGTAGAACAATTTATCGAAAAATACCATGAACTAAAACCAACGCTCTGATACCAATTGTTGGAAATCGATATCCCGGAATTAATAAATTTAAATAAATAAATTATCTAATTAATTCCGACCGAAATCCTTCGGAGATCGAATATCCGGATTGTCTAAAAATTGCGGAACCGACAACCCAATCGAAATCCCGATCGCCGGAGAAACCACGAATACCGACTCATCCGCAGAAGTCCGACCTTTGGAGACTACGCGCCCGAAGACACGCAGCCCGCCCCCAGCCGAAGTCCTCTGCGAGTCGGAAACCACGAACACACCACGTGACCCGGGGCACGACCGAACACCACACGCATGAAACCCCGCGTGCGTCCAGCCGAGCCCCCGCGTGGGGTTCGCGGATTGCTCGTAGCAATCCCCGGGGCTGCTCGTAGCAGCCCCGCAGCGAGTCCTTGACTCGCTGCCCGTGAAGGGTGGCTCGCTCACGCGAGCCGCTACGGGAATCCCCGCAGCAACGCGCGAGCGCCTGCGGGTCGAACCCGCAGCACCCCGCGATCGAACCCTAGGTTCGATCGCATCCCCGGCTCCCAGTCGGGGCTTCTCACGTCCGCGATCCCCAACGGGGATCCTCGACCGCCGCGGTCCGGTGGTCTTCGACCACCACCGCCGGTCGACCCTCGTTCTGGGGTTCATCCCTTGGATCTTGGTTCGCGGTATTTTCACGATAATTAACATGTAAAATCATCGAGGGGGTTTTCACGATTTTACCTTTGTTCTCGTTGTACGGAGAAACGAGGTCTATGAAGACCTTGAGACCTTCCCACGTATTCCTTGCACTAGCTCGAACGTCGGGTGGGCGACGATCTTCCGAACTCCATGGATCTCCCTCTCTACTTTCTCTCTCTAGAATTGTGATCTTCAAGTTATGAGAATAGAGAAGACCATGTAGTGCTTTTATAGGCTACGTAGGGGATCTTAAGGAGGTGGAATATTGGGCTTCCAATAATAGTGATTAAATTGAGCCCAAGCCCAAATCTATTAATCCTTACTATTATTAATTAATTCTATTTTCCACTATATAAAATTAATTGCACTCCCAATATTAAACCATATTATATCAAATAATATTTCTCCGGTAGTATTATTTATTCCGTGTATTTAAGATATAAATATCCATGAATAAAATTAATTTATTGCTAACTAATTTATTCATCTCTTATATCCGAGACTAGTACCATTCAACCTTAATTATTTTGCGGAACGAATCCACCTGCAGGGTTTACATAATAATTCCTTATGAACTCATCTCGGGGATATTATCAACCCTTCCGGGATACACTTTCCCGTCAAGTATTCACGGCATGTCATATATAAAATATAGTGACCCAACTTAACCGGTAATTAACCCAATAATAAAATCGGTTAATTCCTTTGGTAAATCAAAGTCACTTATATTGAATATACACACCCGCAATAGTTTCGGGGATTAAGAATAAAATACACTGAGACTCGAATCGATTATCGCTGGCAATCCTAATCGATGAATCTCAACGATCCGCTCAATACACCAAGTGTACAAGTGTGATAAAATAATTAAGACAAATTATTTTCTCTCTCACACAACGACTATACCGATGGATTGGTCCGTGTCCATCTAGGTCGTGAGCAACTGTTCGATTAAATACGAGTAACCGATAGTATGATCTTCTGTGTGGGGCCCGACACACCATACTAACTACAACGTATAGAATCCAGGACTATAATTTGCATATATTTAATTATAAATAATTAAATGCAAATAATTGTTTATTTAGTTAAATAGATTAGTGGCAATGGATCGTGAGTTTCCGTCACTTAAATCTAGACATTAAGTACACAACTCCAACATGGTGGTTAATGCAAAAGCACTGTTCCACTTCTCAAAATCAGCTATTTCCTCAATAGTTGAGACACGTGTTGGTTCAGGAGGACAAAGTTCACTGAGTACTAACTTGTACTCAGCAACAGTCTGGGAAATGTCTAACTCTTTATTCCATCCAACACAGTATGGAACTAGTGCGTTGAATTCCTTGAGTATCACAGAAAGTGGGTTCATAGCTATTCTCTAAACCTATAAGCACATATAAACAAACAATCAATTTAATATCCGATATTATCTCCCTCAAATAATATCATTAAATTACTAATTACATCTAAAATCCCATCAGGTAAGGTAAGCCACGTTCGTGTGGACGTTTACCCACCCAAATGATTTAGTAATTAGATTTGCTTCGGTCGTACATCATTATAGCGTTACTTCGTTGGGAAGAATACTATAAAGCGTACCTAAGTGTAAACCATTACTCAGTACTAAGGTGAATCATTTGGAATTGCTACGTCACCTCAAGCCACGTTAGTGTGGACGTTTACGATAACTCACAATCCTTCACAATTCCCTATAACTGTCTACATCAACTATTTCCAAAAATCCCATTCAGCATAGCAAGCCACGTTCGTGTGGACGTTTACTACACCAAAAGACTTTTATAGTTGACTCCCCATTACTTGAAGCATTCGATTTTTGTAAATCAAGACGCGGAGAATCATAAGTGAAACTCGAAGTTTCTAACCAGTGATTCACCATGCGAACAACCCTATCTCTCATTAGATGAGGGAGCCGAGCAGACAAACGATCCATCTTCAAAAGAATGGTACGAATGTCTCTAATTTGTGTCATCCACATGACCAAGTGGCTTTGGTTCCATTCCACTCCTCGGGGTGAGAATGAGTCGACTTGAAGTCAGTTTCAGAAAGACAAATTAGGCATTGTTTGATAAACTTAATCAATGTTTCTTGTAAAAGGAATTACAAGAATTCTCCTCCAATGACATATCTATATGAACTTCGAAAGCTCATAAATGTCACCAAGAGAACAGTAATGGAGACCATGGAAATGTTTCCATCCCCGCTCCCACTTAGCTTTTTATAACAAAGGGATACGCTATCTAATGCATAATTAAACACATAAGCATGCATACAAGTAATAAAGCACATATCACATAGTCAAAATAATGCTAGAAAATTATTCTCCGACTATCATGGCTTTATTCCATCTCCGTATGCGTCTTCTAGTCTTCAGTCTTCGTTCTTGAATGCTCCATGTGACGAGAATATTAATTCCAATATTTAAATCTATTTATTTTTAATAAATACAAAAGATACTTAATTCGAAAATTAAGTCAATCGAATAAATCAAAAATAAAATTAAATATTATTAATATTTTTTATTTATTTTCCCATCTAATTCTATTAAATCTCTAGAATAATCTTTCCAAGTAAAACTTGGAATATTCTAGAAGACTTCTATAATAGAATAAGGAAATAAAATAAATTAGGACTCTTCTACTTTCCAAAATTAATTAATTTCTATGTCCATGAAAATTCCCATAAAATAGGAATAATCAAATAGGAAATAAATCAATTTATTAATTAATTATTTTCCTATCTAATTATATTAAATCTCTAGATTCCTATTCCAAGTAGAACTTGGAATATTCTAGAAGACTTCCATAATAGAATAAGGAAATAAATTAATTCCAATTAATTCTTTTCCTATCTCCATGAGAGTTCCCAAACTTAGGAATACTCAAAATAGGAAAACTTGAATCAATTAGGAAAGTGAATCTAGGTAGGAGTAGTACGGGTTGGGGATCCCCGCACCACCACCACCATCATCGACCGACCACCGGGAGGGAGCACCCGCCGCCGCCACTCCAGCCGGCCAGCCGCCACCGTCGCCGGCGACAGCCCACGGCCGAAGGGGCGCGACGCCCCCTTCCCCTTTGGTCGATCATGGGGTCGATCATGGGGTGATCGACCCCTTCGGTCCTTTCTCCCTCTCATCATCTTCTTCGTCACATGAGTTCTCCGGCGGTCGTCTCGGCATCGATCCAACGTAAATAAATTACAAGAAATAAATTTACAATTCCGGTATCGATTCTATACATGAAATCGACCCTATACACTTTCCGGAAAACATAGAACAATAATAATAAATCTAAATTCGGTCAACCCCCGAATTTTTACTATTACAAGCATTCATCCACACAAAACGAATCTCGACATGTCCGAGAGTTTAATAATCATGGTAAAATTAAATAACAATTAATTAAACAATTATTCAATTAATTAACCATGATAGTCGGAATCCCTGCAAGGTAGAACGATAATTGAACACATACATGAACACGAAACCAAACGCTCTGATACCAATTGCTGGAAATCGATATCCCGGGCTATTAAAATTTGCGGAAAATAATAACCCGACCGAAATCCTCGATCGCCAGAGATCCGATCACGAACCACCGCACGAGCCGAGGCTCGACCAAGCACCGCACGGGCGAACCCGCTTGCCCAGCCGAGCCCCTGCACGGGGCTCGCGATCATCTCGCGATGATCGCTGGGATCGCTCGTAGCGATCCCCGGGCTACTGCGAGCGGCCCCGCAGCGGGTACACGGACCCGCTGCCCTAGCGCACGGGATCACCCCGTGCGAGCCGCTACGGGCGAACCCGTAGCTTGCAGGGGGTCGCTGCGAGTCACCCCGCAGCTGACCCGCGATCGATCCGAGGATCGATCGCACCCCTCGGCCGCCCCTAGGGTTCGGCCGCCCCTCTCGATCGATCCCTAGGGTTCGGCCGCCCCTCTCGATCCCGACGGGGATCTCGAATCCCCGTATCCCGGTCTCGACGTTTTCCCGGATCGTGCGTTCATGTATGTATCACAATCAAATTCACATAAAATCATGGAAGGGAGTTTATGATTTTACCTTTCGATTCGTTGTGCGGAGAAACGAAATCAAGAGATGACCTCACGATCTTCCCACGTATTCCTTGCACTAGCTTGAACGTCGGGTGGGCGACGATCTTCCAAGCTTATGGATCCTCTTCAACTCTCTAGAATATCAAGTATGATAATCTTGTCTTATGAAAAAGTGAAGACCATGTAGTGCTTTTATAGGCTACGTAGGGGATCTAAAGGAGGTGGAATATTGGGCTTCCAATATTAATGATTAAATTGAGCTCAAGCCCAAATCTATTAATCTCCCATTAATATTAATTAATTTATTTTCCACTATATAAAGTAATTGCACTCCCAATATTAAACCATATTATATCAAATAATATTTCTCCGGTAGTATTATTTATTCTGTGTATTTAAGATTTAAATATCCATGAATAAAATTAATTCATTGCTAATTAATTTATTCATCTCTTGAATCCGAGACTAGTACCATTCAACCTTAATTATTGTGCGGAACGAATCCACTCATGAGGTTTACTCAATAATTCCTTATGAACTCATCTCGGGGATATTATCAACCCTTCCGGGATACACTTTCCCGTCAAGTATTCACGGCATGCCATATATAAAATATAGTGACCCAACTTAACCGGTAATTAACCCAATAATTAAATCGGTTAATTCATTTGGAAAATCAAAGTCACATATATTAAATATACACACCCGTAATAGTATCGGGGATTAAGAATAAAATACTATGAGACTTGAATCGATTATCTACGGCAATCCTAATCGATAAATCTCAAGCGATCCGCTCAATACACTAAGTGTACAAGTGTGATAAAATAATTAAGACAAATTATTTTCTCTCTCACACAACGACTATACCGATGGATTGGTCCGTGTCCATCTAGGTCGTGAGCAACTGTTTGATTAAATACGAGTAACCGATAGTATGATCTTCTGTGTGGGCCCGCACACCATACTAACTACAACGTATAGAATCCAGGACTATATTTTGCATATATTTAATTATCAATAATTAAATGCAAACAATTGTTTATTAATTTAATAGATTAAATGCTATGACCGGGAGTTTACCGTTACTTAAATCTAGACATTAAGTACACAACTCCAACAGAACGAACGCTCTGATACCAATTGTTGGAAATCGATGTCCCGGGGTTAACGGAATTGCGGAAAATATAACCCCGACCGAAATCCCATCGCCGGAAAACACGCGAACACCGACGAACCGGAGCCCGACAAGAGAATCACCGCCGCGGGATAAACCCGCGGCTAGAAACCCTAGCCGAGCCCCCGCCGGGGCTCGCGATCGCACGCGATCGCATGGGGCTGCTCCGGCAGCCCCGGGCGGTGAGTCCGGCGACTCACCCCCACCGCCTCGAGGAGGGCGGTTCGCCCAGCGGCGAACCCGCCGCGGCTGCCCGGCGATCGACCGTCGCGGTCGATCGCATGCCCCGACGTCCAGCCGGGAATCCTCCCGTGTGCCGTCGCGATCGAACCCTAGGTTCGATTGCCTCCCTCGGCTCCCAGTCGAGGGTTCGATCTCCGCGTGGATGTCGACCTCGCGGTCCATCCCCATCCGCGGAGTTCGTCGTTACCTGGATCTTCGTTCATGTATATATCACGATTTAATACACGTAAAATCATAGAGGGTGTTTATCGATTTTACCTTTGATCTCGTTGTGCGGAGAAAAGAGATAGTTTGAAGACCTTCGGATCTTGCTACGTATTCCTTGCACTAGCTTGAACGTCGTGTGAGCGACGATCCTCCAAGCTTAGGGATCTCCTTCTCTCTACTTTCTCTCTCTAGAATTATGATCTTCAAGTTGTGAGAATAGAGAAGACCATGTAGTGCTTTTATAGGCTACGTAGGGGATCTAAAGGAGGTGGAATATTGGGCTTCCAATATTAATGATTAAATTGAGCCCAAGCCCAAATCTATTAATCCATTAATATTAATTATATGATTAATTCCACTATATAAATATAATTGCACTCCCAATATTCACCATATTATATCAAATAATATTCTCTCCGGTAGTATTATTTATTCCATGTGTTTAAGATATAAATATCCATGAATAAAATTAATTTATTGCTTAATTAATTTATTCATCTCTTATATCCGAGACTAATACCATTCAACTTTAATTATTATGCGGAACAAATCCACTCATGAGGTTTACATAATAATTTCTTATGAACTCATCTCGGGGATATTATCAACCCTTTCGAGGACACATTTTCCCATCAAGAATTCACGGCATGTCATACATGAAATACCGTGACCCAAATTTACCGGTAATTGATCGTTTATTCTAATCAATCAATTCCTTTGGAAAATCAAAGTCACTAGTATTAAATGCACACACCCGCAATAATATCAGGGATTAAGAATAAAATACTCAGAGATTTAAATCGATTATCCAAGGCAATCCTAATCGATAAATCTCCAGCGATCCGCTCAATACACCAAATGTACAAGTATGATAAAATAATCAAGACCAATTATTTTCTCTCTCATACAACGACTATACCGATGGATTAGTTCTTGTCCATCTAGGTCGTGAGCTACTATTTGATTATATACGAGTGACTGATAGTATGATCTTCCGTGTGACGACGCACACCATACTAAATACAACGTATATAATCCAGAACCATATTTGCATTTATTTAATCATAAATAATTAAAAGCAAACAATTATTTATTTAATTAGGTTAAATACTATGACCGGGAGTTTACGATACTTAAATCTAGACATTAAGTATACAACTCCATCACGGATGCCCAAAAGGCATCATATGCCCTTGCTAAGAAAGCCTCGAATGAGGTGACATGTTTGATGTTGGCATCCATGGTACCCGAGTTACAAAAACAATTCGAGTTCATGGAAGCCTATGACATCATAGAAGAGCTCAAGAGCATGTTCGGGGAAAAGGCTAGGATTGAGCGCTTCGGTGTCACCCGGGCTATAGCAACAGCTAGGCTGGAAAAGGGTAAACCCGTGGGACCACATGTACAGCAAATGATTGGATTATTTGCTTCAAGTGCTCACCTCGGTTTTGCATATGATGACTAGTTGGCTACCGATTTCATTCTCCATTCTCTTCATGATGGTTATGACGCCTTTAGGCTGAATTTCCACATGAATGGACTGAAGAAATCGCTTCATGAGCTCCATGGGATGCTTAAGGCTGCTGAGCCGGCGATTAAGAAGGACCCTAGGAGGGAAGTTCTTATGATTCGGGAAGGAGATACCAAAAAGTTCAAGGGGATTAAGAAACCGGAAGTGAAAGCCAAAGAGAAAGGGAAAGCTGTGGCAGCTCCTTCCAAAAGGTTCTTGAAAGCTTCTAAGGTTCCTGGGGAATCTGAGTTTTTCTACTGCAAGAGTGTTGGACACTACAAGCGAGATTGCCCTAAGTTCAAGGAAGATGTGAAGAACGGTGTCGTTCCTTCATCTTCAGGTATTTATGTCATAGACATAAACTTTACAAATTCTTCTTCTTGGGTATCGGATACCGGATGCGGTGCTCACATTGTTTCACATGTGCAGGGACTGCAAAGAAGTAGAACTTTTGTAAAGGGAGATGTCGATCTGCGGGTTGGAAATGGAGCGAGGGTCGCTGCATTTGCCGTAGGATCTTATGATTTGTGTTTGCCTTCGGGCCTTGTTTTATTATTGAATAATGTTTATTTCGTACCAAGTATTACCAAGAACATCATTTCTATTTCAGTATTGAATACTGAAGGATTTTCCTTCACTATAATAAATGGTTTATTTACTATTTCAAAAAGTGGAGTGTTCTATGGTTCGGCACGATTAGAACATGGTTTATATATACTTCAACTTGACAATCATATATATAACATTGATACCAAAAAGGCCAAATCGAATGAATTCAATGAAACATACCTTTGGCATTGTCGATTAGGTCACGTCAACATTAAACGTGTAGAGAAACTTCTTAAAGAAGGCATTCTCAAATCTTTTGACTTGGAGTCATTTGATACATGTGAAGGATGTTTGATGGGCAAAATGACAAAGTCACCTTTTCTAGGAAAAGGAGAACGTGCAAGTGACCTATTGGGTTTAATCCAAACTGATGTATGTGGTCCAATGAGCTCACAAGCACGTGGAGATTATTTCTACTTCATAACTTTTACCGATGACTTAAGTAGATATGGTTATGTCTATTTAATGAGGCATAAGTCGGAAGCCTTTGAAAAGTTCAAGGAATTCCAAAATGAAGTTGAGAATAAACTTGGTAAGAAGATAAAATCCATTCGATCGGATTGAGGTGGTGAATATCTTAGCCAAGAATTCGATGATCATCTTATGAGTTATGGTATTCTATATCAACTCACTCCTCCTGGAACACCCCAGATGAATGGTGTTTCCGAAAGAAGGAATAGAACCTTATTGGATATGGTTCGATCAATGATGAGCCTTAGTGAACTACCAAAATCTTTTTGGGGACACGCACTTTTAACAACGGCCTATACACTGAATAGGACACCGTCTAAAGCTGTTGATAAGACACCATACGAGGTATGGAAAGGGAAGGTCCCTAACTTGTCTTATATCAAGGTTTGGGGATGTGAAGCTTATGTGAAGAGGAATATCTCTACAAAGCTTGAACCCAAATCGGATAAATGTTTCTTTGTTAGTTATCCAAAAGAAACACGAGGGTACCACTTTTACAACCAATCTGAGAACAAAGTCTTTGTTGCTCGAGATGGTGTATTTCTTGAAAAGGAATATCTTTCCAAGAAAGTAAGTGGGAGCTCAGTTGAATTGAACGAAGTTCAAGAAAACTTGAACGAGGTTCAAGAAGATCAAACTGAGATGGACACTCAAGACCAAGTCGAGAGTGCTCCAGTGGTTTTGGAAAACACACCTAACCCTCAAAGGTCCGGAAGGATTAGATCTCAACCTGACAGATACTTAGGTATTCTGACAAACGAGAACTATGAAGTCATGCTTTTAGAAAGCAATGAACCTTCGACCTATATCCAAGCTATGACGAGTCCAGATTCCGAGAAATGGCAGGGTGCCATGAAATCCGAAATGGAATCAATGTCTGAAAATCGAGTTTGGAACTTGGTCGATTTTCCTAAAGGGGCTAGGCCCATTGGATGCAAATGGATTTACAAGATAAAAACAGACATGAATGGAAAACCTAGTGTTTTCAAAGCAAGGTTGGTGGCAAAAGGTTATAAACAAATTCACGGGGTGGATTTGTTGGAATTCGATATCCCGGGCTATTAAAATTTGCGGAAACCATAGCCCGATCAAAAACCCTTCGCCGGAGATCTCACGAACACCGACGAACGCGCCGGAGTCCAGCCGAGAAGACCACACGCCCGAAGACGTGCGGCTGCCCCAGCCGAACCCCCGCGTCACGGGGTTCATGCGATCGCATGGATCGATCGCATCCAGCGATCGATCGGGTGGGGCTGCCACGCAGCCCCCGCGGCGAGTCCGGCGACTCGCCGCCGCTTGGGGTGGCCCGCCTCCAGCTGGGCCGTCGTGCCCAGCAGCTGCCCGCGATCGATCGGTTGATCGATCGCGCCCCGGCGTCCAGCCGGGGATCGTCCCATGCGCACACCGAAACCATAATCGGGCGATCGCCCGTGGTCCGGTGGCTTCGCCACCACCACGCGATCGTCCCCCGTTTATGGTCTCGTACCTCGGATCTTGCGTTCACGGTATTTCACGATAATTCAAATCAAATAAAATCAAGGTCGTTTAGATTTTATACCTTCGATTCGTTGTTCGGAGAAACGAAATCAAGATGACCTTTGAATCTTCCCACGTATTCCTTGCACTCGTTCGAACGTCGGGTGGGCGACGATCCTCCGAACTCTATGGATCTACTTCTCTCTTCTTTCTCTCTATAGAAGAATTATGATCTTCAAGTTATGAGAATAGAGAAGACCATGTAGTGCTTTTATAGGTTACGTAGGGGATCTAAAGGAGGTGGAATATTGGGCTTCCAATATTAATGATTAAATTTAGCTCAAGCCCAAATCTATTAATCCCATTAATATTAATTAATTTATTTTCCACTATATAAATTAATTGCACTCCCAATATTAAACCATATTATATCCAATAATATTTCTCCGGTAGTATTTATTTATTCCGTGTATTTAAGATATAAATATCCATGAATAAAATTTATTTATTGCTTCAAAAATTTATTCATCTCTTATATCCGAGAATAGTACCACTCAACCTTATTTATTATGCAGGAACAAATCCACTCGCGAGGTTTACATAATAAATCCTTGTGAGCTCATCTCGGGGATATTATCAACCCTTCCGGGATACACTGTCCCGTCAAGAATTCACGGCATGCCATATATAAAATATATTGACCCAACTTAACCGGTAATTGACCCAATAATTAAACCGGTCAATTCCTTTGGAAAATCAAAGTCACTTATATTAAATATACACACCCGCAATTGTATCGGGGATTAAGAATAAAATACATTGAGACTTAAATCAATTATCACTGAGCAATCCTAATTGATAAATCTCAATCGATCCGCTCAATACACCAAGTGTACAAGTGTGATAAAATAATCAAGACAGATTATTTTCTCTCTCACACAACGACTATACCGATGGATTGGTCTGTGTCCATCTAGGTCGTGAGCAACTGTTTGATTAAATACGAGTAACCAATAGTATGATCTTATGTGTGGGCCCGCACACCATACTAACTAGAACGTATATAATCTAGGACTATAATTTGCATATATTTAATTAACAGTAATTAAAAGCAAATGAATGTTCATTATTAATAGGTAAATGAAAGTGCACAAGGAGTTCAGAATACTCAAATCTAGACATTAAGTATACTACTACAACAGGATTATGATGAAACTTTTTCACCAGTTGCTATGATTAAATCCATTCGGATTCTCTTAGCCATTGCTGCTCATTATGATTATGAGATATGGCAAATGGACGTTAAAACCGCCTTCTTGAATGGGATTCTAGTAAAGGAAGTGTTTATGACACAACCAGAGGGTTTTATCGATCCTAATCAGGCTGAGAGAGTATGCAAGTTTAATAGATCCATTTATGGATTAAAGCAAGCATCTCGGAGTTGGAATCTTCGGTTCGATGAATTCATACAAGAGTTTGGATTTCAAAAGAACATGGAAGACTCTTGTGTTTACAAGAAAGTCAGTGGGAGTTACGTTGTATTCATTGTGTTGTATGTCGATGACATACTCCTTATTGGAAACAATATTCCTATGCTTAATTCTGTTAAAGAATGTCTTGGAAGATGGTTTTCAATGAAGGATCTTGGAGAAGCACAGTACATATTGGGCATCAAGATCTGTCGGAACAGATCGCAAAGGATGCTTGGACTTAGTCAAGCAACCTATATTGATAAGGTGCTTGACAGGTTCAGAATGAAAGACGCCAAGAAGGGTCTCATTCCAATGACTCATGGTACATCTTTGAGCAAGAGGCAGTGCCCTTAGGGACCTGATGAGCAAATAAGGATGGCAAATATTCCTTATGCTTCGGCAATACGGTCTATTATGTACGCCATGATATGTACACGACCAGATGTATCATATGCTTTGAGCATGACGAGTCGGTTTCAAGGAAACCCAGGTGAGGCGCATTGGACTGCGGCCAAGAATATTCTTAAGTACCTTAGAAGGACTATAGAGTATATTCTTGTCTTTGGAGGACAAAAAGAGTTGGTTGTGACAGGATATACGGATGCAAGCTTCCAAACAGACAAAGATGATTTCCGGTCTCAGTCCGGTTTTGTCTTTTGTCTGAATGGAGGTGCGGTGAGCTGGAACAGATCCAAGCAACCCACCGTAGCTGATTCTACTACAGAGGCTGAGTACATTGCTGCATCAGAAGCAGCAAAGGAGGCCGTTTGGATGAGAAAGTTCTTAGATGAGCTCGGTGTCGTACCTAGTTCGGCCCATCCGAAAGCTCTCTATTTTGATAATAGTGGAGCTATCGTGCAAGCCAAGGAGCCTAGGGAGCACCACAAATCCAAACATGTGTTGGAAATCGACTACCCGGGACGTGTTCGTTCGATCACTCGAACATCCGAACACTCCCAGTCGACCTCCAGGTAGCACTGCTCCGTTCACGTAACAGTCCTCGTGTCGATTCACGCCCAGCCATCGCCCCGAAGGACAACCGCGCGAATCAGCCACTGACCAGACTCAAACAGCGGGCGCTGTTGGTCATTCAGCGGGCGCTGAATAGGCCCCAAACAGCGGGCGCTGTTTGGCCTTCAGCGGGCGTTGTTCGTCCGCGAACAGCAGCGCGACCTGCTGTTCCGAGCGCGTTTTCGGGCCGATTTTCCTCTTCCGACTACCGATCCGGAGGTCCTTGACCCCCCAGTAGTCGAGGAACATGATCCACGACACCGGGAACCCGATCTAAGATTCGATGCATAATCAACGAGAAAGAAATCGAATTATTGCGGAAATAGGGTTTCGATTTCTTATACCTTTGATGCGTGATTCGGAGAAGCCGAATAGGCGAACACCCTGAGATCTTCTAGTGTGTATCCAAGCCCTCGACGCCGGACGTTGTGTGGGCAACGATCCACCGGAGTCTTCTCTTCTTCTTCTCTCTCAAACCCTCTTTCTCACGTTTTATTTTTCTGTCTCAGAAATATGATTGCGCAAGCAATTTATTTCTACAAAAAAAATACTGCGCTAATCTAAATTAATTAAGCAGAGAAGAAAATAATTGCGCTAACTATTATTTTCTCTCCACAAAATTAATTGTAGCGGCGAAAACATAGGTTAGGAGAAGAGAGATTGAGGGGTTTATATAGGCCACACTAGGGACCTTAGGACAATTAATTAATTAGGCTAAATTGTAATTTAATTAAACCGGTGTCCTTAAATGAAAACCTTTAATTAAATCCAATTTTAATTATAATTAATTCCACTATAAAATTATAATTGAATTCCCAATTAATTAATCTATATTGTTTTACCAATAATATTTCCGCCTGAAATTATGTTGGAGTTTTGTACTTAATATCTAGATTTAAGTAACGGTAAACTCCCGGTCATAGCATTTAATCTATTTAATTAATAAACAATTGTTTGCATTTAATTATTGATGATTAAATATATGCAAAATCATAGTCCTAGATTTTATACGTTGTAGTTAGTATGGTGTGTCGGGCCCCACACAGAAGATCATACTATCGGTTACTCGTATTTAATCAAACAGTTGCTCACGACCTAGATGGACACGGACCAATCCATCGGTATAGTCGTTGTGTGAGAGAGAAAATAATTTGTCTTAATTATTTTATCACACTTGTACACTTGGTGTATTGGGCGGATCGCTTGAGATTTATCGATTAGGATTGCCTTGAGATAATCGATTCAAATCTCAGAGTATTTTATTCTTAATCCCCGATAATATTGCGGGTGTGTATATTTAATATGTGTGACTTTGATTTTCCAAAGGAATTAACCGATTTAATTATTGGGTTAATTACCGGTTAAGTTGGGTCACTATATTTTATATATGGCATGCCGTGAATACTTGACGGGAAAGTGTATCCCGGAAGGGTTGATAATATCACCGAGATGAGTTCATAAAGAATTATTGTGTAAACCTCATGAGTGGATTCGTTCCGCACAATAATTAAGGTTGAATGGTACTAGTCTCGGATTCAAGAGATGAATAAATTAATTAGCAATAAATTAATTTTATTCATGGATATTTAAATCCTAAATACACGGAATAAATAATACTACCAGAGAAATATTATTTGATATAATATGGTTTAATATTGGGAGTGCAATTAATTTATATAGTGGAAAATAAATTAATTAATATTAATGGGAGATTAATAGATTTGGGCTTGGGCTCAATTTAATCATTAATATTGGAAGCCCAATATTCCACCTCCTTTAGATCCCCTGCGTAGCCTATAAAAGCACTACATGGTCTTCACTTTTTCATAAGACAAGATTATCATACTTGATATTCTAGAGAGTTGAAGAGGATCCATAAGCTTGGAAGATCGTTGCCCACCCGACGTTCAAGCTAGTGCAAGGAATACGTGGGAAGATCGTAAGGTCATCATCTTGATTTCGTTTCTCCGCACAACGAATCGAAAGGTAAAATCATAAACTCCCTTCTATGATTTTATGTGAATATGATTGTGATACATACATGAACGCACGATCCGGGAAAACGTCGAGACCGGGATACGGGGATTCGAGATCCCCGTCGGGATCGAGAGGGGCGCCCGAACCCTAGGGTTCGGACCGCCGCGACGCGCGACAAGGGGAAGCCCCGGCTGGACGCCGGGGCATGCGATCGACTTCGGTCGATCGCCGGGGATGCCGCGGGCTGGCGCCGCGGCGGATCCCTTCGGCCACCCTCGTCGGCGGCGCGTCGCAAGGGAGCCCTCGGCTGGAGCCGAGGGGCGATCGAGCCCGTGAGCTCGATCGCGGGGCTGCTACGAGCAGCCCCGGGGATGCCGTGAGGCATCCCAGCGATCATCGTGAGATGATCGCGAGCCCCGTGCGGGGGCTCGGCTGGGCACCACGGGCGGACCGTGGTGGTGCTCGGTTGAGCTCCGGCTCGTACGGTGGTTCGTGGTCGGATCTCCGGCGATCGAGGATTTCGGTCGGGTTATTATTTTCCGCAAATTTTAATGGCCCGGGATATCGATTTCCAGCAATTGGTATCAGAGCGTTTGGTTTCGTGTTCATGTATGTGTTCAATTATCGTTCTACCTTGCAGGGATTCCGACTATCATGGTTAATTAATTGATTAATTGTTTAATTAATTGTTATTTAATTTTACCATGATTATTAAACTCTCGGACATGTCGAGATTCGTTTTGTGTGGATGAATGCTTGTAATAGTAAAAAATCGGGGGTTGACCGAATTTAGATTTATTATTATTGTTCTATGTTTTCCGGAAAGTGTATAGGGTCGATTTCATGTATAGAATCGATACCGGAATTGTAAATTTATTTCTTGTAATTTATTTACGTTGGATCGATGCCGAGACGACCGCCGGAGAACTCGTGTGACGAAGGAGAAGATGAGAGGGAGAACTAGGGCTCGGGATCGATCTTGTGATCGATCCCATGGTGATCGACCGCGGGGGGCTGTCCGCGGGGCTCCTCGGCCACGCCGGCCACCGGTGGTGGTGGCGCGTGGGCTGGGGACGGCGGCGGTGGTGCTCCCGGCCGGCGATCAAGGTGGGGGGGCGCGGGGTCCTCGTGATCTCATGCTACTCCTACCTAGATTCACTTTCCTAATTAATTCGGTTTTCCTATTTTGAGTATTCCTAAGTTTGGGAACTCTCATGGAGATAGGAAAAGAATTAATTAGTATTATTTATTTCTTTATTCTATTATGGAAGTCTTCTAGAATATTCCAAGTTCTACTTGGAATAGGAATCTAGAGATTTAATAGAATTAGATGGGAAAATAATTAATTAATAAATTGATTTATTTTCTATTTGATTATTCCTATTTTATGGGAATTTTCATGGACATGGAAATTAATTAATTTAGGAAAGTAGAAGAGTCCTAATTTATTTTATTTCCTTATTCTATTATAGAAGTCTTCTAGAATATTCCAAGTTTCACTTGGATAGATTATTCTAGAGATTTAATAGAATTAGATAGGAAAATAAATAAATAAAAATATTAATAATATTTAATTTTATTTTTGATTTATTCGATTGACTTAATTTTCGAATTAAGTATCTTTTGGATTTATTACAAATAAATAGATTTAAATATTGGAATTAATATTCTCGTCACATGGAGAATTCAAGAACGAAGACTGAAGACTAGAAGACGCATACGGAGATGGAATAAAGCCATGATAGTCGGAAAATAATTTTCTAGCATTATTTTGACTATGTGATATGTGCTTTATTACTTGTATGCATGCTTATGTGTTTAATTATGCATTAGATAGCGTATCCCTTTGTTATAAAAAGCTAAGTGGGAGAGGGGATGGAAACATTTCCATGGTCTCCATTACTGTTCTCTTGGTGACATTTATGAGCTTTCGAAGTTCATATAGATATGTCATTGGAGGAGAATTCTTGTAATTCCTTTTACAAGAAACATTGATTAAGTCTATCAAACAATGCCTAATTTGTCTTTCTGAAACTGACTTCAAGTCGACTCATTCTCACCCCGGGGAGTGGAATGGAGCCAAAGCCACTAGGTCATATGGATGACACAAATTAGAGACATTCGTACCATTCTTTTGAAGATGGATCGTTTGTCTGCTCGGCCCCCTCATCAAATGAGAGATAGGGTTGTTCGCATGGTGAATCACTGGTTAGAAACTTCGAGTTTCACTTATGGTTCTCCGCGTCTTGATTTACAAGATTAAAATGTTTCAAGTAATTGGATGTCAATTGTAAAAGTCTTTTGGTGTAGTAAACGTCCACACTATCGTGGCTTGCAGCATTGAATGGGATTTTGGAACGATTGATGTAGACAGTTATAGGAGGGAGTGAAGGAAACGTAAGTTAACGTAAACGTCCACACTATCGTGGCTTGCGGTAACATGCGAATCTTAAACAAACTTCTTAGTACTGAGTAATGGTTTACACTTAGGTACGCTCTATAGTATTCTTCCCATCGAAGTAACGCTATAGTGATGTACGACCGAAGCAAATCTAATTACGAAATCATTTGGATAGGTAAACGTCCACACTATCGTGGCTTGCCATATCTGATGGGATTTTAGATGTAATTAGTAATTTAATGATATTATTTGAGGGAGATAATATCGGATATTAAATTGATTGTTTGTTTAAATGTGCTTATAGGTTTAGAGAATAGCTATGAACCCACTTTTTGTGATACTCAAGGAGCATAAACTCACTGGCCCCAATTATATTGATTGGAGGAGAAATTTGGACATTGTCCTGACTTCTGAAGAGTACAAGTTTGTACTCCATGAAGTATGCCCTGCTGAGCCCACTGATGCCTCAACTAATGAGGAAAAAGAAGCATTTAGGAAGTGGAAAAAGGCTGATGAAATGGCTTGGTGTTATATTTTGGCTTCAATGTCAAATGTACTCCAAACCCAACATCAGTCGATGGACACTGCCTATGATATGTTGTTTAACCTCAAAGAAATGTTTGGAGAGCAAGATCGTGCGGCAAGGTAAGAAGCCATGAGAGTCCTCATGACAACTACTCAGTCTGAAGGAACGCCCGTAGGGGAGCACGTTCTTAAGATGATGAGTTTGTTGAATGAGCTTGAGATCCTAGGAGCTCAAATTGATGCTGAGACGCAAGTCGACATCATACTCCAGTCTCTGACCCCTAGTTTTGAGCAGTTTCGCATGAGCTATAATATCGGTAAACTATCTTATACTCTTGCACAACTCCTGACTGAACTGAAGGCGGCAGAGGGGATCTACAAGAAGGGCAAGTCTCAAGCGCTTGTAGCTACCAAGTCCAAAGGCTCGAAGCCTGTTGGAGGTAGGGGCAAGAAAAGGAAGCAAGCCTGGAAACCCAGTGGTGCCAAGAGGAGTGGACCACAAGTGGGGGCTGCAAAGCCAAGAGGCAAGTGCTTCCGATGCAATAAGTCTGGACACTGGAAGTCTGAATGTCCTCTCAAAGGTACGAATTTTTCTTTAGTCGTAAAAACATAGTCAGCGGTATTATCTACCAGAAATCTGGTGTGTAGATATGGAACCACTGACGGTATGTGCATTTTAAATGCAGGGGTTCCAGAAAACCCGGCGACTTAGAGAAGAAGAGTTCGAGTCTACATGGGCAAAAGCTGTAGAGGATTTAGCTGTTGCAGTGGAAGACATTTATCTGCTTTAGTAGTTAAATAGGATTTCATTTCAAGTTTATTGCATTATGTACCCCTTTATTTTAGAAAGAACTTTTGTTCTGGATTTCTATTATTTATGAATGGATATTTTATTTCTTTAATCATGGTGATGATTTTGATAAGAAATAATGGGTATTATCTATTCTAGTACATTAGATAGCAATAATAATGATGAATCCTTAGTCTACCACGTTGCAACAAACCGTTCTATAACTTGTTTTACTTGTTAGATATATTTCTTGTTAAATCATTATACTTGTGAATTCTTATACTTAGTAGTATTTATTCAAATGAAATTCAAAAGGTCGAAATTTATTTGATCAATTATAGTTGAAGGAATGGACCTTCCGACCTAAGAATTGAATTTGGAAGATAATACAACTAAGCATACCTTTCGGTAAAGGATAGAATTCAGACAAGTATTGAGAATGATCAATGGAATATGCAGACATATGTGTGATTAGAAAGGTGCGAGTAGTGATTTAAGAATACTCGAATAATGGATTAGGATGCTTGATGTGCCATAAAAGCAAAGTGTTTTAGTCACAAAGCAATTATGGGGAACCTTCTAAGTATATCCATTGGAAGCCTGCGACTAAAATCGCGGAGGCTATCACCTATCTGAATAACACATAGCATAATCAAAGATTGAGATTAAGTCTCAAAAGACTGCACCATACACTTACGTGTAGAGATGGTGAGTCAATAAGAAATAAGATTCTAATAGAAAAAGAACAAGTTGTTCGGAACTACCTATGTTCTATGGATATTCCTGGAGACAACGGCATATTCAATATGGTTGTAGGATATCCTAGATGAACAAGATATTGTGTGTTCTATAGTACTATGAACCAGAAGGACATTTCATCCGGTTCTTAGAGGAAGACTATCAGATGAACTACAAAGCCCTAACTGACGTAATACCTTGGAATGAGAAAAAGGACAAAGACTAGGAACCAGCCAAACCGAGTAGTAGTACACCACTAACTGCACCTACTGTTATTATTGTTATACATCGGGACGCCGTTGCAGTGGGAGGTTGTTAAACAACCAGTGATGGTTCATAAGACTAGAAGAGTTTTTGAACTCTAGATCTAGTAAAGATGAAATCGATCCCTAGCTCTGCACAAGGGCAGTACTAGATCTAAATGTGCCTACTTAGAAAACAATAAGGATTATTGTTAAGAGGCAAGATCATTTAGAGTACAAGCTTAGTAAATCCATTTATGGATTGAAACAAAGCTATAAATCGTGGAACTTGCGAATTGATGGGATAGTCCATTTGATGGATTCATCAAAAGGCAAAGACGAAAGGTGTATTGGAGACGTAATAGAAACAAGGTGGTGTTTCTCGGAGATTTTATGTAGATAACATTTTATCATTGGCAACAATGTAAAGATTTTGTCAGACATAAGATGATGGTTGTCTAAATGAATCGAGATATAAGATTGAGTAGAAGTTAGAGCATGTTCTTGAGATCTTTCGATCTAAGGATAAGAACATTGTACTTCTCCTAGATATCTTATACGATTATGGTTTGTTTTAAACATGCATACTTCTGAGAAAGGTTATTGCCTTTCAGAGACAGAATATACATCTATCTAAAGGGTATGTGTTTCGAACGCATGAAGGAAATAGATGAGGACAAAGCAGTTTCCTACACTTCAAGTGTGGAAAGCTTTGTAAATGCAATGTTGTAAAACAAGAACCTGATATCAACTATGCGGTTTGCGTAGTGGGAGGATATCAAAGTAATCAGGACAAGAGATATTCGAATGTTGTAAAAGTACTTGGATGTACTAGATTAAGCAAGACGAAATCTTCTTGGATTACATGTTCTCAGATCTCAAATCAGAGAAGGACCAGTGTAAGTCGATATCAGGCTATGTGTTCACTTTTAGAAAGAGGTGGAACCATGAAATGAAAGAGTGATAAGCATGACGCTTCTCAGACTCTCTCGTAACCGAATAGCAGCCTCAGAGGCAGCGGAAGTTTTGGTTAGGTTCCGGGATAACCTCTTGACTTGGATATGACTCCTAGTTTACCAAAGGCTATTGGATAGCGGTGCACGGTAAACTGGAAGAAGTCATAAGTCAAAAGTGATGTTAACACATAGAGCAAGTACCACCTGATACGAGTCATCGTCGAGAGAGACGACGCAGTAGTCACCAAGATAACTTCAGAGCGGCAACCTAGAGTGCTCATTCACACAGTACTTCTTGGAAGTACAACTCTAAGCACATGATGAGTATGGGAGTCGGGAGTTTGGAGGAAATGACTAGACCTTAGTACAAGTGGGAGATTGTTGGAGTTGTGTACTTAATGTATAGATTTAAGTAACGGTAAACTCCCGGTCATAGCATTTAATCTATTTAATTAATAAACAATTGTTTGCATTTAATTATTGATGATTAAATATATGCAAAATCATAGTCCTAGATTTTATACGTTGTAGTTAGTACGGTGTGTCGGGCCCCACACAGAAGATCATACTATCGGTTACTCGTATTTAATCAAACAGTTGCTCACGACCTAGATGGACACGGACCAATCCATCGGTATAGTCGTTGTGTGAGAGAGAAAATAATTTGTCTTAATTATTTTATCACACTTGTACACTTGGTGTATTGGGCGGATCGCTTGAGATTTATCGATTAGGATTGCCTTGAGATAATCGATTCAAATCTCAGAGTATTTTATTCTTAATCCCCGATACTATTGCGGGTGTGTATATTTAATATGTGTGACTTTGATTTTCCAAAGGAATTAACCGATTTAATTGTTGGGTTAATTACCGGTTAAGTTGGGTCACTATATTTTATATATGGCATGCCGTGAATACTTGACGGGAAAGTGTATCCCGGAAGGGTTGATAATATCCCCGAGATGAGTTCATAAGGAATTATTGTGTAAACCTCATGAGTGGATTCGTTCCGCACAATAATTAAGGTTGAATGGTACTAGTCTCGGATTCAAGAGATGAATAAATTAATTAGCAATAAATTAATTTTATTCATGGATATTTAAATCTTAAATACACGGAATAAATAATACTACCGGAGAAATATTATTTGATATAATATGGTTTAATATTGGGAGTGCAATTAATTTATATAGTGGAAAATAAAATAATTAATATTAATGGGAGATTAATAGATTTGGGCTTGGGCTCAATTTAATCATTAATATTGGAAGCCCAATATTCCACCTCCTTTAGATCTAGGGCTGGACGAAATGCTCGTTGCTCGCGAGCTTAATGAGCGCTCGGCTACTCGACTCGTTTCAATTCGAGCTTGTAAGTTAACGAACCGAGCCGAACAGCTGTTTCAGCTCGTTAATAATAACGAGCTTAACGAACGAGTACACGAGCCTCGCGAGCATGCTCGGTAAGCTCGTTAAAACGTATAGAGGCTCAGCCCATGAATGTCAAGGGTCAGCCCACCCATTACACTCAACATATAGGGCCCAGCCCATGAGTTGAATTTTTGAGTTATTGATTTATTGAATTTGAGTTGTTAAAACGTGATTATGAGCTCCTATTTATGCTACTTCCTTGCTGACATGATTTGCTACCTGCCTACGTATGAATTTTGTTGGAGTTGTGTACTTAATGTCTAGATTTAAGTATCGGTAAACTCCCGGTCATAGCATTTAACCTATTTAATTAATAAACAATTATTTGCATTTAATTATTATTAATTAATTATGCAAAATATAGTCCTGGATTTCATACGTTGTAGTTAGTATGGTGTGCATGGGCACACAGAAGATCATACTATCGGTTACTCGTATTTAATCGAACAGGTGCTCACGACCTAGATGGACACGAACCAATCCATCGGTATAGTCGTTGTGTGAGAGAGAAAATAATTTATCTTAATTATTTTATCACACTTGTACACTTAGTGTATTGGGCGGATCGCTTGAGATTTATCGATTAGGATTGCCGGCGATAATCGATTTAAATCTCTGAGTATTTTATTCTTAATCCCCGATACTATTGCGGGTGTGTATATTTAATATTAGAGACTTTGATTTTCCAAAGGAATTAACCGATTTAATTATTGGGTTAATTACCGGTAAAATTGGGTCGCTATGTTTTATATATGACATGCCGTGAATACTTGATGGGAAAGTGTATCCCGGAAGGGTTGATAATATCCCCGAGATGAGTTCATAAGGAATTATTGTGTAAACCTCATGAGTGGATTTGTTCCGCACAACAATTAAGGTTGAATGGTACTAGTCTCGGATACAAGAGATGAATATAATTTATTGAGCAATAAATAAATTTATTCATGGATATTTAAATCTTAAATACACGAAATAAATAATACTACCGGAGAAATATTATTTGATATAATATGTTTTAATATTTGGAGTGCAATTAATTTATATAGTGGAAAATAAATTAATTAATATTGATAAGGATTAATGGACTTGAGCATTGGGCTCAATTTGATCTTCAATATTGGAAGCCCAATATTCCACCTCCTTTAGATCCCCTACGTAGCCTATAAAAGCACTACATGACCTTCATAAATCATAACAAGATTATCATACTTGATATTCTAGAGAGTTGAAGGAGATCCATAGGAGTTCGATAGATCGTCGCCCACACGACGTTCGAACGAGGTGCAAGGAATACGTAGGAAGATCGGAAGGTCATCAACGTTTGATTTCGTTTCTCCGTACAACGAATCGAGGTACATAATCATAAACCCCCTCTATGATTACATGTTCGAATAATTGTGATGTATACATGAACAAGACGATCCGGGAAAGCGTCGAGACCTAGATACGGGGATCGTTGGATCCCCGTGGGGATCGAACGAGGGGCGGTCGAACCCTAGGGTTTCGACCGCCGGTGTGCCGCGCAAGGAATGTTGGAAATCGATATCCCGGAATTAATAAATTAATTAAAATTAATTATCTAATTAATTCCGACCGAAATCCTTCGGAAATCGAATATCCGAAGTTGTCTAATTGCGGAATAACAACTCCAATCGAAATCCCGGTTGCCGGAAAGCCGCCACGAACCACCAAGCGAAGCCGGACTCAACCAAACCCTAACCACGGGGATAGCCCGGGCTGTTCGGTCGAGCCCTCGCGTAGGGCTCGCGGCTATCCTTGGCAGCCGCCTAGGGCTGCCCTTGGCAGCCCCCTTGTCACGCCCCAGCTGCCCCATGGTGATCGCACGACCAGCCACGGCGAACCGTGGCTAGCGATCACCAAAAGCCGCCACCGCGCGAGCGGCGGTCCAGCCGCGTGAGCGGGGCTGCTCCAGCAGCCCGCTGGAGTCCCGTGCGATGCGTACGGGGCTGCTCGCAGCAGCCCGCTGAATGTGCACGAAAGGGCTCGGACAGCCCGCGAATCCGCTACGGGAAAACCCGTAGCTCGCGGCCGAGCCCGTGTGTTCGAGCCCTCGGCGTCCAGCCGAGGCTCACGCTCCCTCGACCCATCCCGTCGAGCCGTTGAGCCGCCGGCGGTCCGGTGATCTTCGATCACCACCGCCCGGTTCAACCTCGACATGGGTCTCGCCATCGGATCTTGGTTCAAGGTATTTTTACGATAATTAAACGATAAAATCATAAAGAGGGTTTTACGATTTACCTCGTTCTCGTTGTTCGGAAAAACGAAGAACTCAATTTGACGACCTTGAGATCTTCCGACGTATTCCTTGCACTAGCTCGGACGTAGTGTGGGCGACGATCTACCGAACTCCATGGATCTCCCTCTCTACTTTCTCTCTCTAGAATTGTGATCTTCAAGTTATGAGAATAGAGAAGACCATGTAGTGCTTTTATAGGCTACGTAGGGGATCTTAAGGAGGTGGAATATTGGGCTTCCAATATTAATGATTAAATTGAGCCCAAGCCCAAATCTATTAATCCATTAATATTAATTAATTCTATTTTCCACTATATAAAATTAATTGCACTCCCAATATTAAACCATATTATATCAAATAATATTTCTCCGGTAGTATTATTTATTCCGTGTATTTAAGATATAAATATCCATGAATAAAATTAATTTATTGCTAATTAATTTATTCATCTCTTATATCCGAGAATAGTACCATTCAACCTTAATTATTATGCGGAACAAATCCACCTGCAGGGTTTACATAATAATTCCTTATGAACTCATCTCGGGGATATTATCAACCCTTACGGGATACACTTTCCCGTCAAGTATTCACGGCATGCCATATATAAAATATAGTGACCCAACTTAACCGGTAATTAACCCAACAATTAAATCGGTTAATTCCTTTGGTAAATCAAAGTCACTTATATTAAATATACACACCCGCAATAGTATCGGGGATTAAGAATAAAATACTCAGAGATTTAAATCGATTATCGCCGGCAATCCTAATCGATAAATCTCAAGCAGATCCGCTCAATACACCAAGTGTACAAGTGTGATAAAATAATCAAGATAGATTAATTTCTCTCTCACACAACGACTATACCGATGGATTGGTCCGTGTCCATCTAGGTCGTGAGCAACTGTTCGATTAAATACGAGTAACCGATAGTATGATCTTCTGTGTGTCCATACAACACCATACTAACTACAACGTATAAAATCCAGGACTATAATTTGCATATATTTAATTATAAATAATTAAACTCAAATAATTGTTTATTTAATTAAATAGATTAGTGGCAATGGATCGTGAGTATCCGTTACTTAAATCTAGACATTAAGTACACAACTCCAACAATCTCCCACTTGTTCTAAGGTCTAGTCATTTCCTCCAAACTCCTGACTCCCATACTCATCACGTGCTTAAGTTGTACTTCCAAGAAGTACTATGTGAATGAGCACTCTAAGTTGCCGCTCTGAAGTTATCTTGGTGACTACAGCGTCGTCTCCCTCGACGATGACTCGTATCAGGTGGTACTTGCACTATGTGTTATCTTACACTTATGGACTTGTGATTTCTTACCATTTGCCATTGCACCGCTATTTACATAGCCTTTGGCAAATTAAGAATCACATCTAAGTCCCAGAGATTATCCCGGAGTTATACCAAAACTTTCGCTGCCTCTGAGGCCGCTATTTGGTTACTTATGGCAGAGTCCGAAAAGCATCGTGCTTATCACTCTTCCATGTTAAAACTTCTCCTCCTTCAATAGTGAAACACATAGCCTGATATCGACTTACACCGGTCCTCATTTGATTAGAAATCTAAGAGAATGTAATCCAAAGGAAATGCTCGTCTGCTCCGTAATCCAGAACATAATTTCTAGTACTTCGAAAGTACTTAAAATGTTCATTACAGTAGTCGAGTATTCCTTTCCAGGATTACCTTGATATCCTCCCACTATGCTCACCGCATAGCCGATATCAGGTTCTCGTTTTCAACATTGCATTTATTAAGCTTTCCACACTCAAAGTGTAGGAAACCGCTTTCATTGCTTCTATCTCCTTTTGTGTTTTAAAACACATTTCCTTAGATAGATGCATTCCGTATCTTGAAAGGTAACGAACCTTTCTCGGAATCTTGCATGTTAAAACGAACCATAATCGTACAAGATATCTAGAGAAGTACAATGTTCTTTTCTTGAGATCCTAGATCTTAAGAACATGCTCTAACTTCTTCTTTATCTCATATATCGATTTTTCTAGACAACCATCATTTTATGTCTGACAACATCTTTACATTGTTACCAATGATAAAATGTTATCTACATAAAAACTCTGAGAAACACCAATCTGTTTCCATCACGTTTCCCATACACACGATTCGTCAATGCCTTTTGATGAATCCATAAAATGGACTATCTCATCAATTTGCAAGTACCACGAACTCAATGCTTTGTTTTAATCCATAAATGGATCAACTAAGCTTGTACTCTAAATGATCTCGCTTCTTAGCAATAATCCTTATTGCTCTCCAAGAAGGCACATTTAGATCTAGTACGGCCTTCATGTAGATCTAGGGATCGATTTCATGTATACTAGGTCCAGAGTCCGAAGACTCTCCTAGTCTTATGAATATCTCCGGTTGTCCCACAACCTCCCACTACAATGGCATTCCGGTGTATAAACAGTGATAACAGTAGGTGCAGTTAGTGGTGTACCGCTACTCGGTTCGGCTGGTTCTAAGTCTTAATCTTTCTCTCTCATTTCAAAGTATTACGTCACCTTGGGCTTGTGGTTCATTATATAGTCTTTCTCTAAGAACCGGGCGTTAGAACTTATAACGTCCTTCTGGTTCACAGTACTATTGAACACACATCTTTTGTTCTTCTAGGATATTCTACAACCGCATTTGAATGCGCCGTTGTTTCCAGACATATCCATAGAACATAGGTAGTTCCGTATAACTCATGTTTTTACTATTTCTATAAGAGTTCCATTTCTTGTTTACGACACACCATTTCTACACAACAGTGTATGGTGAAGTCATTTGGGATCAAATCCCAATTTCCGATTAGTATGCCATGCATTCCTCAGACAGGTACTTGCCTCCGCGATCAAATCGCAGGCTACAAATGGATATACCTTGATGGCTCTCCACAATTGCTTAGTGTCCATTGACTTGTCAAAACACTTGCTTTTGTGGCACATCAGGTATTCTAATCTATTTTTCGAGCAATCATAAAATGAAGTACTCGTACCTTATTGTATGAGTAGGCATAGGTCTGCATACATCAGAGTCAATCAATTCTTATACTTGTCCGGATCTTACATCTTATATCCATAAAGGATTGCTTAGTCATATTATCTTCCAAATTAGATTCTTAGGTCGGAAGGTCCATTCCTTCAACTTAATTGATCAAAATATCAATTTTCGACCCTTGAACTTCTTATTTGAATAAACATGACTCAGCATAAGAATCCACAAGTATAATTGATAAAGAAATCTCTTATTAGTAAAATGAGTTTCATACTACGGTTCGTTGCATCATGGTGGACTCAGGATTCATCATTTATATATTGCTAGCCAATGTACCAGAATAGATAATATCATTATTTCTTCTTATAACCATCAAATGATTAAAAGAAATAAAATATCCATTTATTAGAAATCCAGAACAAAGTTCTTTCTAATATGAAAGGTACATAAAAGCAATAACCCAAAATGAAATCCTATAAAATGTCCTCCACTGCAACTGCTGCCTCCTCTACAGCATTGCCCATGTAGACTACGATTTCTTCTTTTCCAAGTCGTCGGGTTTCCTGGAACCCTTGCATTTAAAATGCACATACCGTCAGTGGTTCCATATCTACACACCAGGTTCCGGTAGATAATACCACTGACTATGTTTTACGACTAAAGAAAATTTCGTACTTTCTTTGAGAGGATAATCAGACTTCCAGTACCCAGACTGTTTGTATCGAGAATACTTGCCTATTGGCTTTCTCGTCCCATCTCGTGGTTCATGTAACTTATGACCACTGGGTTTCTTTGCTTGCTTTTCCTTTCCCCCGATTTTTCCCTTAGGTTCAAGACCTTTGGCATTGGCTACAAGAGCTTGCGATTTCCGTTTCAACTAGTCTAAAAGGTCAATCATCTCAAAAACGTGTTTAAGCGTTTCCTCGAAGCGACTGGCCTTTATGAGTATCCTCATCGCTTCTTGTCTAGCCGCCTACGTCAATAGGCTCGGGAGGACAAAGCTCATAGAGTACAACCTTGTACTCTTCAACAGTTTGGGTAATGTCTAGATCTCTATTCCAATCATTACATTTAGGGACCAGTGAGTTTAAAAATCCTTAAGTATCACATAAAGTGGGTTCAAAGCCATATCCTAATCTATGAGCACATATAACAACAAACAATCGATTTAATCTCCGATATTATCTCCCTCAAATAATATCATTAAACCACTAATTACATCTAAAATCCCATCAGATATGGCAAGCCACGTGGTGTGGACGTTTACCAATCCAAATGATTTAGCAATTAGATTTGCTTCGGTCATACATCACTTATAGCGGAACTTCGTGGGGAAGAATACTATAATGCGTATCTAAGTGTAAACCATTACTCAGCACTAAAGTAAATCGTTTGGAATTGCTACATTATCGAAAGCCACGTGGTGTGGACGTTTACGACAACTTCACAACTCTTCACAATTCCTTATAACTGTCTACATCAATTAATCCAAAATCCGTTAGTATAGCAAGCCACGTGGTGTGGACGTTTACTACACCAAGAGACTTTTATAATTGACTCCCAATTACTTGATTCATTCAATCTTGTAAATCAAGACGCGGAGAATCATAAGTGAAACTCGAAGTTTCTTACCAGTGATTCACCATGCGAACGACCCTATCTCTCATAAATGAGGGAGCCGAGCAGACAATCGATCTAGTCATCAAATGACACGAAAGTCTCTAATTTGTGTCCTCGACATGACCAAGTGGCTTTGGCTCCATTCCACTCCCCGGGGTGAGAATGAGTCGACTTGAAATCAGTTTTGGAAAGACAAATTAGGCATTGTTTGATAAACTTAATCAATGTTTCTCGTAAGAGGAATTACAAGAATTCTCCTCCAATGGCTTATCTATATGAACTTCGAAAGTTCATAAAAGTCACCAAGAGAACAGCAATGGAGACCATGGCATTGTTTCCAATCCCTCTCCCACTTAGCTTTTTATAACAAAGGGATACGCTATCTAATGCATAATTAAATACACATAAGCATGCATACATGAAATAAAGCACATAGAATATTATCACATAATCAAAATAATACTAGAATATTATTTTCCGACTATTATGGCTTTATCGCATCTCCATATGCTTCTTCTAGTCTTTAGTCTTCGTTCTTGAATGCTACATGTGACGGAATTATTAATTCCAATATTTAAATCTATTTATTTTCAATGAATCCAAAAGTTACTTAATTCGAGAATTAAGTCAATCGAATAAATCAAAAATAAAATTAAATATTATTAATATTTTTATTATTTTTATTTTCCTTTCTAATTCCATTAAATCTCTAGAATAACCTATCCAAGACCCACTTGGAATATTCTAGAAGACTTCCATAATGAAATAAGGAAATAAAATAATTTAGGACTCCTAGTCCTTCCAAATTAATTCCTTTCCTAATCCATTAAAAATTCTATAAAGGAATAATTAAATAAAGAAAAATTAATTTAGGACTCCTAAACTTTCCAAATTAATTATTTTCCTAATCCATTAAAAATTCCATAAAGGAATAATTAAATAGGAAAAATAAATTAATTATAAATTTATTCCTTTTCCTAATCTATGAAAATTCCCAAGAATAGGAATAATCAATAAGGAAAAATAAATTTATTCTAAATTTATTCTTTTCCTATTCCATGAGAATTCCCAAAAAATAGGAATACTCAAAATAGGAAAACTGAATAATTTAGGAAAGTAAATCTCGGTTAGGAGTAGCACGGAGTGGGGATCTCCACACCACCCCCAACCGATCGACCACCACCGAGGAGGAGCACCGCCGCCGCCCCCAGCCGGCGCGCCACCACCACCGGTGGCTAGGCGTGGCCGAGAGCCTCCCGTGGCTGCCCCCTCTCTCTCGGGTCGATCCTCCATGGATCGATCATGGGGATGATCGATCCGAGTCCTCCCTCTCGTTCGTCTCCTCCGTCACAATTTTCCGGTCGTCGTTTCGTCCTCGATCCAACGTAAAATAAATTACAAATTTATTACTACGCTATCCGGCATCGATTCTCTACATGAAATCGAACTCATACAATATCCGGAAAAATAAGAACAAGCATTCACCACACAAGAACAAATATTGACATCACCGAGAGTTTAATAATCAAGAGCAATATTATGGGCATTAATTAACATAATTAAATCTAGCCATAATAATCGGAAACCCTGCAAGGTAGAACAATTTATCGAAAAGTACCATGAACTAAAACCAACGCTCTGATACCAATTGTTGGAAATCGATATCCCGGAATTAATAAATTAATTAAAATTAATTATCTAATTAATTCCGACCGAAATCCTTCGGAAATCGAATATCCGGAGTTGTCTAATTGCGGAATAACAACTCCAATCGAAATCCCAATTGCCGGAAAGCCGCCACGAACCACCACGCGAAGCCGGACTCAACCAAACCCTAACTACGGGGATAGCCCGGGCTGTTCGGTCGAGCCCTCGCGTAGGGCTCGCGGCTATCCTTGGCAGCCGCCTAGGGCTGCCCTTGGCAGCCCCCTTGTCACGCCCCAGCTGCCCCATGGTGATCGCACGACCAGCCACGGCGAACCGTGGCTAGCGATCACCAAAAGCCGCCACCGCGCGAGCGGCGGTCCAGCCGCGTGAGCGGGGCTGCTCCAGCAGCCCGCTGGAGTCCCGTGCGATGCGTACGGGGCTGCTCACAGCAGCCCGCTGAACGTGCACGGGGAGGGCTCGGACAGCCCGCGAATCCGCTACGGGAAAACCCGTAGCTCGCGGCCGAGCCCGTGCGTTCGAGCCCTCGGTGTCCAGCCGAGGCTCACGCCCCCTCAACCCATCCCGTCGAGCCGTTGAGCCGCCGGCGGTCCGGTGATCTTCGATCACCACCGCCCGTTTCAACCTCGACATGGGTCTCGCCATCGGATCTTGGTTCAAGGTATTTTTACGATAATTAAACGATAAAATCATAAAGAGGGTTTTACGATTTACCTCGTTCTCGTTGTTCGGAAAAACGAAGAACTCAATTTGACGACCTTGAGATCTTCCGACGTATTCCTTGCACTAGCTCGGACGTCGTGTGGGCGACGATCTACCGAACTCCATGGATCTCCCTCTCTACTTTCTCTCTCTAGAATTGTGATCTTCAAGTTATGAGAATAGAGAAGACCATGTAGTGCTTTTATAGGCTACGTAGGGGATCTTAAGGAGGTGGAATATTGGGCTTCCAATATTAATGATTAAATTGAGCCCAAGCCCAAATCTATTAATCCATTAATATTAATTAATTCTATTTTCCACTATATAAAATCAATTGCACTCCCAATATTAAACCATATTATATCAAATAATATTTCTCCGGTAGTATTATTTATTCCGTGTATTTAAGATATAAATATCCATGAATAAAATTAATTTATTGCTAATTAATTTATTCATCTCTTATATCCGAGAATAGTACCATTCAACCTTAATTATTATGCGGAACAAATCCACCTGCAGGGTTTACATAATAATTCCTTATGAACTCATCTCGGGGATATTATCAACCCTTACGGGATACACTTTCTCGTCAAGTATTCACGGCATGCTATATATAAAATATAGTGACCCAACTTAACCGGTAATTAACCCAATAATTAAATCGGTTAATTCCTTTGGTAAATCAAAGTCACTTATATTAAATATACACACCCGCAATAGTATCGGGGATTAAGAATAAAATACTCAGAGATTTAAATCGATTATCGCCGACAATCCTAATCGATAAATCTCAAGCAGATCCGCTCAATACACCAAGTGTACAAGTGTGATAAAATAATCAAGATAGATTATTTTCTCTCTCACACAACGACTATACCGATGGATTGGTCCGTGTCCTTCTAGGTCGTGAGCAACTGTTCGATTAAATACGAGTAACCAATAGTATGATCTTCTGTGTGTCCATACAACACCATACTAACTACAAAGTATAAATCCAGGACTATAATTTGCATATATTTAATTATAAATAATTAAACGCAAATAATTGTTTATTTAATTAAATAGATTAGTGGCAATGGATCGTGAGTTTCCGTTACTTAAATCTAGACATTAAGTACACAACTCCAACAAGGAAGCCCCGGCTGGACGCCGGGGCATGCGATCGACCTAGGGTCGATCGCTGGGGATGCCACGGGCTGGTGCCGTGGCGGATCCCCGCCGCCTCCACGGCGGCGTGCGCGAGAAGGCGCCTCGGCTGGGCCGAGGCGGGCGATCGATCGAGCGATCGATCGCCAGGGGTAAACCGCGGATGTTGCCGCGGTGGTCAGCTGGGCTGACCGCCCCTCCTGGTGGCGACGGCGGTGAAGTCGCCGGACTCACCGCCACCCGGGGGCTGCCGGAGCAGCCCCATGCGATCGCCATGAACGGCGATCGCGAACCCCAGCCGCGATGGGGTTCGGCTAGGGTTTAGCCGCGGGTTCGTCCCGCGGCGATGCTCTTGTCGAGCCCGGCTTCGCGTGTGGTTCGCGTTCGTGGTTTCCGGCGACGGGGTTTCGGTCGGGTTATCGGTTCCGCATATTTTTTTGATAGCCCGGGACATCGAATCCCAGCAATTGATATCAGAGCGTTTGGTTTCGTGTTCATGTATATGTTCGATTATTGTTCTACCTTGCAGGGATTTCCGGCTATCATGGTTGGATTTAATTATTGTTAATTAATTATCATGATTATTCGTTTATTAAACTCTCGGACATGTCGAGATTCGTTTTGTGTGGTTGAATGTTTGTAATAGTAAAAATTCGGGGGTTGACCGAATTTAGGATTTATTATTACGTTCTATGTTTTTCGGAAAATGTATAGGGTCGATTTCATGTATAGAATCGATACCGGAATTGTAAATTTATTTCTTGTAATTTATTTACGTTGGATCGATGCCGAGACGACCGCCGGAGAACACGTGTGACGAAGAAGACGAAGAGGACGAAAAACCGGGGGGGTCGATCATCCCCATGATCGATCCCCATGAGGATCGATCGACCCCACCATGGGGGCTGCCCGCTAGGGCTTCCGGCCACGCCGGCCACCGGTGGTGGTGGCGCGTGGCTAGGGGGCGGCGGTGGTGGTGCCCGGTGATGGTGGTGGTCGGCGGTGGGGGTGGTGTTGGGATCCCCAACCCATGCTACTCCTACCAAAGATTCACTTTCCTAATTAATTCGGTTTTTCTAATTGAGTTTTCCTATTTTTGGGAATTCTCATGGATTAGGAAAAGAATTAATTGGAATTAATTTTATTTCCTTATTCTATTATGGAAGTCTTCTAGAGTATTCCGAGTTCTACTTGGAATAGGATCCTAGATATTTAATAGAGTTGGAAAGGAATAAAAGTTAATTTAGGATTGATTTATTTCCTAATTGATTATTCCTATTTTATGGGAATTTCATAGTAATGGAAATTAATTAACCTTGGAAAGTAGAAGAGTCCTAATTTATTTTATTTCCTTATTCTATTATAGAAGTCTTCTAGAATATTCCAAGTTTTACATGGATAGATTATTCTAGAGATTTAATAGAATTAGATAGGAAAATAAATAAATAAAAATATTAATAATATTTAATTTTATTTTTAATTTATTCGATTGACTTAATTTTCGAATTAAGTATCTTTTGGATTTATTAAAAATAAATAGATTTAAATATTGGGATTAATATTCTCGTCACATGGAGCATTCAAGAACGAAGACTGAAGACTAGAAGATGCATATGAAGATGGAATAAAGCCATGATAGTCGGGAAAATAATTTTCTAGCATTATTTTGACTATGTGATACTATGTTCTTTATTGCTTGTATGCATGCTATATGTGTTTACTTTATGCACTAGATAGCGTATCCCTTTATTGTAAAAAGCTAAGTGGGAGAGGGGATGGAAACATTCCCATGGTCTCCATTACTGTTCTCTTGGTGACTCTTATGGACTTTTAAAGTTCGTATAGACGAATCATTGGAGGAGAATTCTTGTAATTCCTTTCACAAGAAACATTGATCAAGTTTATAAAACAATGCCTAATTTGTCTTTCTGAAACTGACTTCAAGTCGACTCATTCTCACCCCGGGGAGTGGAATGGAGCCAAAGCCACTTGGTCATGTGGATGACACAAATTAGAGACCTTCGTACCATTCTTTGATAGATGGATCGATTGTCTGCTCGGCTCCCTCATTTATGAGAGATAGGGTCGTTCGCATGGTGAATCACTGGTTAGAAACTTCGAGTTTCACTTATGATTCTCCGAGTCTTGATTTGCAGAAATTGAATGATTCTTGTAATTGGGAGTCAATTATAAAAGTCTCTTGGTGTAGTAAACGTCCACACCACGTGGCTTGCTATACTAACGGACTTTGGATTAATTGATGTAGACAGTTATAAGTAATTGTGAAGAGTTGTGAAATTATCGTAAACGTCCACACCACGTGGCTTGCGGTGATGTAGCAATTCCAAACAATGTACTTTGGTGCTGAGTAATGGTTTACACTTAGATACGCGTTATAGTATTCTTCCCCACGAAGTTACGCTATAATCGATGTATGACCAAAGAAAATCTAATTGCTAAATCATTTAGGTGGGTAAACGTCCACACCACGTGGCTTGCCTTACCTGATGGGATTTTAGATGTAATTAGTAATTTAATGATATTATTTGAGGGAGATAATATCGGACATTAAATTAATTGTTTGTTTATATGTGCTTATAGGTTTAGAGAGTAGCTATGAATCCACTTTCTGTGATACTCAAGGAACATAAACTCACTGGTCCCAATTACATTGATTGGAAGAGAAATTTAGACATTGTCCTGACTTTTGAGGAGTACAAGTTTGTACTCCATGAAGTGTGCCCTGCTGAGCCCACGGCTGCCTCGACTGATGAGGAAAAAGGAACATATAGGAAGTGGAAAAAGGCTGATGAAATGGCTAGGTGTTATATTTTGGCTTCCATGTCAAATGTACTCCAAACCCAACATGAGCCGATGGACACTGCCTATGATATGATGTTCAACCTCAAGGAGATGTTTGGGGAGCAAGATCGTGCGGCTAGGCAAGAAGCCATGAGAGTCCTCATGTCGACTACTCAGTCTGAAGGAACGCCCGTTGGGGAGCACGTTCTTAAGATGATGAGTTTGTTGAATGAACTTGAGGTCCTAGGAGCTTCTATTGATGCTGAGACGCAAGTCGACATCATACTCCAGTCTCTGGCCCCTAGTTTTGAGCAGTTTCGTATGAGCTATAATATGGGTAAACTATCTTATACTCTTGCGCAACTCCTGACTGAACTAAAAGCGGCAGAGGGGATCTACAAGAAGGGCAAGTCTCAAGCGCTTGTAACTACCAAGTCCAAAAGCTTGAAAGCTGTTGGAGGTAGGGGCAAGAAAAGGAAGCAAGCCTGGAAACCCAGTGGTGCCAAGAGGAATGGACCACGAGTGGGGGCTAGTAAGCCAAAGGGCAAGTGCTTCCGATGCAACAAGTCTGGACACTGAAAGTCTGAATGTCCTCTCAGAGGTACGAATTTTTCTTTAGTCGTAAAAACATAGTCAGCGGTATTATCTACCAGAATTCTGGTGTGTAGATATGGAACCACTGACGGTATGTGCATTGTTTTAAATGCAGGGGTTCCAGAAAACCCGGCGACTTAGAAAAGAAGAGTTCGAGTCTACATGGGCGAAGCTGTTGGGGTAGCAGCGGTTGCAGTGGAAGACATTTATCTGTTTTCAGTAGTTTTAGGATTTCATTTTAAGTTATTGCTTTATGTACCCCTTAATTTCGAAAAGAACTTTTGTTCTGGTTTTTCTTTATTAATGAATGGATATTTATTTCTTTAATCATTCAGTGATTTAGATAAGAAATAATGGTGTTATCTATTCTGGTACATTTTAGATAGCAATATATGAATGATGAATCCTTAGTCTACCACGATGCAACAAACCGTTATGTATAACTTGTTTTACTTATTAGATGTATTTCTTTATCATTATGCTTGTGAATTCTTGAATTCGGACAAGCATTAAGAATGATTTATGATTAATGCAGTAACATATGTAATTAGAAAGGTACGAGTCATTCTTTCAAAGAATACACGAAATGGATTAGAATACTTGATGTGCCATAAAAGCAAAGTGTTTTTCACTAGACACAAAGCTATTATGGGGAACCTTCAAAGTATATCCATTGGAAGCCTGCGGCTTGTTCGCGGAGGCTATCACCTATCTAAACAACGCATAGCATAAATCAAAGATTGAGATTAAGTCTCAAAGGACTGCACCATACACTGGAGTGTAGACATGGTGTGTCAGGGATAAGAAATTGATTTCTAATAGTAAAAGGACAAGTTTGTTCGGAACTACCTATGTTCTATGGATATTTCTGGATACAACGGCACATTTAATGTGGTTGTAGAATATCCTATGAGAACAAGTAATTGTATGTTCAATAGTACTATGAACCAGAGGGGTGTTCTCACCCGGTTCTTAGAGGGAGACTATTAGATGAACTACAATGCCCTAACTGACAAGGTACTTACAATGAGAAAAAGGAAAGACTGAGAACCAGCCTAACCGAGTGGTAGTACACCACTAACTGCACCTAATGTTATTACTGTTATACACCAGAACGCCATTGCAGTGGGAGGTTGTTAAGCAACCGGAGATGTTCATAAGACTGGAGGAGTTTTGAACTCTGGATCTAGTAGACATGAAATCGATCCCTGGTTCTGCATAGGAGGCAGTACTAATCTAAATGTGCCTACTTGGATAACAATAACTATTATTGTTAAGAGGCAAGATCATTTAGAAGTACAAGCTTAGTGAATCCATTTATGGATTGTCACAAAGCTGTAAATTGTGGTACTTGCGAACTGATGAGATAGTCCATGAGATGGATTCATCAAAGTGCATAAGACAAAGAAAGGTGTGTTAGAGACGTAATGGAAACAAGGTGTTGTTTCTCGGAATTTTATGTAGATAACACTTCATCGTTGGCAACAATGTAAAAGTGTTGGCAGACATGAAATAAAGGTTGTCTAAATGAATCGAGATATAAGATTAAGAGTAAGTTAGACCATGTTCTTAGAATCCTTCGATCTCTAGATAAGAACATTTGTACTTCTCTTAAGATATCTTATGCGATTATGGTTTGTTTTAAACATGCATAATTCTGAGAAAGGTTATTGCCTTTCGGGAACAGAATGCATCTATCTAAAGGTATGTGTTTTGAACACATAAAGGAGATAGATATAGACAAAGCAGTTTCCTACACTTCGAGTGTGGAGAGCTTTGTAAATGCAGTGTTGTAAAACAAGAACCTGATATCAACTATGCGATTAGCATAGTGGGAGGATATCAAAGTAATCTGGATAAGGGATGTTCGAATGCTGTAAGATTAATTTCAAAGTACTGGCTTACGGAGCAAGACGAAATCTTCTTGGATTACAGTTTCTCAGATCCAAAATTAGAGAAAGACCAGTGTAAGTCGATATCAGGCTATGTGTTCACTTTTAAAAGGAGGTGGAACCTAAAGATGAAAGAGTGATAAGCATGATGCTTCCCGGACTCTATCATAAACCGAATAGCAGCCTCAGAGGCAGCGGAAGTTTTTGGTTAGGTTCCGGGATGACCTCTGAACTTGGATATGATTCTTGGTTCACCAAAGGCTATGTATATAGCGGTGCATGGTAAACTGGAAGAAGTCATAAGTTCAAAAGGTGATGATAACACATAGAGCAAGTACCACCTGATTCGAGTCATCGTCTAGGGAGACGATGCAGTAGTCACCAAGATAACTTCAGAGCGGCAACCTAGATTGCTCATTCACATAATACTTCTGGGAAGTATAACTTAAGCACGTGATGAGTATGGGAGTCGGGAGTTTGGAGGAAATGACTAGACCTTAGTACAAGTGGGAGATTGTTGGAGTTGTGTACTTAATGTCTAGATTTAAGTATCGGTAAATTCCCGGTCATAGCATTTAACCTATTTAATTAATAAACAATTATTTGCTTTTAATTATTATTAATTAATTATGCAAAATATAGTCCTGGATTTCATACGTTGTAGTTAGTATGGTGTGCATGGGCACACAGAAGATCATACTATCGGTTACTCGTATTTAATCGAACAGGTGCTCACGACCTAGATGGACACGGACCAATCCATCGGTATAGTCGTTGTGTGAGAGAGAAAATAATTTATCTTAATTATTTTATCACACTTGTACACTTAGTGTATTGGGCGGATCGCTTGAGATTTATTGATTAGGATTGCCTTGGATAATCAATTTAAATCTCAGAGTATTTTATTCTTAATCCCCGATACTATTGCGGGTGTGTATATTTAATATTAGAGACTTTGATTTTCCAAAGGAATTAACCGATTTAATTATTGGGTTAATTACCGTTAAAATTGGGTCGCTATGTTTTATATATGACATGCCATGAATACTTGACGGGAAAGTGTATCCCGGAAGGGTTGATAATATCCCCGAGATGAGTTCATAAGGAATTATTGTGTAAACCTCATGAGTGGATTTGATCCGCACAATAATTAAGGTTGAATGGTACTAGTCTCGGATACAAGAGATGAATATAATTTATTGAGCAATAAATAAATTTATTCATGGATATTTAAATCTTAAATACACGGAATAAATAATACTACCGGAGAAATATTATTTGATATAATATGGTTTAATATTGGGAGTGCAATTAATTTATATAGTGGAAAATAAATTAATTAATATTGATAAGGATTAATGGACTTGAGCATTGGGCTCAATTTGATCTTCAATATTGGAAGCCAATATTCCACCTCCTTTAGATCCCCTACGTAGCCTATAAAAGCACTACATGGCCTTCATAAATCATAAGACAAGATTATCTTACTTGATATTCTAGAGAGTTGAAGGAGATCCATAGGAGTTCGATAGATCGTCGCCCACACGACGTTCGAACGAGGTGCAAGGAATACGTAGGAAGATCGCAAGGTCATCAACGTTTGATTTCGTTTCTCCGTACAACGAATCGAGGTACATAATCATAAACCCCCTCTATGATTACATGTTCGAATAATTGTGATGTATACATGAACAAGACGATCCGGGAAAGCGTCGAGACCTAGATACGGGGATCGTTGGATCCCCGTGGGGATCGAACGAGGGGCGGTCGAACCCTAGGGTTTCGACCGCCGGTGTGCCGCGCAAGGAAGCCCCGGCTGGACGCCGGGGCATGCGATCGACCTAGGGTCGATCGCTGGGGATGCCACAGGCTGGTGCCGTGGCGGATCCCCGCCGCCTCCACGGCGGCGTGCGCGAGAAGGCGCCTCGGCTGGGCCGAGGCGGGCGATCGATCGAGCGATCGATCGCCGGGGGTAAACCGCGGCTGTTGCCGCGGTGGTCAGCTGGGCTGACCGCCCCTCCTGGTGGCGACGGCGGTGAAGTCGCCGGACTCACCGCCACCCGGGGGCTGCCGGAGCAGCCCCATGTGATCGCCATGCACGGCGATCGCGAACCCCAGCCGCGATGGGGTTCGGCTAGGGTTTAGCCGCGGGTTCGTCCCGCGGGGATGCTCTTGTCGAGCCCGGCTTCGCGTGTGGTTCGCGTTCGTGGTTTCCGGCGACGGGGTTTCGGTCGGGTTATCGGTTCCGCATATTTTTTTGATAGCCCGGGACATCGAATCCCAGCAAATTTAACGAGCAGCTCGTGAACACTCACGAGCTAAACGAGTATTTAACGAACCGAGCCGATCAAGAGTTTAAACTCGTTAAAATAAACGAGCTTAGTAATAACGAGCTTAATGATCACGAACATAACGATCACGAGCTTAACGATCCGAGCAACTCGTTAATCCACCCCTATTTAGATCCCCTACGTAGCCTATAAAAGCACTACATGGTCTTCATTTTTTCATAAGACAAGATTATCATACTTGATATTCTAGAGAGTTGAAGAGGATCCATAAGCTTGGAAGATCGTCGCCCACCCGACGTTCAAGCTAGTGCAAGGAATACGTGGGAAGATCGTAAGGTCATCATCTTGATTTTGTTTCTCCGCACAACGAATCGAAAGGTAAAATCATAAACTCCCTTCTATGATTTTATGTGAATATGATTGTGATACATACATGAACGCACGATCCGGGAAAACGTCGAGACCGGGATACGGGGATTCGAGATCCCCGTCGGGATCGAGAGGGGCGCCCGAACCCTAGGTTTCGGAACGCCGCGACGCGCGACAAGGGGAAGCCCCGGCTGGACGCCGGGGCATGCTATCGACTTCGGTCGATCGCCGGGGATGCCGCGGGCAGGCGCCGCGGCGGATCCCTTCGGCCACCCTCGTCGGCGGCGCGTCGCAAGGGAGCCCTCGGCTGGAGCCGAGGGGCGATCGAGCCCGTGAGCTCGATCGCGGGGCTGCTACGAGCAGCCCCGGGGATGCCGTGAGGCATCCCAGCGATCATCGTGAGATGATCGCGAGCCCCGTGCGGGGGCTCGACTGGGCACCACGGGCGGACCGTGGTGGTGCTCGGTTGAGCTCCGGCTCGTACGGTGGTTCGTGGTCGGATCTCCGGCGATCGAGGATTTCGGTCGGGATATTATTTTCCGCAAATTTTAATGGCCCGGGATATCGATTTCCAGCAAATTACATATACGACGTTCCCAGTGTTTAAGATATCGAATGTCCACGAATTAACTTTAATTACTAATAATTAAATTAATTCATTTCTTATTATCCGAGACTAGTATCATGTGGAACAAATCCACCTGCAGGGTTTACATGATAAACTTTATGAGCTCATCTCGGGGACATCATCAACCCAATAAATGGGACACGGTTTCCTGTCTATAATCTACAGCATGCCGTGTGTACAATTCGGATTCCCAATATACCGAGGATCTCGACTAATCAATTAATCTCACTCATTGGCACGTCAAAGAACCGAGCATTGGACACACGCACCTATAATTATATAGGGATTAGGAATTCATATATCCGTAATATCTGAGGTCTAGTTTTCGATTACTCCGATTAGTAAAAATCGAACGCCCTCCCGTGGTCCTGCTCAATACACCAAGTGTACGAGTGTAACATGATAGTCAAGACCGACTACCTACCAGTCACACTACGACGTACCGATGGATTGTCCCTGTCCATCTAAGTCGTGAGCTACTGCTCGATAGTATACGAGTAACCGACAGTATGATCTTTCGCGTGTCTCCTCACGCCATACTGTCTACAACGTATACATCAAGGACTATTGCATTAAATGCAATCATGCTTGAATCATATCTCGAATTAAGGTATAGATAAGGAGTTTTGTATTTACACTAAACTAGACATTTAGAATACAACTCCATCAATCTCCCACTTATACTAAAAGTCTAGTCGCCATCTCCCAAACATCAGATTCCCATAACCTTATCACGCCTACCCAACGCTTTCCCATAACCTTCGAATATCTGTACGAGTTTCCAAAGGAATCAAGTTCAGGATAAACGCCGCTATTTCCAAGCTATATCCCAAAAACGAATTAGGTAACTCCGAATAACTCATTTTCTACTTTCCCATATCTATAAGAGTCCTATTCCTTCTTTACAACCCATTATTTTGCCGAGGCATAAATGGTGTAGTCTGTTGGGAGTTAATCCCATTTTCTGATAAGTATGCCTTACTCCTCAAAGAGGTCTGCATATATCAGAGCGAATCAACTCTAGTACTTCCTTGGATCTTTTCCCTTTAACCGAAAAGGGTTGCTCGGTCATTAAAACTTCCAAGTATGATTCGAAGGTTGGAAGGTCCTTTCCTTCAACCTAGCTGAGTGGACCATCAGCTTTCATCCTTTGAATCGTACTCAAGTTAAAATGATTTAGCCTAAGATTCCATAAGTACATTTGATTCATCCTAGAAGGATCTTTACTCTTATTGGGGTTCGACAATGTGTTATTAGCTTCGGTCTGTTGCATCGTGGAAGAACACGGATTTAGTATTAAACTGTCTATCAATGTACCAGAATAGATAATATCCCCGTTTCCTACTCTGAAACTATCAGAAGAAACGGAATATCCATTCTAAGCCAATTTAGAAATGCGAAATGAAAATTCTTTCTAAATACCGGCACATAAAGACAATTTATTAGAACTAAAATCCTACCGTTAAAACATTTAACATCTCCCACTACAATGGCTGTTGCCTTGACAGTATTGCCCATGTAGGTTATAACTTCTTCCTTTCTAAGTCTCCGGGTTTTCTGGAACCCCTGCATTTAGGTGCAGACATGATTAGTGGTTTCCATATCCACACACCAGTTACTGGTAGATAACACCACTAAACATGTTTCGGTGACTAAGGAGAAGTTAACTTCTAGTTGCTTTGAGAGGACAATCAAACTCCCAGTATCCAAACTGCTTACAATGGAAGCACTTGCCCCTTGGGCTTGCTTGTCCCATTCCGTGGTCCAGATATATTAGGGCCACTGGGTTTCCGTATTGCTTCTTCTTCCTTTTGCCGCCCGAAGGCCTAGGAAGAGTCAATTTCTCAGCCACAAGTGCTTTGAGAGCCCTTAAAGATTCTCTCAGCCGCTTGAAGTTCAATCAGGAGCTCCGCCAATGAATAAGACCTCTTATCCATATTATAGTTTAGGCGGAACTGCTCAAAACTTCTCGGCAGAGACTGGAGCACAAAATCAACCTGGGTTACCCCATTGATAATTGTTCCCAGAATCTCTATCTCATTAAGATAGCCCATCATTCTAAGAACATGATCCCTCACGGGCGTTCATTCCGACATGATGGCCATCATGAGTTGCCTCATTTCACTTTGCCCGGCTGTCCTGTCCTGATAACCAAAACTTCTTGAGGTTAAGCATCATATCATAGGTAATGGTCATGGCATGATACCGATGTCGCAGCACAGTTGACATGAAAACCATAATGTTGCTCCGCGTCATCTCATAGCCTTGATCCATTTCCAATGAGCTTCCTTTCCTCAGTAGTAGAAGCATCATTTGGTTCAGCAGGTCAATTGACTTGGAGTACAGATTTGTACTCCTCTGCAGTTAGGACAATGTCCAAGTTTCTTTTCCAATCCATACAATCAGGTTCAGTGAGTTTGTTGACTTTTAATGGGAATAATACCATATAAAACAAACAATAAGTTTAATTCGATATCATTTCCCTCAAGTGATATCATTAAACTACCAATCATTTCCAAAATCCCATCAGACATAGCAAGCCACGTTCTTGTGGACGTTTACCAATCCAAATGATTTTATGATTGGATTTCACTTGGTCGTACATCATTATAGCAGTGACTCCGATGGGGAGGATACTATAAAGCGTACCTAAGTGTGTACCATTTCTCAGTACTGAGTCCACCGCTCGGGAACCACATGTCCACCGCAAGCCACGTTCTTGTGGACGTTTACGTTGACATGTGGTCCTCCACGACTTTCTATAACTGTCGAGCCTCAATTAATCCCAAAGTTCCGTTCCCATTTAGCAAGCCACGTTCTTGTGGACGTTTACTAAAACAAACAACTTTATTAATTGAATCTCACTTATTTAAATGTCATAGAGTCTTAATTAATCCAAAGAACCGTTTCATTAAATGTCATCAAGGACTATTGCATTAAATGCAATCATGCTTGAATCATATCTCGAATTAAGGTATAGATAAGGAGTTTTGTATTTGCACTAAACTAGACATTTAGAATACAACTCCATCAACATGTGCTCAGGAAGTTCCACATTCTCAGGGAGATAGTTAGTCGTGGAGACATCGAGATAAATAAAGTTGCAACTGATGCTCATACGACTGCAATAGGGATATGATATCTTAGAGATGGATTGTGATTCCTATTACTGTATTGTCTAATTTTGGAGTTTATGTAAACATTCACATATCTTTTATGATATAATTTCTTCATATAATTGTGGTTTAAATTGTATGAATTTTCCAAATGATTAAATTATATTAATTGGGTTATGAGGTCGATTTACCACATAATGAAGTCCCAATTGTTGAACTAATATAATTAAATCATAAATTGTTCCTAGTTCGTATCATCGAGTACGGACAAACTGACGATACAAAGAACTAGATTGTATTGTGTACTATAGCGCCGCTTTATGGGTTAGTGATGTGGGACATCAAGTACAATTACATAGATATTAGCTGGGAGCTAATGATCGAACAGACCCGACTGGAATAGTATTTAATATTTCGAGTCATAATACTATTTCATTGACTGTCGAGCAATTTCATCTGACCTGAGTAGTCTAGAGTAATTCCGTTGTGAAATGGTGTACTGTGATACAAGTAAACGCCTTTCGTAAAAGGAGGTTATAAAACTTGTTATTGGGTATATCAGGAAGCAAGTGGGAGAGCTTGGATTGACAAGATGGGATTGTCCTCCATTTTATAATGGGATACATGTCTTACCGGCCACTTGGAGAGTCGAGACTGTGGAAAATACATGGCCACGTCCAGATTCGTATCATAGTGATAAATCTGGTTTTACAGTCTGTCTCAAACTCCAAGAAAGGTTTGAACCGATTGAGGATGACTCAAGTCTTGCCTCAAGTTCAAACTTAGACATAAAGTGACAACAGGAAGTTGGCAGCACACTGGCTCTGAAGGCCAAGTGGGAGATTGTTGGGATATGTCCTTCGATCCTACGTGTGCAATCGACAAATTCATAAGGTCGTTCATGGATGTTAAATAATTGTCGATAATATTTATTGCTTATAGCAATACAATATTGATCGATAAATTATACCTACAGGGTCACACACGAGCTGGAATTACGTTGCTTGCTATATTGATTTAGAATCAATACATATGGAATTTCACATGCATGGGATGCATGGCATGCATGGGATGCATGGCTTGCATGGATGCATGGCTTGCATGGATGCATGTCACATGGTATGACATGGCATGCCACACAAGCAAGGGAACCACATCCATGCCAATTGGCATGGTGATGTGGAAATGACCCTTTACCTCCCCATTAACCACCATTATTGGTGCATTATGATGCACATAATGTGGGGGTTACACAGAGAGGCTAATTGTGGTGAATAAAGTGATGAAAACATGGTTTTCATATCACTTAATCATCAGCCACGAAATTCCAAAAAGACAAGAGATAAAAGAGTGAGAGAATCACTCAAGAACAAGCAAGCACGTTCATATTCCGGTTCGTGTGCAACACGTAGAGGCCGGGCCATTTGTGCGGCTTCCACATCCGGGCGATCTAAAGGAGTGACGAGGTCATTCACAAGGAGAACTTCGAGAGGCTGATCCATTTGAGGTGGTTCAATCGACTCAACACCACCTCAACGACATCAACGAATCACTTCGTCACCAAAAGTAATCGTTGAACTTTATATATATATATATATATATTGGATGTGTATATATATATATGTTTATATGTGTTCTTATACACATTAAGTGTGCACTAAGATCGTGGCATATTAGATCTATTGCTTTACACGCTTCCGCACACACGGTATATCGATCGGATCGGTATACCGGTACCATCAGTCTCTTAGTGCAAAAGGAAGCTCTCACTGCCTTTCCAAGTGCACAAGTCTCATAGAAACTCAACTTTGTGAACTTGTCTTTAGCAAATAGACCTTGCTTATAGAGCTCATTCAGACCCTTAGCACCTAGGTGACCCAACCTCTGATGCCATAGTTCTACCTTCTCAACCTCAGAAACTTGTGATGATTCACCAATCACAGTACTCCCTATGAGATAATAGAGATCATTTCTCTTAACTCCTTCAAGGACAACTACCTCACCCTTCTTAACCTGCAGGCATCCTCGCTTTTAACAGAAATTGAACCCCATACTATCCAACATTCCAAGTGAAATAAGGTTCCTCTTCAATTCTGCAATACACCTGACTTTGGTGAGGAGTTTAGTTGAACCATCATGAAGTTTTAACCTCACTGATCCAATCCCTTGAACCCTGCAGGTAACATTGTTCCCCAACACAACACATCCACCATCCACTTCTTGAAATTGCTCAAACCAGTTTCTCTTGGGGCTCATATGGAAAGTGCAACCTGAATCAAGAATCCATTCACTCTCCTTTCCACCTAGAGTAACATTTAAAACCTCAGCAACTTCACACCTGTCATCAGCAACAGTTACATCAGCCTGCTGCTGAGGGATTTGGTTTTCTTGCAGTTTCTTCCCTGCATAGCAATTCTTCTTTAAGTGGACATCCTTCTTACAGTGATAACACTTCCTACTCTCTCCAGAAGTAGAAGCTCCACCTCCAGCAATCAAACCCTCAGAAGCAGTGGCATGAGAATCCCTTCTAGATGACTCCTTCTTGATGGAGTTGTATACTTAATGTCTAGATTTAAGTATCGTAAACTCCCGGTCATAGTATTTAACCTAATTAAATAAATAATTGTTTGCTTTTAATTATTTATAATTAAATAAATGCAAATATGGTTCTGGATTATATACGTTGTATTTAGTATGGTGTGCGTCGTCACACGGAAGATCATACTATCAGTCACTCGTATATAATCAAACAGTAGCTCACGACCTAGATGGACAAGAACTAATCCATCGGTATAGTCGTTGTATGAGAGAGAAAATAATTGGTCTTGATTATTTTATCATACTTGTACACTTGGTGTATTGGGCGGATCGCTTGAGATTTATCGATTAGAATTGCCTTGGGTAATCGATTTAAATCTCTGAGTATTTTATTCTTAATCCCTGATATTATTGCGGGTGTGTGAATTTAATATTAGTGACTTTGATTTTCCAAAGGAATTGATTGATTAGAATAAATGATCAATTACCGGTAAAGTCCTTTGATTTTCCAAAGGACTTTGATTTTCCAAAGGAATTGATTGATTAGAATAAATGATCAATTGCCGTGAATTCTTGATGGGAAAATGTGTCCTCGAAAGGGTTGATAATATCCCCAAGATGAGTTCATAAGGAATTATTATGTAAACCTCATGAGTGGATTTGTTCCGCATAATAATTAAAGTTGAATGGTACTAGTCTCGGATATAAGAGATGAATAAATTAATTAAGCAATAAATTAATTTTATTCATGGATATTTATATCTTAAACACATGGAATAAATAAAACTACCGGAGAGAATATTATTTGATATAATATGGTGAATATTGGGAGTGCAATTATATTTATATAGTGGAATTAATCATATAATTAATATTAATGGATTAATAGATTTGGGCTTGGCTCAATTTAATCATTAATATTGGAAGCCCAATATTCCACCTCCTTTAGATTCCCTACGTAGCCTATAAAAGCACTAAATGGTCTTCTCTATTTCTCATCAATCTCTCAACTTGAAGATCATAATTCTAGAGAGAGAAAGTAGAGAGAAGGAGATCCATAATCTTGGAGGATCGTCGCCCACACGACGTTCAAGCTAGTGCAAGGAATACGTAGGAAGATCCGAAGGTCTTCAAACTATCTCGTTTCTCCGCACAACGAGATCAAAGGTAAAATCGATAAACACCCTCTATGATTTTACGTGAATTAAATCGTAATATATACATGAACGAAGATCCGGGATAACGACGAACTCCGCGGATGGGGATGGACCGCGAGGTCGACATCCCCGCGGAGATCGAACCCTCGGCTGGGAGCCGAGGGAGGCGATCGAACCTAGGGTTCGATCGCGACGGCACACGGGAGGAGCCCCGGCTGGACGCCGGGGCATGCGATCGACCGCGACGGTCGATCGCCGGGCAGCCGCGGCTGGAGCTGCGGCGGATTCGCCGCTGGGCGAACCGCCCTCCTCGAGGCGGTGGTGGTGAGTCGCCGGACTCGCCGCCCGGGGCTGCCGGAGCAGCCCCATGAGATCGCGTGCGATCGCGAGCCCCGGCGGGGGCTCGGCTAGGGTTTCTAGCCGCGGGTTTATCCCGCGGCGGTGATTCTCTTGTCGGGCTCCGGTTCGTCGGTGTTCGCGTGTTTTTCGGCGATGGGATTTCGGTCGGGGTTATGTTTTCCGCAATTCCGTTAACCCCGGGATATCGATTTCCAACAATTGGTATCAGAGCGATGGTTCTAGTTCATGTATATGTTCGATTTTATGTTCTACCTTGCAGGGATTCCGACTATTATGGCTTGTTAATTATTTGTTAATTATTGTCATAATTTTATTAAACTCTCGGACATGCCGAGATTCGTTTTGTTTGGATGAATGCTTGTAATAGTAAAAATTCGGCGGTTGACCGAATTTAGGATTTATTATTATTGTTCTTGTTTTCCGGAAAGTGTATAGGATCGATTTCATGTATAGAATCGATACCGGAATTGTAATTTAAATTGTAATTTAATTTTACATTGGTTCGATGTTGAGACGATCGCCGGAGAACGAAGTGTGACGAAGGAGACGATGAGAGGGAAGGACCGGGGCCGATCATCCCCATGATCGACCCCATGGATCGATCGAGAAGAAGGGGGCGACGCCCCTCCTCGGCCGTGGGCTGCCGCCGGTGGGTGGTGGCTGGCCGGCTGGGGTGGTGGCGGCGGCGGCTCCTCTCCCTTGGTGGTCGATCGGTGGGGGTGGTGCGGGGATCCCCAACCCGTGCTACTCCTACCGAGATTCACTTTCCTAATTTAATTCGGTTTTCCTATTTTATGTGTTCTTATTTTTAGGAACTCTCATGGAATAGGAAAAGAATTAAATTGGAATTAATTTATTCCTTATTGAGTGTTCTTATTTATGGGAACTCTCATGGATAAGGAAAAGAATTAATTTGGAATTAATTTATTTCCTAATTGATTATTCCTATTTTATGGGAATTTTCATGGAGATGGAAATTAATTAATTTGGAAAGTAGAAGACTCTTAATTTATTTTATTTACTTATTCTATTATGGAAGTCTTCTAGAATGTTCCAAGTTTGACTTGGATAGGATTCTAGAGATTTAATAGAATTGGAAAGGAAAAATAAAATAAATAAAAATATTAATAATATTTAATTTTATTTTTGATTTATTCGATTGACTTAATTTTCGAATTAAGTATCTTTTGGATTTATTAAAAATAAATAGATTTAAATATTGAGATTAATATTCTCGTCACATGGAGCATTCAAGAACGAAGACTAAAGACTAGAAGATGCGTACAAGGATGGAATAAAGCCATAATAGTCAGAAAATAATATTCTAGTATTATTTTGACTATGTGATAATATTTATGTGCTTTTATTTCATGTATGCATGCTTATGTGTATTTAATTATGCATTAGATAGCGTATCCCTTTGTTGTAAAAAGCTAAGTGGGAGAGGGATTGGAAACAATACCCATGGTCTCCATTACTGTTCTCTTGGTGACTTTTATGAGCTTTTGAAGTTCATATAGACAAGTCATTGGAGGAGAATTCTTGTAATTCGATTACAAGAGACATTGATTAAGTTTGTCAAACAATGCCTAATTTGTCTTTCCAAAACTGATTACAAGTCGACTCATTCTCACCCCGGGGAGTGGAATGGAGCCAAAGCCACTTGGTCATGTCGAGGACACAAATTAGAGACCTTCGTACCATCCTTTTAAAGGTGGATCGATTGTCTGCTCGGCTCCCTCATTCTATGAGAGATAGGGTCGTTCGCATGGTGAATCACTGGTAAGAAACTTCGAGTTTCATTTATGATTTACCACGTCTTGATTCACAAGATTACATGTCTCGAGTAATTGGGAGTCAATTATAAAAATCTCTTGGTGTAGTAAACGTCCACACAACGTGGCTTGCTATATCGACGGATTTTGGATTAATTGATGTAGACAGTTATAGGGAATTGTGAAGAATTGTGAAGTTATCGTAAACGTCCACACAACGTGGCTTGCGGTAATGTAGCGATTCCAAACGATTCACCTTAGTGCTGAGTAATGGTTTACACTTAGGTACGCGTTATAGTATCCTTCCCAACGAAGTTACGCTATAATCGATGTACGACCGAAGTAAATCTAATTACGAAATTGTTTGGATAGGTAAACGTCCACACAACGTGGCTTGCCATATCTGATGGGATTTTAGATGTGATTAGTAATTTAATGATATTATTTGAGGGAGATAATATCGGATATGAAATTGATTGTTTGTTTATGTGCTTATAGGTTTAGAGAATAGCTATGAATCCACTTTCTGTGATACTCAAGGAAATTAAACTCACTGGCCCCAATTATATTGATTGGAGGAGAAATCTGGACATCGTCCTAACTTCTGAGGAGTACAAGTTTGTACTCTATGATGCGTGCCCTGCTGAACCCACGGATGCCTCAACTAATGAGGAAAATGAGGCATATCGGAAGTGGAAAAAGGCTGATGAAATGGCTAGGTGTTATATTTTGGCTTCTATGTCAAATGTACTCCAAACCCAGCATCACTCAATGAACACTGCCGAGGATATGTTGTACAACCTCAAGGAAATGTTTGGAGAGCAAGATCGTGCGGGAAGGCAAGAAGCCTTGAGATTCCTTATGACAACTACTCAGTCTGAAGGAACGCCCGCAGGGGAGCACGTTCTTAAGATGATGCGTTTGTTGAATGAACTTGAGATCCTAGGAGCTCAAATTGATGGTGAGACGCAAGTCGACATCATACACCAGTCTCTGACCCCTAGTTTTGAGCAGTTTCGCATGAGTTATAATATGGGTAAACTATCTTATACTCTTGCGCAACTCCTGACTGAACTGAAGGCGGCAGAGGGGATCTACAAGAAGGGCAAGTCTCAAGCGCTTGTAGCTACCAAGTCCAAAGGCTTGAAGCCTGTTGGAGGTAGGGGCAAGAAAAGGAAGCAAGCCTGGAAACCCAGTGGATCAAAGAAGCAAGCACCGCGTGAAGGGACCAGCAAGCCTAAGGGCAAGTGCTTCCGATGCAAAAAGTCTGGACACTGGAGGTCTGATTGACCTCTCAAAGGTACGAATTCCTCTTTAGTCATTAAAACATAGTCAGCGGTATTATCTACCAGAATTCTGGTGTGTAGATATGGAACCACTGACGGTATGTGCATTTTTAAACGCAGGGGTTCCAGAAAACCCGGCGACTTAGAGAAGAAGAGTTCGAGTCTACATGGGCAAAGCTGTAGAGGAGGCAGCTGTTGCTGTGGAAGACATTTTATCTGCTTTTAATAGCTATAGGATTTCATTTCAAAGTTATTGCTTTTATGTACCCCTTTTATTTTAGAAATAACTATGTTCTGGTTTTCTATTATTAATGAATGGATATTTATTTCTTTTAATCATTTGATGATTATTGAGAAGAAATTATGATATTATCTATTCTGGTACATTAGTTAGCAATATGTGAATGATGAATCCTAAGTCTCCACGATGCAACAAACCGTAGTATATAATTCGTTTTACTTGTTAGAGATATTTCTTTATTAAATCATTATACTTATGAATTCTATGCTAAGTAGTATTTATTCAAATAAGATTCAAAGGTTGAAAATTGATTTGATCAATTAAGTTGAAGGAGTGGACCTTCCAACCTAAGAATTGAATTTGGAAGATAATACGACTAAGCAAACCTTTCTGAATAAAGGATATAGAATCCGGACAAGTATTGAAACTGATTAAACACTGATATGTAGACCTATGTCTACTCAGACAAGAAAGGTACGAGTACTTCATTTGATGAATACTCTAAATATGGATAGAATACTTGATATACCACAAGAGCAAGTGTTTTGACAAGTCAATGGACACAAGCTATATTGGAAGAAGTATCAAAGTATATTCATAAGTAGCCTGTGATCTAATCACGGAGGCTGGTACCTGTCTGAAGACATAGCATAATCAGTAGTTGGAATTAGATTCCAAGTGACTAACACCATATGTTGGAGTTGTGTACTTAATGTCTAGATTTAAGTAAGGGTACACTCCCCGTCATAGCATTTAATCTATTAAATTAATAAACAATTATTTGCATTTAATTATTGATAATTAAATATATGCAAAATATAGTCCTGGATTCTATACGTTGTAGTTAGTATGGTGTGCGGGCCCACACAGAAGATCATACTATCGGTTACTCGTATTTAATCAGACAGTTGCTCACGACCTAGATGGACACGGACCAATCCATCGGTATAGTCGTTGTGTGAGAGAGAAAATAATTTGTCTTAATTATTTTATCACACTTGTACACTTAGTATATTGAGCGGATCGCTTGAGATTTATCGATTAGGATTGTCGTGGATAATCGATTCAAGTCTCAGAGTATTTTATTCTTAATCCCCGATACTATTACGGGTGTGTATATTTAATATATGTGACTTTGATTTTCCAAAGGAATTAACCGATTTAATTATTGGGTTAATTACCGGTTAAGTTGGGTCACTATATTTTATATATGGCATGCCGTGAATACTTGACGGGAAAGTGTATCCCGGAAGGGTTGATAATATCCCCGAGATGAGTTCATAAGGAATTATTGTGTAAACCTCATGAGTGGATTCGTTCCGCACAATAATTAAGGTTGAATGGTACTAGTCTCGGATTCAAGAGATGAATAAATTAATTAGCAATAAATTAATTTTATTCATGGATATTTAAATCTTAAATACACGGAATAAATAATACTACCGGAGAAATATTATTTGATATAATATAGTTTAATATTGGTGTGCAATTAATTTATATAGTGGAAAATAAATTAATTAATATTAATGGGAGATTAATAGAACTAGATAGGAAAATAATTAATTAAGTGAATTAATTTATTTCTATTTGATTATTCCTATTTTTATGAGAATTTTCATGGACATGGAAATTAATTAATCTTGGAAAGTAGAAGAGTCCTAATTTATTTTATTTCCTTATTCTATTATAGAAGTCTTCTAGAATATTCCAAGTTTTACTTGGATAGATTATTCTAGAGATTTAATAGAATTAAATGGGAAAATAAATAAATAAAAAATATTAATAATATTTAATTTTATTTTTGATTTATTCGATTGACTTAATTTCGAATTAAGTATCTTTTGGATTTATTAAAAATAAATAGATTTAAATATTGGGATTAATATTCTCGTCACATGGAGCATTCAAGAACGAAGACTGAAGACTAGAAGACGCATACGGAGATGGAATAAAGCCATGATAGTCGGAAAATAATTTTCTAGCATTATTTTGACTATGTGATATGTGCTTTATTACTTGTATGCATGCTTATGTGTTTAATTATGCATTAGATAGCGTATCCCTTTGTTATAAAAAGCTAAGTGGGAGCGGGGATGGAAACATTCCCATGGTCTCCATTACTGTTCTCTTGGTGACATTTATGAGCTTTCGAAGTTCATATAGATATGTCATTAGAGGAGAATTCTTGTAATTCCTTTTACAAGAAACATTGATTAAGTTTATCAAACAATGCCTAATTTGTCTTTCTGAAACTGACTTCAAGTCGACTCATTCTCACCCCGGGGAGTGGAATGGAGCCAAAGCCACTTGGTCATGTGGATGACACAAATTAGGGACATTCGTACCATTCTTTTGAAGATGGATCGTTTGTCTGCTCGGCTCCCTCATCTAATGAGAGATAGGGTTGTTCGCATGGTGAATCACTGGTTAGAAACTTCGAGTTTCACTTATGATTCTCCGCGTCTTGATTTACAAAAATCGAATGCTTCAAGTGATTGGGAGTCAACTATAAAAGTCTTTTGGTGTAGTAAACGTCCACACGAACGTGGCTTGCTATGCTGAATGGGATTTTTGGAAATAGTTGATGTAGACAGTTATAGGGAATTGTGAAGGATTGTGAGTTATCGTAAACGTCCACACTAACGTGGCTTGCGGTGACGTAGCAATTCCAAATGATTCACCTTAGTACTGAGTAATGGTTTACACTTAGGTACGCTTTATAGTATTCTTCCCAACGAAGTAACGCTATAATGATGTACGACCGAAGCAAATCTAATTACTAAATCATTTGGGTGGGTAAACGTCCACACGAACGTGGCTTACCTTACCTGATGGGATTTTAGATGTAATTAGTAATTTAATGATATTATTTGAGGGAGATAATATCGGATATTAAATTGATTGTTTGTTTATATGTGCTTATAGGTTTAGAGAATAGCTATGAACCCACTTTCTGTGATACTCAAGGAACATAAACTCACTGGTCCCAATTACATTGATTGGAAGAGAAATTTAGACATTGTCCTGACTTCTGAGGAGTACAAGTTTGTACTCCATGAAGTGTGCCCTGCCGAGCCCACGGCTGCCTCAACTGATGAGGAAAAACTGGCATATCGGAAGTGGAAAAAGGCTGATGAAATGGCTAGGTGTTATATTTTGGCTTCCATGTCAAATGTACTCCAAACCCAACATGAGCCGATGGACACTGCCTATGATATGATGTTTAACCTCAAGGAGATGTTTGGGGAGCAAGATCGTGCGGCTAGGCAAGAAGCCATAAGAGTCCTCATGTCGACTACTCAATCTGAAGGAACGCCCGTTGGGGAACACGTTCTTAAGATGATGAGTTTGTTGAATGACCTTGAGGTCCTAGGAGCTTCTATTGATGCTGAGACGCAAGTCGACATCATACTCCAGTCTCTGACCCCTAGTTTTTAGCAGTTTCGTATGAGCTATAATATGGGTAAACTATCTTATACTCTTGCGCAACTCCTGACTGAACTAAAGGCGGCAGAGGGGATCTACAAGAAGGGCAAGTCTCAAGCGCTTGTAGCTACCAAGTCCAAGGGCTCGAAGCCTGTTGGAGGTAGGGGCAAGAAAAGGAAGCAAGCCTGGAAACCCAGTGGTGCCAAAAGGAGTGGACCACGAGTGGGGGCTGCAAAGCCAAGAGGCAAGTGCTTCCGATGCAATAAGTCTGGACACTGGAAGTCTGAATGTCCTCTCAAAGGTACGAATTTTTCTTTAGTCATAAAAACATAGTCAGCGGTATTATCTACCAGAAATCTGGTGTGTAGATATGGAACCACTGACGGTATGTGCATTTTAAATGCAGGGGTTCCAGAAAACCCGGCGACTTAGAGAAGAAGAGTTCGAGTCTACACGGGCAAAAAGCTGTAGAGGAGGCAGTTGTTGCAGTGGAAGACATTTATCTGCTTTAGTAGTTAAATAGGATTTCATTTCAAGTTTATTGCATTATGTACCCTTTATTTTAGAAAGAACTTTTGTTCTAGATTTCTATTATTTATGAATGGATATTTTATTTCTTTAATCATGGTGATGATTTTGATAAGAAATAATGGGTATTATCTATTCTGGTACATTAGATAGCAATATATGAATGATAGATCCTGAGTCTACCACGATGCAACAAACCGTTCTATAACTTGTTTCACTAGATAGATATATTTCTTGTTAAATCATTATACTTATGAATTCTTACACTTAGTAGTATTTATTCAAATGAGATTCAAAAGGTCGAAATTGATTTGATCAATTATAGTTGAAGGAATGGACCTTCCGACCTGAGAATCAAGTTTGGAAGATAATACAACTAAACATACCTTTTGGTAAAGGATAGAATTCGGACAAGTATTGAGAATGATCAATGATATATGCAGACATATGTGTAATTAGAAAGGTGTGAGTAGTTCTTTTAAGAATACTCGAAAAATGGATTAGAATACTTGATGTGCCATAAAAGCAAAGTGTTTTAGTCACAAAGCAATTATGGGGAACCTTCTAAGTATATCCTTTGGAAGCCTGCGACTTAAATCGCGGAGGCTATCACCTATCTGAATAACACATAGCATAATCAAAAAATTAAGATTAAGTCTCAAATGACTACACCATACACTTACGTGTAGAGATGGTGAGTCAATAAGAAATAGAATTCTAATAGTGAAAGAACAAGTTGTTCGGAACTACCTATGTTCTATGGATATTCCTGGAGACAACGGCATATTCAATATGGTTGTAGGATATCCTAGATGAACAAAGTATTGTGTTTTCTATAGTACTATGAACCAGAAGGACGTGCAACGCCCGGTTCTTAGAGAAAGACTATTAGAAGAACCACAAAGCCCGAACTGACGTAATACCTTGGAATGAGAAAAAGGACAAGGACTAGGAACCAGCCAAACCGAGTAGAGGTACACCACACACTGCACCTACTGTTATTACTGTTATACACCGGGACGCCATTGCAGTGGGAGGTTGTTAAGACAACCGGAGATGTTCATAAGACTAGAAGAGTTTTGAACTCTGCATCTAGTAAAGATGAAATCGACCCCTAGCTCTGCATAAGGGCAGTACTAGATCTAAATGTGCCTGCTTAGAAAACAATAAGGATTATTGTTAAGAGGCAAGATCATTTAGAGTACTAGCTTAGTAAATCCATTTATGGATTGAAACAAAGCTATAAATCGTGGAACTTGCGAATTGATGGGACAATCCATTTGATGGATTCATCAAAGGGCATAGACGAAAGGTGTATTGGAGACGTAATAGAAACAAGGTGGTGTTTCTCGGAGATTTTATGTAGATGACTTTTTATCATTGGCAACAATGTAAAGATGTTGTCAGACATAAGATAATGGTTGTCTAAATGAATCGAGATATAAGATTGAGTAGAAGTTAGAGCATGTTCTTGAGATCTTTCGATCAAAGGATAAGAGCATTGTACTTCTCCTAGATACCTTATACGATTATGGTTTGTTTTGAACATGCATACTTCTGAGAAAGGTTATTGCCTTTCAGAGACAGAATATACATCTATCTAAAGGGTATGTGTTTCGAACACATGAAGGAGATAGATGAGGACAAAGCAGTTTCCTATACTTCTTGTGTGGAAAAGCTTTATAGATGCAATGTTGTAAAACAAGAACATGATGTCAACTATGCGGTTTGCGTAGTGGGAGGATGTCAAAGTAATCTAGACAAGAAATTTTCGGATGCTGTAATAGTACTTGTGAAGTACTGGATTATTAGGCAAGACGAAATCTTCTTTGATTACAAATTCTCAGATCTCAAATCAGAGAAGGACCAGTGTAAGTCGATATCAGACTATGTGTTCGCTTTTAGAAAGAGGTGGAACCATGAAATGAAAGAGTGATAAGCAGGACGCTTCTCAGACTCTCTCATAACTGAATAAGCAGCCTCAGAGGCAGCGGAAGTTTTGGTTAGGTTCCGGGATAACCTCTAAAGACTTGGATATGACTCTTGGTTTACCAAAGGCTATTGAATAGCGGTGCATGGTAAACTGGAACAAGTCATAAGTCAAAAAGTGATGTTAACACATAGAGCAAGTACCACCTGATACGAGTCGTCGTCGAGGGAGACGACGCAGTAGTCACCAAGATAACTTCAGAGAGGCAACCTAGAGTGCTCATTCACACAGTACTTCTTGGAAGTACAACTCTAAGCACGTGATGAGTATGGGAGTCGGGAGTTTGGAGGAAATGACTAGACCTTAGTACAAGTGGGAGATTGTTGGAGTTGTGTACTTAATGTCTAGATTTAAGTAACGGTAAACTCCCCGTCATAGCATTTAATCTATTAAATTAATAAACAATTATTTGCATTTAATTATTGATAATTAAATATATGCAAAATATAGTCCTGGATTCTATACGTTGTAGTTAGTATGGTGTGCGGGCCCACACAGAAGATCATACTATCGGTTACTCGTATTTAATCAGACAGTTGCTCACGACCTAGATGGACACGGACCAATCCATCGGTATAGTCGTTGTGTGAGAGAGAAAATAATTTGTCTTAATTATTTTATCACACTTGTACACTTAGTGTATTGAGCGGATCGCTTGAGATTTATCGATTAGGATTGCCGTGGATAATCGATTCAAGTCTCAGAGTATTTTATTCTTAATCCCCGATACTATTACGGGTGTGTATATTTAATATATGTGACTTTGATTTTCTAAATGAATTAACCGATTTAATTATTGGGTTAATTACCGGTTAAGTTGGGTCACTATATTTTATATATGGCATGCCGTGAATACTTGACGGGAAAGTGTATCCCGGAAGGGTTGATAATATCCCCGAGATGAGTTCATAAGGAATTATTGTGTAAACCTCATGAGTGGATTCGTTCCGCACAATAATTAAGGTTGAATGGTACTAGTCTCGGATTCAAGAGATGAATAAATTAATTACCAATAAATTAATTTTATTCATGGATATTTAAATCTTAAATACACGGAATAAATAATACTACCGGAGAAATATTATTTGATATAATAAGGTTTAATATTGGGAGTGCAATTAATTTATATAGTGGAAAATAAATTAATTAATATTAATGGGAGATTAATAGATTTGGGCTTGGGCTCAATTTAATCATTAATATTGGAAGCCCAATATTCCACCTCCTTTAGATCCCCTACGTAGCCTATAAAAGCACTACATGGTCTTCACTTTTTCATAAGACAAGATTATCATACTTGATATTCTAGAGAGTTGAAGAGGATCCATAAGCTTGGAGGATCGTCGCCCACCGGACGTTCAAGCTAGTGCAAGGAATACGTGGGAAGATCGTAAGGTCATCAATTGAATTCGTTTCTCCGCACAACGAATCAAAAGGTAAAATCCTAAACTCCCTTCTATGATTTTATGTGAATTGATTGTGATACATACATGAACGCACGATCCGGGAAAACGACGAACTTCGGGGATGGGGATTCGAGATCCCCGGCGAAGGTTCGAAGGACCCTCGGCTGGGAGCCGAGAGGTGCGATCGAAGGACCCTCGGCGGTGGCGGTGAGTTGCCGGACTCACCGCCGGGGGCTGTTCGGAACAGCCCCACGGGGATGCGCGTGCATCCCCGGCGATCGCTAGGGCAGCGATCGCGAGCCCCGGCGGGGGCTCGGCTAGGGTTTCTAGCCGCGGGTTTTTCCCGCGGCGACGACTCTCTTGTCGTGCCCGGTTCCGTTTGGTGGTTCGCGTGTTTCCGGCGATGGGATTTCGGTCGGGGTTATCGGTTCCGCAATTTTGATACCCCGGGATATCGATTTCCAGCACCATACACTTTAAGTGTAGACATGGTGTATAAGTAAGAAATAGATCTCTAAAAGAAAAAGTAAAAGAAAGAGTTAATCGGTACTACCTGTGTTCTATGAATATTTATGAAAGACAACGACACGTGTCGATGTGGTTGTAAAATATCCTGGAAGAACAAAAGTCATGTGTTCAATAGTACTACGAACCAGAAGGACGTTATAAGTTCTAACGCCCGGTTCTTAGAAGAATGCTATTAGATGAAACACAAAGCCCAAAGTGACGAAATGGCTTAGAACGAGAGAAAAAGGACAAGGACTGGAAACCAGCCAAACCGAGTAGCGGTACACCACTAACTGCACCTACTGTTATTACTGTTTATACACTGGAACGCCGTTGTAGTGGGAGGTTGTGGACAACCGGAGATGTTCATAAGACTAGAAGAGTTGTTGAACTCTGGATCTAGTAAACATGAAATCGATCCCTAGTCTACATAAAGGCTGTATTAAATCTAAATATGTCCTCTAAGAGAGCAATAAGGATTATTGCTAAGAGACAAGATTATTTAGAGTACAAGCTTAGTTGATCCATTTATGGATTGTAACAAAGCTATAATTCGTGGTACTTGCGAATTGATGAGATAATCCATTTGATGGATTCATCAAAAGGCATGGACGAATAATTTGTATTGGAAACGTAATGGAAACAAGGTGGTGTTTCTCGGAGATTTTATGTAAATAACATTCTATCATTGGTAACAATGTAAAAGTGTTATCAGGCATAAAATAATTGTTGTCTAAGATAAAAATCGATATATAAGATAAAGAAGTAGTTAGATAATGTTCTTAAGATCTAGGATCTTATGAAAAGAACATTGTACTTCTCTAAGAAATCTTATACGATTAAGGTTCGTTTTAACATGCATAATTCCAAGAAGGGTGTGTGACCTTCAAGAAGGAATGCATCTATCTAAGGTATGTGTTTGGAACACATAAAGGAGATAGAAGCAGTGAAAGCAGTTTCCTACACCGGATGTGTGGAAAGCTTTAAAATGCAGTGTTGAAAAACGAGAACCGGATATCGACTATGCAGTTGGCATAGTGGGAGGATATCAAAGTAATTCTGGAAAGGAATATTCGACTGCTGTAAGAGTACTTTCGAAGTACTGTTCTAGACTACGAAGCAGACGAGTTTTTCCTTTGGATTACATTTCTCAGATCTCTAATCAAATCAGGATCAGTGTAAGTCGATATCAGGCTATGTGTTCACTTGTAAAGAGAGGTAAAGCTTTAGAATGGAAGAGTGATAAGCACGATGCTTTTTCGGACTCAACCATAGGTAACCAAACTGCAGCCTCAGAGGCAGCGGAAGTTGTGGTGAAGCTTTGGGATAACCTCTGGACTTAGTTATGATTCTTTATTTGCCAAAGGCTATTAATATAGCGGTGCGATGGCAAACTGAAAGAAATCATAAGTCAATAGTGATGATAACACATAGAGCAAGTACCACCTGATACGAGTCATCGTCATGTGAGACGACGCTGTAGTCACCAAGATAACTTCGGAGACGACAACCTATAATGCTCATGCACAAGGCACTTCTTTGGAAAATGCATATTAAGCACGTGATGAGTATGGGAGTCGGGAGTTTGGATGAAATGACTAGACCTTAGTATAAGTGGGAGATTGATGGAGTTGTATACTTAATGTCTAGATTTAAGTATCGTAAACTCACGGTCATAGTATTTAACCTAATTAAATAAATAATGGTTTGCTTTTAATTATTTATAATTAAATAAATGCAAATATGGTTCTGGATTATATACGTTGTATTTAGTATGGTGTGCGTCGTCACACGGAAGATCATACTATCAGTCACTCGTATATAATCAAACAGTAGCTCACGACCTAGATGGACAAGAACTAATCCATCGGTATAGTCGTTGTATGAGAGAGAAAATAATTGGTCTTGATTATTTTATCATACTTGTACACTTGGTGTATTGGGCGGATCGCTTGAGATTTATCGATTAGAATTGCCTTGGGTAATCGATTTAAATCTCTGAGTATTTTATTCTTAATCCCTGATATTATTGCGGGTGTGTGCATTTAATATTAGTGACTTTGATTTTCCAAAGGAATTGATTGATTAGAATAAATGATCAATTACCGGTAAAGTCCTTTGATTTTCCAAAGGACTTTGATTTTCCAAAGGAATTGATTGATTAGAATAAATGATCAATTGCCGTGAATTCTTGATGGGAAAATGTGTCCTCGAAAGGGTTGATAATATCCCCAAGATGAGTTCATAAGGAATTATTATGTAAACCTCATGAGTGGATTTGTTCCGCATAATAATTAAAGTTGAATGGTACTAGTCTCGGATATAAGAGATGAATAAATTAATTAAGCAATAAATTAATTTTATTTATGGATATTTATATCTTAAACACATGAAATAAATAATACTACCGGAGAGAATATTATTTGATATAATATGGTGAATATTGGGAGTGCAATTATATTTATATAGTGGAATTAATCATATAATTAATATTAATGGATTAATAGATTTGGGCTTGGGCTCAATTTAATCATTAATATTGGAAGCTCAATATTCCACCTCCTTTAGATCCCCTACGTAGCCTATAAAAGCACTACATGGTCTTCTCTATTTCTCATCAATCTCACAACTTGAAGATCATAATTCTAGAGAGAGAAAGTAGAGAGAAGGAGATCCATAAGCTTGGAGGATCGTCGCCCACACGACGTTCAAGCTAGTGCAAGGAATACGTAGGAAGATCCGAAGGTCTTCAAACTATCTCGTTTCTCCGCACAACGAGATCAAAGGTAAAATCGATAAACACCCTCTATGATTTTACGTGAATTAAATCGTGATATATACATGAACGAAGATCCGGGATAACGACGAACTCCGCGGATGGGGATGGACCGCGAGGTCGACATCCCCGCGGAGATCGAACCCTCGGCTGGGAGCCGAGGGAGGCGATCGAAACTAGGGTTTGATCGCGACGGCACATGGGAGGAGCCCCGGCTGGACGCCGGGGCATGCGATCGACCGCGACGGTCGATCGCCGGGCAGCCGCGGCGGGTTCGCCGCTGGGCGAACCGCCCTCCTCGAGGCGGTGGCGGTGAGTCGCCGGACTCACCGCCCGGGGCTGCCGGAGCAGCCCCATGCGATCGCGTGCGATCGCGAGCCCCGGCGGGGGCTCGGCAAGGGTTTCTAGCGATGGGATTTCGGTCGGGGTTATGTTTTCCGCAATTCCGTTAACCCCGGGATATCGATTTCCAACACTTCTTATGCAACTCCTTTGTTCTTAAGGCTATCTAAACCTCATCAAGTGTCAGGGCATGTTCCCTTCCATAAATCATGGCATCTCTGAACTGATCAAAGGAAGAAGGCAGAGAACTCAACAGCTAGAGAGCTTGATCCTCATCCTCAAGCTTCTTATCTATATTCTCTAAATCATCAAGGATCTTAACAAACTCATCCATCTGATCCAACACAGGTTTATCATTTTGCATTTTGAATAAGTAAAGCTTTTGTTTCATGTACAATCTATTAGCAAGGGATTTACATATATAGAGATTCTAGCTTCTTCCATAATCCATAAGCAGTAACCTCTCTACATACTTCCCTTATATACCTTATCACCAAGACTCAGAATAATTACATTGTGTGCCTTCATGGAGATTTCTTCAAAATCCTCCTCTGCACCAGTGACTGAATCTGAGTCTACATGTGACTTCTCCTTCCTTCTTGCCTCAGCATCTGGATTTGGAGGTGTAAGTGCAGAGATCAACCCTTGTTGAACAAGCACAGCCCTCACCTTGATTCTCCCTAAACTGAAATCGTTTTTCCCACTGAATTTCTCCACTTTGAATTTGGCAGATCTAGTCTTCATCTCCAGTGATTCTCCTTCCCACGGACGGCGCCAAATGTTGAGAAAAGATGTCGGAAACAAACGCGAGCTCCGGCGACACTGACTCCCACACAATAACACTGAATCACTGAAGCAAACACTAAAAACTCACACACGTCGAAAACACTCAACACACACCTCACCGCGAGTTTGTATTGGGTATATCGAACTCAAACACGAAGAGAAACAAACACATAACAAACGATTTTACGTGCTTCGATCATCGGAAGGTGATCTACGTGCACGGTGGAGGGGAGGGGTGTTCTGGTATTATTCGAGGCTAAAAAACAATTGTACAAAGCTCTCTCTAGCTCAATGCTTCCATATCAATCACAAACACGAGTGATTATATACTAAAAAAAAGAAATGCAAAAAATCGATGAACTCATCCTGGCCATCGAGCTGTAACAACCTCGCAAATCTCAACCGTGAAATTTTGTGTCGCAATTCCATGTGCATTTCCTAGATGAGCTGGCAAGGATCACATAGCCACAAGAACCAAGTGAAATGGTTAAGGATCGAGTGAGAAATCGACCGCCCTAGACCATGCACCCGCGCTAGTTCATCCACAAAACGACGCCGTTTTGGTCTTGCGGAAATTTTAAATCCTGGTAGAATTACTATTTTGCCCCTACAGTGCATTTTGTCGATTTACCTCCGAGGATGATTTTTTAGTGTACATTTCAACAGTCATTATCTCGATTCCTTCATCAAATCCACCCAAGACATTGACCAGTTCTCGGCCGCCAAGAAGACGTTCAAAGACGTGGAGAATGGGTTGACGAATCACGAATGTCGATATTCTGCCTGTGGACGAGTGTCTAAATTCAAAATCTAATCGTTTTTGGCAACCAATCTTTGCTGTAATACACCACAAGTTTCGAGGTTTCGAATCACTGTTCGGATTGAAATCCAACAACGGACACCGACTTTTCCATCGATTTTACAGTTAGAGATTTACGGCCTAGCGGCTATCATTCAGACTGGGGAAGACTTGATGTATTTTATTGGTCTTATTGTTAAAGGAGGCGCATGAGGTAATATTATAAATAAAGAGCAACATAGATATTTTATATAATTGCTTAAAAATTAAAAAGGAAAATTAGAAAAACACAACAGGTGTAATTATCCTAAGCCCATCAAAAAATCAAAAATTATAGTCAACCCCTTGGGCTTCAAGCAATATATCATCGACGTAGTGGCCCATTATAAAACGAGTGGTTGGTTTGGTGTCACGCTCCATTAAAATAACTCTAAAATTTAGTAATACTCATTTCTCACAATATTTAATACTGTACATCTTAAAAAATAAATAAATATTCCTACTTTTTAACTCGGAAATACAATTTTATCTTTATTTTATTCACTTAATTTATAAACTTTACTTATATTACTTTATTTTTAACTTAAAAATAATTTTTTAAAACAAAAAAATAAAAAAACAATATTTTTCTTAATTTTGGTCATGCATTGTGGGAGAGAAAGAGTACATTTTCATTGTTTTTGAATTTAACTACTGACTTTGCTTAGTCACACTTTTTTTTCTAAGAACAAAGAAGTTTTTTGCAATAATCATAATTAAATTTAAACTAATATCATCTAATTTTTTAATGACTTATACTCAATTTATAAAATGATTTATACTCAATTTATAAACTACTCCGTACTTTATTTGTCTCACACAAAAAAACTCACTAAAACCTGGAATATTGTTCAACAAAGAGCACAACAAAGGGGACCAAACCAAACTTTCAACCACAACTATAAGATCCATGAAATAGACTTTTGATTAGAACTTAAATGATCAATGCATTTTCAACTAAATTGTGACAATTAAGTTTCACAATTAATGTATCACCAAATACACATACAAAATAAATAAATTAATAATAACATCCACTTGATTACAATAAAAACATCCAAATTCTTTTCCAATCCGAGAATTTGCAATGGAAATCCCTTTTGGATCCGAGAATTTGCAATGGAAATCCCTTTTGGACGGCTCGAAGAGCACCAGAAAAACCCAAAAAGGGAACCCACCAAACTCTCTTGACACAAAGCAATCTCGAACTGAATTATCCAGTTCTTAAACATAAACAATAAACACTCTTCAGAAGACACAACATTAATTAATAATAATAGTAATTAATACTAATAATTACGTTAATACTAAACAGCAAAACTTTACGGGCATGCTATATTGTGGGACATGGACACTCCCTTGTTCTTCCCATCATCCATCCACGCCTCCGCCACATCCAAATCGAAATCGAATCCAAAATCCAAATCCGGGAGCAACAATCCCGGCCCATCCCCAACGCTGCAAATCGGCAGATCATCGAACCTAAAATCATCGCAAGAGAACATCTTAAGCTCTTCATCGAAATCAAGCTCGTCTCCAATCTTTGCGAGCGCCAGCAATTCCTCATCCAATACACAGCCTAAATCTTCCTTCTTCTCAGATGCGAAAAAAGAAGAAGTTTCCATTTCGAGAACTGACAGAGGAGAGGAGCTTCCGCTCGAGGCCTCTGACGCAGCAAGGTTGTTTTCCTGACGTTGATTGAGGTTTTGGGTGAGGGCCGCGAATTCGAGGCGCTTGGCCTCGTAGGCCATGGAGGCCTCCTCGGCTGTGCTGAACGTGCCGAGCCAAACCCGTTTGTGGAGAAACGGGTCGCGGATCTCAGCGGCGAATTTTCCCCACTGACGGAGACGGACGCCTCTGTACTTTGATGGATTGGAAGGGGGTTTTGCCTTTTCTTCTTTGGTGCTGTCCGGAACAGAGCTCTCGACGCTGAGATGGGGAGACGGGAAACAGACTTCCCTGACGGAACGCTTGACGATCTTCTCGTCATCGTCGGAGGAATCGGTGGCGTCCGGATCGTTGCAGATGATTCGGACCCTTTTCATGGGTTGGGGCTTGGCTCGAGGCTTGCGGGTGACGATTCGTTTGTTCAAGGGAGAAGGCATCTTTTCTTTTTTTCCCCAAAAAAAATACTTAATTAAATCGGTAAGATGAAGAGAAATAATAACCACTTTGATCGAAAGAAAAACGGTTTGTAGGATCAAGTAAGAGGGTCCGATGAATTGAATAACCGGTTTATGTGAAAACCCCCAAAGCACTCAACTCCAGAACAAGTCCTGCAAAACAATTACTAAAACGAATCAGGGAAACGGGTCGGGTTTTGAGGGAAGTGGATTTGGTACCTTTTGGGCCTCAAACGCATCGAAACAGTCGGAAAAAGAGAGGCGCCGCTCTGCTGTTTTCGACAGCAGAGTGATTTTGATTCTGATCTTCGTAGGAGGGCTGATGAAGATAAACAGAGCCTCAAGGAAGATGACGACGACAAAAGCAGAACAACAGACGAATTGGAATTTGCCTTTGACATAAAAATCTTCAGATAAAATCAAACAAAAAACGGATCAATAATCGTTTTCAGAAGAAGATGAAAGAGACTCTGTTCTCAGAAGTAAAAGGCAAGGGGAACTGGGTTGTGTTGTGTGTAAATATAGTGGGCAAATAAAAGGTGAAATATAATTTTAAATAATTTTTCAAAAATTAAACGAAATAAAAACAGACGCAAATCTCAATGAAAATTAAAGAAAGAACATCACCAGAAACTGCGACGTGTGGGGCATCGGAAATCTCAAACAAATCAAAATAAAATCAAAAAATATAAAATTAAAAGAAAATGATTTGTATACCTCTGTCGTCCTTTTCACACTCTCACTCTCTCTCACTTTATCTCTCTAGCTTTTTGTCTGCTGTTAATGGTGGTTTTCACTGTTTCCTATGCGGTCAAAATGAGGCTGGTGGGGGTTTTAAATAAATACACTGACACTCGCATTTAATGCCCTTTTTTTATTATTTCGGAAAAAAAATGCATTTTATGTGCATGACCATTGGGCCATTTACATGTATCATGCCATACACATGGGAGGGTACGTGCTTTCGACGCGCGTGACGACCACGGACGAATAGGGGACGTGCAACGTGGGGTAGAGTAAACGGCCGCGTATAAGCGTTTCGGAATTTTACCGTGTGGTCGATTCAATTCATGGACTGATTGATTAATTGAGTGAGTTATTCGTTATTTTGACCATCAGATAAAACCTTTCATTCCTCTTATTAGTTCATACATTCCTTATTACTTGGTGGACAAGGAATACACGTCCATATCAATCAATACCCTATTTTAAATATTACTCCTACCAATACAAATATAATTTTTTTCTAAACTAGTTCTATTTTTTAGGAACATTTTTTTTAGGAAATTAATCTTTATTATCTAATTATAAATAATGAGTTTCAACAAAAAATTAGAGTATTAAATAAAGTAAATTACTTGGACCCTACCCCATGCTATTTTACATGATTCCTCCTTTTATTATATAAACATCCCTTTTTTTTCCCATTTTTTTCTATTTTATTTTTTCTCCCCTTTTCTCTTTCTCCTCTTTTCTCTTATCGAAATAACAGAACAACAAACAAAAACAATAACTTCATACCACAACATACTCCACAACGGCGATTTCATGCTCTTCGCCGCCGATTTCAACTGCGGTTTCGACGGTGATAATTTCAACTGCGGCTTCAACGACGATCCAGAGCTTCGACTGAGTGGCGTCTTCAAACTCCCCGATTCGACGGCGGTTGTAGACGGCGCTTTCGACGGCGATTGGCTCCGGCGTCGGCGATTCAACACCGTGATTACACGGCGGTTCTACGGCGATCTCGAGCGACCAACGACTTCAAAATTAGGTACATCGAAACTAAACCTCCTGTGAACTTCTGTTTCGGTGTAATTTGTCATTAACTGTTCAATTACAAAATTAGGGTTCTAATTTGGTCGTTTTGTGAGATTTCAGAATTTGCTCCTTCCCATGTTGTTTTCTGTTCAATGTTTACTGCTCGTTTCTCTGTTCGATTACAATACTCAGTGTATGTGCTTGAGGTTTCTGTGAATGTGCTTGAGGTTTTATGTTTTTGTGTATGTGTTTGAACAGTCTCGCTTTCAGGTTTCAGGTTTCAAGTTTGTGTGTACATTTATCACATTGTTTTCAATCAAATTCAGAACATATAATGTGAAGAACAATAATGTTCGAGTTTCTCGATAGTTCATTTGATCGAAACAATATTTGTTGGACCATTCATATATACTCCATGAACTGATAAATGAAATGATAACCAAAGTCCTGGTAATCATGCTTTCTTTGTATATGCTTGTGTATGTGTTTGCGGTTTGCTTGTATTACAGCGAAACATATAAAGATGTATACAACCTACATTCTTATTTTGTTATTCTTCATTTTGTGTAATTTCTGTGTGTGTATATGCTTCAGGCATATCTGTATTTGAAGTATCACATATTAAAAGAGTTATAATTCCTTTACTCCTTTTTATTTCTCGTGTCTTCCATTTGTTGATTCAGCTGCCCTATTTCTTCATGCTTTCTGATTTTATTTGTTATATGCTTGAGGCATCAATATAATTCAGAACCTTCATGTGTTGGACTTCTCCAAGTTTGATGTATAGCAGACAAACATTCAAAGTTCTGGTTTCAGTTGTGTGTTGTGAGGTTTTCTGTGTATATGCTTGTGTATGTGTTTGAGGTTTGCTTGCATTACACAGTTGTTGAAAATTAAGTTTAATTGTAATATTGATCTTGACTTTGTCCTAATCTCAATAGTCATTCGGATTTTGGAAGACGAAAACTGATATTTCTGTATGTAAAGACTATAGGCAGTGGCGGACCCAGCCTTAGACCAGTGCGGGCCGAGGCCCGCACTGATTTTTTTTTTTTACTAGGTATAAGCCCATATGTGCTAGGCCCGCACTGAAAAAAAAAACGTGAATAGGCCCAGATACAAAAACTATTTTTATTTAAGTCCTAACAAAAAAGAAATTACGGTAACAGTAATAAAAATTCACATAATCTAAATTACACAACTTCAGAACTTCTTACCTTTGACACGATCGTTGATTACTTGATTTACTCGGAATCTCGGATCGCACTTCGTCGAAATCGCAACTCCGCAAGGTACTACACTCTTCAATCTTCATACACGATTACGAATATGCATTTTTTATTAGATTTAGGGCAATTAGGATTTAGGGTTTACAAAATTAGAGATTATATTTATAATTATGAAGGGAGAAATTAGAGAATACGGATAGGAATTGGTGAATGATGTGATCCGTGGGTGAAATTCGAAAGACTTGTGAAATTTGTTGTTGCGGACCTGTGGGCTGTGGCTTTTGTCTTTGTTAATTGTTATTGTGTGTTGAAAGTTGAAAAGAAAAAGACTCAAAAAGTGTCAAGTTTATGTTTTTAATATTAAATCAATACATATATTATAGCAGTATATACGTGTGTGTTGTGTAATGTGAGTATGTCAGTATGTGACAAGTGTGTGCATTATTTAAATATGATTTTCTTATTATTTTTGTTTGGATATTTGTCTAGAGATGTTAATGTCTACATCTATTACTATTTAAATATGTATGTAATTAATTTATTATTTGATTAAAGTAATTAAGTTTGTTTATTTACTTAATTTCTATGTTAAGATATTTTTTTGTTTATGTAACAGGAAATGGAGAAATATTTTAAAAAAAGAAATCGTCCAGAAAGTGATTTGGAAGCCACTGACTTGGACTCTAATATAACAAGAGTTGTCTCAACTTCTAATTATATTGGACATAATTCAAATATTGTTGAGAAAAGTTCAACTATGATTAGAGAGTTTGATCCTTCCAAACTTCCTTCAGACCCTGGTCTAAGAGTTCCTATATCGAGGTACCATCCTGAGATTGTAGATCAAGTTCGAAGAGCATATTTACAAAATGGTCCATGTCAACCGGTTGATCACCAATTTCCTATGACGAAGGTTTCTTCAGCATCAACCAAGTCTAGAAGATTTGTTTCTGCTTGGTTCTCTGAACATAATTGGTTGGAATATAGTATATCTAAAGACGCAGCATATTGTCTTTATTGTTATCTTTTCAAACCGAATAGAGGAAAACAATCTGGAGGTGACGCTTTTGTTACAGAGGGATTCAATAGTTGGAAAGACAAATCCAGACTTGGTGTGCATGTTGGGAAGCACGATAGTGAACACAATCAATCCCGAATGAAGTGTGATGCATTGATGAATCAAGGTGTTCATATTCAAACAGTTCTTGACAAGCATTCAAAACAAACGAAAGAGGAATATCGAATCCGAGTAGCTGCATCTCTTGATTGTGTGCGGTATTTGTTGAGACTGGGATTACCTTTTCGGGGACATGACGAATCGGAGAGCTCTCTTAGTCCAGGTAATTTTCTTGTCACCATGGAATTTTTAAGAGATCATAACAAGGATATTGCAAGTGTGATTTTGAATAATGCTCCTAAAAATTGCAAGTTAACGTCTCCTAAAATCCAGAAAGATTTAGCTTATGCTTGCGCAGTTGAAACGGTAGATGTTATATTGAAAGATGTTGGCGACTCCTTGTTCTCTATTTTAGTTGATGAATCTCGTGATGTGTCAACAAAGGAACAAATGTCAGTTGTTTTGCGTTATGTTGATAGCAGTGGACGTGTCAAAGAACATTTTATTGGAGTTGAACATGTCACAAGTACTTCGGCAAAATCACTTAAAGATAGATTGAGCAATCGGATGACAGATGATTGGTTGAACGATAGACTTCTTGTTTATGTTGAAAAAGAAATTTTTTTGAAAATAGACAATGATGTAATTATAAAGCGATTTCAGAACATGAAAACTCGTAGAGAACTTTTGTAAAGTTTGAGTTTTTATTTATTTTTAAATTTATTTTATTTTATATTTTTTGAACTAAATTTAGGCCCCCACTGACTTGAAATCCTGGGTCCGCCCCTGACTATAGGTATTTCAGGCACGAATAGTAGTCATGGATAAGTCTTGTGCATTGCAAAATCAGAATATTTGTTTTGTATCTTGGTTGAATTGTGTTTGGTTATACTTCTCAACTAGTGTTTGTTTGAATCACCAAAAAAAAACCAATAGATGGTTTCAAAATAATTGGTTCAAGGTCTCAGATCTCATTTCCCGACTCAGTTAAAACCCGACTGTAGGATCATCGATCAAAACTAAACGGTTAGAACATGGTTCGTTTTTCCAACGTAACCCTAGTCGAGTGTATACCATAAAAAACAAAAACCTGGTTAGTCTTCATATACATACATAATAAGCATGACTGGGACTAAGCCAAGACCACTAATAATCCACTGAACCTTCACTACATTGTTCCTTTGATCGACTGATAAATTAACCAAATTTGATGTACAACAACAAACATTCAAAGTCCCGGTTTCAGTTTTGTATTGTGATGTTTCTGTGTATATGCTTGTGTATGTGTTTTGAGGTTTTTTGCTTGCATTACAGCAAAACATATAAAACTGTATACATGTCATTCTTATTTTGTTTTCTTATATATAACTTACAGATTTTGATGATCGATTTCCCTCCAATGGATGTTATTGATTTGGATGAATTTACTTTTGATGGTAGGGATTTTATTTTTATCATCGATTCGTTATTCTTCTTTGTTCTTAACCCGAGCTTACATGCTATTGATTTGGATTATTGTCCTGTTTTATGATTTTGTTCTTTGTTTGCATTTTGTCAGTTGATTTCACTGATGGAGAAATAATCCAGATTGATTCTACATAAGAAAACCTTGCTGGTATGCTGTCATTTTTTTCATTCTGCTCAGTTTCATAGTGAATTCTACTCAACTGAACACTGAATTCTACTGTGTTTTTTTTTTATTTGCTTGTTAGTTGAATCTGATCTTGCCACTGCTCCTGCTGATGGAGTTCCTCTTCCTCACTCTGATGTAATTATTAATAATGATGCTGAAGAAGGTACTAATTTATTCTTGTCTTATACACCCTGCTTTGTACTGTGTTTTCGCTTGATCCGTGATCTTGATGTCTATGTGTTTTTTTATTCTTTTTCTCTTAAACCTGCAGGAGATGAATTAGCAAACTATGACTTGGTTGGTGTTGTTGTTAAATTTGAAGAGGAGGCTTATCAGATGTACAATGACTATGCATTTAAGCTTGGGTTCAGTGTTCGGAAGTCAAAAATGAAGCGTAGAGAAGATGGCTCTTTATATATGAGAAGGTATCTGTGCTCTCAAGCCGGTTTGAAGGAGCAAAAGACCAAATCTGATGTATCCTTTACGAAGCTGAATGTGAGGTCTAATTGTGAAGCTCAAGCGCAGTTCAAAATCGATAAAGACGGCACCTGGATTGTTTCAAAGCATGTCAAAGAGCACACTCATGCCTTATGCCCACCATCTGCTAGCCACCTTCTGAGATCGCATAGAAGAATTAACCGAAACCACATTGCGTATTTGGAGGAGTTGAAGAAAGGTGGAGTTGGGGTTGCTGATGGTTATCGGGTTTTGAAAAACCAGTCCGGTGGATCTCCGTGCTTAGGGTTTGGCCTTAGGGATGCTTACAATGCATTGAACTGTTGGAGTTGTGTACTTAATGTCTAGATTTAAGTAACAGTAAACTCCCGGTCATAGCATTTAATCTATTAAATTAATAAACAATTGTTTGCGTTTAATTATTGATAATTAAATATATGCAAATTATAGTCCTGGATTTTATACTTTGTAGTTAGTATGGTGTGTATGGCCCGCACAGAAGATCATACTATCGGTTACTCGTATTTAATCAAACAATTGCTCACGACCTAGATGGACACGGACCAATCCATCGGTATAGTCGTTGTGTGAGAGAGAAAATAATTTGTCTTAATTATTTTATCACACTTGTACACTTGGTGTATTGGACGGATCGTTTGAGATTTATCGATTAGGATTGCCGGCGATAATCGATTCAAGTCTCAGAGTATTTTATTCTTAATCCCCGAAACTATTGCGGGTGTGTATATTTAATATAAGTCACTTTGATTTACCAAAGGAATTAACCGATTTAATTATTGGGTTAATTACCGGTTAAGTTGGGTCACTATATTTTATATATGACATGCCGTGAATACTTGACGGGAAAGTGTATCCCGTAAGGGTTGATAATATCCCCGAGATGAGTTCATAAGAAATTATTGTGTAAACCTCATGAGTGGATTCGTTCCGCACAATAATTAAGGTTGAATGGTACTAGTCTCGGATTCAAGAGATGAATAAATTAATTAGCAATAAATTAATTTTATTCATGGATATTTAAATCTTAAATACACGGAATAAATAATACTACCGGAGAAATATTATTTGATATAATATGGTTTAATAATTGGAGTGCAATTAATTTATATAGTGGAAAATAAATTAATTAATATTAATGGGAGATTAATAGATTTGGGCTTGAGCTCAATTTAATCATTAATATTGGAAGCCCAATATTCCACCTCCTTTAGATCCCCTACGTAGCCTATAAAAGCACTACATGGTCTTCACAATTAAAAACACCATAAGATTATCATACTTGATATTCTAGAGAGTTCGTGAAGTAGATCCATAAGCCTGGAGGATCGTCGCCCACCCGACGTTCAAGCTAGTGCAAGGAATACGAGGGAAGATCGTAAGGTCATCATCTTGATTTCGTTTCTCCGCACAACGAATCAAAAGGAAAAAAAAAAAATCATAAACTCCCTTCTATGATTTTATGTGAAATAATTGTAGCATATACATGAACGCACGATCCGGGAAAACGACGAACCTCGGGGACGGGGATTCGAGATCCCCGGCGAGGATCGAAGGGGGCGGCCGAACCCTAGGGTTCGACCGCCGGTTGCGCGCGGACGAGGGAGCCCCGGCTGGATCGCCGGGGCATGCGATCGACGTGAAGTCGATCGCGGGGAGGTTCGCCGTGGGCTGGTGCCACGGCGGGTGAACCCCCCCAGCCACCTCGCCCGGCGGCGTGCAAAGGAGGAGCCCCGGCTGGAGCCGGGGCAGGCGATCGATCGGGCGATCGATCGCCGGGGCGAACCGCGGCTGTTGCCGCGGTGGTCAGCTGGAAGCTGACCGCCCCTCCTGGCGGTGGCGGTGAGTCGCCGGACTCACCGCCGGGGGGCTGCCCCATGCAGCCCCATGCGATCGCCATGCACGGCGATCGCGAACCCTAGCAAGGGTTCGACTAGGGTTTAGTCGCGGGTTCATCCCGCGGCGACGCTCTTGTCGAGCCCGGTCTTGCGAGGTGTTCGTGATCGGTTTCCAGCGACGGGATTTCGGTCGGGGTTATCGGTTCCGCAATTTTTGATACCCCGGGATATCGATTTCCAGCAATTGGTATCAGAGCGTTTGGTTTCGTGTTCATGTATGTGTTCAATTATCTAACTACCTTGCAGGGATTCCGACTATCATGGTTAATTAATTGTTATTTAATTTTACCATGATTATTCGTTATTAAACTCTCGAACATGTCGAGATTCGTTTTGTGTGGATGAATGCTTGTAACTGTTAGGATGTGTCCTTCGATCCTACGTGTGCAATCGATAAAGTCATAAGGTAGTCTATGGATGTTAAATGATTATTCTATTATATTAATTGTTGGGAACAATATAATATTGATCGATAAAATCATACCTACAGGGTCACACACGAGCTCGATATTGATATACATTGCTTGATAAATATATTGATTTAGAATCAATACTTACGTGGAATTTCGCATGCATGGGATGCATGGCTTGCATGGGATGCATGTCACATGGTGTGACATGGCATGCCACACAAGCTGGTGATTTGGAGTCATAACACATGCCATGTGGCATGTGGGTTATGAAATCCATTCAAATTCACCATAAACACCCATTATGTGTGGTTAAGACACACATTGATATGGGGGTTACAAAGGTGAATTGAAGTGGATATAATGAGTATGAAAATCAGATTTTCAACTCTCATTCTTACACTTTGAAACACCATTTTCGAAATACACAAAAGAGAAAGAAAGAAAAGAGTTCTTGGAGAACCAATTCAATCAAGCAAGCAAGATCATTTTCCGGGTTCGTGTGCAACACGTAGAGGCCGGGCCATTTGTGCGGCTTCAACATCCGGGCGATCCAAAGGCGTGACGAGGTCATACCAAAGGTGTACATTTCGAGGCTGATCCATTTGAGGTGGTTCAATCGACTCAACACCACCTCATCGACATTAACCGAAATCAACGATCACCAAAAGTAAGTAATCGTTAAACCTTATATATATATATATATATATATATATATATATATATATATATATTGGATGTGTATATATATATGTTTATATGTGTTCTTATACACATTAAGTGTGCACTAAGATCATGGCATAGTAGATCTATTGCTTTACACGCTTCCGCACACACGGTATATCGATCGGATCGGTATACCGGTACCTTCAATTGGTATCAGAGCCTAGGGCTCGTGCACACTTTTGTGTTGGACACGAAGGTTAAATCAACATAATTGGATTATATGTTTTATTGTGATTATGTGATTAGATGTAAGGCCGACCACCGTTTGTGGTCGGGTGAATGAATTCGTCGTTTTTTACGTTTCGATTGGCCGTAGTATTTGTGGGCTGCGTCCCTTAGAATCATTTGTAATAGATAGGTTTTTCTATTATATTTGTATTATACTACTTGTAAGCGATGGACTTGGTCCATGGTTCGATGGAGGATCTCGGCTCTCCGGCGAAAACGAGAAGAAACGAAGCAAAACGAAGCAAAGCGGACAAAACCGGGCTGCTGGAGCCAAACGGCGGACGCCGTTGTAGCTCCAGCGGGCGCCGTTTTGATTTGGTGGGCGCCGTTTTGGAAACGGCGACCGCCGAAAGGCCTTTTTCTTGGCAGATTGTTCCCGGACCTTTCGGCGGGCGCCGTTTTGGAAACGGCGACCGCCGGTGGTGTTCGGCGACCGCTGATTGTGAAACGGCGGGCGCCGTTCGTGGTTTTATGGGTACGGAATAGATTTGACCAAAATCGGAGGGCACGGAACTAAAACGGAGGGCGAGGACCAGTCCAGAAGATGTTCAAGGCTTTTGTTATTACTTTAATTCTTTTCTTTTGAGAGTTGTGAGGTTCTAGGGGCCTTTCGATTACGTATTTAATTGCTCTGCTAGTTATAGGATGTTTTATGTTATAAATGTTCAACTTACATATAAACAAACCTATGCATGCAAGTTCCCAAAGTAATGAGTATAATGTCTTGTCCAAAACATCACACCCATAAAGCCCTCGATCATAAGTTGGTAGGTCCGCCTCAGCGGGGTACTACTTGTTATCTTGGGATAAGTGGGAGTAAGGGTTAGACCCTTACACGTGAGTTTGGTTTTCTCATCGATAGATCCACTGCAGGCGTGGCTATCGAGACATGAGATGAGAATGGGACTCTCATCCACCGAGAGTGATTTTAGATATCATTGACATGGATATGTCTACCTATCTTGAAATACTTAAGTGCGGACTCAGTCGGCTTAAAGATTTGCATGATGAGGATCTCAGAATCGTTTTGTTCTAAGGGACAATGATATTGGATATCAATTGAACAAAATGAAATAAATAAGTACAATTGTTAAACAACCTTATTTGTTTACCGCTTTATGGATGTTTACATACTTTAGTTATCTTTCTTTTGTATTTTATCATGTCAAATATCAACTCAATTCAAGTTTGGTTCAATTCTTGATTGTAAAAAATTGAACAACACAAATTTTCTTGATTGACAACGTAATTTGAGGATGGTCCTCAAATACGAATACAAAGAGAATGTGTTAGATTACCAATTCCTATGATATCATTGAACAAGTCAATAGCATGTTCGGGGAACATACTATGATTGAGTGGTTCGGTATGACCAGGGTCATCGCTTCAGCTAGGCTGAAAAAATGGAAATCTATGGAATCACATGTACAACAAATGATTGGATTATTTGTTTCAAGTGACCGCCTAGATTTTTCCTATGATGATTATTTGGCAACCGATTTCATACTTCAATCTCATGATGGTTATAATGCCTTTAGGCTAAATTTTCCATATGAATGGTTTGAAGAAATCGCTTCGTGAGCTCCACGGGATGCTCAAGGCTGCTGAGCCGGCGATAGAAAAGGACCCTAAGAGGGAAATTGTTATGATATGGGATAGGGTAGTCAAAAGAGCATGGGCAAGAAGGCTACTAGGGTTCCTAGGGAATCTCAATGCGTCTACTGCAAAAGTGTTGGACACTACTTGCAAACATATAAAAGTTCATATTTTATTCCATTTCAAAACAAATGCCTAATTTGTCTTTCATTTGATGGATTATAAGGTTATGATTATTTACACCTCGGGGAGTGATTTCATCCAAAACACTTAAGTTCATCAATGACACAAATTAGAGACTTTCGAGCCATTGGATGGCGTGAATCGATTGTCTGGTTGGCTCCCTCATATTTTATGAGAGATAGGGCTTTAATTGCATGATAATATCGCTAGTTAGAAAACTTCGATTTTCACTTACGATTTATCACGTTTTGACATTGAGATAATTTTGAATGGGAAATTTGAATGAAACTCAATTATTGGGAATAATTGAATTTGCCCAAAGTTCAATGAAGATGTGAAGAACGGGGTTGCTTCATCTTCAGGTATTAATGTTATAGACATTAAACTTCACAAATTCTACTTCTTGGGTATTGGATGCCAAATGTGGTTCTCACATTTGCATGTGAAGGAACTACATAGAAGTATAAGTTTGGTGAATAGAGATGTCGATCTATGGCGATAAATGGAGTGAATGTCGCTGCATTAGCCGTATGATCATATGATATTGTTTTGCCTTAGGGCTTTGGTTTAGTATTATAACTATGTAATTTCGTACCTTGAATAAACAATGAATATTGGTTCAGTATTGGATACTGATGGATTCCTTTTTTTACTATTAAATAGTTTGGTAACTATTTTAATTGTGAATTATTCTTTGTTTTGGCACGATTATTATATGGTTTATGTATACTTTAACTTGACAAAATCACATATATCATTAAGACCAAAGGCCAAATCGAATAAGTCTCAATGAGACATAACTGAAACATTGTTGATTAGATAAAATCAAAATCTAAACATGTAACGAAGCTTATTTTAGAAGGAATTTTAGAATCATTTGACTTGGAGTCATTTGATACATGTGAATGATGTGTGATTGAAAAGATAACAATGTCATCTTTCTTGGAGAAAGGAGAACATGTGAGTAATTAATTAGGGATGATCCATACTGATGTATGTGGAACCTATTAGTTCACAAGCACATGAAGGTTATGTTTCGGAAAAGAGAAAACTAACTCTATTAGATAGAGTTCGATCTATCGATGATGAGTCTAATTGAACTACTGAACTCTTTTGGGAACACACTATTCTTGACTTCAACCTATACACTGAATAGGACACTGTCAAAAGCTGTTGATAAAGACACCATACTAGGTATGGAAAGGGAGGGTCCCTAAATTGTTTTCATCAAGATTTGAGGTTCTATAGCTTCTATGAAGAGATTTATCTCTACAGGGTTTGAACTCAAATGGGATAAAAGTTTCCTTATGGTATGTCCATATGAAACTCGAGGGTTCAAATTCTACGATCTATCTGAGAACAATATTTTGTTGCTCGAGATGGTGATTTTCTTGAAAAGAGTTATCTTTCCTAGAAAGTCAGTGGGAGCTCGGTTATCTTGAACGAGGTTCAAGTGGAACAACCAATGATGAATACTCAAGACTGGGTTGAGAGTATTCCTATGGTTTTGGAAACCATACCAGCCCTTGTAGGTCCAGAAGGCATATATATCTTTTAGTCATATACTTAGGTATTGTGATAAATGAGAGATATGAAATCATGCTTTTGGAAAGCGATGAACCTTCGAACTATATCCAAGCTATGACGAGTGCAGCTACTAAAAAAAAATGGCATGGTGCCATATAATCCGAGATGATTTCAATGTCTGGTAATCAAGTTTGGAACTTGATAGATTTGCATCAAGAGGCTAGACCTATTGAGTGCAAATAGTTCTTCAAGATCAATATAGACATGAATGGAAAACCTAGGGTTTTCAAAGCAATTTTGGTGGTAAAAGTTTTATATTCACGAGGTGGATTATGATCAATCTTTTTCACCAGTTGTTGTGATTTATTCATTCGGATTAACTTAGCCAGTGTGACTCATTTAGATAATGAGTTATGGTAATATTGGATGTTAAAACTAACTTCTTGAATTGGATTCTAGAAGAGAATGTGTTTTAACACAACCAAAGAGTTTTATCGATCTTAATAAGGCTGAGAAATTATGCAAGCTTATAGTTCTATTTATAGAATAAAGAATGCATATCGGAGTAGCAATCTTCAGTTCAATGAATCCATACTGGGATTTGGATTTCAGAGGAACTCGGAAGAGTCTTGTTTTACAAGAAGATCAGTGGGAGTTACGTTGTATTAATTGTGTTGTATGTCGGTGACATACTTCTTATTGGAAACAATGTTTCTATGCTTAATTCTATTAAAGAATGGCTTGAGAATTGTTTTTCAATGAAGGATCTTGGAGAAGCACAGTACATATTGGGCATCAAGATCTGTCGGAACAGATCGAAAATGATGTTTGGACTTAGTCAAGTGACCTATATTGATAAGGTACTTGATAAGTTCAGAATGAAAGACGCCAAAAAGGGTCTCATTCCAATGAGTCATGGCACATCTCTTAGCAAGATGCAAGGCCCTACGGGACTTGATGAGCAAAAGAGGATGGAAAACATTCCTTATGCTTCGGCAATAGGGTCTATAATGTACGCCATGATATGTACACGATCGGACGTATCGTATGCTTTGAGCATGACGAGTCAGTTTCAAGGAAATCCAGTTGAGGCGCGTTAGACTGCGACCAAGAATATTCTTATGTACCTTAGATGGACAAAAGAATATTTTGTTGTCTTTGGAAGACAAAAAGAGTTGATGTTAACAAGCTGTTTAAATGCTAACAGACTAAGATAATTTCCGATTTTAATCTGGTTATATCTTTTGTCTGGTTAGAGGTGAAATTTGCTGGAATAGTTCCATGCAATGCAATATAGCTGATTCAAACTACAGAAGCTGAACACAGTATTGCATTAGATGCAATAATGTTGGCAGTTAAGATTTGAAAGTTCTTGAATGAACTAGGTGGCGTAACTAGCTCAGCCCATCCGATATTTCTCTATTTATAGTAGATCTATCGCGCAAGCTTATGAGCCTAGGGAGCACTACAAATCTAAAGTTGGTGCTCAGGATGTTCCACATTATCTGGGAGATAGTTTTGTGGAGATATCGAGATAATAAAGTTGCAACTTTTGGTAAGGTTGCAAACCCATTTTCTAAACCTCTCCAGCAGTTTAAGCTTGAGGCTTTCACGACTGCAATAGAGATCAGACATCTTAGAGATGGGTTGTGATTTCTATTACTGTATTAGATACTTTTGGAGATTTGGTAAACATTCACTCATATGTATAATACATATTTCTTCATATAAATATGGTTTAGTTTATATGAATTGTCCAAATGATTAAGTGATATCAATTGGGTTATGAGGTCGACTTACCGCATAATGAAGTCCCAATGGTTGAACTGATATACTTAAATCATATAGCTGTTCCTGGTTCGTATAATCGAGTACGGACAAACCGATAATACAAAGAACTAGACTGTAATGTGTACTATAGCGCTGCTTCATGGGCTAGTGATGTGGGACATCAAGTACAGTTACATAGATATTAGCTGGTAGCTAATGATCGAATAGACCCGACTGGAATAGTATTTAAGATTTCGAGTCATAATACTATTTCATTGACTGTCGAGCAATTTTCTCTGACCTGAGTAGTCCAGAGTGATTCCATTGTGAAATGATGTACTTTGATACAAGTAAACGCCTTTCGTAAAAGGAGGTTATAAAACTTGTTATTGGGTATATCAGGAAGCAAGTGGGAGATCTTGGATCGACAAGATGGGATTGTCCTCCATTGTATCATGGGATACATGTCTTACCGGCCACTTGGAGAGTCGAGACTGTGGAAAATACGTGGCCACGTCCAGATTCGTATCATAGTGATAAATCTGGTTTTACAGTCTGTCTCAATGTCCAAGAAAGGTTTGAACCGATTGAGGATGACTCGAGTCTTGCCTCAAGTTCAAATTTAGACATAAAGTGACAACAGGAAGTTGGCAGCACACTGGCTCTGAAGGCCAAGTGGGAGATTTTTAGGATGTGTCCTTCGATCCTACGTGTGCAATCGATAAAGTCATAAGGTCGTCTATGGATGTTAAATGATTATTCGATAATATTAATTGTTGGGAACAATATAATATTGATCGATAAAATCATACCTACAGGGTCACACACGAGCTCGATATTGATATACATTGCTTGATAAATATATTGATTTAGAATCAATACTTACGTGGAATTTCGCATGCATGGGATGCATGGCTTGCATGGGATGCATGTCACATGGTGTGACATGGCATGCCACACAAGCTGGTGATTTGGAGTCATAACACATGCCATGTGGCATGTGGGTTATGAAATCCATTCAAATTCACCATAAACACCCATTATGTGTGGTTAAGACACACATTGATATGGGGGTTACAAAGGTGAATTGAAGTGGATATAATGAGTATGAAAAATCAGATTTTCAACTCTCATTCTTACACTTTGAAACACCATTTTCGAAATACACAAAAGAGAAAGAAAGAAAAGAGTTCTTGGAGAACCAATTCAATCAAGCAAGCAAGATCATTTTCCGGGTTCGTGTGCAACACGTAGAGGCCGGGCCATTTGTGCGGCTTCAACATCCGGGCGATCCAAAGGCGTGACGAGGTCATACCAAAGGTGTACATTTCGAGGCTGATCCATTTGAGGTGGTTCAATCGACTCAACACCACCTCATCGACATTAACCGAAATCAACGATCACCAAAAGTAAGTAATCGTTAAACCTTATATATATATATACATATATATATATATATATATATATATATATATATATATTGGATGTGTATATATATATATGTTTATATGTGTTCTTATACACATTAAGTGTGCACTAAGATCATGGCATAGTAGATCTATTGCTTTACACGCTTCCGCACACACGGTATATCGATCGGATCGGTATACCGGTACCTTCAGTAATAGTAAAAATACGGGAGTTGACCGAATTTAGATTTATTATTATTGTTCTATGTTTTCCGGAAAGTGTATAGGGTCGATTTCATGTATAGAATCGATACCGGAATCGTAAATTTATTTTGTAATTTATTTACGTTGGATCGATGCCGAGACGACCGTCGGAGAACGCATGTGACGAAGAAGACGAAGAGGACGAAGGACCGGGGATCGATCAAACCCCTTGATCGATCCCGAGCGATCGACCGCGAGGAGGGGGCCGATCGCCCTCGGCTAGGGCTGCCGCCGGTCACGGTGGCGGCCGGTCGGCTAGGCTGGGCGGCGGCGCTCCTCCGGTGGTGGTGGTCGACGGTGGGGGTGGTGTGGGGATCCCCAACCCATGCTACTACTACCAAGATTCACTTTCCTAATTGATTCGGTTTTCCTATTTTGAGTATTCCTAAGTTTGGGAACTCTCATGGAAATAGGAAAAGAATTAATTAATATTAATTTATTTCCTTATTCTATTATAGAAGACTTCTAGAATATTCAAGTCTTACTTGGATAGGATTCTAGAGATTTAATAGAATTGGAAAGGAAAATAATTAATAAATAAATTAATTTATTTCCTAATTGATTATTCCTATTTTATGGGAATTTTCATGGACATGGAAATTAATTAATTATGGAAAGTAGAAGAGTCCTAATTTATTTTATTTCCTTATTCTATTATAGAAGTCTTCTAGAATATTCCAAGTTTTACTTGGATAGATTATTCTAGAGATTTAATAGAATTAGATAGGAAAATAAATAAATAAAAAATATATTAATAATATTTAATTTTATATTTGATTTATTCGATTGACTTAATTTTCGAATTAAGTATCTTTTGGATTTATTGAAAATGAATAGATTTAAATATTGGGATTAATATTCTCGTCACATGGAGCATTCAAGAACGAAGACTGAAGACTAGAAGACGCATACGGAGATGGAATAAAGCCATGATAGTCGGAAAATAATTTTCTAGCATTATTTTGACTATGTGATACTATGTGCTTTGTTACTTGTATGCATGCTTATGTGTTTAATTAGGCATTAGATAGCATATCCCTTTGTTATAAAAAGCTAAGTGGGAGAGGGGATGGAAACATTCCCATGGTCTCCATTACTTTTCTCTTGGTGACTCTTATGGACTTTTGAAGTTCGTATAGATGTGTCATTGGAGGAGAATTCTTGTAATTCCTTTTACAAGAAACATTGATTACGTTTATCAAACAATGCCTAATTTGTCTTTCTGAAACTGACTTCAAGTCGACTCATTCTCACCCCGGGGAGTGGAATGGAGCCAGAGCCACTTGGTCATGTGGATGACACCAATTAGAGACATTCGTACCATTCTTTTGAAGATGGATCGATTGTATGCTCGGCTCCCTCATCTAATGAGAGATAGGGTTGTTCGCATGGTGAATCACTGGTTAGAAACTTCGAGTTTCACTTATGATTCTCCGCGTCCTGATTTACGAAAATCGAATGGATCTTGTAATTGAGAGTCAATTATAAAAGTCTCTTAGTGTAGTAAACGTCCACACCACGTGGTTTGCTAAACTAACGGATTTTGGATTAATTGATGTAGACAGTTGTAAGAAATTGTGAAGAGTTGTGAAGTTGTCGTAAACGTCCACACCACGTGGCTTGCGGTGATGTAGCAATTCCAAACGATTTACTTTGGTGCTGAGTAATGGTTTACACTTAGATACGCATTATAGTATTCCTCCCCACGAGGTTACGCTATAAGTGATGTATGACCAAAGAAAATCTAATTGCTAAATCATTTGGGTGGGTAAACGTCCACACCACGTGGCTTGCCTTACCTGATGGGATTTTAGATGTAATTAGTAATTTAATGATATTATTTAAGGGAGATAATATCGGATATTAAATTGATTGTTTGTTTAAATGTGCTTATAGGTTTAGAGAATAGCTATGAATCCACTTTCTGTGATACTCAAGGAATTCAACGCACTGGTTCCATACTGTGTTGGATGGAATAAAGAATTAGACATTACCCAGACTGTTGCTGAGTACAAGTCAGTACTCAATGAACTTTGTCCTCCTGAACCTACACGTGTCTCAACTGTTGAGGAAAAAGCTAATTTTGAGAAGTGGAACAATGCTTTTGCATTAACCACTAATCATGATATCATGCTAAAACTCAAGCTTATGTTTAGAGACAACGAGAAGGTTAGAAAAGAGGCGATGAGGATACTCATAAAGGTCAGTCGCTTCGAGGAAACGCTTGAACACGTTTTCGAGATGTTAGACCTTTTGGATGAGTTGAGACAATCGCAAGCTCTTATGGCCAAAGCCAAAGGTTTCGAACCTAAGGGCATAGACCAAGGAATGTAGAGGCAGACAAAGAAGCCCTGTAGTCCTGTTCTTGGACCACGGAATAGGGTGAGAAAGCCTTTGGGCAGTCATTCTCAAAGAAAACATTCTGGGGACTGGAAGTCTGTATTTTCTCCTCAAGAAGGTATAAGATTCTCTCCTTAGTCTTTAAATACATAGTCAGAAGTGTTATCTACCAGAAGCATGGTTGGTAGATATGGAACCACTGACGGTATGTATGCATTTAAAAAAAAAAATGCAGGGGCACCAGGAAACCCAAAGACTTGGAAATGGAGGAATGGTCAAGGGAAGTGCTGTGGTGAAGACAGTTGTTGCAATAGAGGCTTTATCTATGAGTAGTTATAGGGTTTCATTTCAAGATTATTGCATTATGTACCCTTTATTTTAGAAAGAACTTTTGTTCTGGATTTCTATTAATTATGAATGGATATTTTATTTCTTTAATCATGTTGATGATTTTGATAAGAAATAATGGGTATTATCTATTCTGGTACATTAGATAGCAATATATGAATGATAGATCCTTAGTCTACCACGATGCAACAAAGCGTTCTATAACTTGTTTTACTAGTTAGATATATTTCTTTATTAAATCATTATACTTGTGAATTCTTAAACTTAGTAGTATTTATTCAAATGAGATTCAAAAGGTCGAAATTGATTTGATCAATTATAGTTGAAGGAATGGACCTTCCGACCTAAGAATTGAATTTGGAAGGTAATACAACTAAGCAAACCTTTCTGGATAAAGGATAGAATTCGGACAAGTATTGAGAATGATTAAAAGTTGATATATGCAGACGTATGTGTAATTAGAAAGGTACGAGTAGTTCTTTCAATAATACTCGATGATGGATTAGAATACTTGATGTGCCATAAAAGCAAAGTGTTTTGACTAGTCAATGAACACAAAGCTATTATGGGGAACCTTCAAAGTATATCCATTAAAGGCCTGCGACTTAGTCGCGGAGGCCATCACCTATCTGAATAACACATAGCATAATCAAAGATTGAGATTCAATCCCAAAAGGATCGCACCATGCACTTACGTGTAGAAATGGTGTGTTAAAAGTAAGAAATGGAATTCTAATAGTAAAAGAACAAGTTGTTCGGAACTACCTATGTTCTATTTATATTCCTGGACACAACGGCATGATTGTAGGATATCCTAGATGAACAAAGTTGTGTGTTCTATAGTACTATGAACCAGAAGGACGTTTAATCGCCCGGTTCTTAGAGGAAGACTATTAGATGAACCACAAAAGCCCGAACTGACGTAATACCTTGGGATGAGAAAAAGGACAAAGACTGGGAACCAGCCAAACCGAGTAGAAGTACACCACACACTGCACCTACTGTTATTACTGTTATACACCGGGACGCCATTGCAGTGGGAGGTTGTTAATTAACCAGAGATGTTCATAAGACTAGAAGAGTTTGAACTCTGGATCTAGTAAAGATGAAATCGATCCCTGGCTCTGCATAAGGGCGGTACTAGATATAAATGTGCCTGCTTAGAGAACAATAAGGATTATTGTTAAGAGACAAGATCATTTAGAGTACAAGCTTAGTAAATCCATTTATGTATTGTGACAAAGCTATAAATCGTGGAACTTGCGAATTGATGGGATAATCCATTTGATGGATTCATCAAAAAGGCATAGACGAAAGGTGTATTGGAGACGTAATGGAAACAAGGTGGTGTTTCTCGGAATTTTGTGTAGATGACATTTTATCATTGGCAACAATGTAAAAATTATTATCAGACATAAAATGATGGTTGTCTAAATAAATCGAGATATAAGATTGAGAAGAAGTTAGAGCATGGTCTTGAGATCTTATGATCTAGGGATAAGAACATTGTACTTCTCCTAGATATCTTATACGATTATGGTTTGTTTTAAACATGCATAATTCTGAGAAAGGTTATTGCCTTTCAGATACAAAATATATATCTATCTAAGGGGATGTGTTTCGAACACATGAAGGAGATAGATACAGACAAAGCAGTTTCCTACACTTCAAGTGTGGAAAGCATTATAAATGCAATGTTGTAAAACGGGAACCTGATATCAACTATGCGATTAACGTAGTGGGAGGATATCAAAAGTAATCTAGATAAGAGACATTCGGATGCTGTAATAGTACTTGCGAAGTACTGGATTACTAAGCAAGACGAAGTCTTCTTAGATTACATATTCTCAGATCTCAAATCAGAGAAGGACCAGTGTAAGTCGATATCAGGCTATGTGTTCACTTTTGGGGGAGGTGGAACCTTTAAAATGAAGGAGTGATAAGCAGGACGCTTCTCGGACTCCCTCATAACCGAATAGCAGCCTCAGAGGCAGCGGAAGTTTTGGTTAGGTTCCTGGATAACCTCTAAGACTTGGATATGACTCTTAGCTTACCAAAGGCTATTGAATAGCGGTGCATGGTAAACTGGAAGAAGTCATAAGTCTAAAAGTGATGATAACACATAGAGCAAGTACCACCTGATACGAGTCATCGTCGAGGGAGACGACGCAGTAGTCACCAAGATAACTTCAGAGCGACAACCTAGAGTGCTCATTCACATAGTACCTCTTGGAAGTACACTTTAAGCACGTGATGAGTATGGGAGTCGGGAGTTTGGAGGAAATGACTAGACCTTAGTACAAGTGGGAGATTGTTGGAGTTGTGTATTTAATGTCTAGATTTAAGTAACGGTAAACTCTCGGTCATAGCATTTAATCTATTAAATTAATAAACAATTGTTTGCGTTTAATTATTGATAGTTAAATATATGCAAATTATAGTCCTGGATTTTATACGTTGTAGTTAGTATGGTGTGTATGACCCGCACAGAAGATCATACTATCGGTTACTCGTATTTAATCAAACAGTTGCTCACGACCTAGATGGACACAGACCAATCCATCGGTATAATCGTTGTGTAAGAGAGCAAATAATTTGTCTTAATTATTTTATCACACTTGTACACTTGGTGTATTGGGCGGATCGTTTGAGATTTATCGATTAGGATTGCCGGCGATAATCGATTCAAGTCTCAGAGTATTTTATTCTTAATCCCCGAAACTATTGCGGGTGTGTATATTTAATATAAGTCACTTTGATTTACCAAAGGAATTAACCGATTTAATTATTGGGTTAATTACCGGTTAAGTTGGGTCACTATATTTTATATATGACATGCCTTGAATACTTGACGGGAAAGTGTATCCCGTAAGGGTTGATAATATCCCCGAGATGAGTTCATAAGGAATTATTGTGTAAACCTCATGAGTGGATTCGTTCCGCACAATAATTAAGGTTGAATGGTACTAGTCTCGGATTCAAGAGATGAATAAATTAATTAGCAATAAATTAATTTTATTCATGGATATTTAAATCTTAAATACACGGAATAAATAATACTACCGGAGAATTATTATTTGATATAATATGGTTTAATATTGGGAGTGCAATTAATTTATATAGTGGAAAATAAATTAATTAATATTAATGGGAGATTAATAGATTTGGGCTTGGGCTCAATTTAATCATTAATATTAGAAGCCCAATATTCCACCTCCTTTAGATCCCCTACGTAGCCTATAAAAGCACTACATGGTCTTCACAATTAAAAACACCATAAGATTATCATACTTGATATTCTAGAGAGTTCGTGAAGTAGATCCATAAGCTTGGAGGATCGTCGCCCACCCGACGTTCAAGCTAGTGCAAGGAATACGAGGGAAGATCGTAAGGTCATCATCTTGATTTCGTTTCTCCGCACAACGAATCAAAAGGTAAAAAAATCATAAACTCCCTTCTATGATTTTATGTGAAATAATTGTAGCATATACATGAACGCACGATCCGGGAAAACGACGAACCTCGGGGACGGGGATTCGAGATCCCCGGCGAGGATCGAAGGGGGCGGCCGAATCCTAGGGTTCGACCGCCGGTTGCTTGCGGACGAGGGAGCCCCGGCTGGATCGCCGGGGCATGCGATCGACGTGAAGTCGATCGCGGGGAGGTTCGCCGTGGGCTGGTGCCACGGCGGGTGAACCCCCCCAGCCACCTCGCCCGGCGGCGTGCAAAGGAGGAGCCCCGGCTGGAGCCGGGGCAGGCGATCGATCGGGCGATCGATCGCCGGGGCGAACCGCGGCTGTTGCCGCGGTGGTCAGCTGGAAGCTGACCGCCCCTCCTGGTGGTGGCGGTGAGTCGCCGGACTCACCGCCGGGGGGCTGCCCCATGCAGCCCCATGCGATCGCCATGCACGGCGATCGCGAACCCTAGCAAGGGTTCGGCTAGAGTTTAGCCGCGGGTTCATCCCGCGGCGACGCTCTTGTCGATCCCGGTCTTGCGAGGTGTTCGTGATCGGTTTCCGGCGACGGGATTTCGGTCGGGGTTATCGGTTCCGCAATTTTTGATACCCCGGGATATCGATTTCCAGCATGAACAACCCTAATATTCTCGATGGGACGGACTCCAGCAGGTTATTAGATATCTTTAGGAATAGGCAGGCCAGCGAGAAGAACTTTTTCTTTGATTTTCAGCTTGATAGCCAGTCCCGGTTGTGTAGTTTTTTCTGGCGGGATGGACGCATGTTGGAGGACTACAAGGTATTCGGTGACCTGGTTGTGCATGACACGACTTATCGGACTAACAAATATGACATGATCTGTGGACCGTTTGTTGGTATGAACCACCACGGACAAAATGTCATGTTTGGTTGTGGTTTTCTGATGAACGAGACTACTGAATCTTTTGAGTGGCTGTTCAAGACTTTCTTGCGAGCTATGAATGGTTATCCTGCCACTATCATGACCGATCAGTGTGCTGCTATGGCTGCTGCTATTTCAAAGATATTTCCTCATTCTCGGCATCGTCTTTGCATTTGGCATATTGGAGAAAATTCGAAGAATCACATCATGGCACTTCGGATTAGAGAAGGGTTCATGGATGATTTCGACTATTTGCTAAAGTGATGTGATTCGATTGCTGAGTTCGAAAAAAAGTGGTTGGAGTAAGTTTTCATTATTTTCAATATTTCATTTTTTTTTATCGTTTTGTTTATTGTATATGGAATTCTACTGTGTTGTGTTAAATTCTGCTCTGTTTTTTAATTAATTCTACTCTGTTTGTGAATTAATTCTGCTCTGATATATGTTATATTCTGCTCTGTTTTTTTTTTGTAGGCTGACTTCCAAATATGATTGTGGAAGCAATAAATGGTTGTTGAGGCTGTATGGGATTAAAGAGAAATGGTGTCATGCTTTCAACAAGAGTTATTTCTCAGGAGGTGCACTGTCTTCACAAAGAAGTGAAAGCACTAATCAAGCTCTCTCAAAGAAACTCTCAAAAACTTCCGGGCTATGTGACTTTTTCCATTGCTTCGAAGGTGCTGTTGCAGAATGGAGGAGCAATGAGAAAGCCCAAGATATGGCTTGCCTTATCGGTAAGCGAACAATGTCTATAGATGAGCCTCAAATGCTTTTGCATGCTAGTGATGTTTATACATTGAAGGCGTATGACATGTTTGAGCATGAATACAAGAAAGGTTCTACTTGTTTTCAGCTTCTCGTTAGTGCTGATTCTTTCACTGCTACGTACCATGTGTGGCGAGAAGGCCGTGAGAACATAAAGCACACGGTGTCTTATGAGCTTATTGATAAAAGTGTGTGTTGCACATGCAAGTTATTTACTGAAGTTGGAATTCTGTGCTCGCATTCCTTGAGAATCATGAATATCCATTGTGTTTCTGTCATTCTTGAATTCTACATATTGAGGAGGTGGCGTAAAGATGCTGTTAAAGGTCGTGTAATGGATAGTGGTGTTCCTTCATTGACCTCTCAAACTGAAGATTCAATGGCAGCATCTTTGTGGAGAACCCAAGCAAGTAGGAATGCTCTGAATTTGATTTCAACTTGTGAATATAATAAGGATGCTCGGCTGAGTTGGGATGCAGGTTTTGAGAGTATTAGAAAGGATGTTCTTCGTTCTGTTGGGGCAGTTACCACTGAGGGGAGTTTGGGAGACACATCTTCAAGAAGTGACATTGTTCAAAATCCAGTAAGTACGAACTTGAAGTATACGCGAAGAAAGAGGATGAAGCCTACAATGGAGAAGATATGCAATAAAAAAAAGGGGGAAAGAAGAAATCAAAAACTGTCGAGTTAAAAGAGAAGATGGATGTTCAGAATTTAAAGGTAACGTAATTCTGTCTTTTGTGTTGTATTGTTTTTAATTATGATTTTTACTCTGTGTTATAATGAATTTGACTATATTTCTGATACCTTTCAACTATGGTTTTTTTAGGATGGCGATGGTATTTACGTTGTGCACCCTGTTTTTGGAGGTCAAAGTTTAGATGTTCTTTCACCGAATACAAGTTCCAGATTTCCCGCAGTCTTATATGAGTATGTCCCTTGATTGTTTTTTATATTTTGGAAACGATGTGTGGATACCATTGATTTTTTTTTATTGTTGATAACGTTGTGTTGATGACATTCTATTGTTAGTTTTTATTTTTTTGTCCTGTAGATCAGTATTTTTATTACATTGAGAATTATGTTTCAGTATTTATTTATTCATGTATTAGATATTGTGTACAAATAGATTAGAATTCATGATAAAATAGAGTAGAATATGATCACAAATAGAGTAGAATACACAACTAAATGCAGTAGAACTCATTAGATCATGCTGCTGCCCTCAATTCAAGTTCACCTCCCATGATTATAGATCGCCTCCCTCGATCGTTCACCGCCGAAGGCGGTGAGCCGCCGAAGGGCAGCCGTGATCGTTCGCCTCCCACGAGTATTGTTGTCTCCCTCGATTATTGTTGCCACTTCGATACAAGACCTTTCGATACAAGACCTTTCGATACAAGACCTTTCGATACAAGACCCCCCCCCCCTTTATCCCTTTATTAAAATTCTGATCCACCGAAGGTGGCCGTAATCATTGTTTGCCTCCCTCGATTATTGTTCGCCTCCCTCGATTATTGTTGTCACTTCGATACATGACCTTTCGATACAAGACCTTTCGATACAAGACCCCCCCCCCCCCTTTATCCCTTTATTAAAATTCTGAAGCCGCCGAAGGTGGCCGTAATCATTGTTTGCCTCCCTCGATTATTGTTGTAGAATGCATTAATAAATGGAGCAGAATATGATACAGATTAGAGTAGAATACACTACTAAATGCAGTAGACCTCATTACAACAACATAATGACCTCGATTATTGTTTGCCTCCCTCGATTATTGTTTCCACTTCGATTATTGTTGCCACTTCGATACAAGACCTTTCGATACAAGACCCCCCCTTTATCCCTTTATTAAAATTCTGAAGCCGCTGAAGGTGGCCGTAATCATTGTTTGCCTCCCTCGATTATTGTTTGCCTCCCTCGATTATTGTTGCCACTTAGATACAAGACCTTTCGATACAAGACCTTTCGATACAAGACCCCCCCTTTATCCCTTTATTAAAATTCTGAAGCCGCCGAAGGTGGCCATAATCATTGTTTGCCTCCCTCGATTATTGTTTTTCTCCCTCGATTATTGTTTCCCTCAATTATTGTTCCCACTTCGATTATTGGTGCCACTTCGATACAAGACCTTTCGATACAAGACCTTTCGATACAAGAACCCCCATTTATCCCTTTATTAAAATTCTGATCCACCGAATGTGGCCGTAATCATTGTTTGCCTCCCTCGATTATTGTTGCCTCCCTCGATTATGTTCGCCTCTCTCGATTATTGTTTCCACATCGATACATGACCTTTCGATACAAGGCCTTTCGATACAAGACCCCCCCTTTATCCCTTTATTAAAATTCTGAAGCCGCCGAAGGTGGCCGTAATCATTGTTTGCCTCCCTCGATTATTGTTGTAGAATGCATTAATAAATGGAGTAGAATATGATACATATTAGAGTAGAATACACTACTAAATGCAGTAGACCTCATTACAACAACATAATGACCTCGATTATTGTTGCCACTTCGATTATTGTTGCCACTTCGATACAAGACCTTTCGATACAAGACCTGTTGGAGTTGTGTACTTAATGTCTAGATTTTAGTAACGGAAACTCACGATCCATTGCCACTAATCTATTTAATTAAATAAACAATTATTTTCGTTTAATTATTTATAATTAAATATGTGCAAATTATAGTCCTGGATTCTATACGTTGTAGTTAGTATGGTGTGTCGGGCCCACACAGAAGATCATACTATCGGTTACTCGTATTTAATCGAACAGTTGCTCACGACCTAGATGGACACGGACCAATCCATCGGTATAGTCGTTGTGTGAGAGAGAAAATAATCTGCCTTGATTATTTTATCACACTTGTACACTTGGTGTATTGAGCGGATCTACTTGAGATTTATCGATTAGGATTGCCGGCGATAATCGATTTAAATCTCTGAGTATTTTATTCTTAATCCCTGATACTATTGCGGGTGTGTATATTTAATATAAGTGACTTTGATTTACTAAAGGAATTAACTGATTTAATTATTGGGTTAATTACCGGTTAAGTTGGGTCACTATATTTTATATATGGCATGCCGTGAATACTTGACGGGAAAGTGTATCCCGTAAGGGTTGATAATATCCCTGAGATGAGTTCATAAGGAATTATTATGTAAACCCTGCAGGTGGATTTATTCCGCATAATAATTAAGGTTGAATTGTACTATTCTCGGATACAAGAGATGAATAAATTAATTAGCAATAAATTAATTTTATTCATGGATATTTATATCTTAAATACACGGAATAAATAATACTACCGGAGAAATATTATTTGATATAATATGGTTTAATATTGGGAGTGCAATTAATTTATATAGTGGAAAATAAATTAATTAATAATAGTAAGGATTAATAGATTTGGGCTTGGGCTCAATTTAATCACTATTATTGGAAGCCCAATATTCCACCTCCTTAAGATCCCCTACGTAGCCTATAAAAGCACTACATGGTCTTCTCTATTCTCATAAGTTCATAACTTGAAGAACACAATTCAAGAGAGAGAAAGTAGAGAGGGAGATCCATGGGGTTCGGTAGATCGTCGCCCACACGACGTCCGAGCTAGTGCAAGGAATACGTCGGAAGATCTCAAGGTCGTCAAATTGAGTTCTTCGTTTTTCCGAACAACGAGAACGAGGTAAATCGTAAAACCCTCTTTATGATTTTATCGTTTAATTATCGTAAAAATACCGTGAACCATGATCCGAGAACGCGACCTTTGTCGAGGTTGAACCGGGCGGTGGTGATCGAAGATCACCGGACCGCCGGCGGCTCAACGGCTCGAACAAGAGAGGGTCGAGAGGGGCGAGCCTCGGCTGGACGCCGAGACTCAATCGAGGGCGAGCTCGATTCCCCGTACGCACGCACGGGACTCCAGCGGGCTGCTGGAGCAGCCCCGCTCGCGCGGCGGCGGCTGGCGGTGATCGCTAGCCACGGTTCGCCATGGCTGGGAGTGCGATCACCGTGGGGCAGCTAGGGCGTGCCAAGGGGCTGCCAAGGGCAGCCCTAGGCGGCTGCCTTGAACAGCCGCGAACCCATACGAGGGCTCGACCGAACAGCCGTGGGTTCGCCCGCGGTTAGGGTTTGGTTGAGTCCGACTTCGTTGTGGTTCGTGGCGGGTTGTTCCGACAACCGGGAGTCGATTGGAGTTGTTGTTCCGGAACTTTGACAACTCCGGATATTCGATCTCCAAAGGATATCGGTCGGAATTAATTAGATAATTTATTTATTTAAATTTATTAATTCCGGGATATCGATTTCCAACAATTGGTATCAGAGCTTTGGTTTTAGTTCATGGTATTTTTCGATAAATTTTTCTACCTTGCAGGGTTTCCGATTATTATGGCTAGATTTAATTATTGTTAATTAATGTCATAATATTTCTCTTGATTATTAAACTCTCGTTGATGTCAATATTCGTTCTTGTGTGGTGAATGCTTGTTCTTAATTTTTCCGGAAATTGTTTGAGGTCGTTTTGTAGAGAATCGATACCGGATAGCGTAGTAATAAATTTGTAATTTATTTTACGTTGGATCGAGGACAAAACGACGACCGGAAAAGTGTGACGGAGGAGACCATAGAGAGGGAGGACGAGGGACGGCCATCCCCATGGCCGATCCACGGGGATCGATCGACCGCGAAGGGCTGCCCCGCGGTGACTCTCGGCCACGCCGGCCACCGATGGTGGTGGCGCGTGGGCTGGGGTTGGCGGTGGTGATGCTCTCGGCCGGCGATGATGGTGGGGGGACGCGTGGTCCTCGTGATCTCGTGCTCTCCCGCCAAGATCCAACTTTCCTAAATTATTCGGTTTTCCTATTTTGAGTATTCCTATTTTTAGGAATTCTCATGGAATAGGAAAAGAATAAATTTAGAATAAATTTATTTTTCCTTATTGATTATTCCTATTCTTGGGAATTTTCATGGAATAGGAAAAGGAATAAATTTAGAATTAATTTATTTTTCCTATTTAATTATTCCTTTATGGAATTTTTAATGGATTAGGAAAATAATTAATTTGGAAAGTTTTAAGAGTCCTTAATTAATTTTTCCTTATTTAATTACTCCTTTATGGAATTTTTAATAGAAAAGGAAAGGAATTAATTTGGAAGGATTAGGAGTCCTAAATTATTTTATTTCCTTATTTCATTATGGATATCTTCTAGAATATTCCAAGTGGGTCTTGGATAGGATTCTAGAGATTTAATGGAATTGGAAAGGAAAATAAAAATAAATAAAAATATTAATAATATTTAATTTTATTTTTGATATATTCGATTGACTTAATTTTTCGAATTAAGTAACTTTTGGATTTATTAAAAATAAATGGATTTAAATATTGGAATTAATATTCCCGTCACATGGAGCATTCAAGAACGAAGACTGAAGACTAGAAGACGCATACGGGGATGCGATAAAGCCATAATAGTCGGAAAATAATATTCTAGTATTATTTTGATTATGTGATAATATTCTATGTGCTGTATTACATGTATGCATGCTTATGTGTATTTAATTATGCATTAGATAGCGTATCCCTTTATTGTAAAAAGCTAAGTGGGAGAGGGTATGGAAACATTTTCATGGTCTCCATTGCTGTTCTCTTGGTGACTTTTATGAACTTTCGAAGTTCATATAGATAAGCCATTGTAGGAGAATTCTTGTAATTCCTCTTACAAGAAACATTGATTAAGTTTATCAAACAATGCCTAATTTGTCTTTCTGAAACTGATTTCAAGTCGACTCATTCTCACCCCGGGGAGTGGAATGGAGCCAAAGCCACTTGGTCATGTCGAGGACACAAATTAGAGACCTTCGTACCATCCTTTTGAAGGTGGATCGATTGTCTGCTCGGCTCCCTCATTTATGAGAGATAAGGTCGTTCGCATGGTGAATCACTGGTAAGAAACTTCGAGTTTCACTTATGATTCTCCGCGTCTTGTTTTACAAGATTGAATGGATCAAGTAATTGGGAGTCAATTATAAAAGTCTCTTGGTGTTGTAAACGTCCACACCACGTGGCTTGCTATACTAACGGATTTTGGATTAATTGATGTAGACAGTTATAAGGAATTGTGAAGAGTTGTGAAGTTGTCGTAAACGTCCACACCACGTGGCTTGCGGTGATGTAGCAATTCCAAACGATTTACTTTAGTGCTGAGTAATGGTTTACACTTAGATACGCATTATAGTATTCTTCCCCACGAAGTTACGCTATAAGTGATGTATGACCGAAGCAAATCTAATTGCTAAATCATTTGGATTGGTAAACGTCCACACCACGTGGCTTGCCACATCTGATGGGATTTTAGATGTGATTAGTGGTTTAATGATATTATTTGAGGGAGATAATATCGGAGATTAAATCGATTGTTTGTTGTTATATGTGCTCATAGATTAGGAAATGGCTTTGAACCCACTTTCTGTGATACGTAAGGATTTTAAACTCACTAGTCCCTGAATATAATTGATTGGAATAGAGATCTAGACATTGTCCAGACTGTTGAAGAGTACGAGTTTGTACTCAGTGAGCTTTGTCCTCCCGAGTCTACGAATGTCTTAACTGACGTAGTGGCTAGACAAGAGGCGATGAGGATACTCATAAAGGCCATTCGATTCAAGGAAACGCTTAAACACGTTTTTGAAATGATGGACCTTTTAGACGAGTTGAGACGGAAATCACAAGCTCTTGTAGCCAATGCCATAGGTTTCGAACCTAAGGGTAAGATCGGGGAAAGGAAAAGCAAGCAAAGAAACCCAGTGGCCCTAAGTTTCTGGACCACGAGATGGGACGAGAAAGCCAAGAGGCAAGTATTCTCGATGCAAACAGTCTGGGTACTGGAAGTCTGATTATCCTCTCAAAGAAAGTACGAAATTTTCTTTAGTCGTAAAACATAGTCAGTGGTATTATCTACCGGAACCTGGTGTGTGTAGATATGGAACCACTGACGGTATGTGCATTCTAAATGCAAAGGTTCCAGGAAACCCGACGACTTAGAAAAGAAAAGATCGTAGTCTACATGGGCAATGCTGTAGAGGAGGCAGTTGTTGCAATGGAGGACATTTTATAGGATTTCATTTTGAGTTATTGCTTTTATGTACCTTCATATTAGAAAGAACTTTGTTCTGGATTTCTAATGTTTATTTCTTTTAATCATTTGATGGTTATAAGAAGAAATAAAGATATTATCTATTCTGGTACATTAGCTAGCAATATATAAATGATGAATCCTGAGTCCACCACGATGCAACGAACCGTAGTATATAACTCGTTTTACTTTTAAGAGATGTTTCTGTAATGAATCAATTATACTTGTGGATTCTTATGCTAGATCATGTTTATTCAAATAAGAAGTTCAAAGGTCGAAAATTGATATTTGATCAATTAAGTTGAAGGAGTGGACCTTCCGACCTAAGAATCTAATTTGGAAGATAATATGACTTAGCAATCCTTTATGGATATAAGATATAAGATCCGGACAAGTATAAGAATTGATTGACTCTGATGTATGCAGACCTATGTTTACTCAGACAATAAGTTACGAGTACTTCATTTGATGATTACTCGAGAAATGGATTAGAATACCTGATGTGCCACAAAAGCAAGTGTTTTGACAAGTCAATGGACACTAAGAAATTGTGGAGAACCATCAAGGTATATCCATTTATAGCCTGCGATTTGATCGCGGAGGCAAGTACCTGTCTGAAGAATGCATGGCATACTGATCAGAGATTGGGATTTGATCCCAAATGACTACACCATACACTGTTGTGTAGAAATGGTGTGTCGATAATAAGAAATGGAACTCTTATAGAGATAGTAAAAGATGAGTTATACGGAACTACCTATGTTCTATGGATATATCTGGAAACAACGGTGCATTCAAATGCGGTTGTAGAATATCCTAGAAGAACAAAAGATGTGTGTTCAATAGTACTATGAACCAGAAGGACGTTATAAGTTCTAACGCCCGGTTCTTAGAGAAAGACTATATGATGAACCACAAGCCCAAGGTGACGTAATACTTTGAAATGAGAGAGAAAGATTAAGACTTAGAACCAGCCGAACCGAGTAGCGGTACACCACTAACTGCACCTACTGTTATTACTGTTTATACACCGGAATACCGTTGTAGTGGGAGGTTGTGGGACAACCAGAGATATTCATAAGACTGGGAGAGTCTTCGGACTCTGGACCTAGTATACATGAAATCGATCCCTGGATCTACATGAAGGCCGTACTAGATCTAAATGTGCCTTCTTGGAGAGCAATAAGGTTTATTGCTAAGAGGCTAGATCATTTAGAGTACGAGCTTAGTTGATCCATTTATGGATTAAAACAAAGCATTGAATTCGTAGTACTTGCAAATTGATGAGATAGTCCATTCTATGGATTCATCAAAGCATAGACGAATCGTGTGTATTGGAAACGTGATGGAAAACAAGGTGGTGTTTCTCGGGTTTTATGTAGATAACATTCTTATCATTGGCAACAATGTAAAGATGTTGTCAGACATAAAATGATGATTGTCTAGATAAATCATTATGGAAGATATATGAAGAAGTTGGACATGTTCTTGAGATCTTGGATCTCTAGGAAAGAACATTGTACTTCTCCTGGACATCTTACATATATATGATTATGGTTCATTTTAACATGCAAGATTCCGAGAAAGGTTCGTTACCTTTCAGATGCGGAATGCGTCTATCTAAGGATATGTGTTTTGAAACACAAAAAGGAGATAGAAGCAATAAAAGCGGTTTCCTACACTTTGAGTGTGGAAAGCTTAATAAATGCAATGTTGAAAACGAGAACCCGATATCGACTATGCGGTGAGCATAGTGGGAGGATATCAAGGTAATCCTGGAAAGGAATACTCGACTACTGTAATGAACATTTTAAGTACTTTCGAAGTACTAGAAACTATGTTCTGGATTACGGAGAAGACGAGCATTTCCTTTGGATTACATTCTCTTAGATTTCTAATCAAATGAGGACCGGTGTAAGTCGATATCAGGCTATGTGTTTCACTATTGAAGGAGAAGGAGTTTTAACATGGAAGAGTGATAAGCACGATGCTTTTCGGACTCTGCCATGGGTAACCAAATAGCGGCCTCAGAGGCAGCGGAAGTTTTGGTATAACTCCGGGATAATCTCTGGGACTTAGATGTGATTCTTAATTTGCCAAAGGCTATGTAAATAGCGGTGCGATGACAAATGGTAAGAAATCACGAGTCCATAAGTGTAAGATAACACATAGAGCAAGTACCACCTGATACGAGTCATCGTCGAGGGAGACGACGCTGTAGTCACCAAGATAACTTCAGAGCGGCAACCTAGATTGCTCATTCACATAGTACTTCTTGGAAGTACATATTAAGCACGTGAAGAGTATGGGAGTCGGGAGTTTGGAGGAAATGACTAGACCTTAGTACAAGTGGGAGATTGTTGGAGTTGTGTACTTAATGTCTAGATTTAAGTAACGGAAACTCACGATCCATTGCCACTAATCTATTTAATTAAATAAACAATTATTTTCGTTTAATTATTTATAATTAAATATGTGCAAATTATAGTCCTGGATTCTATACGTTGTAGTTAGTATGGTGTGTCGGGCCCACACAGAAGATCATACTATCGGTTACTCGTATTTAATCGAACAGTTGCTCACGACCTTGATGGACACGGACCAATCCATCGGTATAGTCGTTGTGTGAGAGAGAAAATAATCTGTCTTGATTATTTTATCACACTTGTACACTTGGTGTATTGAGCGGATCTGCTTGAGATTTATCGATTAGGATTGCCGGCGATAATCGATTTAAATCTCTGAGTATTTTATTCTTAATCCCCGATACTATTGCGGGTGTGTATATTTAATATAAGTGACTTTGATTTACCAAAGGAATTAACCGATTTAATTATTGGGTTAATTACCGGTTAAATTGGGTCACTATATTTTATATATGGCATGCCGTGAATACTTGACGGGAAAGTGTATCCCGTAAGGGTTGATAATATCCCCGAGATGAGTTCATAAGGAATTATTATGTAAACCCTGCAGGTGGATTTATTCCGCATAATAATTAAGGTTGAATTGTACTATTCTCGGATACAAGAGATGAATAAATTAATTAGCAATAAATTAATTTTATTCATGGATATTTATATCTTAAATACACGGAATAAATAATACTACCGGAGAAATATTATTTGATATAATATGGTTTAATATTGGGAGTGCAATTAATTTATATAGTTGAAAATAAATTAATTAATAATAGTAAGGATTAATAGATTTGGGCTTGGGCTCAATTTAATCACTATTATTGGAAGCCCAATATTCCACCTCCTTAAGATCCCCTACGTAGCCTATAAAAGCACTACATGGTCTTCTCTATTCTCATAAGTTCATAACTGGAAGAACACAATTCAAGAGAGAGAAAGTAGAGAGGGAGATCCATGGAGTTCGGTAGATCGTCGCCCACACGACGTCCGAGCTAGTGCAAGGAATACGTCGGAAGATCTCAAGGTCGTCAAATTGAGTTCTTCGTTTTTCCGAACAACGAGAACGAGGTAAATCGTAAAACCCTCTTTATGATTTTATCGTTTAATTATCGTAAAAATACCGTGAACCAAGATCCGAGAACGCGACCTTTGTCGAGGTTGAACCGGGCGGTGGTGATCGAAGATCACCGGACCGCCGGCGGCTCAACGACTCGAACAAGAGAGGGTCGAGAGGGGCGAGCCTCGGCTGGACGCCGAGACTCAATCGAGGGCGAGCTCGATTCCCCGTACGCACGCACGGGACTCCAGCGGGCTGCTGGAGCAGCCCCGCTCGCGCGGCGGCGGCTGGCGGTGATCGCTAGCCACGGTTCGCCGTGGCTGGGCGTGCGATCACCGTGGGGCAGCTAGGGCGTGCCAAGGGGCTGCCAAGGGCAGCCCTAGGCGGCTGCCTTGAACAGCCGCGAACCCATACGAGGGCTCGACCGAACAGCCGTGGGTTCGCCCGCGGTTAGGGTTTGGTTGAGTCCGGCTTCGTTGTGGTTCGTGGCGGGTTGTTCCGGCAACCGAGAGTCGATTGGAGTTGTTGTTCCGCAACTTTGACAACTCCGGATATTCGATCTCCAATGGATTACGGTCGGAATTAATTAGATAATTTATTTATTTAAATTTATTAATTCCGGGATATCGATTTCCAACAAGACCTTTCAATACAAGACCTTTCGATACAAGACCCACCCTTTATCCCTTTATTAAAATTCTGAAGCCGCCGAAGGTGGCCGTAATCATTGTTTACCTCCCTCGATTATTGTTGCCACTTCGATACAAGACCTTTCGATACAAGACATTTCGATACAAGACCCCCCATTTATCCCTTTATTAAAATTCTGAAGCCGCCGAAGGTGGCCGTAATCATTGTTTGCCTCCCTCGATTATTGTTTGCCTCCCTCGATTATTGTTCTCCTCTCTCAATTATTGTTGTCTCCCTCGATTATTGTTGCCACTTCGATTATTGTTGCCACTTCAATACAAGACTTTTCGATACAAGACCCCCCCCCCCTTTATCCCTTTATTAAAATTCTGAAGCCGCCGAAGGTGGCCGTAATCATTGTTTCCCTCCCTCGATTATTGTTGCCTCCCTCGATTATTGTTGTAGAATGCATCAATATAAGGAGTAGAATATGATACAGAATAGAGTAGAATAGACTACTAAATGCAGTAGAACTCATTACAACAACATAATGACCTCGATTATTGTTTGCCTCCACCGATTATTGTTCGCCTCTCTCGCTTATTGTTGCCTCCCTCGATTATTGTTGCCACTTCGATACAAGACCTTTCGATACAAGAACCCCCTTTATCCCTTTATTAAGCCGCCGAAGGTGGCCGTAATCATTGTTTGCCTCCCTCGATTATTGCTGCCTCCCTCGATTATTGCTGCCACTTCGATTATTGTTGCCACTTCGATACATGACCTTTCGATACAAGACCCCCCCTTTATCCCTTTATTAAAATTCTGAAGCCGCCGAAGGTGGACGTAATCATTGTTTGCCTCCCTCGATTATTGTTGCCTCCCTCGATTATTGTTGCCACTTCGATACAAGACCTTTCGATACAAGAACCCCCCTTTATCCCTTTATTAAAATTCTGAAACCGCCGAAGGTGGCTGTAATCATTGTTTGCCTCCCTCGATTATTGTTGCCTCCCTCGATTATTGTTGCCACTTCGATACAAGACCTTTCGATACAAGAACCCCCCTTTATCCCTTTATTAAAATTCTGAAGCCGCCGAAGGTGGCTGTAATCATTGTTTGCCTCCCTCGATTATTGTTGCCTCCCTCGATTATTGTTGACACTTCGATACATGACCTTTCGATACAAGACCTTTCAATACAAGACCCCCCCTTTATCCCTTTATTAAAATTCTGAAGCCGCCGAAGGTGGACGTAATCATTGTTTGCCTCCCTCGATTATTGTTGCCTCCCTCGATTATTGTTGCCACTTCGATACAAGACCTTTCGATACAAGAACCCCCCTTTATCCCTTTATTAAAATTCTGAAGCCGCCGAAGGTGGCTGTAATCATTGTTTGCCTCCCTCGATTATTGTTGCCTCCCTCGATTATTGTTGACACTTCGATACAAGACCTTTCGATACAAGACCTTTCGATACAAGACCCCCCCTTTATCCCTTTATTAAAATTCTGAAGCCGCCGAAGGTGACCGTAATCATTGTTTGCCTCCCTCGATTATTGTTGCCTCCCTCGATTATTGTTGCCTCCCTCGATTATTGTTGTTACTTCGATTATTGTTGCCACTTCGATACAAGACCTTTCGATACAAGACCCCCCCTTTATCCCTTTATTAAAATTCTGAAGCCGCCGAAGGTGGCCGTAATCATTGTTTGCCTCCCTCGATTATTGTTGCCTCCCTCAATTATTGTGGCCATAATCATTGTTTGCCTCCCTCGATTATTGTTGCCTCCCTCGATTATTGTTGCCACTTCGATTATTGTTGCCACTTCGATACAAGACCTTTCGATACAAGACCTGTCGATACAAGACCCCCCCTTTATCCCATTATTAAAATTCTGAAGCCGCCGAAGGTGGCCGTAATCATTGTTTGCCTCCCTCGATTATTGTTGCCTCCCTCAATTATTGTTGTAGAATGTATTAATATATGGAGTAGAATATCATACAGAATAGAGTAGAATAAACTACTAAATGCAGCAGACCTCATTACAACAACATAATGACCTCCATTATTGTTTGCCTCCCTCAATTATTGTTGCCACTTAGATACAAGACCCCCCCTCCACTGTGTCCCTTTATAATCGAGGGAGGTGAACGATCACGGCCGCCTTCGGCGGCCGTGATCATTCACCTCCCTCGATTAGGCTTTATGGGCTTTTTCTTAGGGATTAGGGTTTAGGGGTTATTTTTAGGGTTTATGGTGGATTATATTATTCACTACAGTATAATCGATTATTAAACAGAGTATAATGTAATTTATAAATAGAGTACTAGTAAAAATTAAGGAGACTGTGTTTATAAATAGTGCAGAATACATTACTAATTGGTGTAGAATGCATAAAGATAGTACAAAGAACAAATCCATTTTTCAGATTTCAATTCCACTACAGCAAATTCATATTCAGAATAGATTTAGATGTAATCAACAACACCCATGCTCAGTTTTAAATACAACTTGATCAATTTCAAATACAACTTCCATCAAATACAACTTCCACAATTTCAAATACAAATTCAATACATTACACTGAACTAAATGCCCTGATCAAATCAATTCATGTTCAAATATGTTCAAATACTCAGAAACCCTGCTCAGATTGATGAATGTTCTATCCTTGTTTCAGAACTTCAAGCTCAATAGATGCATTCTCTCTTGCCCTTCTTGCAACTTCTTTTCTCACCTCGTTCAGCTCTGTCATAATGATAGCAGAACAATATTTCACTCTAAGGATCTTCAACAAATCAACATCCTGTTTGAAAAATAAAATAAATATTTCAGAAATAGTATTGACCATAATCAATCATATTTATTGTTTAATTACTCTTTCTCGTTACATTTCTTGAATCTGCATTTTTTGTAACTCAACTTAATGATGAACAAAGTAAACACTGCAGATTACGTTTTGATACAATCATCACAGTAGCGACATACAAGTTGACAAATCACAGTAGAATATATGTTCCATGTTTTAGTGAACAAAATTCAGAATTCACAATTCACAATTCAAACATTCATTGAAGAGCAAACAGAATTCACAATTCACAATTCACAATTCCATGTTTTTACCTTGTTTTTTCTGAAACCGCAATCCCACTTCTCATCACCCTTGTAGGTTTCCATGTGTCTCATGCAGTAAACACCACAGTCATTGAATTTGTCCTTGTAGCGCCATGCCATTTTGAGATTGGTTGTCTTGAAGTTGACAACATTCTTGTCCAGCTTCTTATTCTTCCTTTTCATGTAGGCAACAAACTTGAATTGCTGTAGAATCAGAGCATTCATTCAATTCTTATTAATAACAAACCACTATTTAACATAAGAATCAGAGCAGAGTACATCACAATTCAGTGTAGAATACGTTCAAATACTGTGTAGATTCACAATTTTACATTATAATTCACTCAATGCATACTAATTAAACCTTGACTGAATTCTATTGATTATAATCAAATAAATAATATCTGAAACAGAGGAGAATTCATTTCAAATCAGTGGTTTTCGATGTGGGACTTGGGTCATCGAACCAAGGACAACATAGTTATTCTCTCCTTCTCGATAAAATTCGCTCATCTTATACCGCCGTTATCACTCAACGAGACTCGCCGCCTAAACACCATATTTTTAAGAAGACTTTCGACCCAAGGTATTCACAAATCTTAAGACTTTAGACACAAGGTACCCACAAATCTTCAATCGAGGTGCGTCGCATTAGTATGCTATTGATTTTAAGAAAAATATTTTATTTTTAATCTTAATTGTTTCTAACTTGGTGGATTTGCTTACACTTATAAATAGAGGTTCTGCGTAGACAAAAATAATAAAGTGAATTATTGTAAACCTCAATGATATAGTGAATTGTTTCTTTCTTCAAGTAGTTTTTCTCGGTTTTGGGTTTCTAAGTAGTATCATAGCCTTATTTGAGGTTTCTAGACGGAGAGACCACTTTTGTGGGGCGCAAGTGGTATCCAAACCTTGATTGAGGATCCTAGACGTGGATATCACTTTTTGAGGCACAACAAGTGTTATTAGAGCTTTGGTTGGAGGATTCCGAACGCGAAATCCACTTTCACGAGGCGGGCGTTGCGACAATTGGTGTTTCTAGATCCAGGTGGAACTCGAGAATAGTTTGGGAGATGGCGACAAAGTTTGATATTCAGTGTTAGATCGGAACACACGGTTCTATTGGTGGTTGTTCAAGGTGGAGTTACTTCTAACCAACATGGATCTTGATGAAATGTTCCTTGGCAAGATCAAGATGTCAAACACGATGAAGCCAGAAGAAAAGGTACATAAGAATAGAAAGACGAGAGGTATAATTGCACTTTATCCCTCTGATTATTTGCTTTAAGTGGTCGCGGGCTTGCGATCGAAAAAGAATATGAAGGAAGTTGCGAGTGGTGAAAACTTAGGGGAATTTCTTAATATCCAAGGTACAAGGAAAAAGAATTTCTAAGGGTTTGTCACTACTGCAAGAATAAAGGCCACATGAACAAGGATTGCCAAGCCATGAAGAGTTGGAGAAATAAATCGAACATATCCGATTCTGGAGAAGGAGATGTTCGATGAGCATATTCCAACCCTCGGTAGTGCAAGGTACGTTCCTAACAGGAATATGAATCTTATCTCTCACAGTACCTTTGTTGGAATTCGATATCCCGGGCTATTAAAATTTGCGGAAACAATAACCCGATCAAAAACCCTTCGCCGGAGATTGATCGCGAGCACGTCACGAAGCCCGGAGCTCAACCGAACGCGCGACCGTGGGTGAACCCACGCGCGCCCAGCCGAGCCCCGTACGTGAGGCTCGCGATCGCATGACGCGATCGCTGTGGCTGCATCCGGCAGCCCCCGGCAACAGGTCCGGCGACCTGCTGCCCGCCGTGGAGGTGCGGCTCGATCGACGAGCCGCTGCGGGCGCACCAGCCGCCCGCCCGGCGATCACGCCCTAGGCATTGATCGCCCCCTCGGCCAAAGCCGAGGGCTCCCATGCACGCCGAACCCTAGGCGGGTCGATCCCACGCGGTCCGGTGGTTTCACCACCACCGCGTGATCGTCCGTCTATTCCGGGTTCGATCTTCGGATCTTCGTTCTACGGTATTTCACGATAAATCCAAAATCAAATAATATCAAGGGTGTTTAGATATTATACCTTCGATTCGTTGTTCAGAGAAACGAGATCAAGATGACCTTATGATCTTCCCACGTATTCCTTGCACTAGCTTGAACGTCGGGTAGGCGAAGATCTTCCAAGCTTATGGATTTTCTTCAACTCTCTAGAATATCAAGTATGATAATCTTGTCTTCCAATCTTGAACGTCTCCCACTGCAACAGCCGCCACCTTCGCAGCATTGCCCATGTAGACCACGATCTCTCCCTCTCTAAGTCTCCGGGTTTCCTGGAACCCCTGCAATGAATTGCAGACATGATCAGTGGCCCCCGTATCTACACACCAGGTGCTGGTAGATATCACCACTGATAATGTTTCGGTGACTAAGGAAAATTGCGTACCTTTGATGAGAGGACAATCAGACTTCCAGTGCCCAGACTGCTTGCATCGAAAGCTCTTGCCTCGCGGCTTGCTCTTCCCAATCCGTGGTTCAAAACCACTGGGCTTCTTTGCTTGCACTTCTAACTTGGCCACTAGAGCTTGTGATTCTCTGATCATACTTATCAGTTCATTTCTTTTGAAATCGTTTTTAAGCGATTCCTCAAGAGGACTGGACTTAATGAGTATGTCAATCACCTCTAGTCCGGCTTCCTTACTATGTCCTAACATCTCCTTGAGGTCATTTTCAATGTCCTCATCAGTTGGAACAATAGTGGATTCGGAAGGCTCAACAGTCTAAACATTGTCCAGATTTCTTTCCTAAACGTTACTATATGGAACCAGTGAGTTTACATCTTTAAGTATATCACAAAGTGGGGTCACAGTCATTCTTAACCTATAAGCACATAAAACAAACAAACAATTTAATATCCGATATTATCTCCCTTAAATAATATCATTAAATCACTAATCACATCTAAAATCCCATCAGGTAAGGCAAGCCACGTGGTGTGGACGTTTACCCACCCAAACGACTTAGCAATTAGATTTTCTTTGGTCATACATCTCTTATAGCGTAACCTCGTGGGGAGGAATACTATAATGCGTATCTAAGTGTAAACCATTACTCAGTACTAAAGTAAATCGTTTGGAATTGCTACATTACCGCAAGCCACGTGGTGTGGACGTTTACGATAACTTCACAACTCTTCACAATTCCTTATAACTGTCTACATCAATTAATCCAAAATCCGTTAGTATAGCAAGCCACGTGGTGTGGACGTTTACTACACCAAGAGATCTTTATAATTGACTCCCAATTACTTGATCCATTCAATCTTGTAAATCAAGACGCGGAGAATCATAAGTGAAACTCGAAGTTTCTTACCAGTGATTCACCATGAGAACAACCCTATCTCTCATAAATGAGGGAGCCGAGCAGACAATCGATCCACCTTCAAAAGATGGTACGACTGCCTCTAATTTGTGTCCTCGACATGACCAAGTGGCTTTGGCTCCATTCCACTCCCCGGGGTGAGAATGAGTCGACTTGAAATCAGTTTTGGAAAGACAAATTAGGCATTGTTTGATGAACTTAATCAATGTTTCTTGTAAGAGGAATTACAAGAACTCTCCTCCAATAACTTGTCTATATAAACTTCAAAAGTTTATAAAAGTCACCAAGAGAGCAGCAATGGAGACCATGGGTATGTTTCCATACCCTCTCCCACTTAGCTTTTTATAACAAAGGGATACGCTATCTAGTGCATAAAGTAAACACATATAGCATGCATACATGTAATAAAGCACACAGTATTATCACATAGTCAAAATAATACTAGAATATTATTTTCCGACTATTATGGCTTTACTTCATCTCCGTACGCATCTTCTAGTCTTCAGTCTTCGTTTTTGAATGCTCCATGTGACGAGAATATTAATTTCCAATATTTAAATCTATTTATTTTCAATAAATCCAAAAGATACTTAATTAATAATAATTAAGTCAATCGAATAAATCAAAAATAAAATTAAATATTATTAATATTTTTATTTATTTTATTTTCCTTTTCTACCATTAAATCTCTAGAATAATCTATCCAAGACCCACTTGGAATATTCTAGAAGACTTCTATAATGAAATAAGGAAATAAAATAATTTAGGACTCTTCTACTTTCTTAACTAATTAGATTCCTAATCCATGAATATTTCCATAAAATAGAAATAATCAATTAGGAATCCTAATTAATTCCAAATTGATTCTTTTCCTAATCCATGATAGTTCCAAAAAAAAAATAGGAATACTCAAATAGGAAAAACCAGAATCAATTAGGAAAGTAAATCTACTGGGAGAGCACGAAGATCCCCGCGCCCCCACCGGACCGCCGTCGCCGCCGCCTATCCGGCGCGCCACCTACCGCCGGTGACATCGCCGCCGGAAGGCGCGAGTTCGGCGCCTCACCTTGCGATCGATCGATCCTCATGGATCGATCATGGGGATTGATCGATCCAAGCCCTAATCACCCTCACGATCATCTCCTTCGTCACATGTCTTCTCCGGCGGTCGTTTCGGCATCCACAAAATAAATTACAAAATTAATTTTACACTATCCGGTATCGATTCTATACATGAAATCGACCCTATACATTTTTCGAAAAAAGATAGAACAATAATAAACCTAAATTCGGTCAACCCCCGAATTTTTACTATTACAAGCATTCACCACCAAAAACGAATCTCGACATGTCCGAGAGTTTAATCAATCCAATAATTATGACAAAATAAATTAAACGAATAATAAATCAAGCCATATTAGTCGGAACCCTGCAAGGTAGAACAATTTTATCGAAAATACCGCGAACGTAAACCACGCTCTGATACCAATTGTTGGAATTCGATATCCCGGGCTATTAAAATTTGCGGAAACAATAACCCGATCAAAAACCCTTCGCCGGAGATTGATCGCGAGCACGTCACGAAGCCCGGAGCTCAACTGAACGCGCGACCTTGGGTGAACCCACGCGCGCCCAGTCGAGCCCCGTACGTGGGGCTCGCGATCGCATGACGCGATCGCTGGGGCTGCATCCGGCAGCCCCCGGAAACAGGTCCGGCGACCTGCTGCCCGCCGTGGAGGTGCGGCTCGATCGACGAGCCGCTGCGGGCGCACCAGCCGCCCGCCTGGCGATCACGCCCTAGGCGTTGATCGCCCCCTCGGCCGAAGCCGAGGGCTCCCATGCACGGGGAACCCTAGGCGGGTCGATCCCACGCGGTCCGGTGGTTTCACCACCACCGCGTGATCGTCCGTCTATTCCGAGTTCGATCTTCGGATCTTCGTTCTACGGTATTTCACGATAAATCCAAAATCAAATAATATCAAGGGTGTTTAGATATTATACCTTCGAGTCGTTGTTCGGAGAAACGAAATCAAGATGACCTTATGATCTTCCCACGTATTCCTTGCACTAGCTTGAACGTCGGGTAGGCGACGATCTTCCAAGCTTATGGATCCTCTTCAACTCTCTAGAATATCAAGTATGATAATCTTGTCTTATTAAAAAGTGAAGACCATGTAGTGCTTTTATAGGCTACGTAGGGGATCTAAAAGAGGTGGAATATTGGGCTTCCAATATTAAAGATTAAATTGACCCCAAGCCCAAATCTATTAATCCTCTATTAATATTAATTAATTTATTTTCCACTATATAAATTAATTTCACTCCCAATATTAAACCATATTATATCCAATAATATTTATCCGGTAGTATTATTTATTCCGTGTATTTAAGATTTAATATCCATGAATAAAATTTATTTATTGCTTAATAAATTTATTCATCTCTTTTATTCGAGTCTAGTACCACTCAACCTTATTTATTATGCGGAACAAATCCACTCGCGAGGTTTACATAATAAATTCTTATGAGCTCATCTCGGGGATATTATCAACCCTTCCGGGATACACTGTCCCATCAAGAAGTCACGGCATGCCATATATAAAATATAGTGACCCAACTTAACCGGTAATTGACCCAATAATTAAACCGGTCAATTCCTTTGGAAAATCAAAGTCACTTATATTAAATATACACACCCGCAATTGTATCGGGGATTAAGAATAAAATACACTGAGTCTTAAATCAATTATCGCAGAGCAATCCTAATTGATAAGTCTCAATCGATCCGCTCAATACACCAAGTGTACAAGTGTGATAAAATAATTAAGACAAATTATTTTCTCTCTCACACAACGACTATACCGATGGATTGGTCCGTGTCCATCTAGGTCGTGAGCAACTGTTTTATTAAATACGAGTAACCGATAGTATGATCTTCTGTGTGGGCCCGACACACCATACTATCTACAACGTATAAAATCCAGGACTATAATTTGCATTTATTTAATTAACAATAATTAAAAGCAAATGAATGTTTATTATTAATAGGTAAATGAAAGTGCACAAGGAGTTCAGAATACTCAAATCTAGACATTAAGTATATTACTCCAACAACCTTAGACCAGATGAGGTACCAGTATTTCAGAAAAAGGTAGAGTGTTTAAAATAAGTCGGAGTATATGACTTATTTTGCGAGGCAAGAGAAAGATTAGTGGAATGTATGAGCTATGCGAAAATACAATTTCCATGAGGGCATTTGTCTCCGCCTAAGGTAGTCATTTGCTTGAAGGTTAGTCGAGATCACTTAAAGTTCAAAAGTCGTGCACGAGTGTTTGTGTTGGGGACACCGATAATACTAACCAAAATAGTATTCGAAAATAAGATACCGCGCCTAGACATGCTATGGATATCACAAAAGAATTAGTAAATGCAAGTGGTGATGGAGTTGTATACTTAATATCTAGATTTAAGTAAAATGAGAACTCCGTATAAAGTCATTGTTTTTGCATTTAATTATATTTAATTAAATATGTGCAAACCATAGTCCTAGATTATACACGTTGTAGTTAGTATGGTGTGCGACGTCACACGGAAGATCATACTATCGGTTACTCGTATATAATCGAACAGTTGCTCACGACCTAGATGGACGGGGACCATCCATCGGTATAGTCGTTGTATAATTGAGAAAATAATTTGTCTTAATTATTTTATTATACTTGTACACTTGGTGTATTGAGCGGACCGCTTGAGATTAATCAATTAGGATTGCCTTCGATAATCGATTTATATCTCAGTGTATTATATTCTTAATCCCTAATATTATTGCGGGTGTGTGCATTTAATATTAGTGACTTTGACTAACCAATTGAATTGACTAATATGCTTATTGGACAATTACCGGCAAATTGGGTCACTATATTATTTGTATGACATGCTGTGAATTCTTGACGGAAAAATGTATCCCGATAAGGGTTGATAATGTCCCCGAGATGATCTCATAAAGATTATCATGTAAACCTTGCAAGTGGATTATGATCCGCATGATAATACGGAAAATATTATTTGATATAATATGGTTCAATATTGGGAGTTGCAATTATATTTATTTAGTGGAGTTAAATATAATTTATGGATTAATTAATAGATATGGCTTGGGCTGAATTTAATTAATTCCATAAGGAGCCCAATATTCCACCTCCTTAAGGTCCCCTACGTAGCCTATAAAAGCACTCCTATGGTCTTCTCTTCTTTCATGAGTTTCATGAGTTTATCATACTTGAATATTCTAGAGAGATAAAGTAGAGAGAGAAGGACCCCCATGGAAGCTTGGAAGCCTGTCGCCCACCCCGACGTTCAAGCTAGTGCAAGGAATACGTGGGAAGATCTCAAGGTCATCAGGATCTCGATTTTCCGACAAATGAGAAATAAGGTAAAATAATGAAACCCCTTTATGATTTTAAGATATAATTATCGTAAAAATACCGAGAACTAAGATCCGAGAACCAGGGATGAGTTGGGCGGTGGCGGTTCGGAACCACCAGACCGCCGGCGGCTTGGAGATCTCCGGCGAGATCGCTGGACGCGAGGAGCCTCGGCTGGGGCAGCCGAGGTCTCGATCGAGCTCATGATCGATCGACCAGATAGGCTCGCAGCGATCTGCGGGATTCCCGCAGCAGACTCGCATGCAATGCGAGCCACTACAGGACTCGCTGTGGGGAGCATCTGGGCAGCCACGGGCTGTTGCGAGCATCCCCGTAGCGCTTCGCGGGGATGGCGCGCGTATGCCCGTAGCTTCAGCTATGGTGCTCGGGCATTCGGGATATCCCCATGGTGCGTTTAGGATGTTCCGGTGATCGGGATTTCGACCGGGGTCGTTATTTCTGCGTTTCCCGACGATATAGTAGATTTAAAGGTATATTAAGAAAAATATTTTATTTTTAATCTTAATTGTTTCTAACTTGGTGGGTTTGCTACACTTATAAATAGAGGTTCTGCGTAGACAAAAATATTAAAGTGAATTATATTTTAAACCTCAATGATATAGTGAATTTTTTATTTCTTCGAGTAGTTTTTCTCGGTTTTGGGTTTCTAAGTAAATTTGTATATTTTTTTCTTTTTTATATATTTTCTTCGTCATCTTATATATATTCGAGAGCGGTGAACGATTTAGATCCAAAAATCGCAACAAGTGGTATCATAGCCTTATTTGAGGTTTCTAGACGGAGAGACCACTTTTGCGGGGCGCAAGTGGTATCTGTTGGAGTAATATACTGCTGGAATTCGATATCCCGGGCTATTAAAATTGCGGAAACCATAGCTCGATCAAACCCTTCGCCGGAGATCACATGAACGACGACTCATCCGCCGGAGTCCGACCTTTGGAGACTACGCACCCGAAGGTACGCAGCCCGCCCCCAGCCGAACCCCCGCGAGTCGGGGTTCACATGATCGAAGGATCGATCGCACGCCGGCGATCGATCGGGGAGGGGATGCCCAGCAGCCCCCGCGGCGAGTCCTGCGACTCGCCGCCGCCTGGAGGTCCCCACCGTCGAGGTGGGGTGGGGTGCGGCTCCAGCCCGCGCCCCGGCGGTCGATCACCACGATCGACCGCGCGCCCTCGGCCCAGCCGAGGGTCGCCTCCTCCGCGCCCGCCGAACCCTAGGCGGGTCGATCCACGCGGTCCGGTGGCTTCGCCACCACCGCGTGATCTTCCGTCTACTCCGGGTTCGAACTTCGGATCATGCGTTCTACGGTAATTTCGATAAATTAAAACCGAAATAATATCGAGGGGGTTCTAGATATTATACCTTCGATTCGTTGTTCGGAGAAACGAAATCAAACACCTTTGAATCTTCCCACGTATTCCTTGCACTCCGTTCGAACGTCGGGTGGGCGACGATCTATCGAACTCCTATGGATCTCCTTCAACTCTCTAGAATATCAAGTATGATATTCTTCTCTTATGTTGCGTTAGAATTGTGAAGGCCATGTAGTGCTTTTATAGGCTACGTAGGGGATCTAAAGGAGGTGGAATATTGGGCTTCTAATATTGAAGATTAAATTGAGCCCAATGCTCAAGTCCATTAATCCTTATCAATATTAATTTTATTTATTTTCCACTATATAAATAAAATTGCACTCCCAATATTTACCCATATTATATCGAATAATATTTCTCCGGTAGTATTATTTATTCCGTGTATTTAAGATTTAAATATCCATGAATAAATTTATTTATTGCTCAATAAATTATATTCATCTCTTATATATGAGACTAGTACCATTCAACCTTAATTATTGTGCGGAACAAATCCACTCATGAGGTTTACACAATAATTCCTTATGAACTCATCTCAGGGATATTATCAACCCTTCCGGGATACACTTTCCCGTCAAGTATTCACGGCATGTCATATATAAAATATAGCGACCCAACTTTAACCGGTAATCAACCCAATAATTAAATCGGTTAATTCCTTTGGAAAATCAAAGTCTCTAATATTAAATATATACACCCGCAATAGTATCGGGAATTAAGAATAAAATACTCTGAGATTTAAATTGATTATCCAAGGCAATCCTAATCAATAAATCTCAAGCGATCCGCCCAATACACCTAAGTGTACAAGTGTGATAAAATAATTAAGATAAATTATTTTCTCCCTCACACAACGACTATACCGATGGATTGGTCCATGTCCATCTAGGTCGTGAGCAACTGTTTGATTAAATACGAGTAACCGATAGTATGATCTTCTGTGTGCCCATGCAACACCATACTAACTACAACGTATAAAATCCAGGACTATATTTTTGCATATTTAATTAATAATAATTAAATGCAAATAATTGTTTATTAATTTAATAGATTAAATGCTATGATCGGGAGTTTACCGTTACTTAAATCTAGACATTAAGTACACAACTCCAACAATCTCCCACTTGTACTAAGGTCTAGTCATTTCCTCCAAACTCCCGGTTCCCATACTCATCACGTGCTTTAAAGTGTACTTCCGAGAAGTACTATGTGAGTGAGCAATCTAGGTTGCCGCTCTGAAGTTATCTTGGTGACTACTACATCGTCTCCCGACGATGATTCATATCAGGTGGTACTTGCTCTATGTGTTAACATCACTTTTTGACTTATGACTTCTTCCAGTTTACCGTGCACCGCTATCTAATAGCCTGTGGTGAACTAAGAGTCATATCCAAGTCAAAGGGGTTATCCCGGAACCTAACCAAAACTTCCGCTGCCTCTGAGGCTGCTGTTTAGTTATGAGAGAGTCTGAGAAGCGTCCTGCTTATCACTCTTTCATGGTTCCACCCTTTTCTAAAAGTGAACACATAGCCTGATATCGACTTACACTGGCCTTTCTATGATTCTTGGATCTGAGAAACTGTAATCTAAGAAGATTTCGTCTTGCTTCGTAATCCAGTACTTCGCAAGTACTATTACAGCATTCGAAAATTCTTTTCTAGATTACCTTGATATCCTCCCACTACGCAAACCGCATAGTTGATATCAGGCTTTTGCTTTTATAACATTGCATCTATAAAGCTTTCCATACTTGAAGTATAGGAAACTGCTTTGTCCTCATCTATCTCCTTCATGTGTTCAAACACATAACCTTTAGATAGATGTATATTCTGTTTCTGAAAGTCAAACCTTTCTCAGAATCATGCATGTTTAAAACAAACCATAATCGTATAAGATATCTAGGAGAAGTACAATGTTCTTGTCTTTTGATCAAAGGATCTTAAGAACATGCTCCAACTTCTACTCAATCTTATATCTCGATTCATTTAGACAACCATTATCTTATGTCTGACAACCTTTTCTACATTGTTGCCAATGATGAAATTGTCATCTACATAAGATCTCCGAGAAACACCATTTTGTTTCCATTACGTCTCCAATACACCTATCGTCTATGCCTTTTGATGAATCCATCAAATGGAATATCTCATCAATTCGCAAGTTCCACGATTTATAGCTTTCTTTCAATCCATAATGGATTTACCAAGCTTGTACTCTAAATGATCTTGCCTCTTAACAATAATCCTTATTGTTTTCTAAGCAGACACATTTAGATCTAGTACTGCCCTTATGCAGAGCTAGGGATCGATTTCATCTTTACCAGATCCAGAGTTAAAACTCTTCTAGTCTTATGAACATCTCCGGTTGCTTAACAACCTCCCACTGCAATGGCGTGCCGGTGTATAACAGTAATAACATTAGGTGCAGCATGTGGTGTACCTCTACTCGGTTTGGCTGGTTCCTAGTCTTTTGTCCTTCTTCTCATTCCAAGGTACTACGTTAGTTCGGGCTTTGTGGTTCTTCTAATAGTCTTCCTCTAAGGACCGGGCGTTACACGTCCTTCTGGTTCATAGTACTATAGAACACACAACACTTTGTTCATCTAGGATATCCTACAACCATATTGAATATGACGTTGTCTCTAGGAATATCCATAGAACATAGTTAGTTCCGAATAACTTGTTCTCTTACTATTAGATTTCCTTTTCTTATTTTCAACGCACCATCTCTACACGTGAGTGTATGGCGCAGCCCTTTGGGATTAAATCCCAATCTTTGATTATGCTATGTGTTATTCAGATAGGTGATGGCCTCCGCGACCGAGTCGCAGGCTCCTAATGGATATACTTTGATGGTTCCCCATAATGGCTTTGTGTCCATTGACTAGTCAAAACACTATGCTTTTATGGCACATTAAGTATTCTAATCCATCACTGAGTATTCTTGAAAGAATTACTCGTACCTTTCTAATTTACACATATGTCTGCATATCTAATCATTTCCAATACTCGTCTGAATTCTATCCTTTATCCAGAAAGGTTTGCTTAGACGTATTATCCTCCAAATTCAATCCTTAGGTCGGAAGGTCCATTCCTTCAACTATAATTGATTGAATCAATTTCGACCTTTTGAATCTTATTTGAAAAAATACTACTAAGTATAAGAATTCACAAGTATAATGATCAATAAAGAAATACATCCAATAAGTAAAACAAGTTATGCATATAACGGATTGTTGCATCGTGGTAGACTAAGGATTCATCATTCACATATTGCTATCTAATGTACCGGAATAGATAATGCCCATTATTTCTTATCTAAATCATCACCATGATTAAAGAAATAAAATATCCATTCATAAAGAAAATCCAGAACAAAAGTTCTTTTCAAAATAAGGGGTACATAAAGCAATAACTTGAAATGAAATCCTAAACTACTGAAAACAGATAAATGTCTTCCACTACAACCGCTGCTACCCCAACAGCTTCGCCCATGTAGACTCGAACTCTTCTTCTCTAAGTCGCCGGGTTTTCTGGAACCCCTGCATTCTAGAATGCACATACCGTCAGTGGTTCCATATCTACACACCAGAATTCTGGTAGATAATACCGCTGACTATGTTTTTACGACTAAATAAAAATTCGTACCTTTGAGAGGACATTCAGACTTCCAGTGTCCAGACTTGTTGCATCGGAAGCACTTGCCTCTTGGCTTTGCAGCCCCCACTCGTGGTCCATTCCTCTTGCCACCACTGGGTTTCCAGGCTTGCTTCCTTTTCTTGCCCCTACCTCCAACAGGCTTCGAGCCCTTGGACTTGGTAGCTACAAGCGCTTGAGACTTGCCCTTCTTGTAGATCCCCTCTGCCGCCTTTAGTTCAGTCAGGAGTTGCGCAAGAGTATAAGATAGTTTACCCATATTATAGCTCATACAAAACTGCTCAAAACTAGGGGTCAGAGACTGGAGTATGATGTCGACTTGCGTCTCAGCATCAATAGAAGCTCCTAGGACCTCAAGTTCATTCAACAAACTCATCATCTTAAGAACGTGCTCCCCAACGGGCGTTCCTTCAGACTGAGTAGTCGACATGAGGACTCTCATGGCTTCTTGCCTAGCCGCACGATCTTGCTCCCCAAACATCTCCTTGAGGTTAAACATCATATCATAGGCAGTGTCCATTGGCTCATGTTGGGTTTGGAGTACATTTGACATGGAAGCCAAAATATAACACCTAGCCATTTCATCAGCCTTTTTCCACTTCCGATATGCCAGTTTTTCCTCATCAGTTGAGGCAGCCGTGGGCTCGGCAGGGCACACTTCATGGAGTACATACTTGTACTCCTCAGAAGTCAGGACAATGTCTAAATTTCTCTTCCAATCAATGTAATTTGGACCAGTGAGCTTATGCTCCTTGAGTATCACAGAAAGTGGGTTCATAGCTATTCTCTAAACCTATAAGCACATTTAAACAAACAATTAATTTAATGTCCGATATTATCTCCCTCAAATAATATTATTAAATTACTAATTGCATCTAAAATCCCATCAGGTAAGGCAAGCCACGTGGTGTGGACGTTTACCCACCCAAATGATTTAGCAATTAGATTTTCTTTGGTCATACATCAATTATAGCGTGACTTCGTGGGGAAGAATACTATAACGCGTATCTAAGTGTAAACCATTACTCAGCACCAAAGTACATCATTTGGAATTGCTACATCACCGCAATCCACGTGGGGTGGACGTTTACGATAACTTCACAACTCTTCACAATTACTTACAACTGTCTACATCAATTAATCCAAAATCCGTCAGTATAGCAAGCCACGTGGTGTGGACGTTTACTACACTAAGAGACTTTTATAATTGACTCCCAGTTACAAGATCCATTCGATTCTCATAGATCAAGACGCGGAGAATCATAAGTGAAACTCGAAGTTTCTAACCAGTGATTCACCATGCGAACGACCCTATCTCTCATAAATGAGGGAGCCGAGCAGACAATCGATCCATCTATCAAATAATGGTACGAAGGTCTCTAATTTGTGTCATCCACATGACCAAGTGGCTTTGGCTCCATTCCACTCCCCGGGGTGAGAATGAGTCGACTTGAAGTCAGTTTCAGAAAGACAAATTTGGCATTGTTTGATAAACTTGATCAATGTTTCTTGTAAAAGGAATTACAAGAATTCTCCTCCAATGACATATCTATATGAACTTCGAAAGCTCATAAATGTCACCAAGAGAACAGTAATGGAGACCATGAGAATGTTTCCATCCCCTCTCCCACTTAGCTTTTTATAACAAAAGGGATACGCTATCTAATGCATAATTAAACACATAAGCATGCATGCAAGTAATAAAGCACATATCACATAGTCAAAAAATGCTAGGAAATTATTTTCCCGACTATCATGGCTTTACTTCTTCTTCATATGCATCTTCTAGTCTTCAGTCTTCGTTCTTGAATGCTCCATGTGACGAGAATATTAATCCCAATATTTAAATCTATTTATTTTTAATAAATCCAAAAGATACTTAATTCGAAAATTAAGTCAATCGAATAAATCAAAAATAAAATTAAATATTATTAATATTTTTATTTATTTATTTTCCTATCTAATTCTATTAAATCTCTAGAATAATCTATCCAAGTAAAACTTAGAATATTCTAGAAGACTTCTATAATAGAATAAGGAAATAAAATAAATTAGGACTCTTCTACTTTCCAAGATTAATTAATTTCCATTACTATGAAAATTCCCATAAAATAGGAATAATCAATTAGGAAATAAATCAATCCTAAATTAACTTTTATTCCTTTCCAATTCTATTAAATCTCTAGGATCCTATTCCAAGTAGAACTCGGAATACTCTAGAAGACTTCCATAATAGAATAAGGAAATAAAATTAATTCCAATTAATTCTTTTCCTAATCCATGAGAATTCCCAAAAAATAGGAAAACTCAAATAGGAAAACCGAATTAATTAGGAAAGTAGTATCTTGGTAGGAATAGGAGTAGCACGGGTTGGGGATCCCCGCACCACCCCCACCGTCGACCACCACCACCGCCGGGCACCACCGCCGCCGCCCCCTAGCCACGCGCCACCACCACCGGTGGCCGGCGTGGCCGGAAACCCTAGCGGGCAGCCCCGGGCGTGGGGTCGATCGATCCTCATGGGGATCGATCATGGGGATGATCGACCCCCCGTCTTTTCGTCCTCTTCGTCTTCTTCGTCTCATGAGTTCTCCGGCGGTCGTCTCGGCATCGATCCAACGTAAATAAATTACAAGAATTTAAATTACACTATCCGGTATCGATTCTATACATGAAATTGTTGGGGATCGTGCATGTATACGCAGCGGAAAACAAAAATTTTATGAAAAACCGTTTTTCATTAATGTAAACATTTTACATTATATTTATTTTATTTTATTGAAAATCATATTTTCAATATTACATGCATTAATTGATTTAATTCAAATCTATTAGAATCAATAATTCACCATTTAATTTAATTATCAAATAATTAAATATTTAATTCATGCATCCCATACTACACAAATTAAATCTAGCGCAATTATATTTATCATATAAATTAATTACTTCTAGCGCAACTATATTAATCATATTAATATATTACTTATAGCGCAATTATATTAATCATATTAATATATTAAAATTAATTACGTAAACATGCAGACATAATTAATTTGCGTCAAATTGACAATTAACATAATCGTATTATTTAATTCTAATCAACTTGAGTTTATGTGAACATCCGTAAATAATTAATTTGCATCAGATTGACAATTAACATAATCATATTATTTAATTATAATCAACTTGAATTGTGCAATTAAATTAATCAAATTAATTAATTACACATATATAATTAATTACGTAAACATGTGCACATAATCAGTTTGCGTAAAATTGACAATTAAGATAATCATATTATTTAATTCGAATCAATTTGAATTTAATTGACATTTAAATTAATCACAATTAATTTTTCTTTATCAATTAAAAATCCCATAGCGCAAACATTAACAGTACATAGCGCAAACATTTAACGCAAACAATTAAATCTAAATTTAATCGTGAGTACCTCAGGGATTCATCGGACGAAACGAGGTTCGTCGGAAGTCGCGCGGATGCGACGCGGGGACGGCACGGGTCGTGTGCGGGGAGAGCCGAGCGAGTGGCGGGGCTCTCGGCTGGACTCGTGTGTCACGGTTGGAGCGCACGGGCGCGACTCGGGCTGTGCTCGGGCGTTCCTTCGGCGTCTCTCGTCTAATCAGGTTTCACCTCGTATAGGTAATCCAACTTACGTATTGCACTAGAAACACGTAAGGGAGAATACGACGGGAAAAACGGGCCGGAAAAACGGTGCCGGAATCGGATTCCGGCGAGGGGAGGCGGCTGCCGGCGGCGGCACTAGGCGGCGGCGGGCGGCGGCTCCGGTTGTCGGCGGTCCTCCGAGGGAGGAGCCGAGGGGGCGGACGAGAGGGAGAGAGGAGAGGAGAGAAAGTGAGGCTAGGGTTTTGAGCTCTTCACTTTGTGTGTTTATTCTCATGCCTATGGAGCTCCTTTTATAGGTGAAGAAAGGAGCTTGTTGGGCTCAAACCCTAATGGATCGGATCCATTAACCCTAGCCGGCCCAATACATTAGCCGTCATTACGTTTCTCCAAAATTGACAATCAATTTCATCTCCGAAAAATATAACGATTATATTTTCTTTCTCGTTTTAATTTTCTCATCAATATGAGATAAAAATAAAATTTTCCAATTTCACAAAATCGGAAAGCCCATTTCAGGGGTACTGCTAAATCGGGAAATTTCCCAAAATAGAAAGTGTACACCATCGTGTCCGTTTTCTTTAGCTCATTATTATTTCCAACTCATAATCACAATTATGAATCTCGGATTCAATCATATTGACCTCCGACTATATGTACTTAATTAACAGTTAATTAATACATGATCGTATTCAAGGATCGGTTTACACGAGAATGTGACCCTCAATGGTTCAGGTGTATAACTAGCCGTGGGCTCACAACATATTGTGATTCGAACAACATATTGTTCTTATTTCAACTACTCCCAAGAGTTTTACATTAATAATCATATTATTTAATCTCCGAACAAGTCGGTGCCCAACGAATCAGTGACGAGCGTCTAGCAGCCACGCTTCACTAATTCCCTAGATACAAATGAAGTGCCTGCAAGAACCTTGTAATATAGTTAGCGTACAGTACGATCCCTCCGATACATATGTCCCGATCAAACTAGAGATATTGGTTAATCGAGATCTCTTGTTGAGTTTGATAACTGTGCGTACGTTCTAGGTTTCGTAAAATCCAGTCGTGATTGATTCAGAGAAACACATTTCTCTAATCACCTCACTATTCAACTCTGGCCAGAGATTCCGGGACTACGAACCATCAGAACACACAGGACATCCATGATCTATATCAAGCAATCAGATCCCCTACTACCATGCATAGACTTCACATCAGATTTCGAACTGCACGAACATTGTCTCCTTTTTCGACTTACTCCCTTTCCAGGGAATCAGAGACACGTCACGATACAGCTAGTCCTCTGATGAAGTCACGGTGATGTCTGGGTCTTAAGGATTAATTGTGTACAACTATATTATGGAATTCTCTACTCGATCAGTGATAACCACTTAGAGATTCCAGGGAGAGGGGGTTCAGTGAACTCATCAACAGTGAGCACCCACTCAAGTATGTCGATGTCCCAACACCGAGGCTCGAGATTAGCCCACATACACTAAGTGCTAGTCTCAAGGGGGAAAGGCCGGGTATCCTTGTTATTGGCGTAACCCATCGACTAGGAACTAAGTTTGACCAGTTATGTTGCGTTAACAGAATTATCTCTCGGTTTCCACAAAACCGAATTCATACAACATGTGTAACTGTACAGGACTATATCTATGATTCAACATTGGGAGCAGATATAGTATATGCCATTAATAAAGGTTTCATTAATTAACGAAATAAACCGTTATATAACGGAATACGGTTAACCGCTCGGCCAACCGTTGGCTCGCCGGTCACCTATTCCAACAGAAATCGACCCTATACATTTTCCGGAAAACATAGAACGTAATAATAAATCCTAAATTCGGTCAACCCCCGAATTTTTACTATTACAAACATTCAACCACACAAAACGAATCTCGACATGTCCGAGAGTTTAATAAACGAATAATCATGATAATTAATTAACACAATAATTAAATCCAACCATGATAGCCGGAAATCCCTGCAAGGTAGAACAATAATATCGAAAATACCGCGAACGTAAACCACGCTCTGATACCAATTGCTGGAATTCGATATCCCGGGCTATTAAAATTGCGGAAACCATAGCCCGATCAAACCCTTCGCCGGAGATCACATGAACGCCGACTCATCCGCCGGAGTCCGACCTTTGGAGACTACGCACCCGAAGGTACGCAGCCCGCCCCCAGCCGAACCCCCGCGAGTCGGGGTTCACATGATCGAAGGATCGATCGCACGCCGGCGATCGATCGGGGAGGGGCTGCCCAGCAGCCCCCGCGGCGAGTCCGGCGACTCGCCGCCGCCTGGAGGTCCCCACCGTCGAGGTGGGGTGGGGTGCGGCTCCAGCCCGCGCCCCGGCGGTCGATCACCACGATCGACCGCGCGCCCTCGGCCCAGCCGAGGGTCGCCTCCTCCGCGCCCGCCGAACCCTAGGCGGGTCGATCCACGCGGTCCGGTGGCTTCGCCACCACCGCGTGATCTTCCGTCTACTCCGGGTTCGAACTTCGGATCATGCGTTCTACGGTAATTTCGATAAATTAAAACCGAAATAATATCGAGGGGGTTCTAGATATTATACCTTCGATTCGTTGTTCGGAGAAACGAAATCAAACACCTTTGAATTTTCCCACGTATTCCTTGCACTCCTATGGATCTCCTTCAACTCTCTAGAACTATCAAGTATTGATATTCTTGTCTTATGATTTATGAAGGCCATGTAGTGCTTTTATAGGCTACGTAGGGGATCTAAAGGAGGTGGAATATTGGGCTTCCAACATTGAAGATTAAATTGAGCCCAAGCCCAAGTCTATTAATCCTTATCAATATTAATTAATTTATTTTCCACTATATAAATTAATTGCACTCCCAATATTAAACCATATTATATCCAAATAATATTTCTCCGGTAGTATTATTTATTCCGTGTATTTAAGATTTAAATATCCATGAATAAAATTTATTTATTGCTTAATAAATCTATTCATCTCTTTTATCCGAGACTAGTACCACTCAACCTTATTTATTATGCGAAACAAATCCACTCGCGAGGTTTACATAATAAATCCTTATGAGCTCATCTCGGGGATATTATCAACCCTTCCGGGATACACTGTCCCGTCAAGAATTCACGGCATGCCATATATAAAATATAGTGACCCAACTTAACCGGTAATTGACCCAATAATTAAACCGGTCAATTCCTTTGGAAAATCAAAGTCACTTTGGAAAATCAAAGTCACGATAGATCGTCTCCCACCCGACGTTCGAACGGAGTGCAAGGAATACGTGGGAAGATTCAAAGGTCATCTTGATTTCGTTTCTCCGAACAACGAATCGAAGGTATAATATCTAAACACCCTTGATATTATTCGATTTTATTTTATCGTAAAATATCGTGAACGCAAGATCCAAAAAGTCAAACCCCGGAATAGACGGACGATCGCGTGGTGGTGGCGAAGCCACCGGACCACGCCAATCGCCCGCTAGGGTTTCGGAGGGCACGCGGGGGATCGACCCTCGGCATGGCCGAGGGCACGCGATCGATCACGGAGATCGATCGCTGGGCACGGGCTGGTGCCGTGCCCGACCCCACCGTGAAGGTGGGGCTCCTCCACACGGCGGCGAGTCGCCGGACTCGCCGTGGGGGACTGCTGGGCAGCCCCGGCCGATTGCTAGATGCGATCGGCGTGCGATCGCACAACCCCGCGACGCGGGGGGTTCGGCAGGGGGCAGCCGAGCGCCTTCGGGTGCATGGTTTCCTCGGCTGGACTCCGGCGCGTTCGTCGGCGTTCGTGTGATCTGCGGCGAAGGGTTTTGATCGGGTTATTGTTTCCGCAAATTTTAATAGCCCGGGATATCGAATTCCAACAATTGGTATCAGAGAGTGGTTTACGTTCGCGGTATTTTCGATAAAATTGTCCTAATCAAATGCTTTCGATGCAAGCAGTCTGGGCACTGGAAGTCTGATTGTCCTCTCATCAAAGGTACGAAATTTTCCTTAGTCACTGAAACATTATCAGTGGTGTTATCTACCAGCACCTGGTGTGTAGATACGGGGGCCACTGATCATGTCTGCAATTCATTGCAGGGGTTCCAGGAAACCCGGAGACTTAGAGAGGGAGAAATCGTGGTCTACATGGGCAATGCTGCGAAGGTGGCGGCTGTTGCAGTGGGAGACGTTCACTTACGCTTTAGTAGTGATAGGGTTTTAGTTTTACAAAATTGTCTTTATGTACCCAACTTTAGAAAGAATTTAATTTCGGTTTCTAAACTTATTATGAATGGATATTCTGTCTCTTTTGACCACTCTGTGATCATAAGAAGAAACAGTGAGATTATCTGTTCTGGTACATTGGTGGACGATTTGTATGTGCTAAATCCTGAGTCTAACACGATGCAACTAACCGAGAGTAATAACACATCTACGAACACCAATAAGAGAAAGGAACCTTCTAAGATGAATCAATTATACTTGTGGCATCTAAGGCTAGGTCATATAAACTCGAATAGGCTTCAAAGGTTGAAAGCTGATGGTCTAATCAGCGATGTTGAAGGAGAGGACCTTCCAACCTGCGAATCCTGTTTAGAGGGTAAAATGACCAAGCGTTCTTTTTCTGGTAAAGGACGTAGAGCTGAACAAGTATTGGATTTGATTCACTCTGATGTATGCGGACCTATGTCTACTCAGGCAAGGGGAGAGTACGAGTACTTTATCACTTTCACTGATGATTACTCAAGGTATGGATATGTATACCTGATGCGCCACAAGAGTGATTCTTGTGACAAGTTCAAAGAATTCAAGGCTCTTGTGGAGAACCTTCAAGGTAAATGCATTAAATGCCTGCGATCTGATCGCGGAGGCGAGTACCCTGTCTGGAGAATTCAAGGCATACTTAGCAGGAGAATGGGATTGATTCCCAAATGACATCACCATATACTCCTCAGCAAAATGGTGTGTAAGAAAGAAGGAATAGGACTCTTATGGAAATGGTGCGTTCAATGATGAGTTACTCGGACTTACCTACTATGTTCTGGGGACATGCCTTGGACACAGCGGCGTACATTCTCAACATGGTTCCAACAAAAACGGTGCCCACAACGCCCATGGAAAGGTGGAGCGGGCGCAAGCCTAGCCTCAGGCACCTTCGGATCTGGGGATGTCCAGCACATGTGTTGCGACAAGGGGCCGATAAGTTAGAACCTAGATCAGAATTACGGCTGTTTATAGGATACCCAAAAGGAACTAATGGTGGCATGTTCTATAGTCCTAAGGACCAGAAGATCGTTATAAGTACTAACGCTCGGTTCTTAGAGGAAGACTATGTCATAAACCACAAGCCCAAAAGTGACATAATACTTGATGAGTTGAGTGGTAACAAAGAAGACTTAGATACAGCCGAACCGAGTATAGATACACCACTAGTATCTGCACCTGACACTGTCACTGTTGATACACCGGAACGCCGTCGTAGTGGGAGGGTTGTTAAACAACCAGATAGATGGATTGGACTGGGTGAGTCTTCGGACTCTGGACTTGGAGTTCATGAAATCGATCCCTGGACCTATGATGAGGCGGTACAAGATATAGATGCGCCTTCTTGGAAGAAAGCGATGAAATCCGAAATTGAATCTATGGATTCTAATAAAGTCTGGGATCTTGTAGAACCACCAAGCGGCGTAAAGCCAATTGGGTGTAAATGGGTCTACAAGAGAAAGAGAGGATCTGACGGAAAGGTTGAAACCTTTAAAGCTCGGCTTGTTGCGAAAGGCTATACTCAGAAAGAAGGAATCGATTATGAGGAGACCTTTTCGCCGGTAGCCAAGATAAAGTCGATCCGGATTCTCCTATCCATAGCAGCTCATATGGACTATGAGGTGTGGCAAATGGATGTCAATACAGCTTTCCTAAATGGAAGTCTTGACGAGACGATTTATATGAAACAACCAGAAGGATTCATTGCTAAGGGGCGAGATCATCTAGTGTGCAAGCTTAATCGATCCATTTATGGATTGAAACAAGCCTCGAGATCGTGGAACCTGCGGTTTGATGAAGTAGTCCAATCTTTTGGATTCAATCAAAGCATGGATGAATCGTGTGTGTATTGGAAATGTGATGGAAAGAAGGTGGTGTTTCTCGTGCTTTATGTAGACGACATTCTTCTCATTGGCAACAGTGTGAAAATGTTATCAGACATAAAGGGATGGTTGTCTAGACAATTCGATATGAAAGATTTGGGAGAAGTTGGACATGTTCTAGGGATCAAGGTTATAAGGGATCGCCGGAGTAGAACATTGTACCTATCCCAGCAATCTTACATATACACGATTCTGGCTCGTTTTAACATGCAAGATTCCAAGAAGGGTGAACTACCCTTCAGTAAAGGAACTTATCTTTCTAAGGAGATGTGTCCTCAGACACAGAAGGAGAAAGATGAAATGAAAGCAGTTCTCTACGCTTCGGCTGTGGGAAGCTTGATGTATGCGATGTTATGTACGAGGCCTGATATCTGCTATGCAGTGGGCATAGTAGCGAGATATCAGAGTAATCCTGGAAAGGCTCATTGGACTGCCGTAAAGAGCATTTTCAAGTATTTGCGAAATACTAAGGATTATGTTCTGAGTTACGGAGCAGACAATCTGATTCCTTTGGGTTATACGGATTCGGATTTCCAAGCTGATAAGGACCGGCGTAAGTCGACATCAGGCTATGTGTACACTTTGGGAGGTGGAGCCGTATCATGGAAGAGTGTTAAGCAAAAGTGCATTTCGGACTCTACCATGGAAGCTGAATATGTTGCAGCCTCAGAGGCAGCGAAAGAGTCAGTGTGGTTCCTTAATTTCCTCCAGCCTCCAGGACTTAGATGTGATTCCGAGTTTGCCCAAGGCTATGACAATTTATTGTGATAATAGCGGTGCAGTGGCAAACAGTAAGGAACCACGGTCCCATAGTGCTACGAAACACATAGAGCGCAAGTACCACCTGATTCGAGACATCGTCAGGAGAGGCGATGCAGTAGTCACCAAGATAGCTTCGGAGGACAACCTAGCGGACCCTTTCACCAAGATACTTCCTAAGGAAGTATATTTTAAGCACTTGGAGGGTTTGGGAGTCAGAAGTTTGAAAGATAAGACTAGACCTTAGTATAAGTGGGAGATTGTTGGAGTAATATACTTAATGTCTAGATTTGAGTATTCTAAACTCCTTGTGCACTTTCATTTACCTATTAATAATAAACATTCATTTGCTTTTAATTATTGTTAATTAAATATATGCAAATCATAGTCCTGGATTTTATACGTTGTAGTTAGTATGGTGTGTCGGGCCCCACACAGAAGATCATACTATCGGTTACTCGTATTTAATCAAACAGTTGCTCACGACCTAGATGGACACGGACCAATCCATCGGTATAGTCGTTGTGTGAGAGAGAAAATAATTTGTCTTAATTATTTTATCACACTTATACACTTGGTGTATTGAGCGGATCGATTGAGACTTATCAATTAGGATTGCTCTGCGATAATTGATTTAAGACTCAGTGTATTTTATTCTTAATCCCCGATACAATTGCGGGTGTGTATATTTAATATAAGTGACTTTGATTTTCCAAAGGAATTGACCGGTTTAATTATTGGGTCAATTACCGGTTAAGTTGGGTCACTATATTTTATATATGGCATGCCGTGAATTCTTGACGGGACAGTGTATCCCGGAAGGGTTGATAATATCCCCGAGATGAGCTCATAAGGATTTATTATGTAAACCTCGCGAGCGGATTTGTTCCGCATAATAAATAAGGTTGAGTGGTACTAGTCTCGGATAAAAGAGATGAATAAATTTATTAAGCAATAAATAAATTTTATTCATGGATATTTAAATCTTAAATACACGGAATAAATAATACTACCGGAGAAATATTATTTGGATATAATATGGTTTAATATTGGGAGTACAATTAATTTATATAGTGGAAAATAAATTAATTAATATTGATAAGGATTAATAGACTTGGGCTTGGGCTCAATTTAATCTTCAATGTTGGAAGCCCAATATTCCACCTCCTTTAGATCCATACGTAGCCTATAAAAGCACTACATGGCCTTCATAAATCATAAGACAAGAATATCAATACTTGATAGTTCTAGAGAGTTGAAGGAGATCCATAGGAGTTCGATAGATCGTCGCCCACCCGACGTTCGAACGGAGTGCAAGGAATACGTGGGAAGATTCAAAGGTCATCTTGATTTCGTTTCTCCGAACAACGAATCGAAGGTATAATATCTAAACACCCTTGATATTATTCGATTTTATTTTATCGTAAAATATCGTGAACGCAAGATCCAAAAAGTCGAACCCCGGAATAGACGGACGATCGCGTGGTGGTGGCGAAGCCACCAGACCATGCCAATCGCCCGCTAGGGTTTCGGAGGGCACGCGGGGGATCGACCCTCGGCATGGCCGAGGGCACGCGATCGATCACGGAGATCGATCGCTGGGCACGGGCTGGTGTCGTGCCCGACCCCACCGTGAAGGTGGGGCTCCTCCACACGGCGGCGAGTCGCCGGACTCGCCGCGGGGGGCTGCTGGGCAGCCCCGGCCGATCGCTAGATGCGATCGGCGTGCGATCGCACAACCCCGCGACGCGGGGGGTTCGGCTGGGGGCAGCCGTGCGCCTTCGGGTGCATGGTTTCCTCGGCTGGACTCCGGCGCGTTCGTCGGCGTTCGTGTGATCTCCGGCGAAGGGTTTTGATCGGGTTATTGTTTCCGCAAATTTTAATAGCCCGGGATATCGAATTCCAACAGTATCCAAACCTTGATTCAGGTTCTTGGACGTGGATATCACCTTTTGAGGCACAACAAGTGCTATAAGAGCTTTGGTTGGAGGATTCCGAACGCGAAATCCACTTTCACGAGGCGGGCATTGCAACAATTGGTGTTTCTAGATCCAGGTGGAGCTCGAGAATAGTTACATGAAACTCTTAAGTTCTTGCATTATTCCTATTTATGAAACGAACAATGATTGCACTTAAATAGTAGTTAATACTATACTAGCAATTGTCCAAGATTATATACGCTGTAGTTAGTGTGGTGAGCGATGTCTAATGGAAGATCACACTATCGTTTACTCATTATAATCGAACAGTAGCTCACGATGGAAAGGGACTATCCATGTGTACAGTCGTAGTGTTACTAGAAATAGTTTGTCTAAACTATTATGTTATACTTGTACACTAGGTGTATTGAGCGGACCGTTGAATAAAATTTCGGTTAGAATTGCCGTACAAAATCGAACTAGAACTCAGTGCGTTATATTCTTAATCCCCGATATAATTGCGGGTGTGTGCAATTAATGTCAGTGGCTTTGACTAACCAATGGGAGAGACTTAAATGTACTTTGGTCAATCAGTGGTAAATTGGGTCACTATGTTATTTGTATGTGATGGAGTTGTATACTTAATGTTTAGGTTTAAATGATATTAACTCTTCATGCATTTCCATTTAATCTATTTAATTAATAAACAATTATTTACTTTTATATATGTTTAATTAAATATATGCAAATTATAGTCCTAGATTATATACGTTTTAGTTAGTATGGTGTGCGACGTCACACGGAAGATCATACTATCGGTTACTCGTATATTAATCGAACAGTCACTCACGACCTAGATGGACAGGGATCAATCCATCGGTATAGTCGTTGTATAATAAGAGAAATAATTTGTCTTAATTATTTTATTATACTTGTACACTTGGTGTATTGAGTGGACCGTTTGAGATTAATTGGTTAGGATTGTCTTGGATAATCGATTTATATCTCAGTGTATTATATTCTTAATCCCCGATATTATTCCGGGTGTGTGCATTTAATATTAGTGACTTTGACTTTTCAATAGTTTTTTCTTATAAGATTATGGGACAATTACCGGCAAAATTGGGTCACTGTATTTTATGTATGACATGCTGTGAATTCTTGACGGAAAAGTGTGTCCCGATAAGGGTTGATAATGTCCCCGAGATGAGCTCATAAGGAATTATAGTTAAAAGCGGTTTGATCAACTTAGACTCATGCGGTAACATAGTGCCGAATTGATCAATATCAGTGTTGGAGTTGTGTACTTAATGTCTAGATTTAAGTAACGGTAAACTCCCGATCATAGCATTTAATCTATTTAATTAATAAACAATTATTTGCATTTGATTATATGCAAATCATAGTTCTGGATTTTATACGTTGTAGTTAGTATGGTGCTGCATGGGCGCACAGAAGATCATACTATCGGTTACTCGTATTTAATCGAACAGTTGCTCACGACCTAGATGGACACGAACTAATCCATCGGTATAGTCGTTGTGTGAGAGAGAAAATAATTTATCTTAATTATTTTATCACACTTGTACACTTGGTGTATTGGGCGGATCAATTGAGACTCATCAATTAGGATTGCTCGGCGATAATTGATTTGAGACTCGGAGTATTTTATTCTTAATCCCTGAAACAATTGCGGGTGTGTATATTTAATATAAGTGACTTTGATTTACCAAAGGAATTAACCGATTTAATTATTGGGTTAATTACCGGTTAAGTTGGGTCACTATATTTTGTATATGGCATGCCGTGAATTCTTGAAGGGGCAGTGTATCCCGGAAGGGTTGATAATATCCCCGAGATGAGTTCATAAGGAATTATTGTGTAAACCTCATGAGTGGATTCGTTCCGCACAATAATTAAGGTTGAATGGTACTAGTCTCGGACTCAAGAGATGAATATAATTTATTGGGCAATAAATAAATTTATTCATGGATATTTAAATCTTAAATACACGGAATAAATAATACTAAGATGGAGAAATATTATTTGATATAATATGGAATAATATTGGGAGTGCAATTTTATTTATATAGTGGAAAATAAATAAAATTAATATTGATAAGAATTAATAGATTTGGGTTGGACCCAATTTAATTTTCAATATTGAAGCCCAATATTTATTCTCCTTATGATCCCCTACGTAGCCTATATAAGCACTACATGGTCTTCACTTTTCATAACTAAGAAAACCTAAGTTACGCCAATCATAAAGTTCTGAGAGTGAGGAAGATCCATAGGAATCCGATAGATCGTCGCCCACACGACGTTCGGACGAGGTGCAAGGAATACGTAGAAAGATCGCAAGGTCGTCAACCGAATTCGTTTCTCCGTACAACGATTCGAGGTAATAATCGAGAACCCCCTTCTATGATTATTTGTGCGTTGAATAATTGTGATATATACATGAATACGCGATCCGGGAAAACGACGAACCTCGGGGACGGGGATTCGAGATCCCCGGCGAGGATCGAGGGAGGCGGTCGAACCCTAGGGTTCGGACCGCCCCATCGCGCGACGAACGGCGTGCCCCGGCTGGACGCTGGGGACACACGATCGACTTCGGTCGATCGCCGGGGTGCCACGGGCTGGTGCCGTGGCGGACCCCAGCCGCCGTCGTCGGAGGCGCGAAGCCGCGGGAACCCTCGGCTGGAGCCGAGGGGTGCGATCGATCACGAGGATCGATCGCGGGCTGCTGCGGGGTCACCCGTAGCCGCCTCGCATGATCTACGGGTTCGCCCGCAGCGGATCATGCGAGGGCGATGCCCTCGCGGGCAGCGAGTCATCGTGACTCGCTGCGGGCTGCTACGAGCAGCCCCGGGGATGCCTCGCGCATCCCCAGCGATCGTCCGTAGACGATCGCGAACCCCTCGTGGGGGTTCGGCTGGGCACACGGGGCCTTCGGGTCTCGATGGCGTTCGGTCGGGCCCTGGCTCGTGAGGTGGTTCGCGTTCGTGGATCCGACTCGTGGGAGAAAATCAGCTGGGGGCGGGCTGCGTGTCTTCGGGCGCGTAGTCTCCAAAGGTCGGACTCCTGCGGATGAGTCGGGGATCCAATCTTCGGTGATCGAGGGTTTTTGATCGGGTTATCGGTTCCGCAATTTTTTTGATAGCCCGGGACATCGAATCCCAGCAAATGGTATCAGAGCGTTTGGTTTCGTGTTAATGTATATATTCGATTATTGTTCTACCTTGCAGGATTTCCGGCTATCATGGTTGGATTTAATTAATTGTTTTTTAATTAATTATCATGATTATTAAACTCTCGGACATGTCGAGATTCGTTTTGTGTGGATTGAATGTTTGTAATAGTAAAAATTCGGGGGTTGACCGAATTTAGGATTTATTATTACGCACTTTTTTTTCCGGAAAATGTATAGGGTCGATTTCATGTATAGAATCGATACCGGAATTGTAATTTAAATTTTGTAATTTTAATTACGTTGGTTCGATGATGAGACGATTGCCGGAAGACGAAGGAATGACGAGAAGACAAGGGCTTGGGATCGATCACATGATGGTGATCGACCCATAGCCTAGCCGGCGTGGCTAGGCGGCGGCGGCGCTCCTCCCCGAGTGGCCGGCCGATCGATCATGGTGGGATGGCGTGGGGTCTCCTAATCCCGTGCTATTCCTACCAAAATCTACTTTCCAAATTAGTTCGGATTTTTCCTATTTGAGTGCTTTCCTTTTAGGAAACTCTAATGGATTAGGAAAAGAATTAATTTAAATTAATTTTATTTCTGTTGATTTATTTCCTTCATGGAATTATTCATAGATTAGAAATTTAATTAATTTAGTACTAAATTTATTTTTCCTATTTGATTATTCCTACTCATGGGAATATTCATGGATTAGGAATAAAAAATAAATTTGAAAAGTAGTAGTCCTAATTTATTTATTTTATTTCCTTGTTCTATTATAGATATCTTCTAGAATATTCCAAGTTTTACTTGGATAGATTATTCTAAAGATTTAATAAGAACTAGATAGGAAAATAAATAAATAAAAATATTAATGATATTTAATTTTATTTTTGATATATTCGATTGACTTAATTTTCGAATTAAGTAACTTTTGGATTAATTGAAAATAAATAGATTTAAATATTAGAGATTAATATTCTCGTCACATGGAGCATTCAAGAAACGAAGACTGAAGACTAGAAGATGCATATGAAGATAAAGCCATGATAGTCGGGGAAAAATAATTTCTCTAGCATTATTTTTGACTATGTGCTATGTGCTTTATTGCTTTCATGCATGCTTATGTGTTTAATTATGCATTAGATAGCGTATCCCTTTGTTATAAAAAGCTAAGTGGGAGAGGGGATGGAAACATTCCCATGGTCTCCATTACTGTTCTCTTGGTGACTCTTATGGACTTTTGAAGTTCGTATAGATGTGTCATTGGAGGAGAATTCTTGTAATTCCTTTTACAAGAAACATTGATCGAGTTTATCAAACAATGCCTAATTTGTCTTTCTGAAACTGACTTCAAGTCGACTCATTCTCACCCCGGGGAGTGGAATGGAGCCAGAGCCACTTGGTCATGTAGAGGACACAAATTAGAGACTTCCGTGCCATTCTTTGATAGATGGGTCGCTTGTCTGCTCGGCTCCCTCATTTATGAGAGATAGGGTCGCTCGCATGGTGAATCACTGGTTAGAAACTTCGAGTTTCACTTATGATTCTCCGCGTCTTGATTTACGAAAATCGAATGGATCTGGTAATTGGGAGTCAATTATAAAAGTCTCTTAGTGTAGTAAACGTCCACACCACGTGGCTTGCTACACTGACGGATTTTGGATTAATTGATGTAGACAGTTGTAAGGAATTGTGAAGAGTTGTGAAGTTGTCGTAAACGTCCACACCACGTGGCTTGCGGTAATGTAGCAATTCCAAATGATTCACTTTGGTGCTGAGTAATGGTTTACACTTAGATACGCGTTATAGTATTCTTCCCCACGAAGTCACGCTATGATTGATGTATGACCAAAGAAAAACTAATTGCTAAATCATTTGGGTGGGTAAACGTCCACACCACGTGGCTTGCCTTACCTGATGGGATTTTAGATGTGATTAGTAATTTAATGATATTATTTAAGGGAGATAATATCGGATATTAAATTAATTGTTTGTTTAAATGTGCTTATAGGTTTAGAGAATAGCTATGAACCCACTTTCTATGATACTCAAGGAGCATAAGCTCACTGGTCCCAACTATATTGATTGGAAGAGAAATTTAGACATTGTCCTGACTTCGGAGGAGTACAAGTTTGTACTCCATGAAGTGTGCCCTGCTGAGCTCACGGCTGCCTCAACTGATGAGGAAAAACTGACATATCGGAAGTGGAAAAAGGCTGATGAGATGGCCAGGTGTTATATTTTGGCTTCCATGTCAAATGTACTCCAAACCCAACATGAGTCGATGGACACTGCCTATGATATGAAGTTTAACCTCAAGGAGATGTTTGGGGAGCAAGATCGTGCGGCAAGGCAAGAAGCCATGAGAGTCCTCATGTCAACTACTCAGTCTGAAGGAACGCCCGTAGGGGAGCACGTTCTTAAGATGATGAGTTTGTTGAATGAACTTGAGGTCCTAGGAGCTTCTATTGATGCTGAGACGCAAGTCGACATCATACTCCAGTCTCTGGCCCCTAGTTTTGAGCAGTTTCGTATGAGCTATAATATGGGTAAACTATCTTATACTCTTGCGCAACTCCTGACTGAACTAAAGGCCGCAGAGGGGATCTACAAGAAGGGCAAGTCTCAAGCGCTTGTAGCTACCAAGTCCAAAGGCTTTAAGCCTGGTGGAGGTAGGGGCAAGAAAAGGAAGCAAGCCATGAAACCCAGTGGTGCCAAGAGGAGTGGACCACGAGTGGGGGCTAGTAAGCCAAAGGGCAAGTGCTTCCGATGCAACAAGTCTGGACACTGGAAGTCTGAATGTCCTCTCAAAGGTACGGATTTTTCTTTAGTCGAAAAAAAAACATAGTCAGCGGTATTATCTACCAGAATTCTGGTGTGTAGATATGGAACCACTGACGGTATGTGCATTAAATGCAGGGGTTCCAGAAAACCCGGCGACTTAGAGAAGAAGAGTTCGAGTCTACATGGGCAAAGCTGTTGGGGTAGCAGCGGTTGCAGTGGAAGACATTTATCTGTTTTAAGTTTTCATTTCAGTTATTGCTTATGTACCCTTTATTTTGAAAAAGAACTTCGTTCTGTTTTTCTTTATTATTAATGAATATTTTATTTCTTTAATCATTTGATGGTTTGGATAAGAAATAATGGTGATATCTATTATGGTACATTAGATAGCAATATGTGAATGATGAATCCTTAGTCTACCACGATGCAACAAACCGTTATGTATAACTTGTTTACTTATTAGATGTATTTCTCTTATCAATCATTGAACTTGTGAATTCTTGAACTTGGTAGTATCTATTCAAAAGGGATTCAAAAGGTCGAAATTGATTTGATCAATTATAGTTGGAGGAATGGACCTCCCGACCTAAGAATCGATCTTGAAAGATGATACGACTAAGTTAACCTTTCTGGATAAAGGATGGAATTCGGACAAGTATAGAAAATGATTGATGATTAATGCGGTATGTGTAATTAGAGAAGGTACGAGTTATTCCTTCAAGAATACTCGAAGATGGATTAGACTACTTGTTGTGCCATAAAAGCGGAGTGTTTTCAACACAAAGCCATTATGGGGAACCTTCAAAGTATATCCATTAGAAGCCTGCGACTTGTTCGCGGAGGCTATCACCTATCTAAATAACACATAGCATAGATCAAAGATTGAGATTGAATCTCAAACGACTACACCATACACTGATGTGTAGACATGGTGTGTCAGGATTGAGAAATGGGATTCTAATGGTAAAAGAACAAGTTTGTTCGGAACTACCTATGTTCTATGGATGTTTCTGGACGCAACGGCACATTCTATGTGGTTGTAGAATATCCTAGAAGAACAAGTAATTGTATGTTCAATAGTACTACGAACCAGAAGGGTGTTCTCGCCCGGTTCATAGAGGAAAAACTATTAGATGAACTACAATGCCCTAATTGACAAAGTACTTTAAAATGAGGAAAGGGAAAGACTGAGAACCAGCCTGACCGAGTAGTAGTACACCACTAACTGCACCTAATGTTGTTACTGTTATACACCGGAACGCCATTGCAGTGGGAGGTTGTTAAGCAACCAGAGATGTTCATAAGACTGGAGGAGTTTTGAACTCTGGATCCAGTATACATGAAATCGATCCCTAGGTCTGCATAGGAATTAGCGAAGAAGGTGTGTTAGAGACGTAATGGAAACAAAGGTGGTGTTTCTCGGAATTTTGTGTAGATAACACTTTGACATTGGTGACAATGTGAAAATGTTGTCAGACATAAAATAGAGGTTGTCTAAATAAATCGAGATATAAGATTGAGAAGAAGTTAGAGCATGTTCTTGAGATCTTATGATCTAGAGATAAGAACATTGTACTTCTCCTAGACATCTTGTACGATTAAGGTTTGTTTTAAACATGCATACTTCTGAGAAAGGTTATTGCCTTTCAAAGACAGAACAAACATCTATCTAAAGGTTATGTGTTCGAACACATGAAGGAGATAGATGAGGACAGAGCAGTTTCCTATACTTCAAGTATGGAAAGCTCTATAGATGCAATGTTGTAAAACAAGAACCTGATATCAACTATGCGGTTTGCGTAGTGGGAGGATATCAAAGTAATCTGGATAAGGAATGTTCGAATGCTGCAAGAGTACTTTCATAGTACTGGCTTGAGCAAGACGAAATCTTCTTAGATTACAGATTCTCAGATCCAAAAATCAGAGAAGGACCAGTGTAAGTCGATATCAGGCTATGTGTTCACTTTTAGAAGAGGTGGATCCTAAGGATGAAAGAGTGATAAGCATGATGCTTCTCGGACTCTATCATAAACCGAATAGCAGCCTCAGAGGCAGCGGAAGTTTTGGTTAGGTTCCGGAATGACCTCTGAACTTGGATATGATTCTTGGTTCACCAAAGGCTATGTACATAGCGGTGCATGGAGAACTGGAAGAAGTCATAAGTTCGAAAAGTGATGTTAACACATAGAGCAAGTACCACCTGATACGAATCATCGTCAGGGAGACGACGTAGTAGTCACCAAGATAACTTCAGAGCGGCAACCTAGATTGCTCACTCACATAGTACTTCTCGGAAGTACACTTTAAAGCACGTGATGAGTATGGGAACCGGGAGTTTGGAGGAAATGACTAGACCTTAGTACAAGTGGGAGATTGTTGGAGTTGTGTACTTAATGTCTAGATTTAAGTAACGGTAAACTCCCGATCATAGCATTTAATCTATTTAATTAATAAACAATTATTTGCATTTGATTATATGCAAATCATAGTTCTGGATTTTATACGTTGTAGTTAGTATGGTGCTGCATGGGCGCACAGAAGATCATACTATCGGTTACTCGTATTTAATCGAACAGTTGCTCACGACCTAGATGGACACGAACTAATCCATCGGTATAGTCGTTGTGTGAGAGAGAAAATAATTTATCTTAATTATTTTATCACACTTGTACACTTGGTGTATTGGGCGGATCAATTGAGACTCATCAATTAGGATTGCTCGGCGATAATTGATTTGAGACTCGGAGTATTTTATTCTTAATCCCTGAAACAATTGCGGGTGTGTATATTTAATATAAGTGACTTTGATTTACCAAAGGAATTAACCGATTTAATTATTGGGTTAATTACCGGTTAAGTTGGGTCACTATATTTTGTATATGGCATGCCGTGAATTCTTGAAGGGGCAGTGTATCCCGGAAGGGTTGATAATATCCCCGAGATGAGTTCATAAGGAATTATTGTGTAAACCTCATGAGTGGATTCGTTCCGCACAATAATTAAGGTTGAATGGTACTAGTCTCGGACTCAAGAGATGAATATAATTTATTGGGCAATAAATAAATTTATTCATGGATATTTAAATCTTAAATACACGGAATAAATAATACTAAGATGGAGAAATATTATTTGATATAATATGGAATAATATTGGGAGTGCAATTTTATTTATATAGTGGAAAATAAATAAAATTAATATTGATAAGAATTAATAGATTTGGGTTGGACCCAATTTAATTTTCAATATTGAAGCCCAATATTTATTCTCCTTATGATCCCCTACGTAGCCTATATAAGCACTACATGGTCTTCACTTTTCATAACTAAGAAAACCTAAGTTACGCCAATCATAAAGTTCTGAGAGTGAGGAAGATCCATAGGAATCCGATAGATCGTCGCCCACACGACGTTCGGACGAGGTGCAAGGAATACGTAGGAAGATCGCAAGGTCGTCAACCGAATTCGTTTCTCCGTACAACGATTCGAGGTAATAATCGAGAACCCCCTTCTATGATTATTTGTGCGTTGAATAATTGTGATATATACATGAATACGCGATCCGGGAAAACGACGAACCTCGGGGACGGGGATTCGAGATCCCCGGCGAGGATCGAGGGAGGCGGTCGAACCCTAGGGTTCGGACCGCCCCATCGCGCGACGAACGGCGTACCCCGGCTGGACGCTGGGGACACACGATCGACTTCGGTCGATCGCCGGGGTGCCACGGGCTGGTGCCGTGGCGGACCCCAGCCGCCGTCGTCGGAGGCGCGAAGCCGCGGGAACCCTCGGCTGGAGCCGAGGGGTGCGATCGATCACGAGGATCGATCGCGGGCTGCTGCGGGGTCACCCGTAGCCGCCTCGCATGAGCTACGGGTTCGCCCGCAGCGGATCATGCGAGGGCGATGCCCTCACGGGCAGCGAGTCATCGTGACTCGCTGCGGGCTGCTACGAGCAGCCCCGGGGATGCCTCGCGCATCCCCAGCGATCGTCCGTAGACGATCGCGAACCCCTCGTGGGGGTTCGGCTGGGCACACGGGGCCTTCGGGTCTCGATGGCGTTCGGTCGGGCCCTGGCTCGTGAGGTGGTTCGCGTTCGTGGATCCGACTCGTGGGAGAAAATCGGCTGGGGGCGGGCTGCGTGTCTTCGGGCGCGTAGTCTCCAAAGGTCGGACTCCTGCGGATGAGTCGGGGATCCAATCTTCGGTGATCGAGGGTTTTTGATCGGGTTATCGGTTCCGCAATTTTTTTGATAGCCCGGGACATCGAATCCCAGCAATCAGGAGATTTACTTAGAGAGATATAGTAAGACTTTGAACATAAGAGTGAATGAGGGTCAGGGTATTTGCGTGCGTGACAACGTAGGGGCGTTAATATTCTAGACCTATAACCGGAAGATTATGTTGTTAGCAAAATGTTATATGTACCGATTATCGGAAGCACTTGATCAGAGGGGAGGTTAGGGGAGTCAATGCCTGGATACTTTTATATTTTCTTGGTTTATTATCTATTTAGTCAATTCTGTCAATTGAGCAACTTGTTAGCTTTAGTTTCAGTAGTTTATAATTGGTTTTCTTTTATGATCGGTTATTCTCCCGTTAGTTACTTTTTTTATTTCAAGTCAAGTTGTTAAGGTGCCCATGTTTTGGTAGTGCCCAACTGATTCCCAAAACAAAATCTTTTCAATCGTGACAAACCTATTTTGGGCAACGCCGAGAAAACTAAAAGTTAATCGCCTCCTCGTGGGATCGACTCTATACTTGTCACTAGTACTTGTTAGTGAAGAGTTTAGAACTTACAAATTTATTTTGCGCTATCAAACGACGGTAGCGTCACGGACGAATGATATCGGGAGTGGGAAGTTGCCGTAGTGCCACCTGCCTTTGAAATTCCGGGACAGGCAACGCCATCCGGAAGGGGTGTAGAGAACCTCGTGCCTTACTTTCATAATGCAAATGCCTCACGATTTTAGTGTAAGTTTTTGACGAAGTACTAGTCCCTTATATGGAAGGGAAAGCGCTTCGATTGTCGCGCCATATAAAGAATTTGAGCGGGAAAAATCCCGCCAAAAATCGCGTTTAAAACCCGAATACGGTAAAAGAAAGTCCTTGCCCCGACAAAAGTGATCAGGAATGTCCCGAGATCATACACTGCGGGTACGACGGAGACCCAAAAGTCATTTTTCTTCATTGAAACCGAACAACGAAGCGAGGTAACATACAACGACAAACAAAATCTAGGTCCTCGCATAACGGAGAACTAAGAGGCAGGAATACTATTCGGAGCGAACAAAACATGAATATATTTCGAAAATCACAAAATAGAACATTGTACGGGCCATAATAAAAAGTGTTTAAAGCATAATGAAATAAAAGGGCAAAGCCCGAGCAGAACGGCATATCAAGGGAGCATGCAGAGTCAAGTCTGGTTGTCTAGGTTCGCCAATTGCCATCACCGATCAAAGAGTCCGCGAACACAATGTTAGGATCGACCAATTGCTTCTTGAGCAAGTTAGGGTCAACCAGTTGTTTCCTCATCGGCCACCAAGAGAGATCGAAGTGATATTTGGTCTACAAATCTAGCACGGATATAAAAAGCTCAAGTTGAAGCGGGTTCTCCGCGGTGTACTTCCGAAGGATCTTCATCAAAGTTTCGGTCGGTTGAACTGCTTCCAGGATTCCTAGGAGGATGTCAAAATAAGCACATTATATGTTCTCCTCGGGTGTTGCCAGGCGAAGTGCTTCAGCGTCCTTTAACGCTTTTAGCTCCTCGGAAAATTTCTGTTTCTCTTGACGATGTTGTTCGGAAATCATCTTAATTTCTTTAACTTTGCGCTAGAATCCTGCTCGGTCTCTTTTATACAACGCTCAGCATCGTTGAATCCTTTCGTAACCTCGGATATCCTCGACATGACTCTCCCAATATCAGCCCCTTGCTCGACGACTTTCGCTTCCAAAAATGACCTCGTGTTTTTTAGCTCCTCTAGCGTGTTGGAATTCGATATCCCGGGCTATTTAAATTTTCGGAAACCAATAACCCGATCAAAACCATCCGCCGGAGATCACGCGAACACCACGTACGAGCCGGAGCACGAGCCGAACGCACGACGAGGCCGAAGCCTCGCGCACGCCCAGCCCGAGCCCCCGCACGCGGGGCTCGAAGCGATCACCGATCGCACGCCGGCGATCGGTTGGGATGGGGCTGCTCCGGCAGCCCCCGCGGCGAGTCCGGCGACTCGCCGCCAGCTGGAGGCCCCCGCCTTCACGGCGGGGTTGGGCACGGCGCCAGCCCGTGCCCAGCGATCGACCCTCCACGGTCGATCGCACCCCCTCGGCCAAGCCGAGGGTTCGGCCCCCGTCGCCCCCGCCGAAACCCTAGGTGGGTCGACCGCCGCGATGCCGTGGTCTTCGACCACCATCGCCGGTTGATCCTCCTCCGGGGTTTCGTACCTCGGATCTTTGTTCTACGGTATTCTCGATAAATCAAAACCGAATAAATCAAGGGCGTTTAGATTTTGTACCTTTCGATTCGTTGTTCGGAGAAACGAATTCAAGATGACCTTTGAATCTTCCCACGTATTCCTTGCACTAGCTTGAACGTCGGGTGGGCGACGATCCTCCAAGCTCTATGGATCTACTTCTCTCTTTACTTTCTCTCTCTAGAATTGTGATCTTCAAGTTATATGAGAATAGAGAAGACCATGTAGTGCTTTTATAGGCTACGTAGGGGATCTAAAGGAGGTGGAATATTGGGCTTCCAATATTAATGATCAAATTGAGCCCAAGCCCAAATCTATTGATCTCCCATTAATATTAATTAATTTATTTTCCACTATATAAATTAATTGCACTCCCAATATTAAACCATATTATATCCAAATAATATTTCTCCGTTAGTATTATTTATTCCGTGTATTTAAGATATAAATATCCATGAATAAAATTTATTTATTGCTTAATAAATTTATTCATCTCTTTTATCCGAGACTAGTACCACTCAACCTTATTTATTATGCGGAATTAAATCCACTCGCGAGGTTTACATAATAAATCCTTATGAGCTCATCTCGGGGATATTATCAACCCTTACGGGATACACTGTCCGGTCAATCATTCACGGCACGCCATATATAAAATATAGTGACCCAACTTAACCGGTAATTAACCCAATAATTAAATCGGTTAATTCCTTTGGTAAATCAAAGTCACTTATATTGAATATACACACCCGCAACAATATCGGGGATTAAGAATAAAATACACTGAGCCTCAAATCAATTATCGCCGAGCAATCCTAATTGATGAGTCTCAATCGATCCGCTCAATACACCAAGTGTACAAGTGTGATAAAATAATTAAGACAAATTATTTTCTCTCTCACACAACGACTATACCGATGGATTGGTCCGTGTCCATCTAGGTCGTGAGCATCTGTTCGATTAAATACGAGTAACCGATAGTATGATCTTCTGTGTGGGCCCGACACACCATACTAACTACAACGTATAAAATCTAGGACTATAATTTGCATATATTTAATTAACAATAATTAAAAGCAAATGAATGTTCGTATTTAATAGGTAAATGAAAGTGTACAAGGAGTTCACAATACTCAAATCTAGACATTAAGTATACCACTCCAACAATCTCCCACTTATACTAAGGTCTAGTCTTATCCTCCAAACTTCTGACTCCCAAACCCTCCAAGTGCTTGAAATATACTTCCTTAGGAAGTATCTTGGTGAAAGGGTCCGCTAGGTTGTCCTCCGAAGCTATCTTGGTGACTATCGCATCGCCCCTCTTGACGATGACTCGAATCAGGTGGTACTTGCGCTCTATGTGTTTCGTAGCACTATGGGACCGTGGTTCCTTACTGTTTGCCACTGCACCGCTATTATCACAATAAATTGTCATAGCCTTGGGCAAACTCGGAATCACATCTAAGTCCTGGAGGAAATTAAGGAACCAAACTGATTCTTTCGCTGCCTCTGAGGCTGCAACATATTCAGCTTCCATGGTAGAGTCTGAAATGCACTTTTGCTTAACACTCCTCCATGATACGGCTCCACCTCCCAAAGTGTACACATAGCCTGATGTCGACTTTCGCCGGTCCTTATCAGCTTGGAAATCCGAATCCGTATAACCCAAAGGAATCAGATTGTCTGCCCCGTAACTTAGAACATAATCCCTAGTATTTCGCAAATACTTGAAAATGCTCTTTACGGCAGTCCAATGAGCCTTTCCAGGGTTACTCTGATATCTCGCTACTACGCCAACTGCATAGCAGATATCAGGCCTCGTGCATAACATTGCATACATCAAGCTTCCCACAGCCGAAGCGTAGGGAACTGCTTTCATTTCATCTTTCTCCTTTTGTGTCTGAGGACACATTTCCTTAGAAAGATAAGTTCCTTTACTGAAGGGCAGCTCACCCTTCTTGGAATCTTGCATGTTAAAACGAGCCAGAATCGTGTCTATGTAAGATTGCTGGGATAAGTACAATGTTCTATTCCGGCGATCCCTTATAACCTTGATCCCTAGAACATGCCCGACTTCTCCCAAATCTTTCATATCGAATTGTCTAGACAACCATCCCTTTATGTCTGATAACATTTTCACACTGTTGCCAATGAGAAGAATGTCGTCTACATAAAGCACGAGAAACACCACCTTCTTCCCATCACGTTTCCAATACACACACGATTCGTCCATGCTTTGACTGAATCCAAAAGATTGGACTACTTCGTCAAATCGCAGGTTCCACGATCTCGAGGCTTGTTTCAATCCATAAATGGATCGATTAAGCTTGCATACTAGATGATCTCGCCCCTTAGCAATGAATCCCTCTGGTTGTTTCATATAAATCGTCTCGTCAAGACTTCCATTTAGGAAAGCTGTCTTGACATCCATTTGCCACACCTCATAATCCATATGAGCTGCTATGGATAAGAGAATCCGGATCGACTTTATCTTAGCTACCGGCGAGAAGGTCTCCTCATAATCGATTCCCTCTTTCTGAGTATATCCTTTCGCAACAAGTCGAGCTTTAAAGGTTTCAACCTTTCCGTCAGATCCTCTCTTTCTCTTGTAGACCCATTTACACCCAATTGGCTTTATGCCATTTGGTGGTTCTACAAGATCCCAGACTTTATTAGAATCCATAGATTCTATTTCGGATTTCATCGCTTTCTTCCAAGAAGGCGCATCTATATCTTGCACCGCCTCATCATAGGTCCAGGGATCGATTTCATGAACTCCAGGTCCAGAGTCCGAAGACTCACCCAGTCCAATCCATCGGTCTGGTTGTTTAACAACCCTCCCACTACGACGGCGTTCCGGTGTATCAACAGTGACAGTGTCAGGTGCAGATTCTAGTGGTGTATCTATACTCGGTTCGGCTGTATCTAAGTCTTCCTTGTTACCTCTCAACTCATCAAGTATTATGTCACTTTTGGGCTTGTGGTCCATGACATAGTCTTCCTCTAAGAACCGAGCGTTAGTACTTATAACGATCTTCTGGTCCGTAGGACTATAGAACATGCCACCCTTAGTTCCTCTAGGATATCCTATAAACAACCGCACTTCAGTACGAGGTTCTAATTTATCGGCACCTACCTTCAACACATGTGCAGGGCACCCCCAGATCCGAACGTGTCTCAAGCTAGGCTTGCGCCCGCTCCATCGTTCCATGGGTGTTGAAAGAACCGTTTTAGATGGAACCAAGTTTAGAATGTGCGCTGCTGTTTCCAAGGCATATCCCCAGAACATTGTAGGTAAGTCCGAGTAACTCATCATTGATCGCACCATTTCCATAAGAGTCCTATTCCTTCTTTCTGACACACCATTTTGCTGGGGAGTATATGGTGATGTCATTTGGGAATCAATCCCATTCTCTGCCAAGTATGCCTTGAATTCTCCAGGCAGGTACTCGCCTCCGCGATCAGATCGCAGGCATTTAATGGATTTACCTTGAAGGTTCTCCACAAGAGCCTTGAACTCCTTGAACTTGTCAAAGGATTCGCTCTTGCGGCGCATCAGGTACACAAATCCATACCTTGAGTAATCATCAGTGAAAGTGATGAAATACTCGTACCCTCCCTTTGCCTGGGTAGACATAGGTCCGCATACATCAGAGTGAATCAAATCCAATACTTGTTCAGCCCTTCGTCCTTTACCAGAAAAAGAACGCTTGGTCATTTTTCCCTCTAAACAGGATTCGCAGGTTGGAAGGTCCTCTCCTTCAACACCACTGATGAGACCATCAGCTTTCAACCTTTGAATTCTATTCGAGTTAATATGACCTAGCCTTAAGTGCCACAAGTATAATTGATTCATTCTAGAAGGTTCCTTTCTCTTATTGGTGTTCGTAGATGTGTTATTACTCTCGGTTAGTTGCATCGTGTTAGACTCCGGATTTAGTACATACAAATCGTCTACCAATGTACCAGAGCAGATAATCTCACTGTTTCTTCTTATGATCACAGAGTGGTCAAAAGAAACAGAATATCCATTCATAATAAGTTTAGAAACCGAAATTAAATTCTTTCTAAAGTTGGGTACATAAAGACAATTTTGTAAAACTAAAATCCTATCACTACTAAAGCGTAAGTGAACGTCTCCCACTGCAACAGCCGCTACCTTCGCGGCATTGCCCATGTAGACCACGATCTCTCCCTCTCTAAGTCTCCGGGTTTCCTGGAACCCCTGCAATGAATTGCAGACATGATCAGTGGCCCCCGTATCTACACACCAGGTGCTGGTAGATAACACCACTGATAATGTTTCGGTGACTAAGGAAAATTTCATACCTTTGATGAGAGGACAATCAGACCTCCAGTGCCCAAACTGTTTGCATCGAAAGCATCTGCGAAACCGCTTGCTTTCCCCAATCCGTGGTTCAAAACCACTGGGCTTCTTTGCTTGCACTTCCAACTCGGCCACTAGAGCTTGTGATTCTCTGATCATATTTATTAGTTCATTTCTTTTGAAATCGTTTTTAAGCGATTCCTCAAGAGGACTGAACTTAATGAGTATGTCAATCACCTCTAGTCCGGCTTCCTTACTATGTCCTAACATCTTCTTGAGGTCATTTTCAATGTCCTCATCAGTTGGGACAATAGTGGATTCGGAAGGCTCAACAGTCTGGACAATGTCCAGATTTCTTTTCCAATCAGTACTATAGGGAACCAGTGAGTTTTCATCTTTAAGTATATCAAAAAGTGGGGTCACAGTCATTCCTAACCTATAAGCACATAAAACAAACAAACAATTTAATATCCGATATTATCTCCCTCAAATAATATCATTAAATCACTAATCACATCTAAAATCCCATCAGGTAAGGCAAGCCACGATAGTGTGGACGTTTACCCACCCAAATGATTTAGCAATTAGATTTCCTTCGGTCGTACATCATCAATAGCGTTACCTCGATGGGAGGAATACTATGAAGCGTACCTAAGTGTTAACCATTACTCAGTACTAAGAAGTTTGTTTGAGACTCGTATATCACCGCAAGCCACGATAGTGTGGACGTTTACGTTGACACACGGATCCCTCACTCCCTTCTATAACTGTCTACATCAATCGATCTAAAGTCCCATTCGATATAGCAAGCCACGATAGTGTGGACGTTTACTATACCAAAAGACTTATACAATTGAAACCCAATTACTTGACCCATTTAATCTTGTAAATCAAGACGTGGAGAATCATAAGTGAAACTCGAAGTTTCTAACCAGTGACTCACCATGCGAACAACCCTATCTCTCATAAATGAGGGAGCCGAGCAGACAATCGATCCATCTATCAAAGAATGGTACGACTGCCTCTAATTTGTGTCCTCGACATGACCAAGTGGCTTTGGCTCCATTCCACTCCCCGGGGTGAGAATGAGTCGACTTGAAATCAGCTTTGGAAAGACAAATTAGGCATTGTTTGATAAACTTAATCAATGTTTCTCGTAAGAGGGATTACAAGAACTCTCCTCCAATAACTTATCTATATAAACTTCAAAAGTTTATAAAAGTCACCAAGAGAGCAGCAATGGAGACCATGGGTATGTTTCCATACCCTCTCCCACTTAGCTTTTTACAATAAAGGGATACGCTATCTAGTGCATAAAAGTAAACACATATAGCATGCATACATGTAATAAAGCACATAGTATTATCACATAGTCAAAATAATTACTAGAATATTATTTTCCGACTATTATGGCTTTACTCCATCTCCGTACGCATCTTCTAGTCTTCAGTCTTCGTTCTTGAATGCTCAATGTGACGAGAATATTAATTTCCAATATTTAAATCTATTTATTTTTAATAAATCCAAAAGATACTTAATTAATAATAATTAAGTCAATCGAATAAATCAAAAATAAAATTAAATATTATTAATATTTTTATTTATTTTATTTTCCCTTTCTACTTCATTAAATCTCTAGAATAATCCATCCAAGACCCACTTGGAATATTCTAGATGATTTCCATAATGAAATAAGGAAATAAAATAACTTGGGACTCTTCTACATTCCAAGATTAATTAATTTCCATTACTATGAAAATTCCCATAAAATAGGAATAATCAATTAGGAAATAAATCAATCCTAAATTAACTTTTATTCCTTTCCAATTCTATTAAATCTCTAGGATCCTATTCCAAGTAGAACTCGGAATACTCTAGAAGACTTCCATAATAGAATAAGGAAATAAAATTAATTCCAATTAATTCTTTTCCTAATCCATGAGAATTCCCAAAATAGGAATACTCAAATAGGAAAAACCCGAATTAATTAGGAAAGTGAATTTACCGGGAGAGCACGAAGATCACGAGGACCCCCGCTCCCCCACCGGACCGCCATCGCCGGCCGAGGACCGCCGCCGCCGCCACCTAGCCGGCGCACCACCACCGCCGGTGGTCTCTCCGCCGGGAGGCGCGAATTCGGCGCCTCTCCTTCGATGGTTCGATCCTCCATGGATCGACCATGTTGGTCGATCCGAGTCCTAGCCCTCACGATCATCTCCTTCGTCACGCGTCTTTCCCGGCGGTCGTTTCGGCATCGATCCAACGCAAAATAAATTACAAAATAAATTTTACACTATCCGGTATCGATTCTATACATGAAATCGACCCTATACATTTTCCGGAAAAAGTAGAACGTAATAATAAATCCTAAATTCGGTCAACCCCCGAATTTTTACTATTACAAGCATTCACCACCAAAAACGAATCTCGACATATCCGAGAGTTTAATCAATCCAACATTCATGACAAAATAAATTAAACGAATAATAAATTAAGCTATAATAGTCGGAACCCTGCAAGGTAGAACAATTTTATCGAAAATACCGCGAACGTAAACCACGCTCTGATACCAATTGTTGGAATTCGATATCCCGGGCTATTTAAATTTGCGGAAACCAATAACTCGATCAAAACCATCCGCCGGAGATCACGCGAACACCACGTACAAGCCGGAGCACGAGCCGAACGCACGACGAGGCCGAAGCCTCGCGCACGCCCAGCCCGAGCCCCCGCACGCGGGGCTCGAAGCGATCACCGATCGCACGCCGGCGATCGGTTGGGATGGGGCTGCTCCGGCAGCCCCCGCGGCGAGTCCGGCGACTCGCCGCCAGATGGAGGCCCCCGCCTTCACGGCGGGGTTGGGCACGGCGCCAGCCCGTGCCCAGCGATCGACCCTCCACGGTCGATCGCACCCCCTCGGCCAAGCCGAGGGTTCGGCCCCCGTCGCCCCCGCCGAAACCCTAGGTGGGTCGACCGCCGCGATGCCGTGGTCTTCGACCACCATCGCCGGTTGATCCTCCTCCGGGGTTTCGTACCTCGGATCTTTGTTCTACGGTATTCTCAATAAATCAAAACCGAATAAATCAATGGCGTTTAGATTTTGTACCTTTCGATTCGTTGTTCGGAGAAACGAATTCAAGATGACCTTTGAATCTTCCCACGTATTCCTTGCACTAGCTTGAACGTCGGGTGGGCGACGATCCTCCAAGCTCTATGGATCTACTTCTCTCTCTACTTTCTCTCTCTAGAATTGTGATCTTCAAGTTATATGAGAATAGAGAAGACCATGTAGTGCTTTTATAGGCTACGTAGGGGATCTAAAGGAGGTGGAATATTGGGCTTCCAATATTAATGATCAAATTGAGCCCAAGCCCAAATCTATTGATCTCCCATTAATATTAATTAATTTATTTTCCACTATATAAATTAATTGCACTCCCAATATTAAACCATATTATATCCAAATAATATTTCTCCGTTAGTATTATTTATTCCGTGTATTTAAGATATAAATATCCATGAATAAAATTTATTTATTGCTTAATAAATTTATTCATCTCTTTTATCCGAGACTAGTACCACTCAACCTTATTTATTATGCGGAATTAAATCCACTCGCGTGGTTTACATAATAAATCCTTATGAGCTCATCTCGGGGATATTATCAACCCTTCCGGGATACACTGTCCGGTCAATCATTCACGGCACGCCATATATAAAATATAGTGACCCAACTTAACCGGTAATTAACCCAATAATTAAATCGGTTAATTCCTTTGGTAAATCAAAGTCACTTATATTGAATATACACACCCGCAACAATATCGGGGATTAAGAATAAAATACACTGAGCCTCAAATCAATTATCGCCGAGCAATCCTAATTGATGAGTCTCAATCGATCCGCTCAATACACCAAGTGTACAAGTGTGATAAAATAATTAAGACAAATTATTTTATCTCTCACACAACGACTATACCGATAATTTGGTCCGTGTCCATCTAGGTCGTGAGCATCTGTTCGATTAAATACGAGTAACCGATAGTATGATCTTCTGTGTGGGCCCGACACACCATACTAACTACAACGTATAAAATCTAGGACTATAATTTGCATATATTTAATTAACAATAATTAAAAGCAAATGAATGTTCGTATTTAATAGGTAAATGAAAGTGTACAAGGAGTTCACAATACTCAAATCTAGACATTAAGTATACCACTCCAACATAGCGCCAACTCCAAAGATTTCTTCATCCCAATTTCAACATCATAGGATTCTTGGAGTTTGGAATGGCGATCATGAAGCCTCAAAAATCCGCATGCAGCTCGGGCAGACATTTGGCCAGTTTTTTCTCCTGTTCGGCTCGGACACTTGCTATGTAATTAACCATCACGGGGATGCGCGTAGCATGCACCTGCAACAGTTTCTCCATGATATCCAAACGCGGGGTGGACGCTTCAAGCTGATTCATCCAGGATCATAGGATGTCGTCGACAGCTTGCTGGACATGCGCCGGATGGAGTCGTACTCGTTGTAGGTGGTGTTTCTCGTACTTTATGTATGTAACATTCTCCTCATTGGTAACAATGTAAAGATGTTATCGGGCATAAAGTGATGGTTGTCTAGATAGTTCGATTTAAAAGATTAAGGAGGTTGGACATGTTCTTGAGATCAAGGATCGCAAGAGAAGAACATTGTACTTCTCCCAGTCATCTTACATAGACGCAACAATGGCTCGTTTTAACATGCAAGATTCCAAGAGAGGTTCGTCACGTTTCGGCTATGCATCTATCTAAAGAAATGTGTTTTATAACAAAAAAGGAGATAGAAGCGGTGAAAGCAGTTCTTTAAGCTTCGGCTATGTGAAGCTTAATGTATGCAATGTTACGAGACCTAATTGATTTATGTCGTGTGTGTGCGTTTTTCGTTTGTGTTTTTGGTATCGAGTGTGAGTTGTGTGGTTCATTTTTATGCATTTTGGTTGTGTTTTATGTTTGTGTTGGTATCGGATCTCACTTGGGGTGGAGTGGTATGTTTAGTATGATTTTGTAGGTCGGTTGCCGAGAAAAGTCGAGAAATCGAGAGAAGGCTGGAAAAGGAGAAATGGCGAGCGCCGAATTCAAAACGGCGGTCGCAGGAACTTAACGGCGGTCGCTGGAGCAGAAGTGACGACCGCCAAATGGAGTAAAAAGCATGCAGATTTCCAGCCAAGACTCTTGAGCAAAACGGCGGTCGCCGAAACCAAAACGGCGGTCGCCGAAATCACTTTGGCGGGCGCAGATATAGAAACGGCGGTCGCCGTTTTGGAGCGGTTGCATGGCGGTTCTCCAGCCATTCTTTGACGCATTTAGGCGAGGAAATGAGGGGAAAAACAGAACTTTCGCCTGGGAATTAATCGAGGAGCAGAGGGAGACCATTTCGGAGCCGACAACTCCGAGAGACGATCGATCAAATCCGAAGCTGTTTCAAGATTAGTAATCGTAGATGAATTTCAATTTCGTAAACTTCTAGTTAATTATCTTTTCATGTTTTATTCTCTTTTGGCAAAATACTTTGAATGCTTTCATGTTTGCAAATATTAGAATGCTTATTAAATTAGATGAATGCTTTATTAATCAAAGATTGTTTTAAGTTTGTTCTTAGTTTCATTCTCTTGTATTGTTTCGTATTTATTTTCGAGTGCATCTTAAAATCTATGTTTGCTTTTGTTGTTATAATTTGTGTTCGTTCAATCATGAGAATGATGAACTAATCGTTTGGCTCGGATGATAATATGAAGGACAAGGTTGAATAGTTGTAGGATTCGGAAGACCGTATATAAACGACATAGTCTTGAACTCGTAACCCGATCGGGAGCGAGAATTCAAGTGAATTAAACGTTTCTAACGAGTTAAGCAACCCGACCGGGAACTTGACTTTCGTGTGTCGATTATATCGAGTTGATAAAGAGGAATACAACTTAAGATCTAAGTCTAGATTATTACCATCCGAGTGTTTCTCTTATTTGTTTATTTCAAGATTTCCATTTTAATTGAGAGTTTCAAAATGAATCTAGGATTTAGTACAATGAACTATGATTCTACTACCTTTCTTTCACTTAAACATTGCTCTTTCGTTTCCTTGGATTGATACCGAGTCAACTACAATTGACCTCGGATTTTGACGAGAGACGCGCACAAAAACGTCTAATCAAAATTGGCGCCGTTGCCGGGGAAACGGATAGTGTGTTTAAGTGTTTGTTTAGTTTTAGTTTCGTATTTCCTTTAGTTAATTTAGTTATTTGTCTTGTTATTTGCTAACCATCTACTTAAGTGTGCATGGTTACTACGAGAAGTAAGGCTTCTCAAGAGCAATCAGGAGAAAATATGGAGAAGGATAAAGATAAAGTTCAAATCGAAGATTATTCCGATCAAGAAACTTCGGGTGTCAAGAAAGGTCAACCTTCCCATGGACATGTTCTATCTCCGAATACTCGAGAACCTATTCTACCATTGGGAACTCCTCAAAATAGCAACAACCAAGCGGGAGGAAGTAATTTACAAATACAAATTCCTCAATTCAATGTTCAAGCACAACTTACTCCTCCAACACCTCTAAATCCACAAGAAGAAGATCATCATTCTACTCCTCATAATGTGATGAGCCCTAATGTTGGTTATCATCCAAACATGATCAATCCTCAGATGATGGTGAATCCTCAAATGATGAATCAACCACCAATGATGAATCCGAACATGATGAATAACATGGCTTATCAACCAAACTACGGGTATCCATTTCAGCAAACCGGAGTTCAAGTTAATCAAAACATGCAAGGTCAATTCCAACAACAACAATGGCCAAACATGGTGCCTAACATGATGCCGTATGGGGGTTATGGGATGCAACCGAATAAGTGGAATCAATATGGAAATCCAGCGGCTCGACGAGTACAAAAGGTGACATCACAAGGCCTATCATATGAGCAACTCCGGCATGTGTGGATTTACCGGAGGTGGTGAAGAACTATATGGTTAATCCGATGGATTTTAATCAACTACCGGAGTATCATGGGAATAATAACGAGGATGTGTTAAGTTTCATCCGTGACTTCTACAACACCATTCATACCTTTCCATTGAATGGACTTCAAGAAGATGAGTTGAGATGTCGGTTCTTTCCAATGACATTGAAAGACAAGGCTAAGTCATGGTGGATTGCATTGCCACCAAATTCTCTTTAAAATTGGAACGACATTTACGACGAGTTCATGAGTCAATTCTTTCCACATCACAAGATGACGGATTTCCGAAATCAAATTTGTGGTTTTACGAGTCGTCCGGGAGAATTTTTCCATGAAACTTGGGATCGTTTTCAAGATTTACTTCTTAAATGCCCACATCACACTTTTACTCAAGTCTTACTTAACCAAATTTTCTATGATTCTTTGACAGATTCTTTGCAAGGATCGGTAGATAATCAAGCCGGGGGCGATATAACTTACCGATCTCCGGAGGAAATGGTTACAATTTATAAGACGATGGCTGGGAAGTCAAGGAGAAAAAGTTCAAGGAGACATGTGGTGAACGATGTCAAGGAATTAGAAGCTAGCAACCTCAACATAAAAATCGAGGAGATGGCTAAAGAAATCAAGGATTTGAAAATGGAGGATGGGAACCGGAAGACACAACTCCTTTTGAACCAAATGGAGGTCTGTACGTTGTGTGGTTATCAAGGGCATGGGCCAGCTACATGTCCGATGCCTCAAATGCAAGCCCCGTTGATGATTGAAGGGCAGCCTATGGTTGGAGAGCAAGGGAACATGTCATGTGTTCCGTACCAACCACAACAACAAGGAGAAATGGTGATTTCGGAAGTACAAGCTTCGGTGGTACAGCCGTATAATCAACAAGGAGGCTACTACAACAATCAACAAGGAGGGAATCAAAGGCCTAATTATCCTTATCAACCAAGGCAACAACCTCAACAATGGCAACCAAGGCAAAATTTTCAGCAAGGTCAATCATCGAGCACACCTTACCGAGCTCCTTACCAAGCACCGAACCAACAATACCGGGCTCCATATCAAGCTCCTACTCAACAACAACAGCCCCTAAGGCCACCTCAACAACCCTCGAGCAATAATTTTGAAGAATTGATGAAAAAGTATGCCGAGAAAAACGATTTGAGGATGGATAGTTTAGAGGTGAAAGTGGGAGGTTATGATGCGGTGCTTAATAGCATCAACACTCAAATGGGGAAAATGGCTACTACACTTGGGAAGATGCAAGCCAAAGAGGAGTCGGAAAGACTTCCAAGTCAACCATCCCATGCCAAAGCTCTTACGGTATTGAGATCGGGAAAGATTATAGATAACAAAGTAAGGATGCCGGGTGAAGAGATTGAGAAAGACAAAAGGGCAGCGGTTGTTGATGAGGAAAATGAGGAGGATATCGAAGAAATTATTTGTGAGGAGAAGGAGGAACAAGAAGAGAAAGAAGAAGAAAGAAAGAGGAGAAAAAGAGTAGAAGCCGAGACCGGAAGTGAAAGGGAAGTTCTTCATAAAGCGAAGAACCCGTACAAGCCTCCCGTTCCTTTTCCTAGCAAACTCCAAAACAAAAAGAAGGATCAACAATTTCAAAATTTATATGATCTTCTAGCAAAGGTAGAGGTAAATGTACCGTTGCTTGATATTATTACTAATATTCCTTCTTATGTGAAATTTTTCAAGGAATTGGCTACTAACAAACGAAAGTTTGAAGAGAACGAGAAAGTGGTTTTGTTTGCAGGAGCAAGTGTTGTGATGCAACATCAAATACCACCCAAAGAAAGTGATCCGGGAAGTTTCGTGATCAAGATAGTTATTGGAGCCGGAAATGAGGTGTCCGGGATGTTAGATTTGGGAGCCGGAATCAACTTGATGCCGTCGGCGATTTATGATCAATTGAAACTCCAGAATTTGAAGCCGACAAGAATTTGTCTTCAACTTGCCGATAGGTCGGTTAGATACCCGAGAGGAATTGTCGAAGACATACTTGTGGAAGTTGGAGGGTTGATCGTGCCGGTTGATTTTGTTGTGTTAGATGTTGGTGACATTCCGGAGAATACCCAAGATCATGCTATTTTATTGGGACGTCCATTCATGGCCACAACCGACACTCTCATCGATGTGAAGAAGGGACAACTCCAAATGTCGGTACTTGGAGAGACGGTGTCCATTTCGGTTAGGAAGAAGAACATGGCTCCAGCTGCAACGTTGATGGAAGAGTGCTCGTTTGTTGATGTTATCGATACATTGACCATGCAAGCTTTGGAGATAAAAGAAGAGAATGAGGTGGAGCTGGGAGACGAAGATTTAGAAGAGTTAGAAGTAAATGAACAAGCTCCACGATTTGTCGACTTGAGCGTGGGGGGAGAGGACCGAAAGAAAGATGTTTCGTTACCAACGAAGAGTGTGAAGTTGGTTTTGAAAGATTTGCCTCCAAACCTCAAGTACGTGTTTTTGGAAGAAGGTGAAAACAAACCGGTCATTATTTCTTCAAAGTTGACCGTAGAAGAAGAAGTGAGATTAGTCGAGGTACTTCAAGAGAACAAGGCGGCTATTGGATGGAGCATTTAGGATTTGAAGGGAATCAACCCTTCTATTTGCATGCACCGTATCAACTTGATCGAGAACGCAACTCCAAAGAGGCAGCCCCAAAGACGACTAAATCCACTTCTTAGTGATGTCGTGAAGAAGGAGATTATCAAGCTACATGGAGGTGGTTTGATTGTTCCGGCAGCGGATAGTGAATGGGTTTCGCCTATTCACATGGTTCCGAAGAAAGGAGGGATCACGGTAGAGGAGAACGAAGCGGGTCAGCTCATTGCTACAAGGGAACGAACCGGTTGGAAAATGTGCATGGATTACCGGGAGTTTAATGCCGATACCAAAAAGGATCACTTTCCTTTACCTTTTATTGATCAAATGCTTGATAAACTTGTCGGTAATTTCTTATATCATTATCTTGATGGACTTTCAGGTTATTATCAAATCGTCAGAGCACCGGAGGATCAATCAAAGACGACATTCACGAGTCCCTTTGGAACTTTTGCATGGAAGAGGATGCCATTTGGGCTTTGCAATGCCCCAGGTACATTTCAACGTTGCATGCTTTCCATATTTTCCGAAATGGTAGGGGATTTTGTTGAAGTATTCATGGATGATTTTTCCGTATTTGGTTCGTCATTTGATGATGCGTTAACGAAAATTGATACAGTTTTGAAAAGATGCATTGAGTGTAACCTTACTTTGAGTTGGGAAAAATCTAATTTTATGGTTACACAAGGGGTTGTACTTGGGCATGTTGTTTCTAGGAGAGGGGTAGAAGTTGATCCTTCGAAAATTGAAGTAATTAAAAATTTGCCACCCCCGGTCAATGTGAAAGGTGTTAGGAGTTTTCTTGGGCATGCGGGTTTTTATCGTCGTTTCATCAAAGACTTTTCAAAAATTGCACAACCTTTGTGTCATTTACTTGGTCAAGATGTTGAGTTTGTCTTTGGTGATTCATGTTTGAATGCCTTTAATACTTTGAAAGAAAAGCTTGTGAGTGCACCTATTCTTGTATCACCTAACTGGAATTTGGAATTTGAAATCATGTGTGATGCTTCGAATTTTGCTGTGGGTGCGGTGTTGGGTCAAAGAATTGATAAGATGTTGCATGTGATTTATTATGCTAGTATGACTTTGAATGATGCTCAAGTAAATTACACGACTACGGAAAAAGAAATGTTAGCGGTTGTTTTCTCGCTAGACAAATTTAGGTCGTATTTGCTTGGAACTAAAGTGATTGTTCATAGTGATCATGCGGCTCTTAGGTATTTAATGACTAAAGCACAAGCTAAACCGAGAATCATAAGATGGATTCTTTTGTTGCAAGAATTTGATGTGGAAATTAGAGATAGGAAGGGTTGTGAAAATGCGGTAGCCGATCACTTGTCTAGACTTGAATCGTGTGATAATAATGTGATTGCTAATGATCCTATTTCTGAAACTTTTCCATATGAACAATCCATGCTTGTGAATGCTATTGATGAAAAAGTTCCATGGTATGCCGACATTGCTAACTACTTGGCAAGTGGAGAGATGCGTGAGGGAATTACTTCCCAAGAACGCAAACGTTTGTTGCATGTGTGTAGGTATTACTATTGGGACGATCCTTTGTTGTTCAAGCTTGGGAAGGACAACTTGTTGAGAAGATGTGTACCGGAAGGAGAGCAACGAGCTATCATTTCTAAATGTCATGAAGATGCATCGGGTGGACACTTTGCGAGTAGGAAGACCGGAGCTAAGATTCTACAATCGGGTTTTTTCTGGCCTACTTTGTTTAAAGATGTTCATTATTTTATTCTTTCATGTGATCGATGCCAAAGAATTGGTAACATTGGTAAAAGGAATGAAATGCCCATGCAAGTTAATCTTGTTTGTGAAATTTTTGATGTTTGGGGTATCGATTTCATGGGTCCTTTTATCAATGCTAACAAATACGAGTACATCTTATTAGCCGTTGATTATGTATCGAAGTGGGTTGAGGCAATCCCCACTCGAACATGTGGTGCTGAAGTTTGTGCAGGAGAACATCATTTCTCGCATTGGATTTCCAAAGGCTATCATTAGTGATGGAGGGTCACATTTTTGTAATAAACTTTTCAAGAGGTTAATGAGATTGAATGGGATTGATCATCGTGTTGCTACTCCGTATCATCCTCAAACTTCCGGTCAAGCCGAGACTAGCAACAATCAAATCAAGACGATCATTGCTAACACCGTGAAGCCATCGAGGAAAGATTGGCCGGAAAAACTTCGAGATGCACTTTGGGCTCACCGGACAGCTTTCAAAACAATACTTAATGCTACTCCGTTCCAAGTAGTCTATGGAAAGTCGTGTCACTTACCGGTGGAGATTGAACACAAGGCTTTTTGGGCTATAAAGAAAGTGAATTTGGAAATGACGAAGGCCGGAAAAGAGAAAGCTTTGAAAATCGAGGAGCTTGAGGAGCTTTGTAATGAGGCATATGAAAATGCTGTGATCTCAAAGGCTAAAATGAAGAAAGCTCATGACCGGAGATTGATTGTGAAAGACTTACAACCGGGTATGAAAGCACTTTTATTCAATGCCCGACTTCGTTTATTTCCGGGAAAGCTTAAGTCAAGATGGGTCGGGCCATATGAAGTTGTAACGGTACATGAGAATGGGTCAGTCACGTTGAAGAAGGAAGGAGAAGAGCACGAGTTTAAAGTTAACGGGCATCTTGTGAAACGATATTACGAAGGTGAGTCGAAAAACGAGGAAGTCGAGGCTTTTCGACTCGAGAAAGTTGACATTTGAACTTGGAAAAATGGAATAAGTCTAGCTCTAGACAATAAACTGAGCATGAATAAAGGCTACTGGACTTGGACGAGCTTGGGAGTCGTTGTAATCGAAGAAAAATGTCGAAAAATGGAAACCGAGAATTAGGGAGTTCAGCGCCCGCCAAAACAGAAACGTCGGTCGCTAAACATAAAACGGCGGGCGTCAAAGTTTAATCGGCGGTCGCTGAAAGAGAGAAAAAGGGGTCAGATAATCTGCACGGTTTTGAGCTAAAACGGCGGTCGCCAATTACCATTCTGCGACCGCCAAATTGATTCCGCGACCGCCAAAAGAAAATCGGCGGTCGCCGTTTTCGAATTTCAGGGAATTAAAAGGAACGGGCTAGGGCAGATTCTCATTACACAAAACCTCTCTTTCAACTCTATCTTTTGCGAAAATTTTCTCTCTCGATACTTGATCGAATTCATCCAAAAGTTTGCTAGAAATTTGAAGGTTCCATTTTTCTCTCTCGATACTTGATCGAATTCAACACTGACCTAAATCTTGAGTACATTGATTTGCAGGTTTTGGGGAATTTCAACGGTTAATTTGCTAGAAATTTGAAGGTTCTTGAGGTACACATAAGGTGTTCGACAAAAGTCCCGAACCAAAAATTTCAACTTTCTCCAACATATTTAATGACGAATACTCGACGTAAGCCTGGAGCTCGTGGTTCTTCACCACCACCACCAAGGAAAAGAGGACGAGGAGCCGCTACTACTTCCGTTTCGACCGGACCTAGAGATATCTCCGCTCGCTATGGGGCCCCGTTTCCGGTTTTCGACGACGCTGAAGGAAGGGCATACGAGAAGTTGGTTTCAAAAGGTGAGCATATCCTACCTCGCCCTATCGATTGGGAACTCATTGAAAAGTTGAAAGTCAAGAATAGGGTTGTAGAGCTTCTAGATTTTATGAGCTTGAAGGAGTTTGCGGAGATGGATTTCAAATACTCAATTAAGCTTGGATTGGAGATGTTAAGCACGTTCATGTTGGAAATCGATATCCCGGGGTATCAAAAAATTGCGGAACCGATAACCCCGACCGAAATCCCATCGCCGGAAATCCAATCGCGAACGCCACGAAGAACCGGGCTCGACAAGAGCATCGCCGCAGGATGAACCCGCGGCTAAACCCTAGCCGAACCCCATCGCGGGGTTCGCGATCGAAAACGATCGCGTGGGGCTGCCTAGCAGCCCCCGGCGGTGAGTCCGGCGACTCACCGCCACCACCGACGGGAGGGGGAGCCACCAGCCGCGGTCGAAGCCCTAGGTCTCGACCGCCACCCCCTCGGCTCCCAGCCGAGGGTTCGTCTTGATCTTCGTCGGGGATCTCGAATCCCCGTCCCCGAAGTTCATACGGTTTTTCCCGGATCGTGCGTTCATGTATGTATCACAATTAATTCACATAAAATCACACAAGGGAGTTTATGATATTACCTTCCGATTCGTTGTGCGGAGAAACGAAATGAAGATGATGACCTTACGATCTGTTGGAGTTGTGTACTTAATGTCTAGATTTAAGTAACGATAAACTCCCGATCATGGCATTTAATCTATTAAATTAATAAACAATTGTTTGCTTTTAATTATTATTAATTAAATATATGCAAATCATAGTCCTAGATTCTATACGTTGTAGTTAGTATGGTGTGCGACGTCACACAGAAGATCATACTATCGGTTACTCATATTTAATCAAACAGTGGCTCACGACCTAGATGGACCCGGACCAATCCATCGGTATAGTCGTTGTGTGAAAGAGAAAATAATTTGTCTTAATTATTTTATCACACTTGTACACTTGGTGTATTGAGCGGATCGTTGAGATTCATCGATTAGGATTGCCGGCGATAATCGATTCGAGTCTCAGTGTATTATATTCTTAATCCCCGATATTGTTGCGGGTGTGTATATTCAATATAAGTGACTTTGATTTACCAAAGGAATTAACCGATTTAATTATTGGGTTAATTACCGGTTAAGTTGGGTCACTATATTTTATATATGGCATGCCGTGAATGATTGACCGGACAGTGTATCCCGGAAGGGTTGATAATATCCCCGAGATGAGTTCAAAAGGAATTATTGTGTAAACCTCATGAGTGGATTCGTTCCGCACAATAATTAAGGTTGAATGGTACTAGTCTCGGATTCAAGAGATGAATAAATTAATTAGCAATAAATTAATTTTATTCATGGATATTTAAATCTTAAATACACGGAATAAATAATACTACCGGAGAAATATTATTTGATATAATATGGTTTAATATTGGGAGTGCAATTAATTTATATATTGGAAAATAAATTAATTAATATTAATGGGAGATTAATAGATTTGGGCTTGGGCTCAATTTAATCATTAATATTGGAAGCCCAATATTCCACCTCCTTTAGATCCCCTACGTAGCCTATAAAAGCACTACATGGTCTTCTCTATTCTACATAAGTTGAAGATCATAATTCTTCTAGAGAGAGAAGTAGATCCATAGAGCTTGGAGGATCGTCGCCCACCCGACGTTCAAGCTAGTGCAAGGAATACGTGGGAAGATCGTAAGGTCATCAAACTTAGATTCGTTTCTCCGCACAACGAATTAAAAGGTAAAATCATATACTCTCTTCTATGATTTTATGTGAATTGATTGTGATACATACATGAACGCACGATCCGGGAAAACGACGAACCTCGGGGACGGGGATTCGAGATCCCCGGCGAGGATCGAAGGTGGCGGTCGAACCCTAGGGTTCGGACCGCCGGGGCGGCTAGGAGAAACCCTCGGCCGAAGCCGAGGGGTGCGATCGATCCTAGGATCGATCGCGGGTAAGCTGCGGGGTCACCCGCAGCGACCCCGTACGTGCTGCGGGTTCGCCCGCAGCGGATGCGTGCGGGGGCTAGGCCCCGCTGGGCAGCGAGCCGTGGGCTCGCTGCGGGGCTGCTACGAGCAGCCCCGGGGATGCCGTGAGGCATCCCAGCGATCGCTACGAGAGCGATCGCGAGCCCCGTGCGGGGGCTCGGCTGGGCGCGCGGGTTCGTCCCGTGCGGTGTTCGGTCGAGCCTCGGGTCGTGCGGTGGTTCGCGGTTGGTTCTCCGGCGATCGAGGATTTTGGTCGGGGTTATCGGTTCCGCAATTTTTTGATACCCCGGGATACCGAATTCCAGCAATTGGTATCAGAGCGTTTTGGTTTCGTGTTCATGTATGTGTTCAATTGCGTTCTACCTTGCAGGGATTCCGACTATCATGGTTTAATTAATTATTAATTATTCGTTTAATTAATTGCTATTTAATTTACCATGATTGTTCGTTTATTAAACTCTCGGACATGTCGAGATTCGTTTTGTGTGGATGAATGCTTGTAATAGTAAAAATTCGGGGGTTGACCGAATTTAGGATTTATTATTACGTTCTATGTTTTCCGGAAAGTGTATATGGTCGATTTCATGTATAGAATCGATACCGGAATTGTAAATTTATTTCTTGTAATTTATTTACGTTGGATCGATGCCGAGACGACCGCCGGAGAACTCATGAGACGAAGAAGACGAAGAGGACGAAAAACCGGGGGGGTCGATCATCCCCATGATCGATCCCCATGAGGATCGATCGACCCCACGCCCGGGGCTGCCCGCTAGGGTTTCCGGCCACGCCGGCCACCGGTGGTGGTGGCGCGTGGCTAGGGGGCGGCGGTGGTACCCGGCGGTGGTGGTGGTCGACGGTGGGGGTGGTGCGGGGATCCCCAACCCGTGCTACTCCTAATCTTACCAAGATACTACTTACCTAATTGATTCAAGTTTTCCTATTTTGAGTATTCCTAAGTATGGGAACTCTCATGGAGATAGGAAAATAATTAATTAATATTATTTATTTCCTTATTCTGTTATGGAAGTCTTCTAGAATATTTCAAGTTCTACTTGGAATAGGAATCTAGATATTTAATAGAATTAGATAGGAAAAGAATTAATTAATTTTATTCCTTATTCTATTATGGAAATCTTCTAGAGTATTCCGAGTTCTACTTGGAATAGGATCCTAGAGATTTAATAGAATTGGAAAGGAATAAGAGTTAATTTAGGATTAATTTATTTCTATTTGATTATTCCTATTTTTATGGGAATTTTCATGGAAATGGAAACTAATTAATCTTGGAAAGTAGAAGAGTCCTAATTTATTTTATTTCCTTATTCTATTATAGAAGTCTTCTAGAATATTCCAAGTTTGACTTGGATAGATTATTCTAGAGATTTAATAGAATTAGAAAGGAAAATAAATAAATAGAAATATTAATAATATTTAATTTTATTTTTGATTTATTCGATTGACTTAATTTTCGAATTAAGTATCTTTTGGATTTATTAGAAATAAATAGACTTAAATACTGGGATTAATATTCTCGTCACATGAAGCATTCAAGAACGAAGACTGAAGACTAGAAGACGCATACGGAGATGGAATAAAGCCATGATAGTCGGAAAATAATTTTTCTAGCTTATTTTGACTATGTGATATGTGCTTTATTGCTTGTATGCATGCTTATGTGTTTAATTATGCATTAGATAGCGTATCCCTTTGTTATAAAAAGCTAAGTGGGAGCGGGGATGGAAACATTCCCATGGTCTCCATTACTGTTCTCTTGGTGACTCTTATGAACTTTTGAAGTTCATATAGATGTGTCATTGGAGGAGAATTCTTGTAATTCCTCTTACGAGAAACATTGATTAAGTTTATCAAACAATGCCTAATTTGTCTTTCTGAAACTGACTTCAAGTCGACTCATTCTCACCTCGGGGAGTGGAATGGAGCCAAAGCCACTTGGTCATGTGGATGACACAAATTAGAGGCAGTCGTACCATTCTTTGATAGATGGATCGATTGTCTGCTCGGCTCCCTCATCTAATGAGAGATAGGGTTGTTCGCATGGTGAATCACTGGTTAGAAACTTCGAGTTTCACTTATGATTCTCCGCGTCTTGATTTACAAAATCGAATGCTTCAAAGTAATTGGATGTCAATTGTAAAAATCTTTTGGTGTAGTAAACGTCCACACTATCGTGGCTTGCTGCATTGAATGGGATTTTGGAACGATTGATGTAGACAGTTATAGAAGGGAGTAAAGGAAACGTAGGTTAACGTAAACGTCCACACTATCGTGGCTTGCGGTAACATGCGAATCTTAAACAAACTTCTTAGTACTGAGTAATGGTTTACACTTAGGTACGCTCTATAGTATTCTTCCCATCGAAGTAACGCTATAGTGATGTACGACCAAAGCAAATCTAATTGCTAAATCATTTGGATGGGTAAACGTCCACACTATCGTGGCTTGCCTTATCTGATGGGATTTTAGATGTAATTAGTAATTTAATGATATTATTAAAGGGAGATAATATCGGATATTAAATTGATTGTTTGTTTAAATGTGCTTATAGGTTTAGAGAATAGCTATGAATCCACTTTCTATGATACTCAAGGAGCATAAGCTCACTGGCCCCAACTATATTGATTGGAAGAGAAATTTAGACATTGTCCTAACTTCGGAGGAGTACAAGTTTGTACTCCATGAAGTGTGCCCTGCTGAGCCCACGGCTGCCTCAACTGATGAGGAAAAACTAACATATCGGAAGTGGAAAAAGGCTGATGAAATGGCTAGGTGTTATATTTTGGCTTCCATGTCAAATGTACTCCAAACCCAACATGAGTCAATGGACACTGCCTATGATATGATGTTTAACCTCAAGGAGATGTTTGGGGAGCAAGATCGTGCGGCAAGGCAAGAAGCCATGAGAGTCCTCATGTCGACTACTCAATCTGAAGGAACGCCCGTTGGGGAGCACGTTCTTAAGATGATGAGTTTGTTGAATGAACTTGAGGTCCTAGGAGCTTCTATTGATGCTGAGACGCAAGTCGACATCATACTCCAGTCTCTGGCCCCTAGTGTTGAGCAGTTTCGTATGAGCTATAATATGGGTAAACTATCTTATACTCTTGCGCAACTCCTGACTGAACTAAAGGCGGCAGAGGGGATCTACAAGAAGGGCAAGTCTCAAGCGCTTGTAGCTACCAAGTCCAAAGGCTTTAAGCCTGGTGGAGGTAGGGGCAAGAGAAGGAAGCAAGCCCGGAAACCTAGTGGTGTCAAGAGGACTGTACCACGAGTGGGGGCTGCAAAGCCAAAGGGTAAGTGCTTCCGATGCAACAAGATGGGACACTGGAAGTCTGAATGTCCTCTCAAAGGTACGAATTTTCCTTAGTCGTAAAAACATAGTCAGCGGTATTATTTACCAGAATTCTGGTGTGTAGATATGGAACCACTGACGGTATGTGCATTTTGAATGCAGGGGTTCCAGAAAACCCGGCGACTTAGAGAGGAAGAGTTCGAGTCTACACGGGCAAAGCTGTAAAGGAGGCAGCGGTTGCGGTGGAAGACATTTATCTGCTTTAGTAGTTAAAATAGGATTTCATTTCAAAGTTATTGCTTTATGTACCCCTTTTAGAAAGAACGTTTTGTTCTGGATTTCTACTATTAATGAATGGATATTTTATTTCTTTAATCATTGGATGATTTTGATAAGAAATAATGGCATTATCTATTCTGGTACATTAGATAGCAATATATGAATGATAGATCCTAAGTCTACCCCAATGCAACAAACCGTTCTATAACTTGTTTTACTTGTTAGATATTTCTTTATTATCATTATACTTGTGAATTCTTAAACTTAGAAGTATTTTCAAATAAGATTCAAATGGTCGAAATTGATGAGATCAATTACAGTTGAAGGAATGGACCTTCCGACCTAAGGATTGAATTTGGAGGATAATACATCTAAGCAAACCTTTATGGATAAAGGATAGAGTTCAGACAAGTATTGGAAATGATTAGATATGCAGACATATGTGTAAATTAGAAAGGTACGAGAAATTCTCTCAAAGAATACTCGGTGATGGATTAGAATACTTAATGTGCCATAAAAGCAAAGTGTTTTGACTAGTCAATGGACACAAAGCTATTATGGGGAACCATCAAAGTATATCCATTAGGAGCCTGCGACTCGGTCGCGGAGGCCATCACCTATCTGAATAACACATAGCATAATCAAAGATTGGGTTCAATCCCAAAGGGCCGCACCTTACACTTACGTGTAGAAATAGTGCGTTATAAAGAAATGGAAATGTGATGGTAAAAGGACAAGTTGTTCGGAACTACCTATGTTCTATGGATATTCCTAGATACAACGACATATTGAATATGGTTGTAGGATATCCTAGATGAACGAAGTATTGTGTGTTCTATAGTACTACGAACCAGAGGGACGTCTCGTCCGGTTCATAGAGGAAGACTATTAGATGGACCACAAAGCCTAAATTGACGTAATACCTTGAAATGAGGAGAAAGGACAAAAGACTAGGAACCAGCCAAACCGAGTAGAAGTGCACCACATACTGCACCTATTGTTATTACTGTTATACACCGGGACGCCATTGCAGTGGGAGGTTGTTGGACAACCAGAGATATTCATAAGACTAGAGGAGTTCGGACTCTGGATCTAGTAAAGATGAAATCAACCCTAGCTCTGCATAAGGGCGGTACTAGATCTAAATGTGCCTGCTTGGAACAATAAGGATTATTGTTAAGAGGCTAGATCATTTAGAGTACAAGCTTAGTGAATCCATTTATGGATGGTAACAAAGCTATAAATCGTGGAACTTGCGAATTGATGGGATAGTCCATTTGATGGATTCATCAAAAGGCATAGACGAAAGGTGTATTGAAAACGTAATGGAAACAAGGTGGTGTTTCTCGGAGATTTTATGTAGATAACATTTCATCATTGGCAACAATGTAAAAATGCTGTCAGACATAAAATAATGGTTGTCTAAATAAATCGAGATATAAGATTAAGAAGAAGTTAGAACATGTTCTTAAGATCTTGTGATCTAGAGATAAGAACATTGTACTTCTCTTAGATATCTTGTACGATTAAGGTTTGTTTTTAACATGCATACTTCTGAGAAAGGTTATTGCCTTTCAGAGACAGAATATACATCTATATAAAGGGTATGTGTTCGAACACATGAAGGAGATAGATGAGGACAAAGCAGTTTCCTATACTTCAAGTATGGAAAGCTTTATAGATGCAATGTTGTAAAACAAGAACCTGATATCAACTATGCGGTTTGCGTAGTGGGAGGATATCAAAGTAATCTGGATAAGGGATGTTCGAATGCTGCAAGATTGCTTTCATAGTACTGGCTTGAGCAAAACGAAATCTTCTTAGATTACAGATTCTCAGATCCAAAAATCAGAGAAGGACCAGTGAAAGTCGATATCAGGCTATGTGTTCACTTTTAGAAAGAGGTGGAACCATGAAATGAAAGAGTGATAAGCAGGACGCTTCTCAGACTCTCTCATAACCGAATAGCAGCCTCACAGGCAGCGGAAGTTTTGGTTAGGTTCCGGGATAACCTCTTGACTTGGATATGACTCTTAGTTTACCAAAGGCTATGGGATAGCGGTGCACGGTGAACTAGAAGAGGTCATAAGTCAAAAGTGATGTTAACACATAGAGCAAGTACCACCTGATACGAGTCATCGTCAGGGGAGACGACGTAGTAGTCACCAAGATAACTTCAGAGCGGCAACCTAGATTGCTCACTCACATAGTACTTCTCGGAAGTACACTTTAAAGCACGTGATGAGTATGGGAACCGGGAGTTTGGAGGAAATGACTAGACCTTAGTACAAGTGGGAGATTGTTGGAGTTGTGTACTTAATGTCTAGATTTAAGTAACGATAAACTCCCGATCATGGCATTTAATCTATTAAATTAATAAACAATTGTTTGCTTTTAATTATTATTAATTAAATATATGCAAATCATAGTCCTAGATTCTATACGTTGTAGTTAGTATGGTGTGCGACGTCACACAGAAGATCATACTATCGGTTACTCGTATTTAATCAAACAGTGGCTCACGACCTAGATGGACCCGGACCAATCCATCGGTATAGTCGTTGTGTGAAAGAGAAAATAATTTGTCTTAATTATTTTATCACACTTGTACACTTAGTGTATTGAGCGGATCGTTGAGATTCATCGATTAGGATTGCCGGCGATAATCGATTCGAGTCTCAGTGTATTATATTCTTAATCCCCGATATTGTTGCGGGTGTGTATATTCAATATAAGTGACTTTGATTTACCAAAGGAATTAACCGATTTAATTATTGGGTTAATTACCGGTTAAGTTGGGTCACTATATTTTATATATGGCATGCCGTGAATGATTGACCGGACAGTGTATCCTGGAAGGGTTGATAATATCCCCGAGATGAGTTCAAAAGGAATTATTGTGTAAACCTCATGAGTGGATTCGTTCCGCACAATAATTAAGGTTGAATGGTACTAGTCTCGGATTCAAGAGATGAATAAATTAATTAGCAATAAATTAATTTTATTCATGGATATTTAAATCTTAAATACACGGAATAAATAATACTACCGGAGAAATATTATTTGATATAATATGGTTTAATATTGGGAGTGCAATTAATTTATATAGTGGAAAATAAATTAATTAATATTAATGGGAGATTAATAGATTTGGGCTTGGGCTCAATTTAATCATTAATATTGGAAGCCCAATATTCCACCTCCTTTAGATCCCCTACGTAGCCTATAAAAGCACTACATGGTCTTCTCTATTCTACATAAGTTGAAGATCATAATTCTTCTAGAGAGAGAAGTAGATCCATAGAGCTTGGAGGATCGTCGCCCACCCGACGTTCAAGCTAGTGCAAGGAATAGGTGGGAAGATCGTAAGGTCATCAAACTTAGATTCGTTTCTCCGCACAACGAATTAAAAGGTAAAATCATATACTCTCTTCTATGATTTTATGTGAATTGATTGTGATACATACATGAACGCACGATCCGGGAAAACGACGAACCTCGGGGACGGGGATTCGAGATCCCCGGCGAGGATCGAAGGTGGCGGTCGAACCCTAGGGTTCGGACCGCCGAGGCGGCTAGGAGAAACCCTCGGCCGAAGCCGAGGGGTGCGATCGATCCTAGGATCGATCGCGGGTAAGCTGCGGGGTCACCCGCAGCGACCCCGTACGTGCTGCGGGTTCGCCCGCAGCGGATGCGTGCGGGGGCTACGCCCCGCTGGGCAGCGAGCCGTGGGCTCGCTGCGGGGCTGCTACGAGCAGCCCCGGGGATGCCGTGAGGCATCCCAGCGATCGCTACGAGAGCGATCGCGAGCCCCGTGCGGGGGCTCGGCTGGGCGCGCGGGTTCGTCCCGTGCGGTGCTCGGTCGAGCCTCGGGTCGTGCGGTGGTTCGCGGTTGGTTCTCCGGCGATCGAGGATTTTGGTCGGGGTTATCGGTTCCGCAATTTTTTGATACCCTGGGATACCGAATTCCAGCACGATCTTCCCACGTATTCCTTGCACTAGCTTGAACGTCGGGTGGGCGACGATCTTCCAAGCTTATGGATCCTCTTCTCTCTCTCTCTACTTTCTCTCTCTAGAAGAATTATGATCTTCAAGTTATGAGAATAGAGAAGACCATGTAGTGCTTTTATAGGCTACGTAGGGGATCTAAAGGAGGTGGAATATTGGGCTTCCAATATTAAAGATTAAATTGAGCCCAAGCCCAAATCTATTAATCCTCTATTAATATTAATTAATTTATTTTCCACTATATAAATTAATTGCACTCCCAATATTAAACCATATTATATCAAATAATATTTCTCCGGTAGTATTATTTATTCCGTGTATTTAAGATTTAAATATCCATGAATAAAATTAATTTATTGCTAATTAATTTATTCATCTCTTGAATCCGAGACTAGTACCATTCAACATTAATTATTGTGCGGAACGAATCCACTCATGAGGTTTACACAATAATTCCTTATGAACTCATCTCGGGGATATTATCAACCCTTCCGGGATACACTTTCCCGTCAAGTATTCACGGCATGTCGTATATAAAATATAGTAACCCAACTTAGCTGGTAATTAACCCAATAATTAAATCGGTTAATTCCTTTGGTAAATCAATGTTACTTATATTAAATATACACACCCGCAATAGTATCAGGGATTAAGAATAAAATACTGTGAGACTTGAATCGATTATCCAAGGCAATCCTAATCGATAAATCTCAAGCGATCCGCTCAATACACCAAGTGTACAAGTGTGATAAAATAATTAAGACAAATTATTTTCTCTCTCACACAACGACTATACCGATGGATTGGTCCGTGTCCATCTAGGTCGTGAGCAACTGTTTGATTAAATACGAGTAACCGATAGTATGATCTTCTGTGTGGGGCCCGACACACCATACTAACTACAACGTATAAAATCCAGGACTATGATTTGCATATATTTAATTATCAATAATTAAATGCAAACAATTGTTTATTAATTTAATAGATTAAATGCTATGACCGGGAGTTTACCGTTACTTAAATCTAGACATTAAGTACACAACTCCAACATTCTCCCACTTGTACTAAGGTCTAGTCATTTCCTCCAAACTCCCGACTCTCATACTCATCACGTGCTTAAAATGTACTTCCAAGAAGTACCATGTGAATGAGCACTCTAGGTTGCCGCTCTGAAGTTATCTTGGTGACTACTGCGTCGTCTCCCTCGACGATGACTCGCATCAGGTGGTACTTGCTCTATGTGTTATCATCACTTTTGACTTATGACTTCTTCCAGTTTACCGTGCACCGCAATCCAATAGCCTTTGGTAAACTAAGAGTCATATCCAAGTCAGGAGTTTATCCCGGAACCTAACCAAAACTTCCGCTGCCTCTGAGGCTGCTATTCGGTTATGAGAGAGTCTTAGAAGCGTCGTGCTTATCACTCTTTCATTTCAAAGGTTCCACCTCTTTCTAAAAGTGAACACATAGCCTGATATCGACTTACACTGGTCCTTCTCTGATTTGAGATCTGAGAATTTGTAATCAAAGAAGATTTCGTCTTGCTTAATTTAGTACTTCCAAGTACTTTTACAGCATTCGAATATCTCTTGTCCAGATTACTTTGATATCTTCCCACTACGCAAACCGCATAGTTGATATCAGGTTCTCGTTTTACAACATTGCATCTATAAAGCTTTTCATACTTGAAGTGTAGGAAACTGCTTTGTCTTCATCTATCTCCTTCATTTGTTCGAAACACATACCCTTTAGATAGATGTATATTCTGTCTCTGAAAGGCAATAACCTTTCTCAGAATTATGCATGTTTAAAACAAACCATAATCGCATAAGATATCTAGGAGAAGTACAATGTTCTTATCCCTAGATCATAAGATCTCAAGAACATGCTCTAACTTCTACTCAATCTTATATCCCGATTTATTTAGACAACCATCATTTTATGTCTGATAACATTTTTACATTGTTGCCAATGATAAAATGTCATCTACATAAAATTCCGAGAAACACCACTTTGTTTCTATTACGTCTCCAATACACCTTTTGTCTATGCCTTTTGATGAATCCATTAGATGGACTATCTCATCAACCCGCAAGTTCCACGATTCATAGCCTTGTCACAATCCATAAATGGATTTACTAAGCTTGTACTCTAAATGATCTAGCCTCTTAACAATAAATTTTATTGTTCTCAGAGTAGGCACATTTAGATCTAGTACCGCCCTCATGCAGAGCTAGGGATCGATTTCATCTTTACTAGATCCAGAGTTCAAAACTCTTCTAGTCTTATGAACATCTCCGGTTGTATTAACAACCTCCCACTGCAATGGCGTCCCGGTGTATAACAGTAATAACAGTAGGTGCAGTGTGTGGTGTACTTCTACTCGGTTTGGCTGGTTCCTAGTCTTTGTCCTTTTTCTCATTCCAAGGTATTACATCAGTTCGGGCTTTGTGGTTCATCTAATAGTCTTCCTCTAAGAACCGGGCATTTAGAGCTTATAACGTCCTTCTGGTTCATAGTACTATAGAAAACAATATCTTTGTTCATCTAGGATATCCTACAACCACATTGAATATGCCGTTGTTTCCAGGAATCCATAGAATATAGGTAGTTCCGAACAACTTGTTCTTTTACTATTAGATTTCCATTTCTTATTTCTGAAACACCATCTCTACACGTGAGTGTATGGTGAATTCGTTTGGGATCCAATCCCACTCCTTGATTTATGCTATGTGTTATTGAGATATGTGATGGCCTCCGCGACTAAGTCGCAGGCTCCTAATGGATATACATTGAAGGTTCTCCATAATAGCTTTGTGTCCATTGACTAGTCAAAACACTTTGCTTTTATGGAACATCAAGTATCTTAATCCATCATCGAGCATTCTTGAAAGAACTACTCGTACCTTTCTAATTACACATACGCCTGCATATATCAGTATCATTCTCAATACTTGTCTGAATTCTATCCTTTGTCCAGAAACGTTTGTTTAGTTGTATTACCTTCCAAATTCAATTCTTAGGTCAGAAGGTCCATTCCTTCAACTATAATTGATCAAATCAATTTCGACCATTTGAATCTTATTTGAATAAATACTACTAAGTATAAGAATTCACAAGTATAATGATTTTAGCAAAGAAATATATCTTTCAAGTAAAACAAGTTATAGAACGGTTTGTTGCATCGTGGTAGGCTAAGGATTCATCATTCACATTATTGCTATCTAATGTACCAGAATAGATAATACCATTATTTCTTATCAAAATCATCAACATGATTAAAGAAATAAAATATCCATTCATAAATAATAGAAATCCAGAACAAAAGTTCTTTCTAAATTTAAAGGGGTACATAATGCAATAGACTTGAAATGAAATCCTATAACTACTAAAGCAGATAAATGTCTTCCGCTGCAACAGCTGCCTCCTCTACAGCTTTGCCCATGTAGACTTGAATTCTTCTTCTCTAAGTCGCCGGATTTTCTGGAACCCCTGCATTTAAAGAAATGCACATACCGTCAGTGGTTCCATATCTACACACCAGAATTCTAGTAGATAATACCGCTGACTATGTTTTTACGACTAAAGAAAAATTCGTACCTTTGAGAGGACATTCAGACTTCCAGTGTCCAGACTTATTGCATCGGAAGCACTTGCCTCTTGGCTTGGCAGCCCCCACTCGTGGTCCATTCCTCTTGGCACCACTGGGTTTCCAGGCTTGCTTCCTCTTCTTGCCCCTACCTCCAATAGGCTTCAAGCCTTTGGACTTGGTAGCTACAAGTGCTTGAGACTTGCCTTTCTTGTAGATCCCCTCTGCCGCCTTCAGTTCAGTCAGGAGTTGCGCAAGAGTATAAGATAGTTTACCCATATTATAACTCATGCAAAACTGCTCAAAACTAGGGGTCAGAGACTGGAGTATGATGTCGACTTGCGTCTCCCCATCAATTTGAGCTCCTAGGATCTCATGTTCATTCAACAAACTCATCATCTTAAGAACGTGCTCCCCAACGGGCGTTCCTTCAGACTGAGTAGTTGTCATAAGGACTCTCATGGCTTCTTGCCTTGCCGCACGATCTTGCTCTCCAAACATTTCCTTGAGGTTGTACAACATATCCTCGGCAGTGTCCATCGACTGATGTTGGGTTTGGAGTAGTACATTTGACATTGAAGCCAAAATATAACACCTAGCCATTTCATCAGCCTTTTTCCACTTCCGATATGCTTCCTTTTCCTCATTAGTTGAGGCATCCGTGGGCTCAGTAGAACATGCATCATAGAGTACAAACTTGTACTCTTCAGAAGTCAGGACAATGTCCAAATTTCTCCTCCAATCAATATAATTGGGGCCAGTGAGTTTATGCTCCTTGAGTATCACAGAAAGTGGGTTCATAGCTGTTCTCTAAACCTATAAGCACATTTAAACAAACAATCAATTTAATATCCGATATTATCTCCCTCAAATAATATCATTAAATTACTAATTACATCTAAAATCCCATCAGGAAAGGCAAGCCACGTTCATGTGGACGTTTACCCACCCAAATGATTTAGCAATTAGATTTGCTTTGGTCGTACATCATTATAGCGTTACTTCGTTGGGAAGAATACTATAAAGCGTACCTAAGTGTAAACCATTACTCAGTACTAAGGTGAATCATTTGGAATTGCTACGTCACCGCAAGCCACGTTTATGTGGACGTTTACGATAACTCACAATCCTTCACAATTCCCTATAACTGTCTACATCAACCATTCCAAAATCCCATTCAGTATAGCAAGCCACGTTCATGTGGACGTTTATTATACCAAAAGACTTTTACAGTTGACTCTCAATTACTTGATCCATTCGATTTTCGTAAATCAAGACGCGGAGAATCATAAGTGAAACTCAAAGTTTCTAACCAGTGATTCACCATGCGAACAGCCCTATCTCTCATTAGATGAGGGAGCCGAGCAGACAATCGATCCATCTTTAAAAGAATGGTACGAATGTCTCTAATTTGTGTCATCCACATGACCAAGTGGCTTTGGCTCCATTCCACTCCCCGGGGTGAGAATGAGTCGAGTTGAAGTCAGTTTCAGAAAGACAAATTAGGGATTGTTTGATAGACTTAATCAATGTTTCTCGTAAAAGGAATTACAAGAATTCTCCTCCAATGACACATCTATATGAACTTCAAAAGTCCATAAGAGTCATCAAGAGAACAGTAATGGAGACCATGGGAATGTTTCCATCCCCTCTCCCACTTAGCTTTTTATAACAAAGGGATACACTATCTAGTGCATAAAGTAAACACATATAGCATGCATACAAGTAATAAAGCACATTGTATCACATAGTCAAAATAATGCTAGAAAATTATTTTCCGACTATCATGGCTTTATTCCATCTCCGTATGCGTCTTCTAGTCTTCAGTCTTCGTTCTTGAATGCTCCATGTGACGAGAATATTAATCTCAATATTTAAATCTATTTATTTTTAATAAATCCAAAAGATACTCAATTCGAAAATAATGTCAATCGAATAAATCAAAAATAAAATTAAATATTATTAATATTTTTTATTTATTTATTTTCCTATCTAATTCTATTAAATCTCTAGAATAATCTATCCAAGTTAAACTTGGAATATTCTAGAAGACTTCTATAATAGAATAAGGAAATAAAATAAATTAGGACTCTTCTACTTTCCAAAATTAATTAATTTCCATGTCCATGAAAATTCCCATAAAATAGGAATAATCAACTAGAAAATAAATTAATTTATTAATTAATTATTTTCCTATCCAATTCTATTAAATCTCTAGAATCCTATTCCAAGTAGAATTTGGAATATTCTAGAAGACTTCCATAATAGAATAAGGAAATAAATTAATTCCAATTAATTCTTTTCCTATTTCCATGAGAGTTCCCAAACATAGGAATACTCAAAATAGGAAAACCGAATCAATTAGGAAAGTGAATCTTGGTAGGAGTAGCATGAGATCGGGAGACCCCACGCCACCCCACCTTCGACCGGCCGGCCCCCGGGGAGGAGCACCGCCGCCCAGCCATCGAACCGGCGGCAGCCCGCGGCAGGGGCGATCGAGCCCCTCGCCCATGCCATCGATCGATCTCATCATGGGATCGATCCAATCGATCCCCGGTCCTCCCTCACGTCTTCTCCTTCGTCACATGTGTTCTCCGGCGGTCGTCTCGGCATCGATCCAACGTAAATAAATTACAAAATACAATTCCGGTATCGATTCTATACATGAAATCGACCCTATACACTTTCCGGAAAACATAGAACAATAATAATAAATCTAAATTCGGTCAACCCCCGAATTTTTACTATTACAAGCATTCATCCACACAAAACGAATCTCGACATGTCCGAGAGTTTAATAATCATGGTAAAATTAAATTAACAATTAATTAAACAATTAATCAATTAATTAACCATGATAGTCGGAATCCTTGCAAGGTAGAACGATAATTGAACACATACATGAACACGAAACCAAACGCTCTGATACCATTTGTTGGAAATCGATATCCCGGGGTATCAAAAAATTGCGGAACCGATAACCCCGACCGAAATCCCATCGCCGGAAATCCAATCGCGAACGCCACGAAGAACCGGGCTCGACAAGAGCATCGCCGCGGGATGAACCCGCGGCTAAACCCTAGCCGAACCCCATCGCGGGGTTCGCGATCGAAAAAGATCGCGTGGGGCTGCCTAGCAGCCCCCGGCGGTGAGTCCGGCGACTCACCGCCACCACCGACGGGAGGGGGAGCCACCAGCCGCGGCGCGAAGCCGCGACGGCTCCCAGCGATCGACCCTTGGTCGATCGCTCGCCCCGACCGCCACCTTCGCGTGACCGCTCCCGGCGGTCGAAGCCCTAGGGCTCGACCGCCACCCCCTCGGCTCCCAGCCGAGGGTTCGTCTTGATCTTCGCCGGGGATCTCGAATCCCCGTCCCCGAAGTTCATAAGTTTTTTCCCGGATCGTGCGTTCATGTATGTATCACAATTAATTCACATAAAATCACACAAGGGAGTTTATGATATTACCTTCCGATTCGTTGTGCGGAGAAACGAAATCAAGATGATGACCTTACGATCTTCCCACGTATTCCTTGCACTAGCTTGAACGTCGGGTGGGCGACGATCTTCCAAGCTTATGGATCCTCTTCTCTCTCTCTACTTTCTCTCTCTAGAAGAATTATGATCTTCAAGTTATGAGAATAGAGAAGACCATGTAGTGCTTTTATAGGCTACGTAGGGGATCTAAAGGAGGTGGAATATTGGGCTTCCAATATTAAAGATTAAATTGAGCCCAAGCCCAAATTTATTAATCCTCTATTAATATTAATTAATTTATTTTCCACTATATAAATTAATTGCACTCCCAATATTAAACCATATTATATCAAATAATATTTCTCCGGTAGTATTATTTATTCCGTGTATTTAAGATTTAAATATCCATGAATAAAATTAATTTATTGCTAATTAATTTATTCATCTCTTGAATCCGAGACTAGTACCATTCAACCTTAATTGTTGTGCGGAACGAATCCACTCATGAGGTTTACACAATAATTCTTTATGAACTCATCTCGGGGATATTATCAACCCTTCCGGGATACACTTTCCCGTCAAGTATTCACGGCATGTCGTATATAAAATATAGTAACCCAACTTAGCCGGTAATTAACCCAATAATTAAATCGGTTAATTCCTTTGGTAAATCAAAGTTACTTATATTAAATATACACATCCGCAATAGTATCGAGGATTAAGAATAAAATACTCTGAGACTTGAATCGATTATCCAAGGCAATCCTAATCGATAAATCTCAAGCGATCCGCTCAATACACCAAGTGTACAAGTGTGATAAAATAATTAAGACAAATTATTTTCTCTCTCACACAACGACTATACCGATGGATTGGTCCGTGTCCATCTAGGTCGTGAGCAACTGTTTGATTAAATACGAGTAACCGATAGTATGATCTTCTGTGTGGGGCCCGACACACCATACTAACTACAACGTATAAAATCCAAGACTATGATTTGCATATATTTAATTATCAATAATTAAATGAAAACAATTGTTTATTAATTTAATAGATTAAATGCTATGACCGGGAGTTTACCGTTACTTAAATCTAGACATTAAGTACACAACTCCAACAGTTCAAGCTCATTCGCGAAAAAAATAAAGACACTTATGCTACGTGTCGGCTCAACGGAGAGGAGGTGGAGATTACGGAGAGCGTAATGTACCGAGTGTTTGGGTTTTACAATGGAGACAGAAGACTTACCGAGGAACGAGAAAGAGGAACTGTGAAGACCACACATTGGCAAGAGTTGGCCGGACCGAATGAAAAATGGAAGGATCACGGTCGATCAATTGCATTTATCGATCCTTTACTTAGTATTGTCCACAAGTTCTTGACTTACAATATCTTCGGAAAGGTGGAGGGCAATAAGGTTAACTCATTGGAGTTTTCATTCATTCATGCGGCCGTGAACGGACAAGAATCGACTCCATTTAAGAAAGTTTGGGGTTTGATGGATCAAGCGGCTAAAGGGATTAGAAGCCGAGGTTTGTTATTCCATTTTGCGCGACCACTTGCAATTCACTTTGATATCATTGGGGAAGGTGATGATTCTTATGACGGAGAGCCGTGGGTAATTCCTCGACCTTTGGATGTGGATGAGTTGGAGGCGAGCGGGTTGATTATGGCCGGAGAGTTTGTACCGCGTGAAATCCGAACCGCCAAGGATCCACAAGTTATGGTGGATTATCGACAAAGGAACGCGGCCCGAATTCAAAAATGGAAGTTGGAGTTGGCGGGAGAAAGAGTGGTTTTGTCGATTTTGAGAGCGGCTCAACTTGAGGAGGAGAACCTCATGCTGGAAAGAGCGGGTTCATCGGCGGGAGGAGGTCGAAATGTTGATGATGGGACGACGAGAGATCCGGTGTGGGATCAAGCGTACTCGGGCTATGGAGCACAAGGGAACCAAGATGCCGGGTGGACGAATTCGGGAATGAATTGGAGTCCTTCATATGAGGTTCCGCAAGCCGGTACATATTACCCGGATTCGGGAAGAATGCATCCCGACGATCTCCATGCTATCATGAATTGTAACGCCCCGATTTTCATTTTGTAAAATAAAGCGGAAGCCTTTAAAATAAAATAATTCATTTAAAATAAATAATCAAATATGGGGGTTACTTTAAATAAACCTCGTTTTTCAAGAAAATAAGACATTCGGAAAATTTAAAAAATAACAATTTAAGCATTTAATAAATAAAAATGAGCTTTAAATTCCACGTAAGCATAGTCTTAAATAAATACATGTTTCACACTACCGCATCCTCGTTATTCCCCTCGATGTCTCCGTTCGTACCTAAAAAAATGTCGTTGATTGGGGTGAGCTCAACGTGCTCAGCAGGAATCACTTATCTTAAAATCATGAATCATATCATGAATACATGACATGTATAGTCACATGAAGAACGTAGACAAAATAATTCACATAAACATGCTTTCACATAACTCAACATGTAAAACATATACTTTTCACTTATTACCGTCCCTGCCTACGGACGGACCTTGTTGTCACCCCTGCCTACGGGTGAACCTTGGTTAACATATAATTTTTACACGTATTGCCGTCCCTGCCTACGGACGGACCTTGTTGTCACTCCTGCCTACGAGTGAACCTTGTTTATCATATACATTTCACATATTGTCGTCCCTGCCTATGGACGGACCTTGTTGTCACTCCTGCCTACGAGTGAACCTTGTTTAACATAGCATTATTCACATATTGCCATCCCTGCCTATGGATGGACCTTGTTGTCACCCCTGCCTACGGGTGAACCTTGTTTAACATGTACGTTTCACATATTGCCATCCCTGCCTATGGATGGACCTTGTTGTCACCCCTGCCTACGGGTGAACCTTGTTTTCATAGCATGTCATTTAAGCATATCATTTGAGCATAGTACACGTGACGATATCATATAACATATTACACGTGGCGATATCATATAACATATTACACGTAGATATTCCTATATCATACACAGTTGACATCTCAACTAGCACACATATAACATGCGTAAACATGATATGCAACAAGTATTTAAATAACAACAATGCCACAGAAGATCATATAGTTTGTTTCATCAACAATCATTCATATAAATATACATACGTACATAAACATAACATAACTCATGAGTAAAGGATAAGAAACCCCTACCTCTTGTAGCGTGCCTGTTACTAATCGTGACTCTTAAGTTCAAATCCTCTCCTTCCAATTTCGTAAGTCAAAACTCCAAGTCTCCTACGCTGGTTCTCTATGAAATTAACCTCAAAGTTAACCTCCCATTACTAAAGTGTTTCGATTTGCAGTAACAGTAAGTCTTTTAATTTATTTAGGAGTTGGACAATTGGTTCCATAAACTCGAGGGGCTGATTTGTTAATTTTTGAAACTCCATGTGGATTGAATAAAATCATTTAAAATTCCTAGTGGACTAGCCCAACATATAGTAATTGTCCAGGGACCATTATGCAATACTATCCTTATCAAGTCGTGGGTGGATGTAATTGATATATTGAGAATTCAAAGTTCATATTTCTTCTTCAACAATCGAGCATAGGAGATGGCTGAAAGTAATTTACCGATTTACGCGACGGCGATCCTGATGGCGGCGGAGCGTCACGATTTACAGGCTAGATCTGCGTCGGTGTTGGAGTTCGAGGGTCGATCACGGATGGCGGAGGAGCAGCGGCAGCCGGGGTTCGTCTTGTGTAGAATCGGCTGGAGGAAACCTTTCGACGAGAATCTCCTCAATCTACTACGACGGTACGTGGTGGTAGTGCTTCGACTTGTGGTATCGGTGGCAAGAAGTTTCAGCGGCAATCAACATAGAGAGACGAGGACTCGAACTCGAATAAGAAAGGCTATGAAATGTGGAGTGGGTTTCTGGCAAGGGAATTGATTTGGGGCTCTTTGTTGATGCTGCTCATCTCGGTGTAGTCCGTCAAAGAAGAGTAGAGAGTGATATATTAAGGAGAGGAAATGTGGGGTTTGGGAAGTTTGTTTAGATTTACCCGAAAAATATTAGGGAAAAATTAACTATCCAATTTGAAATTTATATTTTAATGTTTAATAATAATAATAAAATAATATTAGTCAAATTAATTAATTTTAATATTACGTATAATTTAGTCGCTTTTAATTAGTTTATGAAATTGTATTAATAAGCATATAAATTTTATTTATTTAGTATCTTGGAAAATAGTTTAAAGGTCACTAACATGAGAATTTATTTTAATAAACTTCATAGCGGAAAAACGGGTGTTACAATACTACCCCTCTTAAAAAAAATTTCGTCCTCGAAATTCGAAAATTAAAATACTAGCATTGAGTCTTCTGATAGATATGTCTTCTCTTATGCTCTACCTCCAGTTCCATGGATGTTTCTTGGAGGTCCATTGTTTCTACCATTATTGTTGGGACAATTACCGGACTTGTGCCCTTCTTTGTGACACCGGAAGCATTCATCTTTTCCCTTCAAGCATATTCCATTGTGGTGTTTTCCGCATTCCCTACACAAGGGCTTGTAAGTCGGTGCTACACGGTGATCATATCCTTCGATCCTCGGCTGGTTGTTCTCATTTCGCTCTTCGTCCTCCCATTTTCTCTTTTCATTTTCCATGGTTGGAATCGGTTTCACTTCATCTCCTTTCAATCCTACCTCAACTTTATGAGCTCTTCTTACTAGCTCATAATAGTCTAGATCGCCTTGCGTTGCCAAGATTCCAGCGAGTTGGGGCCTCAGTCCTCTCTCAAATCTCGATGCCCTCTTCGCATCATCATCCACCAGGTGTGGGGCAAACCTGCTCAACTCGTTGAACTTTCTCTCATACTCGGTCGTTGTCATGGTTCCCTGCTTCAGATTCAAGAACTCTGTCTCCTTCTCATTACGATAGGACTGTGGGAAATACTGATTCATGATCTCCTTCTTGAATGAATCCCAAGTCATAGCTTTCTTCTCATCTTCGGTAAGACCGCACCAGAACCCTTCCCACCAGTGATCTGCATGTTCCACCAACTGAAAGGTGGCACAAGCTATCTTTGAAGCATCTCCACATTGAATGGTGCGGAAAATGCGTTCTAGTGAACGTAACCATTCTTCAACCGCTGCAGGACCATCTCGCCCATTGTAGGTTGGCGGATGATAGCGGCGAAATCGCTCAACTGCGCGCTCGTGATCTGTCGCATTTCCTCCTCCGTTAGCTTGCATGGTCTGGAGAAAGTGATTGATGGCCATGCCCATGGCTTCAGCAGTAGCCAGATTCATTGCTGGCGGCACCTCTCCGTTGTCTGCCATTTCTTTCTGTAATACGAGTATTTAGGTTTCAGTTTAATTATTTCTTTATGTGGTTGATTAGTATGTGTCATCGTCGTGCGTAACTTACAATGTTAAACATAAATCTAAAGGCCATTTCTAAGTTTCAAGCATTATACTATGTCCTATGTACGTGAATGCATAAACATAAATCATACCTTTGGAGATCTCGACGAGGAATGACGAAGGCAGCAACAGTGACAAATTTTTTTTCTTTTATTTGAAATATGAAACTTTTCCTTTTTGAAAAATTGTAAAGTCTACAGAATCAAAACTGGTGCTCTGATACCACTTTGTAACGCCCCGATTTTCATTTTGTAAAATAAAGCGGAAGCCTTTAAAATAAAACAATTCATTTAAAATAAATAATCAAATATGGGGGTTACTTTAAATAAACCTCGTTTTTCAAGAAAATAAGACTTTCGGAAAATTTAAAAACTAACAATTTAAGCATTTAATAAATAAAAATGAGCTTTAAATTCCACGTAAGCATAGTCTTAAATAAATACATGTTTCACACTACCGCATCCTCGTTATTCCCCTCGATGTCTCCGTTCGTACCTAAAAAAAAATGTCGTTGATTGGGGTGAGCTCAACGTGCTCAGCATGAATCACTTATCTTAAAATCATGAATCATATCATGAATACATGACATGTATAGTCACATGAAGAACGTAGACAAAATAATTCACATAAACATGCTTTCACATAACTCAACATGTAAAACATATACTTTTCACATATTACCGTCCCTGCCTACGGACGGACCTTGTTGTCACCCCTGCCTACGGGTGAACCTTGGTTAACATATAATTTTTTTCACGTATTGCCGTCCCTGCCTACGGACGGACCTTGTTGTCACTCCTGCCTACGAGTGAACCTTGTTTATCATATACATTTCACATATTGTCGTCCTTGCCTATGGACGGACCTTGTTGTCACTCCTGCCTACGAGTGAACCTTGTTTAACATAGCATTATTCACATATTGCCATCCCTGCCTATGGATGGACCTTGTTGTCACCCCTGCCTACGGGTGAACCTTGTTTAACATGTACGTTTCACATATTGCCATCTTTGCCTATGGATGGACCTTGTTGTCACCCCTGCCTACGGGTGAACCTTGTTTTCATAGCATGTCATTTAAGCATATCATTTGAGCATAGTACACGTGACGATATCATATAACATATTACACGTGGCGATATCATATAACATATTACACGTAGATATTCCTATATCATACACAGTTGACATCTCAACTAGCACACATATAACATGCGTAAACATGATATGCAACAAGTATTTAAATAACAACAATGCCACAGAAGATCATATAGTTTGTTTCATCAACAATCATTCATATAAATATACATACGTACATAAACATAACATAACTCATGAGTAAAGGATAAGAAACCCCTACCTCTTGTAGCGTGCCTGTTACTAATCGTGACTCTTAAGTTCAAATCCTCTCCTTCCAATTTCGTAAGTCAAAACTCCAAGTCTCCTACGCTGGTTCTCTATGAAATTAACCTCAAAGTTAACCTCCCATTACTAAAGTGTTTCGATTTGCAGTAACAGTAAGTCTTTTAATTTATTTAGGAGTTGGACAATTGGTTCCATAAACTCGAGGGGCTGATTTGTTAATTTTTGAAACTCCATGTGGATTGAATAAAATCATTTAAAATTCCTAGTGGACTAGCCCAACATATAGTAATTGTCCAGGGACCATTATGCAATACTATCCTTATCAAGTCGTGGGTGGATGTAATTGATATATTCAGAATTCAAAGTTCATATTTCTTCTTCAACAATCGAGCATAGGAGATGGCTGAAAGTAATTTACCGATTTACGCGACGGCGATCCTGATGGCGGCGGAGCGTCACGATTTACAGGCTGGATCTGCGTCGGTGTTGGAGTTCGAGGGTCGATCACGGATGGCGGAGGAGCAGCGGCGGTCGGGGTTCGTCTTGTGTAGAATCGGCTGGAGGAAACCTTTCGACGAGAATCTCCTCAATCTACTACGACGGTACGTGGTGGTAGTGCTTCGACTTGTGGTATCGGTGGCAAGAAGTTTCAGCGGCAATCAACAGAGAGAGACGAGGACTCAACTCGAATAAGAAAGGCTATGAAATGTGGAGTGGGTTTCTGGCAAGGGAATTGATTTGGGGCTCTTTGTTGATGCTGCTCATCTCGGTGTAATCCGTCAAAGAAGAGTAGAAGAGTGATATATTAAGGAGAGGAAACGTGGGGTTTGGGAAGTTTGTTTAGATTTACCCGAAAAATATTAGGGAAAAATTAACTATCCAATTTGAAATTTATATTTTAATGTTTAATAATAATAATAAAATAATATTAGTCAAATTAATTAATTTTAATATTACGTATAATTTAGTCGCTTTTAATTAGTTTATGAAATTGTATTAATAAGCATATAAATTTTATTGATTTAGTATCTTGGAAAATAGTTTAAAGGTCACTAACATGAGAATTTATTTTAATAAACTTCATAGCGGAAAAACGGGTGTTACATGAATGCAAATGCAATGGCATTTGAGAGGATGAATGCTAGGATGGACCGGATGGCGCTCGACGATGCTACATGGAATAATCGGATTGCGGTCGAGAGGAGCTACTACGAGGAAACTACCCGCCGGATTGTGAGAGAGGAGATGGAGGACATGCGACGAGAGCAACGACAATTTTACGAGGCCTATGCTAGAGGAGGAGGCCACTTTCCTCCACCCGACATGTGAGAGAGGTCGTGCTTGGCACGACCTAGGTACGTTTTCTTTTCTTTTCTTTTATGTCTTTGTATATATGTGTTGGTGCTTATTTGTTTTGTGTGGTTTAGTAATGTTTCTTTTCATTGTTAGTTGTGTGTTTTGTTTGAATTACTTCTCTACGCTCAAAAATTTGATTTTTCCCGAATGTGGTGTGTTTGCATGTGGATATGGTCAAGTTGTTGCTTGAACTCACTCGGTTTGTAGGATGTACCACTTGTTAAGTGTCGAGAAAATGAGTATATGATATTCATGAGTTTCTTTCCTTGCTATATATATACATGTGAGCTTTTGAGCCTATTTTCTTTGGAGAGTACTTGTGATATTCCTCGAGTGTTGAACATGAGATTTCTTTGGAATTGTTTCGAGAATGAATGATTGTACTTTGTTGTGACATTGCATGAATATGAAGTTACTTTGACTTGGTTGAGAATGGGAAAATGACGTTTTGAGATTGCTAGTATTTAACTCCACATTTATAAAATTTCCCAAAATGACCGTGCCCGTCGAGGGACTCCCAAGTTAACCTTTTGAGCCTATATGGTGCCTTTTTCTTGTAACCGAGTGTTCCACGAGCGATGTGAGATTATGAGGGATTACGAGATTGTTGTTTAAAGGTTATTCGGGGATTGTGATATATTGTAAACATGTTTCTCGTTTAAAGGCTAAATATAAGAAGAAAAAGCTTACCCCCTAGAATAAATAAAAAAAAAAAAAAAACGAATACTCTTCGATTGTGAAAACAATTGTTGAGGGATGAAAATAAAAAATAAAAAAAAAGAAAAAGAAAGAAAAAAAATATATATGAATAAGAATAAGTAAAAAGCGGGGCGTACTACTATAATAAAGCCTATTGAGAACATGTATTCTTTGATGAGTTCGTGTTATAAGAGAATATGGGGATGTGTACATTTGGTGTAGGAGGGTGATTTGTGAGTTTATTCGGTGGAGGAGGATGTCGAGAGCGATTTAACTTGTATTATTATTATTTCGATTCCTACCTATGAACCGAGCCACCTAAATTGCAATCTCATTCCGATTCTTGTTCTCCTTTGTCAAAGTATGCGGATTTTCTTGTGATGTGTTGATTTATATATTCTCGATGTGCTTGATGAGTGATGACCATATAATATTTCCGAGGGATATAATTGGTATGTTTGAGTGACATGTTTCATATTTCTTATTTTTCTCGTTCTTGACAAGTGGTTGGTTGTGGTTTGTTAGTGAGTTCAAAGTACGTGATTTGTGCAAATACGTTGTTGGTTGATTTTTACCTTGCTCGGGACTAGCAAGGACTTGAGCGTGGGGGGGGGGGGTGATTTATGTCGTGTGAGTGCGTTTTTCGTTTGTGTTTTTGGTATCGAGTGTGAGTTGTGTGGTTCGTTTTTATGCATTTTGGTTGTGTTTTATGTTTGTGTTGGTATCAGATCTCACTTGGGGTGGAGTGGTATGTTTAGTATGATTTTGTAGGTCGGTTGCCGAGAAAAGTCGAGAAATCGAGAGAAGGCAGGAAAAGGAGAAATGGTGAGCGCCGAATTCAAAACGGCGGTCGCAGGAACTTAATGGCGGTCGCCGGAGCAGAAGTGACGACCGCCAAATGGAGTAAAAAGCATGCAGATTTCCAGCCAAGACTCTTGGGCAAAACGGCGGTCGCCGAAACCAAAACGGCGGTCGCCAAAATCACTTTGGCGGGCGCAGAAATAGAAACGGCGGTCGCCGTTTTGGAGCGGTTGCATGGCGGTTCTCCAGCCATTCTTTGACGCATTTAGGCGAGGAAATGAGGGGAAAAACAGAACTTTCGCCTGTGAATTAATCGAGGAGCAGAGGGAGACCATTTCGGAGCCGACAACTCCGAGAGACGATCGATCAAATCCGAAGCCGTTTCAAGATTAGTAATCGTAGATGAATTTCAATTTCGTAAACTTCTAGTTAATTATCTTTTCATGTTTTATTCTCTTTTGGCAAAATACTTTGAATGCTTTCAAGTTTGCAAATATTAGAATGCTTATTAAATTAGATGAATGCTTTATTAATCAAAGATTGTTTTAAGTTTGTTCTTAGTTTCATTCTCTTGTATTGTTTCGTATTTATTTTCGAGTGCATCTTAAAATCTATGTTTGCTTTTGTTGTTATAATTTGTGTTAGTTCAATCATGAGAATGATGAACTAATCGTTTGGCTCGGATGATAATATGAAGGACAAGGTTGAATAGTTGTAGGATTCGGAAGACCGTATATAAACGACATAGTCTTGAACTCGTAACCCGATCGGGAGCGAGAATTCAAGTGAATTAAACGTTTCTAACGAGTTAAGCAACCCGACTGGGAACTTGACTTTCGTGTGTCGATTATATCGAGTTGATAAAGAGGAATACAACTTAAGATCTAAGTCTAGATTATTACCATCCGAGTGTTTCTCTTATTTGTTTATATCAATATTTCCATTTTAATTGAGAGTTTCAAAATGAATCTAGGATTTAGTACAATGAACTATGATTCTACTACCTTTCTTTCACTTAAACATTGCTCTTTCGTTTCCTTGGATTGATACCGATTCAACTACAATTGACCTCAGATTTTGACGAGAGACGCGCACAAAAACGTCTAATCACTAATATCTGCTATGCATTTGGCATAGTGGTAAGTAATCAAAGTAAAGCTAGACAAGAAAATAGAACTAACGTAAAGAACATTTTAAAGTACCTGCGAAGGACTCGAAACTATGTTATGAGTTACAAAGCAGTCGAGCTATTTCTTTGAGTTACACTAACTCAGATTTTCAAATCAGATGACGACCGGTGTAAGTCGAGATCAGGCTATGTGATCACTTTAGGAGGTGGAGCTGTAACATGGAAGAGTGTTAAGCAAGAATACTTTTCAGACTCTACCATGGAAACCGAGTAAGTAGCAGCCTCAGAGGCAGCGAAAGAATTGGTGTGGCTCCTGTTTTTCCTCCAGGACTTAGATGTGATTCCTAGTTTGCAAAAAGCTATTTCAAAATAGCGGTGCAGTGACTGTTGGAAATCGATATCCCGGAGTCGTCGGAATTGCGGAATCACGACTCCGACCGAAATCTCTTCGCCGGAAACCACCGTGAACCACCACACGAGCCGGGCCCGACCAAAGCAACACCGCCGCGGGCTAAACCTGCGGCTAGCCCTAGCTGAGCCCCGCGTGGGGCTCGCGATTGCACACGGCAATCGTTGGGGATGCATCGTGCATCCCCCGGGGCTGCTCGTAGCAGCCCCCGGCGGTGAGTCCGGCGACTCACCGCCAGCGTCGATCGGAGGAGGGGGCGCCTGCCGCGGCTCCAGCCCGCGGCTGCCCCCAGCGATCGACCGAAGTCGATCGCTCGCCCCGGCGTCCAGCGGGGGCCCTTCGATGTGCATCGGCGGGCGGCGGTCGAAGCCCTAGGGCTCGACCGCCACCCTCGGCGTCCAGCCGAGGGTTCTCATGCGATCCCGGCGGGGTTCGCTTGACCGCCTGCGGTCCGGTGATCTCCGATCACCACCGCGCGATCAAACCCCATCCCCGGGTTCGTCCCTCGGATCTTCGTTCATATGTATATACGAATTAATTTAAAATCATCGAAGGGGTTTCAACGATTTTACCTTTGTTCTCGTTGTGCGGAGAAACGAGATCTTTTGATGACCTTGAGATCTTCCCACGTATTCCTTGCACTAGCTCGAACATCGGGTGGGCGACGATCTTCCGAACTACATGGATCTCCCTCTCTACTTTCTCTCTCTAGAATTGTGATCTTCAAGTTATGAGAATAGAGAAGACCATGTAGTGCTTTTATAGGCTACGTAGGGGATCTTAAAGAGGTGGAATATTGGGCTTCCAATATTAATTATTAAATTGAGCCCAAGCCCAAATCGATTAATTCATTAATATTAATTATATTTATTTTCCACTATATAAATATAATTGCACTCCCAATAGTATACCATATTATATCAAATAATATTATCTCTCCGGTAGTATTATTTATTCCGTGCGTTTAAGGTATAAACGTCCATGAATAAATTTAATTTATTGCTAATTAATTTATTCATCTCTTGAATCCGAGAATAGTACCATTCAACCTTAATTATGATGCGGAACAAATCCACATGCAGGGTTTACATAATAATTCCTTATGAACTCATCTCGGGAACATTATCAACCCTTATCGGGACACACTTTCCCATCAAGAATTCACGGCATGTCATACATAAAATACCGTGACCCAACTTTACTAGTAATTGACCCAATATATTAACCGGTCAATTCCTTTGGAAAATCAAAGTCACTAATATTAAATGCACACACCCGCAATAATATCAGGGATTAAGAATAAAATACACTGAGATTTAAATCGATTATCCAAGGCAATCCTAATCGATAAATCTCAAGCGATCTGCCCAATACACCAAGTGTACAAGTATGATAAAATAATCAAGACAGATTATTTTCTCCCTCATACAACGACTACACCGATGGATTGGTCCGTGTCCATCTAGGTCGTGAGCAACTGTTCGATTATATACGAGTAACCGATAGTATGATCTTCTGTGTGACGTCGCACACCATACTAACTACAACGTATATAATCTAGGACTATAATTTGCATATATTTAATTATAAATAATTAAACGCAAATAATTGTTTATTGAATTAAATAGATCAGTGGCAATGGATCGGGAGTTAATATTACTTAAATCTAGACATTAAGTATACAACTCCAACAGTGACAAACTTAAGGAAACCACAAGTTCATAGTGTAAGCAAACACATAGAGCGCAAGTACCACCTGATTTCGAGACATCGTCAAGAGAGACGACGCTGTAGTCACCAAGATAACTTCAGGAGGACAACCTAGCAGACCTTTTCACAAAGGCACTTCGTGTAGAAGTGCATAACTAGCACGTGAAGGGTATGGGAGTCATAATTTTGGAAGAAAAAGACTAGACCTTAGTATAAGTGGGAGATTGGTGGAGTTGTATATTTAATGTCTAGATTTAAGTGATATTAACTCTTCATGCATTGCCATTTAATATATTTAATTAATAAACAATTATTTGCTTTTAATTATGTTTAATTAAATATATGCAAATTATAGTCCTAGATTATATACGTTGTAATTAGTATGGTGTGCGACGTCACAGGGAAGATCATACTATTGGTTACTCGTATATTAATCGAATAGTCACTCACGACCTAGATGGATAGTGACCAATCCATCGGTATAATCGTTGTATAATAAGAGAAAATAATTTGTCTTAATTATTTTATTATACTTGTGCACTTGGTGTATTGAGTGGAACGCTTGAGATTAATCGATTAGGATTGCCTTGGATAATCGATTTATATCTCAGTGTATTATATTCTTAATCCCTGATATTATTGCGTGTGTGTGCATTTAATATTAGTGACTTTGACTTTCCAATGGAATTGACTTATAAGATTATGGGACAATTACCGGCAAAATTGGGTCACTGTATTTTATGTATGACATGCTGTGAATTTTTTAAGGCAAAGTGTGTCCCGATAAGGGTTGATAATGTCCCCAAGATTAGCTCATAAGTAATTATTATGTAAACCTCGCGAGTGGAGTCGAGACGGCTTGCTGGACATGCGCCGGATGGATTCGTCCTCGTAAGGATTTCTATGGGCGACTCAGATAGGTAACTCATCAACTTCCTTATATAACCTGCAAGAGGAGGACGAGAAGACATAAGAAGCAAGATAGGATACGCCGTATTAAATTGAGATCAGATGAATACCTTTTGAACTCTTCCACGTTAGTACCAAAAATGGATTCATATTTGGATGAGTGCTTGGCATTCCCCTCTTTGTCCACCCGAGGACCCTTGGACCGGCGGATGCGGATCTTGGCTGATTCAAGGATCGGTTCCATCGAGTTCCCCTCCGGATGGTATCAAGCCCATGCTCGGCGCTCCGAGGACGTTTACGAACAATCTGCGATGCCATGGAATCCACAATCGGCACCTCAGGGGGAATTTTAGTGATCGGTTGATGGAATCATAGAGGACGAGCTGGTTTGGAGAGCCGAAACCGCAATTGTTACCTCCTCGTTTTTCTTTCCTTGGGCAGTGGCGCCCGCTTTCAACCCCGCTTTTTCCCTCCTCATCCGAGCACGTGGATTCTCTACTTCAGGCATCTCGGTGGGCCGAAAAAAGTCAAGGGTAGCGATAGGCTGAAAAGAACAGAGGGATTCGTTCAAGCAATTTGAACAAGGACAACAGGAAAAATAATTTTTATACTCACGCGGATAGAGATCTTCGGCTTCCCGAGGTATGGTAATAAACCGAGCACGAAGACGCATCTCCTTGCTCACCCAACGCTTATACCCGTGCTACGTCCCCGGTAGGAATTTTATTTTTTCCCAGTACCGTTATAAAATCTAACCCCATCTTATCCACGGACGGCTCCCAAAATCCTAAGAGGAGGTAAAAGAAAAGTAAGGATCAAGGATACCTATAAGAACACTTTGAATATTAGGAAAAACTTCTAGCTTAAAGAATTGTAACGCTTCTCGGTCTCCCGGTATTCCGCACTCAGAGGTTGATCGTCCGAGTTCCACTCCCCGTCGACAAAGAACTATTTCTGGGTCCAATTCGACTGTTTGCTCGGCAACGTAGTGATTGTTGGAGTTGTGTACTTAATGTCTAGATTTAAGTAACGGAAACTCACGTTCCATTGCCATTAATCTATTTAATTAAATAAACAATTATTTGCGTTTAATTATTTATAATTAAATATATGCAAATTATAGTCCTGGATTCTATACGTTGTAGTTAGTATGGTGTGCGACGTCACACGGAAGATCATACTATCGGTTACTCGTATTTAATCGAACAGTTGCTCACGACCTAGATGGACACGGACCAATCCATCGGTATAGTCGTTGTGTGAGAGAGAAAATAATTTGTCTTAATTATTTTATCACACTTGTACACTTGGTGTATTGAGCGGATCGTTGAGATTCATCGATTAGGATTGCCGGCGATAATCGATTCGAGTCTCAGTGTATTTTATTCTTAATCCCTGATATTATTGCGGGTGTGTATATTTAATATAAGTGACTTTGATTTACCAAAGGAATTAACCGATTTAATTATTGGGTTATTACCGGTTAAGTTGGGTCACTATATTTCATATATGGCATGCCGTGAATACTTGACGGGAAAGTGTATCCCGGAAGGGTTGATAATAACCCCGAGATGAGTTCATAAGGAATTATTATGTAAACCCTGCAGGTGGATTTATTCCGCATAATAATTAAGGTTGAATGGTACTAGTCTCGGATATAAGAGATGAATAAATTAATTAGCAATAAATTAATTTTATTCATGGATATTTATATCTTAAATACACGGAATAAATAATACTACCGGAGAAATATTATTTGATATAATATGGTTTAATATTGGGAGTGCAATTAATTTTATATAGTGGAAAATAGAATTAATTAATATTAATGGATTAATAGATTTGGGCTTGGGCTGAATTTAATCATTAATATTGGAAGCCCAATATTCCACCTCCTTAAGATCTCCTACGTAACCTATAAAAGCACTACATGGTCTTCTCTATTCTCATAAGTTCATAACTTGAAGATCACAATTCTAGAGAGAGAAAGTAGAGAGGAGGATCCATGGAGTTCGGTAGATCGTCGCCCACACGACGTCCGGGCTAGTGCAAGGAATACGTGGGAAGATCTCAAGGTCATCATAAGATCTCGTTTCTCCGCACAACGAATCGAAAGGTGAATTAAATAATTGCTATTTAATTCTTGTTTTATTGAATCAATTATCGAAGAACAAAGATCCAAAAGTTCGAACCCCGGATTAGACGACGAACGCGTGGTGGCGATCTAGGATCGCCGGACCACGGCGATCGCCGCCTAGGGTTTCGGCGTGCGCGCATGGAGCGAACCCCGGCTGGACGCCGGGGGTGCGATCGATCCAAGGATCGATCGCCGGCAGCGGGCTGGGCCCCGCGACGGCCCAGCTGGAGGCGGGCCGACCTCCTATGCGGCGGCGAGTCGCCGGACTCGCCGCGGGGGCTGCTGGGCAGCCCCATCGATCATGATGATCGCACGCGATCATCGATCGCGTGAACCCCGTACTCGCGGGGGTTCGGCTGGGGGCGGGCCGCGTGCCTTCGGGTGCGTGGTCTCCAAAGGCTGGACTCCGGCGGATGAGTCGGCGTTCATGTGATCTCCGGCGAAGGGTTTGATCGGGTTATTGGTTTCCGCAAATTTAAATAACCCGGGATATCGAATTCCAACAATTGGTATCAGAGCGTACGGTTACGTTTTTCGTTAATTGTTTCGATAATCGATTCTCGATGTTTATAGCCATAGATTAATTTAAATTGTTAAATTATTGTGCTATATTGTTCTACGTACTTGTTTTTCTCTCTTGTATGAATTGTGTTGAACGGAAAAATTAAATATTAAAAATCGAGGATTTTTTTTTTTGAGAAAACGAACCTTGTCGATCACGGTTTGGGCACGCCTTTGCGCGGGCTGCTGTGCGAGCTGTATGGCGGCTGGGGGTCGACGGCATCAACCACCAGTGGTGGTAGTCGCCGGATGTCGACCGCCGCCAAGAGGCGGTTCAGCCGCTACGCGCGGCGGCTCGTGGGTCGTGGCTTCGGCTTCGTACTCGGACGGGCTGCTGAAGCGGGCTGCTCGTGCGATGATAGCAGCATGTCGATGGCATGGGTCGTCGGAGGAGACGTCATGCCAGAGATCGACTAGGTTGCTGCTGATGTGCCGCTTGCCGAAGGTGACGATCGATTGCGTAGTTGGCCGTGGCTTGGTGTTCAAGTGCATGTCCACTTGCGTGAATTGATTCTTGCATGAATTAATTCTTGGGTGCATGGCTGAGTGAATTAATTCACTTGGATTGGGGCTGTGCATATGGAATGCATGGTCGATCAATTAATTATAGTGTGGCCATGCGTTTTGCATGGTGAGATACACGGCTATGCATGGTTTCGCGGGTTCGATTTTGGGATGACCGGAATTGTTTCGGTCCGTCGTCCCGGTGAATTCGATCTTTCCGGAAATAATTTAATCTTTCTAATTTTATTTAATTTAATTTTGGAATTAATTCAAATTCTATTTGGATTAGATTTCTTAATTATGGAATTAAATAATGGAATTAGATGGAGAGTTAAATTAGGAAAGAAAATCCTAGTTTCTCTAGATATCCTATACCTACTTGGATTAGAAGTCTTGAGAAGAATCAAAATTCGATTTTGATTAGGATTCTTGAGATCTAATCTAAATTGGATTGAGAAATTATTAAAATATTGATTTTATTTAATTTAAGTATTTTATTTAAAATCATTAGATTAATTCAAAATTTATTTTGGATTGGATAATCTTGGATTTTATTTAGAATAGAATTAAATATGGAAATCAATGGATTTTAATAATATTGATTTTATTTAATTTAAGTATTTTATTTAAAATCATTAGATTAATTCAAAATTTATTTTGGATTGGAAAATCTTGGATTTTATTTAGAATAGAATTAAATATGGAAATCAATGGATTTTAATAATATTGATTTTATTTAATTTAAGTATTTTATTTAAAATCATTAGATTAATTCAAAATTTATTTTGGATTGGAAAATCTTGGATTTTATTTAAAATAGAATTAAATATGGAAATCAATGGAATTGATTTTATTTAATTGGAGTATTTTATTTAAAATCATTAGATTGATTCAAATTTTTTTTGAATTGGAATCTTGGATTTTATTTAAAATAAATTAAATATGAGAATCAAAGAATTTTTCCGTCGCTCGGCAAAGTATTCAAGACGTAGAATGGAGGCTCAAGGCAAGCATGCTGGAATTCATCAAGGTACGAATAGTCGAGAAATAATTTTGCTTGAGTAATTATTTGATTATTTGTGAACGTACTTGCATGAATTGTATGTTTGTTATTATGCTTATGTGTATTTAATTATGCATTAGATAGCGTATCCCTTTGTTATAAAAAGCTAAGTGGGAGAGGGTATGGAAACATATCCATGGTCTCCATTGCTGTTCTCTTGGTGACTTTTATGGACTTTTGAAGTTCGTATAGATAAGCCATTGGAGGAGAATTCTTGTAATTCCTTTTACAAGATACATTGATTAAGTTTGTCAAACAATGCCTAATTTGTCTTTCCAAAACTGATTTCAAGTCGACTCATTCTCACCCCGGGGAGTGGAATGGAGCCAAAGCCACTTGGTCATGTCGAGGACACAAATTAGAGACTTTCGTGTCATTTGATGACTAGATCGATTGTCTGCTCGGCTCCCTCATTCTATGAGAGATAGGGTTGTTCGCATGGTGAATCACTGGTAAGAAACTTCGAGTTTCACTTATGATTCTCCGCGTCTTGATTTACAAGATCGAATGGATCAAGTAATTGGATGTCAATTGTAAAAGTCTTTTGGTGTAGTAAACGTCCACACTATCGTGGCTTGCTACATTGAATGGGACTTTGGAACGATTGATGTAGACAGTTATAGAAGGGAGTAAAGGAGCGTATGTTAACGTAAACGTCCACACTATCGTGGCTTGCGGTGAATATGCGTGTCCCAAACAATCTTCTTAGATACTGAGTAATGGTTTACACTTAGGTACGCTTTATAGTATTCTTCCCATCGAAGTAACGCTATAATTGATGTACGACCGAAGAAAATCTAATTGCTAAATCATTTGGATAAGTAAACGTCCACACTATCGTGGCTTGCCATATCTGATGGGATTTTAGATGTGATTAGTGGTTTAATGATATTATTTGAGGGAGATAATATCGGAGATTAAATCGATTGTTTGTTGTTATATGTGCTCATAGATTAGGATATGGCTTTGAACCCACTTTCTGTGATACGTAAGGATTATAAACTCATTGGTCCCTAAATGTAATGATTGGAATAGAGATCTAGACATTGTCCAGACTGTTGAAGAGTACAAGTTTGTACTCAGTGAGCTTTGTCCTCCCGAGCCTACGAATGTCTAGACTTGACATAGGCGGCTAGACAAGAAGCGATGAGGATACTCATAAAGGTTATTCATTCGAGGAAACGCTTAAACACGTTTTTGAGATGATTGACCTTTTGGACGAGTTGAGACGGAAATCGCAAGCTCTTGTAGCCAATGCCAAAGGTTTCGAACCTAAGGGCAAAATCGGGGGAAAGAAAAAGCAAGCAAAGAATCCCAGTGGTCCTAAGTTGCTTAGACCACGAGATGGGACGAGAAAGCCATGAGGCAAGTATTCTCGATGCAAACAGTCTGGGTACTGGAAGTCTGATTATCCTCTCAAAGAAAGTACGAAATTTTCTTTAGTCGTAAAACATAGTCAGTGGTATTATCTACCGGAACCTGGTGTGTAGATATGGAACCACTGACGGTATGTGCATTTTAAATGCAAGGGTTCCAGGAAACCCGACGACTTAGAAAAGAAAAGATCGTAGTCTACATGGGCAATGCTGTAAGGAGGCAGCTGTTGCAGTGGAGGACATTTTATAGGATTTCATTTTGAGTTATTGCTTTTATGTACCTTTCATATTAGAAAGAACTTTGTTCTGGATTTCTAATGAATGGATATTTTATTTCTTTTAATCATTTGATGGTTATAAGAAGAAATAATGATATTATCTATTTTGGTACATTAGCTAGCAATATATAAATGATGAATCCTGAGTCCACCACGATGCAACGAACCGTTTTATATAACTCGTTTTACTAATAAAAGATTTCTTTATTAAATCATTTATACTTGTGGAATCTTATGCTAAGTCATATTTATTCAAATAAGAAGTTCAAAGGTCGAAAATTGATTGAAAGATCAATTAAGTTGAAGGAGTGGACCTTCCGACCTAAGAATCTAATTTGGAAGATAATACGACTAAGCAATCCTTTATGGATATAAGATATAAGATCCGGACAAGTATAAGAATTGATTGACTCTGATGTATGCAGACCTATGCCTACTCAGACAATAAGGTACGAGTACTTCATTTGATGATTACTCGAGAAATGGATTAGAATACCTGATGTGCCACAAAAGCAAGTGTTTTGACAAGTCAATGGACACTAAGCAATTGTGGAGAACCATCAAGGTATATCCATTTGTAGCCTGCGATTTGATCGCGGAGGCAAGTACCTGTCTGAGGAATGCATGGCATACTGATCAGAGGTTGGGATGATCCCAAATGACTACACCATACAGTCCTCTGTAGGATTGGTGTGTCGAATATAAGAAATGGAACTCTTATAGAAATAGTAAAAGCATGAGTTAAACGGAACTACCTATGTTCTATGGATATGTCTTGGAAACAACAGCGCATTCAAATGCGGTTGTAGAATATCCTGGAAGAACAAAAGATGTGTGTTCGATAGTACTATGAACCAGAAGGACGTTATAAGTTCTAACGCCCGGTTCTTAGAGGAAGACTATTAGATGAACCACAAGCCCAAAATGACGTGATACTTCTGAAAAGAGAGAAAACGATAATGACTGGAAGCCAGCCAAACCGAGTAGCGGTACACCACTAACTGCACCTACTGTTATTACTGTTTATACACCGGAATGCCATTGTAGTGGGAGGTTGTGTGACAACCGGAGATATTCATGAAACTAGGTGAGTCTTCGGACTCTGGACCTAGTATACGTGAAATCGATCCCTAGATCTACATAGAGGCGGTACTAGATCTAAATGTGCCTTCTTGGAAAGCAATAAGGATTATTGCTAAGAGGCAAGATCATTTAGAGTACAAGCTTAGTTAATCCATTGATGGATTGAAACGAAGCTAGAGATCGTGGAACTTGCGAATTGATGAGATAGTCCATTTGATGGATTCATCAAAAGGCATTGACGAATCGTGTATGGGAAACGTGATGGAAACAAGGTGGTGTTTCTCGGAGGTTTTATGTAGATAACATTTTATCATTGGTAACAATGTAAAGATGTTGTCAGACATAAAATGATGGTTGTCTAGAAAAATCGATATATGAGATAAAGAAGAAGTTAGAGCATGTTCTTAAGATCTAGGATCTCAAGAAAAGAACATTGTACTTCTCTAGATATCTTATACGATTATGGTTCGTTTTAACATGCAAGATTCCGAGAAAGGTTCGTTACCTTTCAGAGACGGAATGCATCTATCTAAGGATATGTGTTTTAGAACACAAAAGGAGATAGAAGCAATGAAAGCAGATTCCTACACTTTGAGTGTGGAAAGCTTAATAAATGCATTGTTGAAAAACAAGAACCCGATATCGGCTATGCGGTTAGCATAGTGGGAGGATATCAAGGTAATCCTGGAAAGGAATATTCGACTGCCGTAAAAGTACTTTCGAAGTACTGTTCTAGACTACGAAGCAGACGAGCATTTCCTTTGGATTACATTCTCTTAGATTTCTAATCGAATGAGGACCGGTGTAAGTCGATCAGGCTATGTGTTTCACTATTAAAGGAGAAGGAGTTTTAACATGGAAGAGTGATAAGCACGATGCTTTTCGGACTCTACCATGGGTAACCAAATAGCGGCCTCAGAGGCAGCGGAAGTTTTGGTATAACTCCGGGATAATCTCTGGGACTTAGAGGTGATTCTTAATTTGCCAAAAGGCTATGTGTATAGCGGTGCGATGGCAAATGGTAAGAAATCACAAGTCCATAAGTGTAAGATAACACATAGTGCAAGTACCACCTGATACGAGTCATCGTCGAGGGAGACGACGCTGTAGTCACCAAGATAACTTCAGAGCGGCAACCTAGAGTGCTCATTCACATAGTACTTCTTGGAAGTACAACTTTAGCACGTGATGAGTATGGGAGTCGGGAGTTTGGAGGAAATGACTAGACCTTAGTACAAGTGGGAGATTGTTGGAGTTGTGTACTTAATGTCTAGATTTAAGTAACGGAAACTCACGTTCCATTGCCATTAATCTATTTAATTAAATAAACAATTATTTGCGTTTAATTATTTATAATTAAATATATGCAAATTATAGTCCTGGATTCTATACGTTGTAGTTAGTATGGTGTGCGACGTCACACGGAAGATCATACTATCGGTTACTCGTATTTAATCGAACAGTTGCTCACGACCTAGATGGACACGGACCAATCCATCGGTATAGTCGTTGTGTGAGAGAGAAAATAATTTGTCTTAATTATTTTATCACACTTGTACACTTGGTGTATTGAGCGGATCGTTGAGATTCATCGATTAGGATTGCCGGCGATAATCGATTCGAGTCTCAGTGTATTTTATTCTTAATCCCTGATATTATTGCGGGTGTGTATATTTAATATAAGTGACTTTGATTTACCAAAGGAATTAACCGATTTAATTATTGGGTTAATTACCGGTTAAGTTGGGTCACTATATTTCATATATGGCATGCCGTGAATACTTGACGGGAAAGTGTATCCCGGAAGGGTTGATAATATCCCCGAGATGAGTTCATAAGGAATTATTATGTAAACCCTGCAGGTGGATTTATTCCGCATAATAATTAAGGTTGAATGGTACTAGTCTCGGATATAAGAGATGAATAAATTAATTAGCAATAAATTAATTTTATTCATGGATATTTATATCTTAAATACACGGAATAAATAATACTACCGGAGAAATATTATTTGATATAATATGGTTTAATATTGGGAGTGCAATTAATTTTATATAGTGGAAAATAGAATTAATTAATATTAATGGATTAATAGATTTGGGCTTGGGCTGAATTTAATCATTAATATTGGAAGCCCAATATTCCACCTCCTTAAGATCTCCTACGTAGCCTATAAAAGCACTACATGGTCTTCTCTATTCTCATAAGTTCATAACTTGAAGATCACAATTCTAGAGAGAGAAAGTAGAGAGGAGGATCCATGGAGTTCGGTAGATCGTCGCCCACACGACGTCCGGGCTAGTGCAAGGAATACGTGGGAAGATCTCAAGGTCATCATAAGATCTCGTTTCTCCGCACAACGAATCGAAAGGTGAATTAAATAATTGCTATTTAATTCTTGTTTTATTGAATCAATTATCGAAGAACAAAGATCCAAAAGTTCGAACCCCGGATTAGACGACGAACGCGTGGTGGCGATCTAGGATCGCCGGACCACGGCGATCGCCGCCTAGGGTTTCGGCGTGCGCGCATGGAGCGAACCCCGGCTGGACGCCGGGGGTGCGATCGATCCAAGGATCGATCGCCGGCAGCGGGCTGGGCCCCGCGACGGCCCAGCTGGAGGCGGGCCGACCTCCTATGCGGCGGCGAGTCGCCGGACTCGCCGCGGGGGCTGCTGGGCAGCCCCATCGATCATGATGATCGCACGCGATCATCGATCGCGTGAACCCCGTACTCGCGGGGGTTCGGCTGGGGGCGGGCCGCGTGCCTTCGGGTGCGTGGTCTCCAAAGGCTGGACTCCGGCGGATGAGTCAGCGTTCATGTGATCTCCGGCGAAGGGTTTGATCGGGTTATTGGTTTCCGCAAATTTAAATAACCCGGGATATCGAATTCCAACAGTGATAATCATCTCCCTCTGTTTCAAGTAATAGCCCCCTCCTTCCGATGTGCTCAGATATACTAAGTATATCAGTTCTGGCCCCGTCAAGCCCCTGTACAGACCGAATACCCCGAACATGGTATAAAGAGTGGAGAGCATTAACCATGCGTTCGGAGTTAATTGCATTTGGTCCACCTCAAATAACTCGATAATGTGCGCCAGAGAGGCGTGAATCGGGAAACGCAGTCCGCTCTCCATCATGGCGTAATTCACAACAACCATACCCAGAGGGGGTCGGTTAGCTCGCTCACCTGGGGTAAGGGCGTATATGTGAACGTTCAAAGGAATCTCGTATTTAACACGCTTCAATTGGAGATCTGCATCGGTTACGATGCTCAACCTTTTACTAGAGTCAAAAAGAGAACATGGACGGTCCTCGACCGGGTAGGATGTAACCAAATTCCGTCCGAGCAACGATCGATCAAATATGTCTCATACACAAAAGGAGACGGGGGACCCCGCGAATCCACTAGAAGCTAGAGAAACCCGCAATAAGATTCACTGACGTCACCCCCGAGCATCTCGCTCGTCACCTTGGGAGAAAAAGGATAACATAATGAGCACTATAGGAGATTAAACGTCCGACAAAATGTCTAAGCGGGGCGAGAGAAGAGGAAGATCGGATAAATCCAAAGGACCCGAGGAATCGCAGTCCGATAAGGCCTCTTCATTCATCACCAAAGAAAAATATCTCTTCCACTGTCAAAGAGCAAAAGAACGCCGCCTACCGGTAGTCTATAGGCCACCAAAAAACAAGAAGTCACAATATCTTCGAGATTGGGCGAGAGGACCAAGCGCTGCAGGAAATCGGATTCGGGGATAGAATACTAAGAGATTATCTTATGGCAATTACCAAAGGGGAAGAATGTACCTGAGGTCGATCGGGAAGCGCCAGGAAAGGTCCTTGAAATCGGAGAATCGCCGGAGCAAAACTTATGCAAGAAAGAAAAAAAAAAGGAGAAACATAAGAATTTTTGGGTTTATTTATGGAATACCAAGGGGAGGGAACCAATGATTTGAATTTCAAAAGACACCTAGAAGACGAAAAGACACGACCAGCGCGAAGCGGTGCAATTTAGATATAGCAGTTAAATGACCGAGTGCACCAAGGATAGGTCGACGGATTGGTCAAATAGGGCATCTACGACCGTGAAGGACCTATTCGAATTCTACCACATAACCCCTCCACGAGGGGCATTTGTTATACCCAATTTTACCAATCCCAAAAAATCCGGCCCACAAGCGATAAGGCTCATCCTAAAAGCCATATCATAAAGGTCACGAGACGAACCTTTCCGACCAACCGGAAACCGATCATACCTAAGACCGCCACAGAAAGTTGTCTTAGGTAACGGACATCTAGCAGGTGATCAGAGGACGTGCATGACCGGAGTCCGTAGCGGAAGCAGGCCGGGCATTAACACGATACAAGGTTTAACCCTTCGGGCGCCATGGGAGGCGTGTGCAAAGAATACTGGGCGGTATCCTCGGCGGTGACGCGTGACCTTCACGATAACCGGGCGCATATGCTCGTCACCATTTGCTCGACTTAAGGCGGTGGGACGACGGTTTAAAACTTCTTTTTATTTGGAAAAGCCCATTAAGAGAAGGCCCAATTTCCATAATAGAAACCCTATTTGTAAATTTATAAATATATAGTGGAAGTTTTGTATTCATTAGGGGAGTTCACTTGCCCCAAGAAATACACATTCCTATTTTAGATACAAGTCATTTCCTTCTTTAAAGTGGAGTTAGGCTAGACCTCAAAATATCTATAATATCTGACGTCAAAATATCTATAATATATGTTCGGCGTGGAATTTTCTATTCAGTTTTTTCATCCGTTAACATGGGCAAGCCGAATATTTAATCGGTTGAGCACGCATCATCGTGTTTGGTCTGGCTCTGATACCATGTTAGAAGTCGTTTCATTTAAAAGCTCTAACTATTAGATAAGTTAGACGACTTAAACATTTATAGTGGCTCAAATATATTCTTCAATATATTCTTTATTTAGAGTTATATAAAAAAAATAATTTTACTCCTAATCTTAATTTTTTTTAATTTGATAGATTTGTTTAACCTATAAATAAGAGTTCTTCATAAACAAAAATTATAGAGTGAATTATTATAAAACTCAACTTACAGTGAATTGTTTTTTTTTTCTAATGTGTTTTCTCGGTATTGAGTTTTCAAGTAAAATTGTGTGTTCTTTCTTATATTTTTTTAGTAAACTTATATATATATGTCCTATTTTTTAGTCAAATTTTCTTTATTATTTTTTTGTTATTTATGAAGAAAGCGAGAGTATTGTTAGTATATAGAGGTAGTAATGATTTCTTATAACTTCTTTTATATGGTCAATGTAACTTATTATAAAAATATTTTTGTATAATCGACAAAAAGATCCATCAATATTATACAGAGCATTTAGTAATAATATTATACGGAGTATTTAAGTATTAGTTATTACTGTTTGTGGCAACTTATTACAGAACCACACCAAACAACAATACGATACGACGCTGTGCGGAAATAAAACATGGACCACATTCACACACGCGCATAATAAATACTCCGTTATATATCACCCGACGGAATAAAAATACAGTATAAATACCATCCGCACATCACGTGATCATGTGTTCCCATATACTATACTTCAATGCAATCTCTCCCTCAATAAGAGTTATTAATCCAACGTTTCAAAATCGCACACATCACCGGAGAGGCAGCATAGTCTGTCCCCCAACGGGCCGTATCATCATATACTCCCACGTGGCATGTACACTTTCCTCACCGGCAATTTATACCGTATTCCTAGGAGTATGATTTTAATTGTGCACCAATGTTATATCTTCATGTATTTTGTGATAAATATTCATTAGGTATGCTAAAATATTCTTTGCTATGCTAATTAATGTTTATAATAATTGTTTTTTGAAATAAAGATTTCTTAATTATTAAATGATGATTTTTATATTTTAAAGGGTGGGAGCACTATTTATATTGTGTTCCCGGGAGTATGATATAAGTATTATTCCTCACCCATTCCATTCTTTTATATAAATAAAATTAAGAATGCATGTTTTTCATCACGTGACCATACGCACACGTACACAGTGCTCTACATGCTATGCATATACTCGGATTAATTTTTTTTTTATAAATAGGAGAAACAAGAAACTCCAACCCACTCGATCAGAGGTCTCTCAATTGAGTATGATGTAAATCGAGAAATGTGCTCGAATAGCAGACACATGTGCGAGAGAGTCAACAGTGACGGATACAGAAATTCGAGTCAGGGGCCCATTTTTACTACACCCTCCGTTCAACAAGTTGTCGCACCTTTTTTACAAAAGAAGTACGACAACTAGTATGAGACATAAAGAGTATTTTTTTCGTCTCAGTTAACGATGTTATATGTAAACTCTTGAAAATAATATAATTTTTTAATTTTTACTTTAAAAAATGGAAAATTTATCAATATTTTATTTAAATACATTTAAAATTTTAACTATTTTAGATCATTCTATCAAAGTGTATATATTAAATTTCTATGAAAGTGTACATATTAAATTGGAACGAAACAATAATTTTTTTTATGGACAAAACAAAGTTTTTTATAATTTTTTTAATAATGTTAATTATAAAAAATAGATTCTAAATTTTATTATTGTAAAAAGTTAAAGTTAAAACTAAAATATAAAAAATGATTTACGTATAGGAGTATACTATACATATACGTGTGTGGGTAAAATGTACAGAAACATAAATATACATACAACCATACACGTGCAATTGGGTCCTTATTTCCTTAGTCCTTATGTGTAAAGTGTATGCATATATATATATATATATATATATATATATATATATATATATATATATATATATATATATATATATATATATATATTAGATTTCTTTTTTTAAGTCAGGGGCTCAGTGCCCCGGGCCCTGAGACTATGTTTATCGGCGCCCAAGAGGGCGCCACATAGATAAATAAAAAATAAAAATAAAAGCAAAAATGGGATAATGGGCTTTCTCTCTCCTGGCCCTCAGTCGGGTTTGGCATGTAATCCGCCCACCTGGGCTCATTGGGCTTTATTAATTGTATCAAATGGGGTTGTGACATTTGTCACAACCCTATTGGTTCTTATTAAATTTTTTTGTTTGTTTAATTAAATTAGTATATATTTTTTAAATTATATTTTAAAAAAATAAAAAATACCAAAATTCATAATTTTTTACATTCTACAAATAGAGATCACTATTGATATAATTTTACAAAGAAAAAAAATTGATTATAATTTACACATAAAAAATCAATTTTTTTAAAAGAGTTATTTTTTTTAAAACTCTATATATGGATGAAGTTCGACAATCGTAACTGAATGTATTATTTCAATCATATGTTTCACGCATTGTTAATGTATTCTCAATTTCGTATTTCAATTATCTTGGAAACAAAGTAATAATTTTAATTTTTTTTTCTTTTTTATGTTGAGGTAAAAATATAAAAGTAATTATATTATTATTAAAAATATATAAAAAATGTGGGTGGTTGGGTGGTCATTGATAAACTTAGAAAATAGAGAGTGGTTGTGTTGATGATGTGGAAGAGAGAAAATTGAAATAAAAATTAATTAAATATTGAAAAAAGTGGGTGGTTGAGTGGTTGGGGTGGTCATTGATAAACGTAGCCTGAGTAGTTCCGTCATTTAGAGCCAACATTTTTCACCCAGGACAAAACTTCATAATATTTCAATGAAAATTTGTCTCACCCGAGTTTCAAACCAAGTTTGGAACCCTGCGTCGCCAGAAAATTACACCTACATCATGACAATTCTTACCACTCGATTATGCCCCTGAGGACAAATATTCAGATTAATTAATTATAACACTCGTCTCCATGGGGCATAGCCGAATGGTAAGACTTGTGGTGATGTGGGTGTAATTTCTCGGCGACGCAGTGTTTGAAGTGAAGGAATAAATTTTCATTGAAATATTATGAGGTTTGTCCTAGGGTGAGACATGTTGGCTCTCTCTCTCACAGGTGTTTGCTACTTGAGCAAATCACTCGATTTACATCCTACCCGGTCGAGGGACCTCCGATCGGGTGTGGAAGAGTTTCTCGTCTCTCTTCTTTATAAAAAAAATTAATTATAACACTCGTAGTGGTAATTTAGTTTTACCTGTTTTTCATAATAATATTAGAACTTTTTATAAATAAGTATTTTACAATAATATGACACTCTCAAAATAAAATAAATAATTTAATTTTTTTCCACTTTAAAATATATTTTTATTATATTTTTAACTTAGTTTTTTATTTTTATTCACATAACTTTATTTTTTTAACTATATATTTATACTTTTTTTCCTGATTAAAGTCAACAAATAAAATAATTGAATAGTTTTCTTAATAGCCGTGTCAAGAAAAATAGTTTTATGATTCGAAATGAAGTAATTTATTTATACTAATATTACACAATATATGTATGCCTTTGACTTAAATCTATAAGATCTACACTAGCTACTCAAAATTATTCAGAACTATTATGCCCGAGACAACCTTCTAATGGAGGAAGCACGGAAGCAGGAAAAAACCAGCTACATCTCATTCTTTTTTTGCATCTAATGAATGCTCAATGCAACATATCAGCTAATCCAGAGGAGCAGGCCGTGGAAGTTCTCAGCAGCAGTAGCCCAAGAACGTCACAACTCAGCCCCAAAACAAATAATCAGGTCGTGGGGTATATCGTGGGTCTCATTAACAGCCCCACACCAACCTGGGTCGTGGATATACACGAGGAGCTGGTCGTGGCCCTTCTTAAACACCACCTTGGGCCATGTACAATCCATGGTTTTCCTGGAGACCACCTTGTTGTACTCCACCCCCTTGCCCTTACCCGACAACACCTACTTGGTCTAGTTTGTGGCCCGACTCAACTCCTCAACAACCTCGCCCGTGGACAACCCCCCGTCGTCCAGGTCTTGACATTCTTGGGCCTCGTCCTCAGCAGTCATTTGTTGCTCAGACGTCTCTACTACCTCAATAAAAATGTTCCCACGAACATAGAAGAAGCAATGCATACCATGACGCTACAACTGTTGGAATTCGATATCCCGGGTTATTTAAATTTGCGGAAACCAATAACCCGATCAAAACCATCCGCCGGAGATCACGCGAACACCGTTGCACGCACCGGAGCCCGACCGAACGCACGACGTGGCCGAAGCCACGCGCACGCCCAGCCGAACCCCTCGGCTAGGGTTTCACGCGATCGAGAGATCGCGTATCGCGATCGATCGCCGATCGCTCCAAGCGATCGGCCGGGGCTGCTCCAGCAGCCCCCGCGGCGAGTCCGGCGACTCGCCGCCGCCTGGGGTGGCGCGCCTCCAGCTGGGATGTCGAGCCCAGCAGCCGCCCCCGATCGATCGGGTGATCGATCGCACCCCGGCTCCCAGCCGGGGTTCGCCCCTTAGGCGCTCGGTCGAAGCCCTAGGCGGCGATCGCCGTGGTCCGGCGATTCCAAATCGCCACCACGCGTTCGTCGTCTAATCCGGGTTTCAATCTTCGGATCTTTGTTCTACGGTATTCTCGATAAATCAAAACCGAATAAATCAAGGGCGTTTAGATTTTTACCTTTCGGTTCGTTGTTCGGAGAAACGAAATCAAGATGACCTTTAAATCTTCCCACGTATTCCTTGCACTCCGTTCGAACGTCGGGTGGGCGACGATCTATCGAACTCCTATGGATCTCCTTCAACTCTCTAGACTAATCAAGTATGATTATCTTGTCTTGTCTATTATGAAGGCCATGTAGTGCTTTTATAGGCTACGTAGGGGATCTAAAGGAGGTGGAATATTGGGCTTCCAATATTGAAGATTAAATTGAGCCCACTGCCCAAGTCCATTAATCCTTATCAATATTAATTAAATTTATTTTCCACTATATAAATTTAATTGCACTCCCAATATTATATTATATTATATCCAAATAATATTTCTCCGGTAGTGTTATTTATTCCGTGTATTTAAGATATAAATATCCATGAATAAAATTTATTTATTACTTAATAAATTTATTCATCTCTTTTATCCGAGACTAGTACCACTCAACCTTATTTATTATGCGGAATTAAATCCACTCGCGAGGTTTACATAATAAATCCTTATGAGCTCATCTCGGGGATATTATCAACCCTTCCGGGATACACTGTCCGGTCAATCATTCACGGCATGCCATATATAAAATATAGTGACCCAACTTAACCGGTAATTAACCCAATAATTAAATCGGTTAATTCCTTTGGTAAATCAAAGTCACTTTTATTAAATATACACACCCGCAACAATATCGGGGATTAAGAATAAAATACACTGAGTCTTAAATCAATTATCGCCGAGCAAACCTAATTGATGAGTCTCAATCGATCCGCTCAATACACCAAGTGTACAAGTGTGATAAAATAATTAAGACAAATTATTTTCTCTCTCACACAACGACTATACCGATGGATTGGTCCGTGTCCATCTAGGTCGTGAGCATCTGTTCGATTAAATACGAGTAACCGATAGTATGATCTTCTGTGTGACGTCGCACACCATACTAACTACAACGTATCTAATCCAGGACTATAATTTGCATGTATTTAATTGACAATAATTAAAAGCAAATGAATGTTCGTATTTAATAGGTAAATGAAAGTGTACAAGGAGTTCAGAATACTCAAATCTAGACATTAAGTATACTACTCCAGCAATCTCCCACTTATACTAAGGTCTAGTCTTATCCTCCAAACTTCTGACTCCCAAACCCTCCAAGTGCTTGAAATATACTTCCTTAGGAAGTATCTTGGTGAAAGGGTCCGCTAGGTTGTCCTCCGAAGCTATCTTGGTGACTATCGCATCGCCCCTTTTGACGATGACTCGAATCAGGTGGTACTTGCGCTCTATGTGTTTCGTAGCACTATGGGACCGTGGTTCCTTACTGTTTGCCACTGCACCGCTATTATCACAATAAATTGTCATAGCTCTGGGCAAACTCGGAATCACATCTAAGTCCTGGAGGAAATTAAGGAACCAAACTGACTCTTTCGCTGCCTCTGAGGCTGCAACATATTCAGCTTCCATGGTAGAGTCTGAAATGCACTTTTGCTTAACACTCCTCCATGATACGGCTCCACCTCCCAAAGTGTACACATAGCCTGATGTCGACTTTCGCCGGTCCTTATCAGCTTGGAAATCCGAATCCGTATAACCCAAAGGAATCAGATTGTCTGCTCCGTAACTCAGAACATAATCCCTAGTATTTCGCAAATACTTGAAAATGCTCTTTACAGCAGTCCAATGAGCCTTTCCAGGGTTACTCTGATATCTCGCTACTACGCCAACTGCATAGCAGATATCAGGCCTCGTACATAACATCGCATACATTAAGCTTCCCACAGCCGAAGCGTAGGGAACTGCTTTCATTTCATCTTTCTCCTTTTGTGTCTGAGGACACATCTCCTTAGAAAGATAAGTTCCTTTACTGAAGGGTAGTTCACCCTTCTTGGAATCTTGCATGTTAAAACGAGCCAGAATCGTGTCTATGTAAGATTGCTGGGATAGGTACAATGTTCTATTCCGGCGATCCCTTATAACCTTGATCCCTAGAACATGCCCGACTTCTCCCAAATCTTTCATATCGAATTGTCTAGACAACCATCCCTTTATGTCTGATAACATTTTCACACTGTTGCCAATGAGAAGAATGTCGTCTACATAAAGCACGAGAAACACCACCTTCTTCCCATCACGTTTCCAATACACACACGATTCGTCCATGCTTTGACTAAATCCAAAAGATTGGACTACTTCGTCAAACCGCAGGTTCCACGATCTCGAGGCTTGTTTCAATCCATAAATGGATCGATTAAGCTTGCACACTAGATGATCTCGCCCCTTAGCAATGAATCCTTCTGGTTTTTTCATATAAATCGTCTCGTCAAGACTTCCATTTAGGAAAGCTGTCTTGACATCCATTTGCCACATCTCATAATCCATATGAGCTGCTATGGATAAGAGAATCCGGATCGACTTTATCTTGGCTACCGGCGAGAAGGTCTCCTCATAATCGATTCCCTCTTTCTGAGTATATCCTTTCGCAACAAGCCGAGCTTTAAAGGTTTCAACCTTTCCGTCAGATCCTCTCTTTCTCTTGTAGACCCATTTACACCCAATTGGCTTTACGCCGCTTGGTGGTTCTACAAGATCCCAGACTTTATTAGAATCCATAGATTCAATTTCGGATCTCATCGCTTTCTTCCAAGAAGGCGCATCTATATCTTGTACCGCCTCATCATAGGTCCAGGGATCGATTTCATGAACTCCAGGTCCAGAGTCCGAAGACTCACCCAGTCCAATCCATCGGTCTGGTTGCTTAACAACCCTCCCACTACGACGGCGTTCCGGTGCATTAACAGTGACAGTGTCAGGTGCAGATTCTAGTGGTGTATCTATACTCGGTTCAGCTGTATCTAAGTCTTCCTTGTTACCTCTCAACTCATCAAGTATTATGTCACTTTTGGGCTTGTGGTCCATGACATAGTCTTCCTCTAAGAACCTAGCGTTAGTACTTATAACGATCTTCTGGTCCTTAGGACTATAGAACATGCCACCTTTAGTTCCTCTAGGATATCCTATAAACAACCGCACTTCAGAACGAGGTTCTAATTTATCGGCACCTACCTTCAACACATGTGCAGGGCACCCCCAGATCCGAACGTGTCTCAAGCTAGGCTTGCGCCCGCTCCACCGTTCCATGGGTGTTGAAGGAACCGTTTTAGATGGAACCAAGTTCAGAATGTGCGCCGCTGTTTCTAAGGCATATCCCCAGAACATGATAGGTAAGTCCGAGTAACTCATCATTGATCGCACCATTTCCATAAGAGTCCTATTCCTTCTTTCTGACACACCATTTTGCTGGGGAGTATATGGTGATGTCATTTGGGAATCAATCCCATTCTCTGCCAAGTATGCCTTGAATTCTCCAGACAGGTACTCGCCTCCGCGATCAGATCGCAGGCATTTAATGGATTTACCTTGAAGGTTCTCCACAAGAGCCTTGAACTCCTTGAACTTGTCAAAGGATTCGCTCTTGCGGCGCATCAGGTATACAAATCCATACCTTGAGTAGTCATTAGTGAAAGTGATGAAATACTCGTACCCTCCCTTTGCCTGGGTAGACATAGGTCCGCATACATCAGAGTGAATCAAATCCAATACTTGCTCAGCCCTTCGTCCTTTACCAGAAAAAGAACGCTTGGTCATTTTTCCCTCTAAACAGGATTCGCAGGTTGGAAGGTCCTCTCCTTCAACACCACTGATGAGACCATCAGCTTTCAACCTTTGAATTCTATTTGAGTTAATATGACCTAGCCTTAGATGCCACAAGTATAATTGATTCATTTTAGAAGGTTCCTTTCTCTTATTGGTGTTTGTAGATGTGTTATTACTCTCGGTTAGTTGCATCGTGTTAGACTCAGGATTTAGCACATACAAATCGTCCACCAATGTACCAGAACAGATAATCTCACTGTTTCTTCTTATGATCACCGAGTGGTCAAAAGAGACAGAATATCCATTCATAATAAGTTTCGAAACCGAAATTAAATTCTTTCTAAAGTTGGGTACATAAAGACAATTATGTAAAACTAAAATCCTATCACTACTGAAGCGTAAGTGAACGTCTCCCACTGCAACAGCCGCTACCCTCGCGGCATTGCCCATGTAGACCACGATCTCTCCCTCTCTAAGTCTCCGGGTTTCCTGGAACCCCTGCAATGAATTGCAGACATGATCAGTGGCTCCCGTATCTACACACCAGGTACTGGTAGATAACACCACTGATAATGTTTCAGTGACTAAGGAAAATTTCGTACCTTTGATGAGAGGACAATCAGACTTCTAGTGCCCAGACTACTTGCATCGATAGCACTTGCCTCGCGGCTTGCTCTTCCCAATCCGTGGTTTGGAACCACTGGGCTTCTTTGCTTGTACTTCCATATTAGCCACAAGAGCTTGTGATTTTCTGACCATACTTATAAGTTCAGCTCTTTTGAAATCGTTTTTAAGCGACTCCTCAAGAGGACTGAATTTATAGAGTATGTTAATCACTTCTTGTCCGGCTTCCACGCTATGTCTCAACATCATTCTGAGGTCATTCCAAATGTCCTCATGAGTTGGGTCATCAGTGGATTCAGAAGGCTCAACAGTCTGGACAGTGTCCAGATTTCTTTTCCAATCAGTACTATATGGAACCAGTGAGTTTTCATCTTTAAGTATATCACAAAGTGGGGTCACAGTCATTCCTAACCTATAAGCACATAAAACAAACAAACAATTTAATATCCGATATTATCTCCCTTAAATAATATCATTAAATCACTAATCACATCTAAAATCCCATCAGGTAAGGCAAGCCACGATAGTGTGGACGTTTACCCACCCAAATGATTTAGCAATTAGATTTCCTTCGGTCGTACATCATCAATAGCGTTACCTCGATGGGAGGAATACTATGAAGCGTACCTAAGTGTTAACCATTACTCAGTACTAAGAAGTTTGTTTGAGACTCGCATATCACCGCAAGCCACGATAGTGTGGACGTTTACGTTGGCACACGGATCCTTCACTCCCTTCTATAACTGTCTACATCAATCGATCTAAAGTCCCATTCGATATAGCAAGCCACGATAGTGTGGACGTTTACCATACCAAAAGACTTATACAATTGAAATCCAATTACTTGACCCATTTGATTTTGTAAATCAAGACGCGGAGAATCATAAGTGAAACTCGAAGTTTCTAACCAGTGATTCACCATGCGAACAACCCTATCTCTCATAAATGAGGGAGCCGAGCAGACAATCGATCCATCTATCAAAGAATGGTACGACTGCCTCTAATTTGTGTCCTCGACATGACCAAGTGGCTCTGGCTCCATTCCACTCCCCGGGGTGAGAATGAGTCGACTTGAAATCAGCTTTGGAAAGACAAATTAGGCATTGTTTGATGAACTTAATCAATGTTTCTTGTAAGAGGAATTACAAGAACTCTCCTCCAATAACTTATCTATATAAACTTCAAAAGTTTATAAAAGTCACCAAGAGAGCAGCAATAGAGACCATGGGTATGTTTCCATACCCTCTCCCACTTAGCTTTTTACAATAAAGGGATACGCTATCTAGTGCATAAAAGTAAACACATATAGCATGCATACATGTAATAAAGCACATAGTATTATCACATAGTCAAAATAATTACTAGAATATTATTTTCCGACTATTATGGCTTTACTCCATCTCCGTACGCATCTTCTAGTCTTCAGTCTTCGTTCTTGAATGCTCCATGTGACGAGAATATTAATTTCCAATATTTAAATCTATTTATTTTTAATAAATCCAAAAGATACTTAATTAATAATAATTAAGTCAATCGAATAAATCAAAAATAAAATTAAATATTATTAATATTTTTTATTTATTTTATCTTCCCTTTCAACTTCATTAAATCTCTAGAATAATCTATCCAAGACCCACTTGGAATATTCTAGATGATTTCCATAATGAAATAAGGAAATAAAATAATTTAGGACTCTTCTACTTTCCAAATTAATTAGATTCCTAATCCATGAATATTTCCATAAAATAGAAATAATCAATTTAGGAATCCTAATCAATTCCAAATTGATTCTTTTCCTAATCCATGAGAGTTCCCAAAAATAGGAACACTCAAATAGGAAAAACCTGAACCAATTGGGAAAGCGAATTACCGGACCGGGATAGCACGGGGTGGGGATCCCCGCGCCACCCCTCGACCGCCGCCTTCAAGCCGCCGCCGTCCAGCCCACGCGCCACCTCCCATGGTGGCCGGCGTGGCCGGAGCTCCCGCGGGCAGCCCTTTGGGCGTGGGTCGATCATCCTTGTGGGATCGACCATGGGGATGGTCGATCCTTGTCCTCACCCTCACGATCATCTCCTTCGTCACGCGTCTTCTCCGGCGGTCGTTTCGGCATCGATCCAACGCAAAATAAATTACAAAATAAATTTTACACTATCCGGTATCGATTCTATACATGAAATCGACCCTATACAATTTCCGGAAAAACGTAGAACGTAATAATAAATCCTAAATTCGGTCAACCCCCGAATTTTTACTATTACAAGCATTCACCACCAAAAACGAATCTCGACATGTCCGAGAGTTTAATCAAACCAACATACATGACAAAATAAATTAAACGAATAATAAATCAAGCCATAATAGTCGGAACCCTGCAAGGTAGAACAATTTTATCGAAAATACCGCGAACGTAAACCACGCTCTGATACCAATTGTTGGAATTCGATATCCCGGGTTATTTAAATTTGCGGAAACCAATAACCCGATCAAAACCATCCGCCGGAGATCACGCGAACACCGTTGCACGCACCGGAGCCCGACCGAACGCACGACGTGGCCGAAGCCACGCGCACGCCCAGCCGAACCCCTCGGCTAGGGTTTCACGCGATCGAGAGATCGCGTATCGCGATCGATCGCCGATCGCTCCAAGCGATCGGCCGGGGCTGCTCCAGCAGCCCCCGCGGCGAGTCCGGCGACTCGCCGCCGCATGGGGTGGCGCGCCTCCAGCTGGGCTGTCGAGCCCAGCAGCCGCCCGCGATCGATCGGGTGATCGATCGCACCCCGGCTCCCAGCCGGGGTTCGCCCCTTAGGCGCTCGGTCGAAGCCCTAGGCGGCGATCGCCGTGGTCCGGCGATTCCAAATCGCCACCACGCGTTCGTCGTCTAGGTTTCAATCTTCGGATCTTTGTTCTACGGTATTCTCGATAAATCAAAACCGAATAAATCAAGGGCGTTTAGATTTTTACCTTTCGGTTCGTTGTTCGGAGAAACGAAATCAAGATGACCTTTAAATCTTCCCACGTATTCCTTGCACTCCGTTCGAACGTCGGGTGGGCGACGATCTATCGAACTCCTATGGATCTCCTTCAACTCTCTAGACTAATCAAGTATGATTATCTTGTCTTGTCTATTATGAAGGCCATGTAGTGCTTTTATAGGCTACGTAGGGGATCTAAAGGAGGTGGAATATTGGGCTTCCAATATTGAAGATTAAATTGAGCCCACTGCCCAAGTCCATTAATCCTTATCAATATTAATTAAATTTATTTTCCACTATATAAATTTAATTGCACTCCCAATATTATATTATATTATATCCAAATAATATTTCTCCGGTAGTGTTATTTATTCCGTGTATTTAAGATATAAATATCCATGAATAAAATTTATTTATTGCTTAATAAATTTATTCATCTCTTTTATCCGAGACTAGTACCACTCAACCTTATTTATTATGCGGAATTAAATCCACTCGCGAGGTTTACATAATAAATCCTTATGAGCTCATCTCGGGGATATTATCAACCCTTCCGGGATACACTGTCCGGTCAATCATTCACGGCATGCCATATATAAAATATAGTGACCCAACTTAACCGGTAATTAACCCAATAATTAAATCGGTTAATTCCTTTGGTAAATCAAAGTCACTTATATTAAATATACACACCCGCAACAATATCGGGGATTAAGAATAAAATACATTGATTCTCAAATCAATTATCGCCGAGCAAACCTAATTGATGAGTCTCAATCGATCCGCTCAATACACCAAGTGTACAAGTGTGATAAAATAATTAAGACAAATTATTTTCTCTCTCACACAACGACTATACCGATGGATTGGTCCGTGTCCATCTAGGTCGTGAGCATCTGTTCGATTAAATACGAGTAACCGATAGTATGATCTTCTGTGTGACGTCGCACACCATACTAACTACAACGTATCTAATCCAGGACTATAATTTGCATGTATTTAATTGACAATAATTAAAAGCAAATGAATGTTCGTATTTAATAGGTAAATGAAAGTGTACAAGGAGTTCAGAATACTCAAATCTAGACATTAAGTATACTACTCCAGCAACAACAACAACCAAATGATATATCGTATGTGGACACTGAAGCAACATCTCATATGACACCATCGGCGGTAATCTCTCATCTTAATCTAATTTAAGTATCGTTAAAAATATCATCGTTGGTAGTGGACAGGAAATTCCGATTCAAGGTCTTGGAAAAACACCTCCCAAACCACCTATACCCCACTTAACTCTAACCAATGTTCTCCATGTGATCCAAGTCTTATTAAAAATCTTGTTTTTGTCCAAAATTTTACTCATGACAATAATGTTTCTGTTATGTTTGACCGTTTGATTTTTTGTGAAGGATTTTCGGACGGGGAATACGATCATGAGGAGTAACAGCGTCGGTGATCTTTACCCTTATGACTTTATTGATTGCACACGTAGGATCGAAGGTCATACACCAACAATGATATGTACTAGGCCAGACGTATCTTATGCTTTGAGCTTGACGAGTCATTTTCAATCAAACTCGGGTGAGGCGCATTGGATTGCGGCAAAAAACATTCTCAAGTACCTTAATCGGACTAAGGAGAATTATCTTGTCTATAGGGGACAAGAAGAGTTAGAGATGACGGATATACCCTCAACTATAGAATCTAAGTACATTGCGGCCTCGGAGGCTGCAAAGGAAGGTGTATGGATGAAAAAGTTCCTTGAGGAGCTTGGTTTCATCCCTAGTGCTGCCAAGTCTTTAGTTCTCTAGAGTTGAATTAGATTTATAAAACACCAAATTAACTATTAATCGGATTAGGGATCAAGGTGTTGTCAACTTGTCACCCGGAGAAACCGATCCGATGAAAACGTCGGGCTCGAGGAGAGGAAGATCGTTTGTGAATGAGATTTAATCGGATTCTCGGCGTACGGAATTTAGATCGTGAATTTATGTTGAGAAATTGAAGAACACAAAATGGAAAATGAGTTGCTTGTAGAGAAAGCTAGAATTGGAATGTGTAAAGTTGGGGAATGAAAGTTAGTTACAATATTCCAAGCCAAAATCCTATTTATACCATCTATGCCCACGTCGGCCGACTGGGGGTCGGCTGTCGGCCTCCATCCTTCCTTCGTCAGACGGAAATTCCTTCGAACGAAGTTTCGAATCTCTGAACGGACTCAATTTTGAGCTCTTGAAGCCTACCTGTCGCACGACAGGTATATGGCAGTCGGCCTCCAGTCAAGTGTCGCTCTCCAGACATCTTCAACTATCGAGCTGTCGCCCTCCAGCACTATGTCGCCCGACATGGTTTTAGTACAGAATTTCTGTCGGCCGACAGGTAGTCAGCTTCCTTCCCTAAAAGTCATTTTCACTCGTTTTCTTCCCATTTCGCCTACAAAACACGGAATATGCATCGATCATACCGTTCCAACCAATATTCACCAAAGGCTACATAAACGGGAGAAAAGAGAATCGAAAGAGAGCGGAAAAGGCCACGAACCAACCCGAAATACGCACCAAAAACGGACTGATCATGTAATAATAGTGAAGCTATAGCCGAGGCACGAGAGCCGAGGGATCACCATAAATCCAAACATGTGCTCAGGAAGTTTCACATTCTTCGCGAGATCGTGGAGAAAGATGATATCGAGATTTGCAAAATGGCAACCGAGTATAATGTTGTCGACCCTTTTAACAAACCTCTCCCGTAGTCAAATCAAGAGACCCTTAGCGCTGCGATAGGAATTAGAAGTCTTAGAGACTAAACTCCTATGTTGTAAATTTATTTACTTATGGAGATTATAAAGTAAACATTCATGTTGATTTATAAATCTACTTATTCATATTTTCATGGTTTGGATTAAATGAACTGTTCAACGTAAATTTTAATTTTTAACTGACTTATGTGATAATGTCACATAATGAGGCTCAGTGATTGAACTGAAATTAAAAATTAACTCAATTCCGTAATCTAGATCACCGTGTACAAACAGACACAATGGATATTTATAATGATTAGATTGCAAGGTGTACTATAGCGCCACCTCGTGGGCTAGATGTGGGATGTCGAATACAATTGCATAGACAATAACTGGAAGCTAGGTGTCGGACGTAACTCGCCTAAGAATGGTATGTAAGGCAGTGTGTCATAATAATATTTATGATAGCTTTCGGACGTCTCCTCGGACCTAAGTAGTCTAGAGTAGCTACATTGTGAAATGTTGTGTTTTGACGCTGCCAAACGTTCTCGGTAAAACGGAACTATAAAGATAGTCGTTGGATACCTCAAGAAGCAAGTGGGAGCACTTAGATTGAAAAGTTAGGATTATCCTCATACGGGGTAGGATCATATGTCTTAAAGGGCACACGGAGAGTTGGGATTGCAAAATTGCGTGGCCACGCCCGAATCTGTATCATGGTGATCATCCAGTTTGCAATCCGCTCATAAGTCCGAGAAAGGTTTGAACGGAACGAGGGTGACAGTAGTCTTACCTCTAGTTCGAAGTTAGACATCAAGCGATAAGAGAAATGTGGATACACATTGGATCTGAATTCCAAGTGAGAGATTGTTGGAATGGTGTCTTTCATCCCACGTGTGTTGTACCGAAACAAACTATGTAGAGCGTCCTGTGTAGATGAATTGATTGGACGATATTAAGTGTCGAGTTGAGAACTTGAACTTAATAGTCGACAATCAAGCCAAATGAGTCACACGGCCCTATTGATCGTGTATACTTGGAGTATATTACCCTTGGTTGGGAATCGAGGTTCAACGACGGAAGAAACAGAGAGAAAAATAGAATCGGTCAGAAAATTACACTGGGTGTTGGCCTCCAGATTTTCCTTTCGGCCTCCACTGGCGTGTCTGATGGAGTTGTATACTTAATGTCTAGATTTAAGTGATATTTACTCCCGATCCATTGCCATTAATATATTTAATTAATAAACAATTATTTGCTTTAATTATATTTAATTAAATAAATGCAAATTATAGTTCTGGATTATATACGTTGTAGTTAGTATGGTGTGCGACGTCACACGGAAGATCATACTATCGGTTACTCGTATATTAATCGAACAGTCACTCACGACATAGATGGACAGGGACCAATCCATCAGTATAGTCGTTGTATAATAAGAGAAAATAATTTGTCTTAATTATTTTATTATACTTGTAAACTTGGTGTATTGAGTGGACCGCTTGAGATTAATCGATTAGGATTGCCTTGGATAATCGATTCATATCTCAGTGTATTATATTCTTAATCCCTGATATTATTACGGGTGTGTGCATTTCATATTAGTGACTTTGACTTTCCAATAGAATTGACTAATTAGATATATTCGGTCAATTACCGGCAAAATTGGGTCACTGTATTTTATGTATAACATGCTGTGAATTCTTGACGGGAATGCGTGTCCCGATAAGGGTTGATAATGTCCCCGAGACAAGCTCATAAGGAATTATTATGTAAACCTCATGAGAGGATTTGATGCGCATAATAATTAAAGTTGAGTGGTACTATTCTCGGATACAAGAGATGAATAAATTAATTAGCAATAAATATAATTTATTCATGGACATTTCTATCTTAAACATGCGGAATAAAATAATACTCCGGAAAATATTATTTGATATAATATGGTTTAATATTGAGAGTTGTAGTTATATATATATATATATATATATATATATATATATATATATATATATATATATATATATATATATATATATATATATATATATATATATATATATATATATATGTATATATATATATATATATTGGAATTAAATATAATTAATAGACTTTGGCTTGGGTTCAATTTAATTATTTCTATTGGAAGCCCAATATTCCACCTCCTTAAATACCCCTACGTAGCTTATAAAAGCACTACATGGTCTTCTCTATTCATAACACAATTATAAGACAAGATTATCATACTTGATATTCTAGAGAAGGAGATCCATAGAGTTCGGAGGATCGTCGCCCACCCCGACGTTCGAGCTAATACAAAGAATATGTGGGAATGTCTCAAGGTTTTCATAGATCTCGTTTTTTCGGACAACGAGAAAAACGTAAAATCAAGAACTATAGTGTTAACGTTCTATCAATTATAATCTAGAAGACAAATGACAATGATACATAATTAGTTCAGTAAAGTGGTATTCCTAATGAGAAACAATAAATATAAGGGATAATTATAGTTTAGTGACTGAACTATATGCACTTTCAGACTTTGGTGACTTATCTTTTATTTTTGGTAGTTTAGTACCTGAACTAAAGCTTAATTAGACTTTAGTGGCTGGATCAGCGGATCTCGACGACACGTGCAAAACACGTGACTTCAGTCTACACATACGGTTCATATACGTATCCCTTTCTCAAAGAATCGTATACTTCTTCCTCCTCTGCAATTCCTCCACCACCTTCTGCCTCGACGAAACCCTCACCCTCTGCCACGTGTGCGACATCTGTGCGACACCTCGTCATACGGGTCCCACCACCGCCGCCTCACGTTGAGCCTCTACGACGGCTGCCCTTCCGTGCCTGACCTGCAACGAGATCGAACCTTCCCCGCTCGTCAAGTTTCGGCCGGCCTCGTGGACTATCCCTCCCCTGCCCCCGACGACTTCCGGCTACGTGGACCGTGCCTCCCCCAATACTTATATCATATTCCCGGGAGCACAATATAAATAGTGCTCCCACCCTTTAAAATATAAAAATCATCATTTAATAATTAAGAAATCTTCATTTCAAAAAATAATTATTATAAACATTAATTAGCATAGCAATGAATATTTTAGCATACCTAATGAATATTTATCACAAAATACATGAAGATATAACATGGGTGCACAATTAAAATCATACTCCTAGGAATACGGTATAAATTGTCTGCCCCCCCTGCCCCCGCTCTTAACAATTGCAGAATTTTAGGATTTCAAAATTTTAAGATTCTAAAATTGAAATTGGGGATCTGAGTTGGTTATGTGCGTTGTCTGTTGTCTATTGCTTCGCGTCACCCGTTCAACCCATTGATTACATCTGGGAAAAGGAACCCCAAGCCTACGTGATGAGGAATGTGATGAAAGAGTCTGAAGCCTCCGGTCCTGTTATTGACGCGAAAATCGATTTATCCAAGAAATCTATCTTTTTTTTTATTATTTATAATTATTTATAAATATTTTTATTTATTTATAAATATCTTTAATTATTTATAATTATTTATAAATATTTTTAATTATTTTATTAATTTATAAATATTTTTAATTATTTATAAATTATTATTTATAAATATTTTTAATTATTTATATACTAATAATGTAAGGAAAGATCGATAATACCTTTCATCTTCTATCTTGACTACTGAATTAAGCACGTGCCAGACACGTATCGCCGGGATCCGCCGATACAGCCACTAAAGTCTAATTAAGTCTTAGTTCAGTTACTAAACCACAAAAAAAAAAAAAAGATGAGCCACCAAAGTCTGAAAGTGCTTATAGTTCAGCCACTAAGCTGTAATTATCCCTAAATATAAACAAAGGCACATAAAACTTCTTTTGAATTTAATTTAAGTTTAGTTCAGTTCAGATCGCTTAAGTTCTGTTCAATTCAATTCAGCTCGATTAAGTTCGTTTCAAAATAAATTAAAATAAATTAAATTAAAAATAATTTCAATCTATAATTTTAAATATACAATTTCATTACTGTCATAATATTATTAATATTTAAAAAAAATTAAAAATTTATAAAAAATATTATTATTTTTATAAAAAAATCAATACAGTTCATTTCAGATCGCTTAAATTCAGTTCAGTTCAGTTCAGTTCAAATCTCTTAAGTTCAGTTCAGTAAGTTTCAGTCTAAAAGAACATGTGATACAATTTCCTAATGTATTCATATAAATCATCTTCAACAAACACTAGCATAAATGCATAATATAAGTAAAAGACGTTTTAAAGTCATAGTTTAATGGTAAGACTTTTTATGACGTGGGTTGTGTAATTTTTCGGCGAACTAAGTTTTATATTAGGTAAACAATGTTTTTATTGAAATATTATAAAATTTATTATATGATGAAATTTGTTTGTTTTCTCTCAAAAATATTTGTTATTATAGCACATTCTTCCAAAAGTGTCTATTACTAAAAACATTCTTCCTCCTACAAAAACAATAATCAAGTGAACTTGGAGTTTTTTTATGTCTCTTCCTTGTAAAAAACAAAATATAGGTCCAACAGAACTTCGTTGGAAATGAGTACTTTTTTTTATACAACTAAAGTCGTAACTCGTCACATGCATGCATTTTAGTACATCTTATTCATTCGTACCATGGATGATATATATACGTGATCATGCATGGATGACTCATTGACCCAATATTTTTATTTTATAAATTACGCGTACTTTTTTTTTTATTTCATAATAACATTATAATTTTTATTAAATAGATATTTTACAATAATAATTATTTCTAAAAAAATAAATAAATAAATTTTAATTTTTAAATTTAAAATAAATTTTACTTATATTTTGTATACTTATTTTTTCAAATTTAATCAAAATTATTTTAATTTTTAATTTAAAAATATATTTATACTTTTAATTTTTTGATAAAAAACAAGAAAATAAGATTTTTATTAATTTACACGTGGGGTGTTCATAAAATAGCTCGGATCGGAATCAGACCAGTTCAATATGGACAGATAAAATTTCGGATCGATTTTTTGTTCGACTAAAAGTGAGATTCCGGTTTTCGATTAAAAACCGGGAAAATCCGATCTGAGTCGAATTTTTCTGGATTTAATTTATATATATATATATATATATATATATATATATATATATATATATATATATATATATATATATATATTAATTTTTAATAATATAAATTGTTATATTTAATAAAAATAAATAATTTGATAAATTATTTATTTTTTAATTTAAAAATTGTTCAAATTATCAAATAAAATTTTTGTATTAAATAATTTTTTTACTATATATTAAATTATTAATAATTAATATAACAAAATAATTTATAAATAAATATATATTTTTTAATATTTAAAATATTTTATTATTTAAAAATAATATTTTATTTTTATTGAATGAAATTTAAAATTTATAAATGTAAAAATTAATTTTAATTATTGTTTTATATTTTATTTATTAAAATTTATATTATTTTATTTTCATCAAGTTTAAAATTGGACCATACTCAGTTCTATTCAATTCGGACCGGTAATACTACGATCCGGTTTTGGACCGAAAACCCCGGCAATTTATACCGTGTTCCTAGGAGTATGATTTTAATTGTGCACCAATGTTATATCTTCATGTATTTTGTGATAAATATTCATTAAGTATGCTAAAATATTTATTGTTATGCTAATTAATGTTTATAATAATTGTTTTTTGAAATGAAGATTTCTTAATTATTAAATGATGATTTTTATATTTTAAAGGGTGGGAGCACTATTTATATTGTGCTCCCGGGAGTATGATATAAGTATTGACAAGTGACAACCCCTAGACGTACAAGGAATTAGATTTTATAAATATGAAATAAAGATAGTACTAGTATATATTTTTCTTTTTTCATTTTTATATATTATCAGGGGAAACTAGTCGGCTACGCAAGTAGAGCAGAGTGGGCCACCACTGGGATTGCTTTGTCTTCCCGCCAAGGACGCAGGCCGTGGCCCCACTGGCTTCATTTCGCGCCAAAATCATGGGTGGCCTTCTAAGCAAGCAGGCCACGACACGTGTCCCTACTCCCTAAGTTCCTACTACCAAGGATTATGATGCCAACGGCACCATTTGGCACCCTAAGCAAGGGTTAGTTCTATGTCACCTCAAACTTAAGTACTTCAATTCTATACACATTAAACTATGTTATGTGTAAGTTATTTTTTATCTCTACCACATGTTGTATTTATTATTTTAAAATAAATACATATTTCAAATAATTACCTAAGGGTGTTCAAAAATCCCGTCAAACTCGATTCGCCCGTCAATCCGATCGAAAGTTGCCCGAACCTGTCGATTTTATTGTGAACAAATTACCCAACGGTTAGAATTTCTAAAACTTGTCAACAGTTGGGTAGCAGTTTCGTTAGTGACTACCCATAAATAAATCGACCCGCCCGCACATTATATATATATATATATATATATATATATATTGATGATTCAGAATGAGAGTTATGAATCATGTTTCAGTTTCATTTTTTGTTTGTTAAGTAATAATTCTATTGATTGGATAAATGTCATGGAAGATACGTTAAAATTCAAGGCCCATAAGGAAGTTTTGGACTTGTTGAATTGCCATAAGATTTGAAAATTAATCGAGTGTAAATGTTTTGTCCTAAAATGGAAAACTCGACTCACATGACAATATCGAATGACACTACAAAAAACCAGAGAATCCCTACAGGGATTCCCTATGGCAATTTTCCCGTAGGGATTCCCTACGGGCATTCCCTACGGGAATCATATTCATAGTTCCCCTACGGCATTCCCTACGGCCTCAGCCGTAGGGCTGACTCCGTAGGGGATTCCCGTAGGGAACTGCGCGCGCATTCGCGCGCATAGCTTCCCTCCATTATCCCTACGGCACACGGCGTAGGGGAATAATAAATCCCCTACGAGAATTTTTCCCGTAGGGGTCCCCTACGTCTATTTACCGTAGGGGAGAATTGAAAAATATTTTTTTTTTAAACTATTCATTTATATAATAATAAATTAATTAAATATTATTATAAAATTATGCTAAATTGTTTGAAATGTTTTTTTAAACTACTATTTCACTAAATAATAAATTACAATTAATTTTTTTTTTTAACTTTACGCTATTATACAACTACGCAATTATAATTTTATAAAAATAATTAATTACAAAAATTATACAATTACGCAAAAAATTACGGAATTTTATAAAAATAATTAATAACAAAAATTATACAATGTTGGTTAAACATTTTCACAAGTTTTTTTTATGCACTACGCAGGGTATACAACTACGCAATTATAATTTTATAAATATAATTAATTACAAAAATTATACAATTACGCAAAAAATTACGCAATTTTATAAAAATAATTAATAACAAAAATTATAAAATACCCAAAAAATTACGCAATTTTATAAAAATAATCAATTACAAAAATTTCAGAATTTAATATAATTAAATGATGTTTTATTTAAAATTAGCTTTTGTTAAACCACTATTTATATTTATAATTTGATATATATATATATATATATATATATATATATATATATATATATATATATATTGTATTTTATCTTATTATTACATTATACTACATAATAAATATAGGTTAATGAAGACATATATATATATATATATATATATATATATATATATAATCTTTTAAAAATTGTACTAATTCAGATAGCCCAGTGGTTATCTTCCTCCTCTTCACTGATGAGGTCCAAAGTTCAAACCTTGGGCTATGCAATACACATTATTAATTAATACGAAGAGGGCTGGGCTTGAGTCGGGCCTTGGGTGGTTGGGATATTGTCGAGCCATGGGTTGTGGGTCGGGCCGATGGCCCGAGTAAGCCCATAGGGATCTCCTCTACGGCTCTAAAAAGCCCGTAGGGAATCTGTTCCCTACGAGGTTTCCTACGAAGAGGGCTGGGCTTGAGTCGGGCCTTGGGTGGTTGGGATATTGTCGGGCCATGGGTTGTGGGTCGGGCCGATGGCCCGAGTAAGCCCATAGGGATCTCCCCTACGGCTCTAAAAAGCCCGTAGGGAATCTGTTCCCTACGAGGTTTCCCCTACGGCGTGATTCCCGTAAGAGGCCTTGGGTGGTTGGGATATTGTCGGGCCATGGGTTGTGGGTCGGGCCGATGGCCCGAGTAAGCCCATAGGGATCTCCCCTACGGCTCTAAAAAGCCCGTAGGGAATCTGTTCCCTACGAGGTTTCCCCTACGGCGTGATTCTCGTAGGGGATGCTATAGGGAACAGGGGCTATGCAATACACATTATTAATTAATACGAAGAGGGTTGAGCTTGAGTCGGGGCTAGGCAATACACATTATTAATTAATACGAAGAGGGCTGGGCTTGAGTCGGGCCTTGGGTGGTTGGGATATTGTCGGGCCATGGGTTGTGGGTCGGGCCGATGGCCCGAGTAAGCCCAATGAGGTCCAAGGTTCAAACCTTGGGCTATGCAATACACATTATTAATTAATACGAAGAGGGCTGGGCTTGAGTCGGGCCTTGGGTTGTTGGGATATTGTCGGGCCATGGGTTGTGGGTCGGGCCGATGGCCCGAGTAAGCCCATAGGGATCTCCCCTACGGCTCTAAAAAGCCCGTAGGGAATCTGTTCCCTACGAGGTTTCCCCTACGGCGTGATTCCCGTAGGGGATGCTGTAGGGAACAGGGGCTATGCAATACACATTATTAATTAATACGAAGAGGGCTGGGCTTGATTCGGGCCTTGGGTGGTTGGGATATTGTCGGGCCATGGGTTGTGGGTTGGGCCGATGGCCCGAGTAAGCCCAATGAGGTCCAAGGTTCAAACCTTGGGCTATGCAATACACATTATTAATTAATACGAAGAGGGCTGGGCTTGAGTCGGGCCTTGGGTGGTTGGGATATTGTCGGGCAATGGGTTGTGGGTCGGGCCGATGGCCCGAGTAAGCCCATAGGGATCTCCCCTACGGCTCTAAAAAGCCCGTAGGGAATTTGTTCCCTACGAGGTTTCCCCTACGGCGTGATTCCCGTAGGGGGTGCTGTAGGGAACAGGGGCTATGCAATACACATTATTAATTAATACGAAGAGGGCTGGGCTTGAGTCGGGCCTTGGGTGGTTGGGATATTGTCGGTGTTGGAAATCGATATCCCGGGGTATCAAAAAAATTGCGGAACCGATAACCCCGACCGAAATCCCATCACCGGAGATCCAACCGCGAACCACCGCACGAGCCGAGGCTCGACCGAGCACCGCACGGGCGAACCCGCGCGCCCAGCCGAGCCCCCGCACGGGGCTCGCGATCGCTCTCGTAGCGATCGCTGGGATCGCTCGCAGCGATCCCCGGGCTGCTCGCAGCAGCCCCGCAGCGGGTCAACGTACCCGCTGCTCGCATGGGGTCAGCCCCGTGCGCCTCTGCTACGGGAACTCCCGTAGCGCGCACGAGGAAGCTGCGGGTCACCCCGCAGCGATCCGCGATCGAGCTCACGGGCTCGATCGCTCCCCGGCGTCCAGCCGGGGCTTCACGCGACACGGCGGTCCGAACCCTAGGGTTCGACCGCCACCTTCGATCCTCGCCGGGGATCTCGAATCCCCGTCCCCGAGGTTCGTCGTTTTCCCGGATCGTGCGTTCATGTATGTATCACAATCAATTCACACAAAATCATAGAAGAGAGTTTATGATTTTACCTTTTGATTCGTTGTGCGGAGAAACGAAATCAAGATGATGACCTTACGATCTTCCCACGTATTCCTTGCACTAGCTTGAACGTCGGGTGGGCGACGATCCTCCAAGCTTATGGATCCTCTTCTCTCTCTCTCTCTACTTTCTCTCTCTAGAAGAATTATGATCTTCAAGTTATGATGTGTGTAGAATAGAGAAGACCATGTAGTGCTTTTATAGGCTACGTAGGGGATCTAAAGGAGGTGGAATATTGGGCTTCCAATATTAATGATTAAATTGAGCCCAAGCCCAAATCTATTAATCTCCCATTAATATTAATTAATTTATTTTCCACTATATAAATTAATTGCACTCCCAATATTAAACCATATTATATCAAATAATATTTCTCCGGTAGTATTATTTATTCCGTGTATTTAAGATTTAAATATCCATGAATAAAATTAATTTATTGCTAATTAATTTATTCATCTCTTGAATCCGAGACTAGTACCGTTCAACCTTAATTATTGTGCGGAACGAATCCACTCATGAGGTTTACACAATAATTCCTTATGAACTCATCTCGGGGATATTATCAACCCTTCCGGGATACACTTTCCCGTCAAGTATTCACGGCATGCCATATATAAAATATAGTGACCCAACTTAACCGGTAATTAATCCAATAATTAAATCGGTTAATTCCTTTGGAAAATCAAAGTCACATATATTAAATATACACACCCGCAATAGTATCGGGGATTAAGAATAAAATACTCTGAGACTTGAATCGATTATCCACGGCAATCCTAATCGATAAATCTCAAGCGATCCGCTCAATACACCAAGTGTACAAGTGTGATAAAATAATTAAGATAAATTATTTTCTCTCTCACACAACGACTATACCGATGGATTGGTCCGTGTCCATCTAGGTCGTGAGCAACTGTTTGATTAAATACGAGTAACCGATAGTATGATCTTCTGTGTGATGTCGCACACCATACTAACTACAACGTATATAATCCAGGACTATAATTTGCATATATTTAAATAACAATAATTAAACGCAAACAATTGTTTATTAATTAAATAGATTAAATGCTATGACCGGGAGTTTACCGTTACTTAAATCTAGACATTAAGTACACAACTCCAATAATCTCCCACTTGTACTAAGGTCTAGTCATTTCCTCCAAACTCCCGACTCCCATACTCATCACGTGCTTAGAGTTGTACTTCCAAGAAGTACTGTGTGAATGAGCACTCTAGGTTGCCGCTCTGAAGTTATCTTGGTGACTACTGCATCGTCTCCCTTGACGATGACTCGTATCAGGTGGTACTTGCTCTATGTGTTAACATCACTTTTTGACTTATGACTTCTTCCAGTTTACCATGCACCGCTATACAATAGCCTTTGGTAAACCAAGAGTCATATCCAAGTCTTAGAGGTTATCCCGGAACCTAACCAAAACTTCCGCTGCCTCTGAGGCTGCTATTCAGTTATGAGAGAGTCTGAGAAGCATCCTGCTTATCACTCTTTCATTTCATGGTTCCACCTCTTTCTAAAAGTGAACACATAGCCTGATATCGACTTACACTGATCCTTCTCTGATTTGAGATCTGAGAATTTGTAATCAAAGAAGATTTCGTCTTGCTTAATAATCCAGTACTTCGCAAGTACTATTACAGCATCCGAAAATCTCTTCTCTAGATTACTTTGATATCCTCCCACTACGCAAACCGCATAGTTGATATCATGTTCTCGTTTTACAACATTGCATCTATAAAGCTTTCCACACTTGAAGTGTAGGAAACTGCTTTGTCCTCATCTATCTCCTTCATGTGTTCGAAACACATACCCTTTAGATAGATGTATATTCTGTCTCTGAAAGGCAATAACCTTTCTCAGAAGTATGCATGTTTAAAACAAACCATAATCGTATAAGATATCTAGGAGAAGTACAATGCTCTTATCCTTAGATCGAAAGATCTCAAGAACATGCTCTAACTTATACTCAATCTTATATCTCGATTCATTTAGACAACCATCATCTTATGTCTGACAACATCTTTACATTGTTGCCAATGATAAGATGTTATCTACATAAAATCTCCGAGAAACACCACATTGTTTCTATTAAGTCTCCAATACACCTTTCGTCTATGCCCTTTGATGAATCCATCAAATGGATTGTCCCATCAATTCGCAAGTTCCACGATTTATAGCTTTGTTTCAATCCATAAATGGATTTACTAAGCTGGTACTCTAAATGATCTTGCCTCTTAACAATAATCCTTATTGGTTTTTCTAAGCAGGCACATTTAGATCTAGTACTGCCCTTATGCAGAGCTAGGGATCGATTTCATCTTTACCAGATCCAGAGTTCAAAACTCTTCTAGTCTTATGAATATCTCCGGTTGTCTTAACAACCTCCCACTGCAATGGCGTCCCGGTGTATAATAGTAATAACAGTAGGTGCAGTGTGTGGTGTACTTCTACTCGGTTTGGCTGGTTCCTAGTCTTTGTCCTTTTTCTCATTCCAAGGTATTACGTCAGTTAGGGCTTTGTAGTTCATCTAATAGTCTTCCTCTAAGAACCGGGCGATATACGTCCATCTGGTTCATAGTACTATAGAACACACAATATCTTGTTCATCTAGGATATCCTACAACCACATTGAATGTGCCGTTGTCTCTAGAAATATCCATAGAACATAGGTAGTTCCGAACAACTTGTTCTTTTACTATTAGAATTCTATTTCTTATTGACTCACCATCTCTACACGTAAGTGTATGGTGCAGTCTTTTGAGACTTAATCTCAATCTTTGATTATGCTATGTGTTATTCAGATAGGTGACAGCCTCCGCGATTTTAGTCGCAGGCTTCCAATGGATATACTTAGAAGGTTCCCCATAATTGCTTTGTGACTAAAACACTTTGCTTTTATGGCACATCAAGCATCCTAATCCATTATTCGAGTATTCTTAAAGAACTACTTGCACCTTTCTAATCACACATATGTCTGCATATTCCATTGATCATTCTCAATACTTGTCCGAATTCTATCCTTTACCGAAAGGTATGCTTAGTTGTATTATCTTCCAAATTCAATTCTTAGGTCGGAAGGTCCGTTCCTTCAACTTTAATTGATCAAATCAATTTCGACCTTTTGAATTTCATTTGAATAAATATTACTAAGTTTAAGAATTCACAAGTATGATGATTTAATAAAGAAATATATCTAACAAGTAAAACAAGTTATAGAACGGTCTGTTGCATCGTGGTAGACTAAGGATTCATCATTTACATTATTGCTATCTAATGTACCAGAATAGATAATACCCATTATTTCTTATCAAAATCATCACCATGATTAAAGAAATAAAATATCCATTCATAAATAATAGAAATCCAGAACAAAATGTTCTTTCTAAAATAAAGGGTACATAATGCAATAAACTTGAAATGAAATCCTATTTAACTACTAAAGCAGATAAATGTCTTCTACTGCAACAGCTGCCTCCTCTACAGCTTTTGCCCGTGTAGACTCGAACTCTTCTTCTCTAAGTCGCCGGGTTTTCTGGAACCCCTGCATTTAAAATGCACATACCGTCAATGGTTCTATATCTACACACCAGATTTCTGGTAGATAATACCGCTGACTATGTTTTTACGACTAAAGAAAAATTCGTACCTTTGAGAGGACATTCAGACTTCCAATGTCCAGACTTATTGCATCGGAAGCACTTGCCTCTTGGCTTTGCAGCCCCCACTCGTGGTCCACTCCTCTTGGCACCACTGGGTTTCCAGGCTTGCTTCCTTTTCTTGCCCCTACCTCCAACAGGCTTCGAGCCCTTGGACTTGGTAGCTACAAGCGCTTGAGACTTGCCCTTCTTGTAGATCCCCTCTGCCGCCTTCAGTTCAGTCAGGAGTTGTGCAAGACTATAAGATAGTTTACCCATATTATAGCTCATGCGAAACTGCTCAAAACTAGGGGTCAGAGACTGGAGTATGATGTCGACTTGCGTCTCAGCATCAATTTGAGCTCCTAGGATCTCAAGCTCATTCAACAAACTCATCATCTTAAGAACGTGATCTCCTACGGGCGTTCCTTCAGACTGAGTAGTTGTCATGAGGACTCTCATGGCTTCTTGCCTTGCCGCACGATCTTGCTCCCCAAACATTTCTTTGAGGTTAAACAGCATATCATAGGCAGTGGCCATCGACTCATGTTGGGTTTGGAGTACATTTGACATGGAAGCCAAAATATAACACCTAGCCATTTCATCAGCCTTTTTCCACTTCCGATATGCCTCTCTTTCCTCATTAGTTGAGGCAGCCGTGGGCTCAGCAGGGCACAATTCATGGAGTACAAACTTGTACTCTTCAGAAGTCAGGACAATGTCCAAATTTCTCCTCCAATCAATATAATTGGGGCCAGTGAGTTTATGTTCCTTGAGTATCACAGAAAGTGGGTTCATAGCTATTCTCTAAACCTATAAGCACATTTAAACAAACAATCAATTTAATATCCGATATTATCTCCCTCAAATAATATCATTAAATTACTAATTACATCTAAAATCCCATCAGATATGGCAAGCCACGATAGTGTGGACGTTTACCTATCCAAATGATTTCGTAATTAGATTTGCTTCGGTCGTACATCACTATAGCGTTACTTCGATGGGAAGAATACTATAGAGCGTACCTAAGTGTAAACCATTACTCAGTACTAAGAAGTTTGTTTAAGATTCGCATGTTACCGCAAGCCACGATAGTGTGGACGTTTACGTTAACCTACGTTTCCTTCACTCCCTCCTATAACTGTCTACATCAATCGTTCCAAAATCCCATTCAATGCAGCAAGCCACGATAGTGTGGACGTTTACTACACCAAAAGACTTTTACAATTGACATCCAATTACTTGAAGCATTCGATTTTGTAAATCAAGACGCGGAGAACCATAAGTGAAACTCGAAGTTTCTAACCAGTGATTCACCATGCGAACAACCCTATCTCTCATTAGATGAGGGAGCCGAGCAGACAAACGATCCATCTTCAAAAGAATGGTACGAATGTCTCTAATTTGTGTCATCCACATGACCAAGTGGCTTTGGCTCCATTCCACTCCCCGGGGTGAGAATGAGTCGACTTGAAGTCAGTTTCAGAAAGACAAATTAGGCATTGTTTGATAAACTTAATCAATGTTTCTTGTAAAATGAATTACAAGAATTCTCCTCCAATGACACATCTATATGAACTTCAAAAGCTCATAAATGTCACCAAGAGAATAGTAATGGAGACCATGGGAATGTTTCCATCCCCGCTCCCACTTAGCTTTTTATAACAAAGGGATACGCTATCTAATGCATAATTAAACACATAAGCATGCATACAAGTAATAAAGCACATATCACATAGTCAAAATAATGCTAGAAAATTATTTTCCGACTATCATGGCTTTATTCCATCTCCGTATGCGTCTTCTAGTCTTCAGTCTTCGTTCTTGAATGCTCCATGTGACGAAAATATTAATTCCAATATTTAAATTTATTTATTTTCAATGAATCCAAAAGATACTTAATTCGAAAATTAAGTCTATCGAATAAATCAAAAATAAAATTAAATATTATTAATATTTTTATTTATTTATTTTCCTATCTAATTCTATTAAATCTCTAGAATAATCTATCCAAGTAAAACTTGGAATATTCTAGAAGACTTCTATAATAGAATAAGGAAATAAAATAAATTAGGACTCTTCTACTTTCCTAAATTAATTAATTTCCATGTCCATGAAAATTCCCATAAAATAGGAATAATCAAATAGGAAATAAATCAATTTATTAATTAATTATTTTCCTATCTAATTCTATTAAATCTCTAAAATTCTATTCCAAGTAGGACTTGGAATATTCTAAAAGACTTCCATAATAGAATAAGGAAATAAATAATATTAATTAATTCTTTTCCTATCTCCATGAGAGTTCCCAAACTTAGGAATACTCAAAATAGGAAAACTTGAATCAATTAGAAAAGTGAATCTAGGTAGGAGTAGCATGGGTTGGGGATCCCCACACCACCCCCCCGCCGACCACCATCACCGGAGAGGGCACCGCCGCCGCCACCCCAGCCGGCCGGCCACCACCATGCCGGCGGCAGCCTCAGCCGAGGGGCGATCGACCCCTCCCCATGGCTTCGGTCATGGGGTCGATCATGGGGTTGATCGACCCCCCGGTTTTTCGTCATCTTCGTCTTCTTCGTCACACGCGTTCTCCGGTGGTCGTCTCGGCATCGATCCAACGTAAATAAATTACAAGAAATAAATTTACAATTCCGGTATCGATTCTATACATGAAATCGACCCTATACACTTTCCGGAAAACATAGAACAATAATAATAAATCTAAATTCGGTCAACCCCCGAATTTTTACTATTACAAGCATTCATCCACACAAAACGAATCTCGACATGTCCGAGAGTTTAATAATCATGGTAAAATTAAATAACAATTAATTAAACAATTAATCAATTAATTAACCATGATAGTCGGAATCCCTGCAAGGTAGAACGATAATTGAACACATACATGAACACGAAACCAAACGCTCTGATACCAATTGTTGGAAATCGATATCCCGGGGTATCAAAAAAATTGCGGAACCGATAACCCCGACCGAAATCCCATCGCCGGAGATCCAACCGCGAACCACCGCACGAGCCGAGGCTCGACCGAGCACCGCACGGGCGAACCCGCGCGCCCAGCCGAGCTCCCGCACGGGGCTCGCGATCGCTCTCGTAGCGATCGCTGGGATCGCTCGCAGCGATCCCCGGGCTGCTCGCAGCAGCCCCGCAGCGGGTCAGCGAACCCGCTGCTCGCATGGGGTCAGCCCCGTGCGCCTCTGCTACGGGAACTCCCGTAGCGCGCACGAGGCAGCTGCGGGTCACCCCGCAGTGATCCGCGATCGAGCTCACGAAATCAAGATGATGACCTTACGATCTTCCCACGTATTCCTTGCACTAGCTTGAACGTCGGGTGGGCGACGATCCTCCAAGCTTATGGATCCTCTTCTCTCTCTCTCTCTACTTTCTCTCTCTAGAAGAATTATGATCTTCAAGTTATGATGTGTGTAGAATAGAGAAGACCATGTAGTGCTTTTATAGGCTCCGTAGGGGATCTAAAGGAGGTGGAATATTGGGCTTCCAATATTAATGATTAAATTGAGCCCAAGCCCAAATCTATTAATCTCCAATTAATATTAATTAATTTATTTTCCACTATATAAATTAATTGCACTCCCAATATTAAACCATATTATATCAAATAATATTTCTTCGGTAGTATTATTTATTCCGTGTATTTAAGATTTAAATATCCATGAATAAAATTAATTTATTGCTAATTAATTTATTCATCTCTTGAATCCGAGACTAGTACCATTCAACCTTAATTATTGCGCGGAACGAATCCACTCATGAGGTTTATACAATAATTCCTTATGAACTCATCTCGGGGATATTATCAACCCTTCCGGGATACACTTTCCCGTCAAGTATTCACGGCATGCCATATATAAAATATAGTGACCCAACTTAACCGGTAATTAATCCAATAATTAAATCGGTTAATTCCTTTGGAAAATCAAAGTCACATATATTAAATATACACACCCGCAATAGTATCGGGGATTAAGAATAAAATACTCTGAGACTTGAATCGATTATCTCAAGGCAATCCTAATCGATAAATCTCAAGCGATCCGCTCAATACACCAAGTGTACAAGTGTGATAAAATAATTAAGATAAATTATTTTCTCTCTCACACAACGACTATACCGATGGATTGGTCCGTGTCCATCTAGGTCGTGAGCAACTTTTTGATTAAATACGAGTAACCGATAGTATGATCTTCTGTGTGACGTCGCACACCATACTAACTACAACGTATATAATCCAGGACTATAATTTGCATATATTTAATTAACAATAATTAAACGCAAACAATTGTTTATTAATTAAATAGATTAAATGCTATGACCGGGAGTTTACCGTTACTTAAATCTAGACATTAAGTACACAACTCCAACAGTCGGGCCATGGGTTGTGGGTCAGGCCAATGGCCCGAGTAAGCCCATAGGGATCTCCCCTACGGCTCTAAAAAGCCCGTACGGAATCTGTTCCCTACGAGGTTTCCCCTACGGCGTGATTCCCGTAGGGGGCCTTGGGTGGTTGGGATATTGTCGGGCCATGGGTTGTGGGGGTGTGATTCCCGTAGGGGGCCTTGGGTGGTTGGGATATTGTCGGGCCATGGGTTGTGGGTCGTGAAGGGATCGGTATACCGATCCGATCGATATACCGTATGTGCGGAAGCGTGTAAAACATATAGATCTACCATGCTTGGATCTTAGTGCACACAAGAGTGTATAAACACATTTATATTTATATATATACACATATCCAATATATATATATAAAGGTCAACGAATCTTACATTGGTTGACGCGTGCCTCGTTGATGTCGATGGCTGTTCGTTGATGAAGATCTGATCTTCTCGCAGCGAACCTTGAAGAGAAAATCTTCCCAAGCCTCTTGGCTTGCTTCTGGTCTTTCCGGATGTGTAGCCGCACAAATGGCCCTGCCTCTACGTGTTGCACACGAACGGAAGACGAGTGCTGAAAATTGCTGATTGTTCTTTAGAAAAATGGGAAGAACACTATGTTCTCTCTTTCTCTCTTGGTGTAATCTCGAAATTTAAGTGTTGGAATGAGAGAAAATCAGATTTTCACTCCTTTATCTTCACAATAATGCACCATCATTATGTTAAAATAACCTCCCCACTAAGGTGTGATTATGGTGAGAGTTAATGGTCAAAATGTAACTCCCACCTACTAACTCCATGCCACATCATTGCCAAATGTGCACTAATGACTCCAAGTCATTATTCCACGTGGCATGATATGTCACACCATGTGACATGTCAATTTCTTTAATTACACATATATATAAACCTAGTTTATATATTTATTGATTTCTAAAATCAATTAAATATTCAGCAATTATCTCATTCAGCTTCTCGTTCGTGTGTGACCCTGTAGGTATGATTATCAATCAATATAATATTATTTTATGTAATATATAATATTATTGATACATCATTTAACATCCGGAGATGACCATATGACTTAATCGATTGCACACGTAGGATTTGAAGGACACAACCCAACAATCTCCCACTTGGCCTTCAGAGCCAGTGTGCTGCCAACTTCCTGTTGTCACTTTATGTCTAAGTTTGAACTTGAGGTAAGACTCGAGTCATCCTCAATCGGTTCAAACCTTTCTTGGACTATGAGACAGACTGCAAAACCAGATTTATCACTATGATACGAATCTGGACGTGGCCACGTATTTTCCACAGTCTCGACTCTCCAAGTAGCCGGTAAGACATGTATTCCATTATAAATGGAGGACAATCCCATCTTGTCAATCCAAGCTCTCCCACTTGCTTCCTGATATACCCAATAACAAGTTTTATAACCTCCTTTTACGAAAGGTGTTTACTTGTATCAAAGTATATCATTTCACAATGGAATCACTCTGGACTACTCAGGTCAGAGGAAATTGCTCGACAGTCAATGAAATAGTATTATGACCCGAAATCTTAAATACTATTCCAGTCGGGTCTGTTCGATCATTAGCTCCCAGCTAATATCTATGTAATTGTACTTGATGTCCCACATCACTAGCCCATGAAGCGGCGCTATAGTACACATTACAAACTAGTTCATTGTATTATCAGTTTGTCCGTACTCGATTATACGAACCAGGAACAACTATATGATTCAAGTATATCAGTTCAACAATTGGGACTTCATTATGCGGTAAGTCGACCTCATAACCCAATTGATATCACTTAATCATTTGGACAATTCATATAAATTAAACCATATTTATATGAAGAAATATGTATTATACATATGAGTGAATGTTTACCAAATCTCCAAAAGTATCTAATAGAGTGCTCATTCACATAGTAATTCTTGGAAGTACAACTTAAGCATGTGATGAGTATGGGAGTCGGGAGTTTGGAGGAAATGACTAGACCTTAGTACAAGTGGGAGATTGTTGGAGTTGTGTACTTAATGTCTAGATTTAAGTGACAGAAACTCACGATCCATTGCCATTAATCTATTTAACTAAATGAACAATTGTTTGCGTTTAATTATTTATAATTAAATATATGCAAAACATAGTCCTGGATTCTATACGTTGTAGTTAGTATGGTGTGTCGGGCCCCACACAGAAGATCATACTATCGGTTACTCGTATTTAATCGAACAGTTGCTCACGACCTAGATGGACACGGACCAATCCATCGGTATAGTCGTTGTGTGAGAGAGAAAATAATTTGTCTTAATTATTTTATCACACTTGTACACTTGGTGTATTGAGCGGATCGTTGAGATTCATCGATTAGGATTGCCGGCGATAATCGATTCGAGTCTCAGTGTATTTTATTCTTAATCCCCGAAACTATTGCGGGTGTGTATATTCAATATAAGTGACTTTGATTTACCAAAGGAATTAACCGATTTAATTATTGGGTTAATTACCGGTTAAGTTGGGTCACTATATTTTATATATGACATGCCGTGAATACTTGACGGGAAAGTGTATCCCGTAAGGGTTGATAATATCCCCGAGATGAGTTCATAAGGAATTATTATGTAAACCCTGCAGGTGGATTTAATCCGCATAATAATTAAGGTTGAATGGTACTAGTCTCGGATATAAGAGATGAATAAATTAATTAGCAATAAATTAATTTTATTCATGGATATTTCTATCTTAAATACACGGAATAAATAATACTACCGGAGAAATATTATTTGATATAATATGGTTTAATATTGGGAGTGCAATTAATTTTATATAGTGGAAAATAGAATTAATTAATATTAATGGATTAATAGATTTGGGCTTGGGCTCAATTTAATCATTAATATTGGAAGCCCAATATTCCACCTCCTTTAGATCCCCTACGTAGCCTATAAAAGCACTACATGGTCTTCTCTATTCTCATAACTTGAAGATCACAATTCTAGAGAGAGAAAGTAGAGAGGAGGATCCATGGAGTTCGGTAGATCGTCGCCCACATGACATCCGGGCTAGTGCAAGGAATACGTGGGAAGATCTCAAGGTCATCATAAGATCTCGTTTCTCCGCACAACGAATCGAAAGGTGAATTAAATTTCCGCAATTTAATTCTAGTTTATTGATCAATTATCGAAAAACAAGATCCGAAGGATCGAACCCGGATTAGACGAGGGACCACGCGGTGGTGGCGAAGCCACCGGACCGCGTGGACCGCACGCCTAGGGTTCGGCGCGCGAAGGAGAACCCTCGGCCTCGGCCGAGGGGGGGATCGCTGGGAGCGATCGCCGGCGGTGACGGGCTGGTGCCGTCACCTCCCCACCGCGACGGTGGGGGCTCCTCGACGGCGGGCAGCAGGTCGCCGGACCTGCTGCTGGGGGCTGCCGGATGCAGCCCCATCGAACGCGATGTTCGATCGCGTGAACCCGGCTCGCGGGGGTTCGGGTGGGGGCGGATTGCGCGCCTTCGGGCGCGTGGTCTCCAAAGCCCGGACTTCGGCGGATGAGTCAACGTTCATGTGATCTCCGGCGAAGGGTTTGATCGGGTTATTGGTTTCCGCAAATTTAAATAACCCGGGATATCGAATTCCAACAATTGGTATCAGAGCGTACGGTTACGTTTTTCGTTAATTGTTTCGATAATCGATTATCGTTGTTTATAGCCATAGATTAATTTAATTTTATTAAATTATTGTGCTATATATATTGTTCTACGTACTTGTTTTTCTCTCTTGTATGAATCGTCTTGGTCGGAAAAATTAATTATTAAAAACGAGGGTTTTTCGGAATAATTGAATCAAACCAAAACCGATTGCGACGTCATACCTGGGCTCGAAGGGACTATGCGGGCTGCTGGGCGTGACCTAGACGTGGCTGGGCATGCCGGCGTGTACCACCAGTGGTGGTGGTTCGCCGACAACCGGCGGCTGCGTTTGGTGGTTGCGTTAGCGGCATCGCGGACGGTTTCTTAATCGAGCGGGCTGCCGGGGAGGTGGCTGGAGGTATGGGCGGCGTGTGGTGCTGAACGTGAAGCGGGGCACGGCTGGGCGTGCCGGCGTAAGCCACCAGTGGCGGTGGTTCGCCGGCAGCCGGAGGCTAAGCTCGGCGATCGCGTTGACGGCATGCTCAGCGATCGGTGATGGCGTGGCAGCGGGCTCCGTGATGTGCGGGCTGCTCGTGGGACGCGGCTTCGGCTCGGACGGGGTGGCAGCGGGTCGATGGCGTGGTTCGTCAAGGGAGACGCCATGCCGGAGATTGACCAAGAGACGCTGCTTGTACGTCATGCCGAAGACCGAAGAAGGCGATCGATTTTCAATCGTGAATTGCATGGTCACGCATGCTGTGCGTGAATTGCTGTACATAGCATTGTATGTGAATTGCATGGTCACTTGATTGATGGCCTAAGTACGCATGTTGATATGCATGTGCATATGCAGTACATGTGGGTTCGATTGGGTCGACCGGAAACTCGTTTTTCGGTTCGTCCCGGTAAATCCGATCTTTCCGGAAATAATTTAATCTTTCTAATTTTATTTAATTTAATTTTGGAATTAATTCAAATTCTATTTGGATTAGATTTCTTAATTATGGAATTAAATAATGGAATTAGATGGAGAGTTAAATTAGGAAAGAAAATCCTAGTTTCTCTAGATATCCTATACCTACTTGGATTAGAAGTCTTAAGAAGAATCAAAATTCGATTTTGATTAGGATTCTTGAGATCTAATCTAAATAGGATTGAGAAATTATTAAAATATTGATTTTATTTAATTTAAGTATTTTATTTAAAATCATTAGATTAATTCAAAATTTATTTTGGATTGGAAAATCTTGGATTTTATTTAGAATAGAATTAAATATGGAGATCAATGGATTTTAATAATATTGATTTTATTTAATTTAAGTATTTTATTTAAAATCATTAGATTAATTCAAAATTTATTTTGGATTGGAAAATCTTGGATTTTATTTAGAATAGAATTAAATATGGAGATCAATGGATTTTAATAATATTGATTTTATTTAATTTAAGTATTTTATTTAAAATCATTAGATTAATTCAAAATTGATTTTGGATTGGAAAATCTTGGATTTTATTTAAAATAGAATTAAATATGGAAATCAATGAAATTGATTTTATTTAATTGGAGTATTTTATTTAAAATCATTAGATTGATTCAAATTTTTTTTTGAATCTTGGATTTTATTTAAAATAAATTAAATATGAGAATCAAAGAATTTTTCCGTCGCTCGGCAAAGTATTCAAGACGTAGAATGAAGACTCAAGGCAAGCATGCTGGAATTCATCAAGGTACGAATAGTCGAGAAATAATTTTGCTTGAGTAATTATTTGATTATTTGTGAACGTACTTGCATGAAATGTATGTTTGTTATTATGCTTATGTGTATTTAATTATGCATTAGATAGCGTATCCCTTTGTTATAAAAAGCTAAGTGGGAGAGGGAATGGAAACATTGCCATGGTCTCCATTGTTGTTCTCTTGGTGACTTTTATGGACTTTCGAAGTTCGTATAGACAAGTCATTGGAGGAGAATTCTTGTAATTCCTTTTACAAGAGACATTGATTAAGTTTATCAAACAATGCCTAATTTTTCTTTCTGAAACTGATTTCAAGTCGACTCATTCTCACCCCGGGGAGTGGAATGGAGCCAAAGCCACTTGGTCATGTCGAGGACACAAATTAGAGACTTTCGTGTCATTTGATGACTAGATCGATTGTCTGCTCGGCTCCCTCATTCGATGAGAGATAGGGTCGTTCGCATGGTGAATCACTGGTTAGAAACTTCGAGTTTCACTTATGATTCTCCGCGTCCTGATTTACGAAAATCGAATGGATCAAGTAATTGGATTTCAATTATATAAATCTTTTGGTATTGTAAACGTCCACACGAACGTGGCTTGCTATACTGAATGGGATTTTGGAATAATTGATGTAGACAGTTATAGAAGGGAGTGAAGGAGCGTATGTTAACGTAAACGTCCACACGAACGTGGCTTGCGGTGAATATACGTGTCCCAAACAATCTTCTTGGATACTGAGTAATGGTTTACACTTAGGTACGCTTTATAGTATTCTTCCCAACGAAGTAACGCTATAATTGATGTACGACCGAAGCAAATCTAATTGCTAAATCATTTGGATAGGTAAACGTCCACACGAACGTGGCTTGCCATATCTGATGGGATTTTAGAGGTGATTAGTGGTTTAATGATATTATTTAAGGGAGATAATATCGGAGATTAAATCGATTGTTTGTTGTTATATGTGCTCATAGATTAGGATATGGCTTTGAACCCACTTTATGTGATACTTAAGGATTTTAAACTCACTGGTCCCTAAATGTAATGATTGGAATAGAGATCTAGACATTACCCAAACTGTTAAAGAGTACAAGTTTGTACTCAGTGAGCTTTGTCCTCCCGAGCCTACAAATGTCCTAACTTATGAAGAAAGGACTGATTTTAAGAAGTGGGAAAATGCTTTTGCAATAACCACTGATTATGGTATCATGTTCAAACTCAAGGTGTTTAGACATGACATAGGCGGCTAGACAAGAAGCGATGAGGATACTCATAAAGGCCAGTCACTTCGAGGAAACGCTTAAACACGTTTTTGAGATGATTGACCTTTTAGACGAGTTGAGACGGAAATCGCAAGCTCTTGTAGCCAATGCCAAAGGTTTCGAACCTAAGGGAAAAATCGGGGAAAAGGAAAAGCAAGCAAAGAAACCCAGTGGTCCTAGGTTTCTTGGACCACGAGATGGGACGAGAAAGCCATGAGGCAAAAGTTCTCGATGCAAACAGTCTGGGTACTGGAAGTCTGATTATCCTCTCAAAGAAAGTACGAAATTTTCTTTAGTCGTAAAACATAGTCAGTGGTGTTATCTACCGGAACCTGGTGTGTAGATATGGAACCATTGACGGTATGTGCATTCTAAATGCAAAGGTTCCAGGAAACCTGACGACTTAGAAAAGAAAAGATCGTAGTCTATGTGGGCAATGCTGTAGAGGAGGCAGCAGTTGCAGTGGAGGACATTTTATAAGATTTCATTTTGAGTTATTACTTTTATGTACTTTTAATATTAGAAAGAACTTTGTTCTGGATTTCTAATAAATGGATATTTTATTTCTTTTAATCATTTGATGGTTATAAGAAGAAATAATGATATTATCTATTTTGGTACATTGGCTAGCAATATATAAATGATGAATCCTGAGTCCACCACGATGCAACGAACCGTAGTATAAAACTCGTTTTACTAATAAGAGATTTCTTTATTTCAATTATACTTGTGGATTCTTATGCTAAGTCATGTTTATTCAAATAAGAAGTTCAAAGGTCGAAAATTGATATTTGATCAATTAAGTTGAAGGAGTGGACCTTCCGACCTAAGAATCTAATTTGAAAGATAATGTGACTAAGCAATCCTTTATGGATATAAGATATAAGATCCGGACAAGTATTAGAATTGATTGACTCTGATGTATGCAGACCTATGCCTACTCAGACAATAAGGTACGAGTACTTCATTTGATGATTACTCGAGAAATGGATTAGAATACCTGATGTGCCACGAAAGCAAGTGTTTTGACAAGTCAATGGACACTGAGCAATTGTGGAGAACCATCGAGGTATATCCATTTGTAGCCTGCGATTTGATCGCGGAGGCAAGTACCTGTCTGAGGAATGCATGGCATACTGATCAGAGGTTGGGATGATCCCAAATGACTACATCATACACTTTTAGTGTAGAAATGGTGTGTCGTAAACAAGAAATGGAACTCTTATAGAAATAGTAAAAGCATAAGTTATACGGAACTACCTATGTTCTATGGATATGTCTGGAAACAACGGCGCATTCAAATGCGGTTGTAGAATATCCTGGAAGAACAAAAGATGTGTGTTCAATAGTACTATGAACCAGAGGGACGTTATAAGTTCTAACGCCCGGTTCTTAGAGAAAGACTATATGATGAACCACAAAGCCCAAGGTGACGTAATACTTTGAAATGAGAGAGAAAGATTAAGACTTAGAACCAGCCGAACCGAGTAGCGGTACACCACTAACTGCACCTACTGTTATCACTGTATATACACCGGAATGCCATCGTAGTGGGAGGTTGTGGGACAACCGGAGATATTCATAAGACTAGGAGAGTCTTCGGACTCTGGACCTAGTATACATGAAATCGATCCCTGGATCTACATGAAGGCCGTACTAGATCTAAATGTGCCTTCTTGGAGAGCAATAAGGATTATTGCTAAGAGGCGAGATCATTTAGAGTACAAGCTTAGTTGATCCATTTATGGATTGAAACAAAGCATTGAGTTCGTGGTACTTGCAAATTGATGAGATAGTCCATTTTATGGATTCATCAAAAGCATAGACGAATCGTGTGTATGGGAAACGTGATGGAAACAAAGTGGTGTTTCTCGGAGGTTTTATGTAGATGACATTTTATCATTGGTAACAATGTAAAGATGTTATCAGACACAAAATGATGGTTGTCTAGAAAAATCGATATATGAGATGAAGAAGAAGTTAGAGCATGTTCTTAAGATCTAGGATCTCAAGAAAAGAACATTGTACTTCTCCTGGACATCTTGCATATATATGATTATGGTTCGTTTTAACATGCATGATTCCGAGAAAGGTTCGTTACCTTTCAGAGACGGAATGCATCTATCTAAGGATATGTGTTTTGGAACACAAAAGGAGATAGAAGCAATGAAAGCAATTTCCTACACTTTGAGTGTGGAAAGCTTAATAAATGCAATGTTGAAAAACGAGAACCTGATATCGGCTATGCGGTGAGCATAGTGGGAGGATATCAAGGTAATCCTGGAAAGGAATATTCGACTGCCGTAAAAGTACTTTCGAAGTACTGTTCTAGACTACGAAGCAGACGAGCATTTCCTTTGGATTACATTCTCTTAGATTTCTAATCAAATGAGGACCGGTGTAAGTCGATATCAGGCTATGTGTTTCACTATTGAAGGAGAAGGAGTTTTAACATGGAAGAGTGATAAGCACGATGCTTTTCGGACTCTGCCATGGGTAACCAAATAGCGGCCTAAGAGGCAGCGGAAGTTTTGGTATAACTCCGGGATAATCTCTGGGACTTAGATGTGATTCTTAATTTGCCAAAGGCTATGTAAATAGCGGTGCAATGGCAAATGGTAAGAAATCACAAGTCCATAAGTGTAAGATAACACATAGTGCAAGTACCACCTGATACGAGTCATCGTCGAGGGAGACGACGCTGTAGTCACCAAGATAACTTCAGAGCGGCAACCTAGAGTGCTCATTCACATAGTAATTCTTGGAAGTACAACTTAAGCATGTGATGAGTATGGGAGTCGGGAGTTTGGAGGAAATGACTAGACCTTAGTACAAGTGGGAGATTGTTGGAGTTGTGTACTTAATGTCTAGATTTAAGTGACAGAAACTCACGATCCATTGCCATTAATCTATTTAACTAAATGAACAATTGTTTGCGTTTAATTATTTATAATTAAATATATGCAAAACATAGTCCTGGATTCTATACGTTGTAGTTAGTATGGTGTGTCGGGCCCCACACAGAAGATCATACTATCGGTTACTCGTATTTAATCGAACAGTTGCTCACGACCTATATGGACACGGACCAATCCATCGGTATAGTCGTTGTGTGAGAGAGAAAATAATTTGTCTTAATTATTTTATCACACTTGTACACTTGGTGTATTGAGCGGATCGTTGAGATTCATCGATTAGGATTGCCGGCGATAATCGATTCGAGTCTCAGTGTATTTTATTCTTAATCCCCGAAACTATTGCGGGTGTGTATATTCAATATAAGTGACTTTGATTTACCAAAGGAATTAACCGATTTAATTATTGGGTTAATTACCGGTTAAGTTGGGTCACTATATTTTATATATGACATGCCGTGAATACTTGACGGGAAAGTGTATCCCGTAAGGGTTGATAATATCCCCGAGATGAGTTCATAAGGAATTATTATGTAAACCCTGCAGGTGGATTTAATCCGCATAATAATTAAGGTTGAATGGTACTAGTCTCGGATATAAGAGATGAATAAATTAATTAGCAATAAATTAATTTTATTCATGGATATTTCTATCTTAAATACACGGAATAAATAATACTACCGGAGAAATATTATTTGATATAATATGGTTTAATATTGGGAGTGCAATTAATTTTATATAGTGGAAAATAGAATTAATTAATATTAATGGATTAATAGATTTGGGCTTGGGCTCAATTTAATCATTAATATTGGAAGCCCAATATTCCACCTCCTTTAGATCCCCTACGTAGCCTATAAAAGCACTACATGGTCTTCTCTATTCTCATAACTTGAAGATCACAATTCTAGAGAGAGAAAGTAGAGAGGAGGATCCATGGAGTTCGGTAGATCGTCGCCCACACGACGTCCGGGCTAGTGCAAGGAATACGTGGGAAGATCTCAAGGTCATCATAAGATCTCGTTTCTCCGCACAACGAATCGAAAGGTGAATTAAATTTCCGCAATTTAATTCTAGTTTATTGATCAATTATCGAAAAACAAGATCCGAAGGATCGAACCCGGATTAGACGAGGGACCACGCGGTGGTGGCGAAGCCACCGGACCGCGTGGACCGCACGCCTAGGGTTCGGCGCGCGAAGGAGAACCCTCGGCCTCGGCCGAGGGGGGGATCGCTGGGAGCGATCGCCGGCGGTGACGGGCTGGTGCCGTCACCTCCCCACCGCGACGGTGGGGGCTCCTCGACGGCGGGCAGCAGGTCGCCGGACCTGCTGCTGGGGGCTGCCGGATGCAGCCCCATCGAACGCGATGTTCGATCGCGTGAACCCGGCTCGCGGGGGTTCGGGTGGGGGCGGATTGCGCGCCTTCGGGCGCGTGGTCTCCAAAGCCCGGACTTCGGCGGATGAGTCAACGTTCATGTGATCTCCGGCGAAGGGTTTGATCGGGTTATTGGTTTCCGCAAATTTAAATAACCCGGGATATCGAATTCCAACAATCACAACCCATCTCTAAGATGTTTGATCTCTATTGCAGTCGTGATAGCCTCAAGCTTAAACTGCTGGAGAGGTTTAGAAAGCGGGTTTGCAACCTTACCAAAAGTTGCAACATTATTATCTCGATGTCTCCACAAAACTATCTCCCAGATAATGTGGAACTTCCTGAGCACCAGTTTTAGACTTGTGGTGCTTCCTAGCTCATTGGCTTGCGCGATAAATCTACTAAAAATAGAGAATTATCGGATGGGCTAAGCTAGTTACGCCACCTAGTTCATTCAAGAACTTTCAAATCCTAACTGCCAACATTACTGCATTCAATGCAATACTGTGCTCAGCTTCTGTAGTTTAATCAGCTATATTGCATTGCATGGAACTATTCCAGCAAATATCACCTCTAACCAGACAAAAGATATAACCAGATTAAAATCGGAAATTATCTTAGTCTGTTTTGAAGTTAGCATTCAAACAGCTTGATAATATCAACTCCTTTTGTCTTCCAAAGACAACAAAATATTATTTAGTCCATCTAAGGTACATAAGAATATTCTTGGCCGCAGTCTAATGCGCCTCACCTGGGTTTCCTTGAAACCGAGTCGTCATGCTCAAAGCATACGATACGTCCAGTCATGTACATATCATGGCGTACATTATAGACCCTATTGCCGAAGCATAAGGAATGTTTTTCATCCTCTTTTGCTCATCAGGTCCCGTAGGACATTGCATCTTGCTAAGAGATGTGCCATTAGTTATTGGAATGAGACCCTTTCTGGCGTCTTTCATTCTGAACTTATCAAGCACCTTATCAATATAGGTCGCTTTAATAAGTCCAAACATCCTTTTTGATCTGTTCCGACAGATCTTGATGCCCAATATGTACTGTGCTTCTCCAAGATCCTTCATTAAAAAACATCTTCCAAGCCATTCTTTAACAGAATTAAGCATAGGAATATTGTTTCCAATAAGGAGTATGTCATCGACATACAACACAATGAATACAATGTAACTCCCACTGATCTTCTTGTAAAACAAGACTCTTCCGAGTTCCTCTGAAATCCAAATCCCAGTATGGATTCATTGAACTGAAGATTGCTACTCCGATATGCATTCTTTATTGCATAATTTCTCAGCCTTATTAAGATCGATAAAACTCTTTGGTTGTGTTAAAACACATTCTCTTCTAGAATCCAATTCAAGAAGTTAGTTTTAACATCCAATATTACCATAACTCATTATCAAGATGAGTCACAATGGCTAAGTTAATCCGAATGAATAAATCACAACAACTGGTGAAAAAGATTGATCATAATCCACCTCGTGAATATAAAACTTTTACCACCAAAATTGCTTTGAAAACCCTAGGTTTTCCATTCATGTCTATATTGATCTTGAAGAACTATTTGCACTCAATAGGTCTAGCCTCTTGATGCAAATCTATCAGGTTCCAAACTTGATTACCAGACATTGAAATCATCTCGGATTATATGGCACCATGCCAATTTTTAGTAGCTGCACTCGTCATAGCTTGGATATAGTTCGAAGGTTCATCGCTTTTCAAAAGCATGACTTCATAGCTCTCGTTTGTCAGAATACCTAAGTATCTGTCAGGTTGAGATCTAATCCTTCCGGACCTTCGAGGGTTAGGTGTGGTTTCCAAAACCACTGGAGTACTCTCGACTTGGTCTTGAGTGTATCTCTCAGTTTGATCTTCTTGAACCTCGTTCAAGTTTTCTTGAACTTCGTTCAATTCAACTGAGCTCCCACTGACTTTATAGGAAAGATTACTCTTTTCAAGAAAATCACTACTCGAGCAACAAAATATTGTTCTCAGATAGATCGTAGAAGTTGTACCCTCGAGTTTCTTATGGATACCATAAAGAAACTTTTATCCCATTTGAGTTCAAGCTCTATAGAGATAAATCTCGTCAGAGAAGCTTTAGAACCTCAAATCTTGATGAAAACAATTTAGGGACCCTCCCTTTCCATACCTAGTATGGTGTCTTATCAACAGCTTTTGACAGCGTCCTATTCAGTGTATAAGTTGAAGTCAAGAATTTTGTGTTCAAAAAAGACCAGTAGTTCATTTAGACCTCTCATCGAATGGTCGAACTATATCTAATATAGTTTGTTTTATCTTTTCCGAAACATAACCTTCATGTGCTTGTGAACTGATAGGTTCCACATACATCAGTATGGATCATCCCTAATTAATCACTTACATGTTCTCCTTTCTCCAAGAAAGATGACATTGTTATTTTTTTTGTCCATCAAACATCATTCACATGTATCAAATGACTCCAAGTCAAATGATTCTAGAATGCCTTCTAAAAGAAGATTCGTTACATGTTTTGATACGTACCCCGTTGATGGATTGAGCGGAAGAAGAAGAATAAACGAAATTGGATACCTGGCGGATGATCCCAAACCTCTGAATCTGAAATCGAGAAATCAATTAAGGACGGAACCCTAACCCCCAACTCGAGATCGATGCAGCAACTCGGAAATCGATGTATGACACACGAACGAAGTATGTATGCTTCGTTGATTCGTCGGGTTGATCTCTTTTGGCACAATCGAAAAGAGAACGAAAAGAGAGAGAGAGAAATAATCCTCACAAAATAATTCAATAGCATAAAAGTTGTGTTCTAAAACAATGGGTTCATAGCCTTTATATAGGCTGACCTAAAACGTAAAGGACAAGGAATAAAAACGCTGACATCATAAATCACGTCCGCGAATTCCAATTCGGAATTCATGTCGTCCGACAGATATAGCTGTCGTCCGACAACCACTTGTCGCACGACATGAAATAGATGTCGTCCGGCATCTTCACGTCGAGCGCGGTGATTCACGTCGCTCGCAGCCAGGATGTTCTGGACCCCCACGTCGCTGCAGCCATTCTACGTCGCTCGCAGCGACTTTGTCGTCCGACAGGGATTTGGTGTCGGACGACACCAAGCCATTTTCGCCATGTTCGTGGCTGAACTCTTCGGCGCGTCCTCGGCTCACTTCTGACCTCCGTTCCAGCTTCGTCTTCAACGTGCCAGCTTGAAACTCCATGTCTTCTGCTGGATCGGCCTCCTCGTACATAATCACGTTAACAAGGCTCGGCTTTTCCTCCTCTCCAATGGGTTTCTTCAATAGCTCTTGCGCCCAAACTTCTTGAATCATCACCATCAAGCTTGCCTTGAACTTCTTGGCTCTCGAGCGCGTCACTGGCCCAACTGGAACTCGTACCGGGTCTTGTATCATTGACGACTCTGGGTCTGCATCATGTTTAGATTTTGATCTAATCAACAATGTTACAGTTATGTCTCATTGAGACTTATTCGATTCGGCCTTTGGTGTTAATGTTATATATGATTTGTTGAGTTTAAAGTATACATAAATAATGTAATAATCGTACTAAAACAAAGAATAGTTCACAATTAAAATAGTTATCAAACTATTTAATTAGTGAAAAACTAATCCATCAGTATCCAATACTGAACCAATATTCATTGTTTATTGAAGGTACGAAATTACATAGTTATAATACTAAAACAAGGCCCTAAGGCAAAACAACATCATATGATCATAAGACTAATGCAGCGACCTTCGCTCCATTTCTCGCCCGTAGATCGACATATATACTGATCAAACTTATACATTTATGTAGTTCCTCCACATACAAATGTGAGAAGTACATTTGGCATCCAATACCCTAGAAGTAGAATTTGTGAAGTTTAATGTCTATAACATTAATACCTGAAGATGAAGCAACCCCGTTCTTCACATCTTCTTTGAACTTTGGGCAAGTTCAATTATTCTCAATAATTGACTCTTATTCGAATTCCAGTTCACAATTATTCCAATATCAAAACGTGATAAATCGTAAGTGAAAACTCGAAATTTTCTAACCAGCGATTTTATCATGAAATTGAAGCCCTATCTCTCATAAAGTATGAGGGAGCCAACCAGACAATCGACTAATGCCATCCCATGGCTCGAAAGTCTCTAATTTATGTCATTGATGAACTAAGTGTTTTGGATTAGATCACTCCCCGAGGTGAAAATAATCCTAACTTTAGAATTCATCATATGAAAGATAAATTAGGCATTTGTTTTGAAATTGAATAAATATGAACTTCTACTTGTTTGCAAGTAGTGTCCTACACTTTTGCAATAGACGCATTCAGATTCCCTAGGAACCCGAGTAGCCTTTTTGCCCATGCTCTTTTGTAAAACCCATCCCGTATCATAAGAATTTCCCTCTTAGGATCCTTCTCAATCGCCGGCTCTACAACATTGAGCATCCCGTAGATCTCACGTAGCGATTTCTTCAAACCATTCATATGGGAAATTTAGCCTAAAGGCATCATAACCATCATGATGGGATTGAAGTATGAAATCGGTTGCCAACTCATCATCTTAGGAAAAACCTAGGCAATCACTTTTAATCAAATAATCCAATCATTTGATGCACATGTGGTCCCTTAGGTTCCCGTTTCTCCAGCCTAGCTGAAGCGATGGCCCTGGTCACACCGAACCGCTCAATCATTGCATATTCCCCGAACATGATATTGAGTTGTTCAATGATATTTTAGGATGTGGTTATCTAACACATTTTCCTTGTCTTCGTATTTGAGGACCATCCTCAAATTACGTTGTGAATCAAGAAAATTTTTTCTATTTTTCATAATCAAGAATTGAACCAAACTTGAATTGAGTTGATATTAGACATTATAAACTATAAAAGAAAGATAACTAAAGTATGTAAACATCCACAAAGCGGTAAACAAATAAGGTTGTCTAACAATTGTACTTATTTATTTCATTTTGTTCAATTGATATCCAATATCATTGTCCCTTAGAACAAAACGATTCCGAGATCCTCATCTTGCAAATCTTTAAGCCGACTGAGTCCGCACTTATGTATTTCAAGATAGGTAGACACACTCATGTCAATGATATCTAATATCACTCTCGGTCGATGAGAATCCCATTCTCATCGAATGTCTCGATAGCCACGCCTGCAGTGGATCTATCGATGAGAAAACCAAACTCACGTGTAAGGGTCTAACCCTTACTCCCACTTATCCCAAGATAACAAGTAGTACCCCGCTGAGGCGGACCTACCAACTTATGATCGAGGGCTTCATGAGTGTGACGTTTTGGACAAGACATTTTACTCATTATTTTTGGGAACTTGCATGCATAGGTTTGTTTATATGTAAGTTGAACATTTTTAACATACAACATCCTATAACTAGCAAAGCAATTAAATACGTAATCGAAAGGCCCCTAGAACCTCACAACTCTCAAACGAAAAGATTAAAAGCAACAAAATAAGCCTTGAACATCTTCTGGACTGGTCCACGCCCGCCGTTTCAATTCCGCGCCCGCCGATTTAGGTCAACCTTAGTCCGTACCCCAAAAACCACGAACGGCGCCCGCCGTTTCACAAACGGCGGTCGCCGAACACCACCGGCGGTCGCCATTTCCAAAACGGCGCCCGCCAAAAGGGTACAGAATCGGGGCTGACCTGAAAAGAGCCTTTCGGCGGTCGCTGTTTCCAAAACGGCGCCCGCCGAACCCATTCAACGCCCGCCGGAGCACAAACGGCGCCCGCCGTTTTGCTCCAGCAACCCGGTTTTCGCCCGTTTCTCTTCGTTTTGCTTCGTTTCTTCTCGTTTTCGCCGGAGAGCCGATATCCAATGTCGATCCATGGATTCAATCCATTGCTTACACATTGAACAATACATTTTTGAATAGAAAAAACCTATCTATTACAAAAGATTCCAAGGGACGCAGCCCTCCAAAACTATGGCCAATCGTACGTAAAAAACGACAATTCCATTCACCCGACCACTAACGGTGGCCGGCCTTATATCTAAACATATAATCACATAATCACATAAAACAATTAAGCCAATTATGTTGATTTAAACATATTGTGTCCAACACAAAAGTGTGCACGAGCCCTAGGCTCTGATACCAATTGAAGGGATCGGTATACCGATCCGATCGATATACCGTATGTGCGGAAGCGTGTAAAACATATAGATCTACCATGCTTGGATCTTAGTGCACACAAGAGTGTATAAACACATTTATATTTATATATATATATACACATATCCAATATATATATATAAAGGTCAACGAATCTTACATTGGTTGACGCGTGCCTCGTTGATGTCGATGGCTGTTCGTTGATGAAGATCTGATCTTCTCGCAGCGAACCTTGAAGAGAAAATCTTCCCAAGCCTCTTGTCTTGCTTCTGGTCTTTCCGGATGTGTAGCCGCACAAATGGCCCGGCCTCTACGTGTTGCACACGAACGGAAGACGAGTGCTGAAAATTGCTGATTGTTCTTTAGAAAAATGGGAAGCACACTATGTTCTCTCTTTCTCTCTTGGTGTAATCTCGAAATTTAAGTGTTGGAATGAGAGAAAATCAGATTTTCACTCCTTTATCTTCACAATAATGCACCATCATTATGTTAAAATAACATCCCCACTAAGGTGTGATTATGGTGAGAGTTAATGGTCAAAATGTAACTCCCACCTACTAACTCCATGCCACATCATTGCCAAATGTGCACTAATGACTCCAAGTCATTATTCCATGTGGCATGATATGTCACACCATGTGACATGTCAATTTCTTTAATTACACATATATATAAACCTAGTTTATATATTTATTGATTTCTAAAATCAATTAAATATTCAGCAATTATCTCATTCAGCTTCTCGTTCGTGTGTGACCCTGTAGGTATGATTATCAATCAATATAATATTACTTTATGTAATATATAATATTATTGATACATCATTTAACATCCGGAGATGACCATATGACTTAATCGATTGCACACGTAGGATTTGAAGGACACAACCCAACAGGTCGGGCCGATGGCCCGAGTAAGCCCATAGGGATCTCCCCTACGGCTCTAAAAAGCCCGTAGGGAATCTGTTCCCTACGAGGTTTCCCCTACGGCGTGATTCCCGTAGGGGATGCTGTAGGGAACAGGAGCTATGCAATACACATTATTAATTAATACGAAGAGGGCTGGGCTTGAGTCGGGGCTATGCAATACACATTATTAATTAATACGAAGAGGGCTGGGCTTGAGTCGGGCCTTGGGTGGTTGGGATATTGTCGGGCCATGGGTTGTGGGTCGGGCCGATGGCTCGAGTAAGCCCAATGAGGTCCAAGGTTCAAACCTTGGGCTATGCAATACACATTATTAATTAATACGAAGAGGGCTGGGCTTGAGTCGGGTCTTGGGTGGTTGGGATATTGTGGGGCCATGGGTTGTGGGTCGGGCCGATGGCCCGAGTAAGCCCATAGGGATCTCCCCTACGGCTCTAAAAAGCCCGTAGGGAATCTGTTCCCTACGAGGTTTCCCCTACGGCGTGATTCCCGTAGGGGATGCTGTAGGGAATAGGGGCTATGCAATACACATTATTAATTAATACGAAGAGGGCTGGGCTTGAGTCGGGGCTATGCAATACACATTATTAATTAATACGAAGAGGGTTGGGCTTGAGTCGGGCCTTGGGTGGTTGGGATATTGTCGGGCCATGGGTTGTGGGTCGGGCCGATGGCCCGAGTAAGCCCAATGAGGTCCAAGGTTCAAACCTTGGGCTATGCAATACACATTATTAATTAATACGAAGAGGGCTGGGCTTGAGTCGGGCCTTGGGTGGTTGGGATATTGTCGGGCCATGGGTTGTGGGTCGGGCCGATGGCCCGAGTAAGCCCATAGGGATCTCCCCTACGGCTCTAAAAAGCCCGTAGGGAATCTGTTCCCTACGAGGTTTTCCCTACGGCGTGATTCCCGTAGGGGATGCTGTAGGGAACAGGGGCTATGCAATACACATTATTAATTAATACGAAGAGGGCTGGGCTTGAGTCGGGCCTTGGGTGGTTGGGATATTGTCGGGCTATGGGTTGTGGGTCGGGCCGATGGCCCGAGTAAGCCCATAGGGATCTCCCCTACGGCTATGCAATACACATTATTAATTAATACCGGCCCGAGTAAGCCCATAGGGATCTCCCCTATGGCTCTAAAAAGCCCGTAGGGAATCTGTTCCCTACGAGGTTTCCCCTACAGCGTGATTCCCGTAGGGGATGCCGTAGGGAACCCTGTTCCCTACGGATTTTTACGGATTTCCCTACGGGAATGGCCGTAGGGAATCCGCGAATTTTTTGTAGTGTGACACAAGCCCTAACTTGTTGTCAATGATTTTTTACTTAGAAAATGGTGTTTATAAAAAAGAGATATTATGATGGGTCTCTTAATAAAGGTTCAATAGAATTATTATGATTTTGGTGACTCGTTATAATTTAGCAACAACAAATGTATGTGAAAATTGTTTTTCTAAGAGGTAATTAATGAAGAGTTTATATGGATTAACCTTAGAGTTATTCCATAGAATTAATGTAAAATGTGGTGTGTAAACTTATGAGAGCGATATACATACTTAAACGTACTTCTTGTCTATGATATTTAAGGTTCAAATATCATTATTGATTTTAGATTGAAATAATCTAAAAATCAGTGGGAGTATGTTTATTTTTTGATTCAGTATGTTGACGATATCTTGCTCACAATTAATGATCTTAATTCATTACATGAAATCAATATTAATTTTCTTTAAAATTAAGAACTTTGAAACGAAAGATATAAGTGAGATAACTTATGTGATTGAAATATAAATGTTTCGGTATATATTACAATAATGTTATGGTTATCTCATAAAGCTTATATCAATAAAGTTCTAGAGAAAATTAGAATGAAAAATGGTCATCAAATGATGTTCAAATTCGGAAGGGAAATAAGTTTGATCTTATGTAATGATAAAATAATGAATTGGAACACATATAAAGTACTGATGCATTTGCAATGGACTAAGGACTTAATGCCTATGGTTGAAAAATATGATTGATTGTTCTAGATTCGAATTATATGTTATTTGTTCTTAGTAGCTATTTGAACAAATTATTAAAAGTGTAAGAAAATTCGTCATTATTGAATACACATTAAAATTAAGTTGAATTTGTGACATACATTGAGGCCACAATTCATGAATGGTTGTAGATATTTATTTCAGGATTTGAATTAGTCGACCTTATTATCAAATCGCTGAAAATTATTGTATTTTGCAATAGTCTTCTTTTATGAAACATCAAGTATTTCAATAATGCTATATGGAATATGATGTACCTTGTCGTTAAAGAAGAAGTTCAGAAACAAAAGTGTCGATTCAGCATATTAATACAAATCTTATGATTCAATACTCAAACTTAATGGTTGTTTGACATTTATTGATCATGTCGAAAGAATAGACATTATGATTATAACTCAACGAATATTATGCTTTATGTATTCAACTGACGCAGGGAAGCAATAAGAACACTATAAAAACTCGTTGATTCTACGAATACCCGAGAATTAAAACATCAAGACTTTCGTTGATTCCGAAGAATACCGAAATCTGATAAAAACCCTCAACTGAGGAAGAAACTTTTTATTTCATCATAAATACCTCCCGAATAAATGAATGAAACGAAATATAAATAACTAAAAAACCCTAAGCATGTTGGACTTTATTAAAACGAGAAGTAATAACCTAATTAAATATTGAGCCTCCAGTATCCACATCATTCACTCCCTCCAAAAGAGACCGCGAACTTGAAACATGTGCGAGAGAATGATCAGAACGTAACACGGACCAAACGAAGCCGCCGGGATCAAACACGAACTGACGCCGACGTTTAATATCAATGAACGTGGACGCATTGAAGGGGGCGACCAACAGGAGACATGGCGTACGGTGGGTACCACATGGAGCGACAATTGTCTTGACATCCCGCGTGTCAAAGCAAAGTGGCTGGGGCAGCAAATCTGAGTGTCGGTACCATGTTGATCCTCCAACCCATCCCAACAATTCAACGTCGCCACTGTCAGTGGACTCAATTTGCCTGAGTGGGTCATCCATGTTGCCTTCAACTATGACTTTAGGAATAACTCCCAGGAAAGCACAAAGCGAGGTTTCCCTAGGTGATTCATCATGTTCCATCAAACGACAAAGCGTGGGTGCAGGAGTGGGCTCCTCATCAAACTTAGGCGAACCATCATACGCAGAGATCTCCGAGCCGGGCAGCGAGGACAAAAGAGGTATATTGTTCCGGAGGTGGTAGAGCAGGTCACCCACGCCTCCAACCATATGCTCTTCGGGTATGGCCAAGGGATCAACTTCATCAAAACGAGGAGGGCCATCGTAATCAAAACGAGGCGAGTCGTTGTAAGAATATGACGAGGGCAGCGAGGACACCGGTAGTCTGTTGGTGATAGCAAAGCGAAGTTCCTCGAGTTCGACGGCAAGGGCTGCGATCTTGCGGCTTAAGGCGGCGATGTCGGCATCACGACGGGTTGTGGCCTCAACGGCGATTTCGTAAGCATACTGGCGATGGGGAGGCATCGTTCGGCTCTGATACCAACTCACGCAGGGAAGCAATAAGAACACTATTAAAACTCGTTGATTCTACGAATACCCGAGGATAATAAATTAAACTCGATGAGAAAACCAAACTCACGTGTAAGGGTCTAACCCTTACTCCCACTTATCCCAAGATAACAAGTAGTACCCCGCTGAGGCGGACCTACCAACTTATGATCGAGGGCTTCATGAGTGTGACGTTTTGGACAAGACATTTTACTCATTATTTTTGGGAACTTGCATGCATAGGTTTGTTTATATGTAAGTTGAACATTTTTAACATACAACATCCTATAACTAGCAAAGCAATTAAATACGTAATCGAAAGGCCCCTAGAACCTCACAACTCTCAAACGAAAAGATTAAAAGCAACAAAATAAGCCTTGAACATCTTCTGGACTGGTCCACGCCCGCCGTTTCAATTCCGCGCCCGCCGATTTAGGTCAACCTTAGTTCGTACCCCAAAAACCACGAACGGCGCCCGCCGTTTCACAAACGGCGGTCGCCGAACACCACCGGCGGTCGCCATTTCCAAAACGGCGCCCGCCAAAAGGGTACAGAATCGGGGCTGACCTGAAAAGAGCCTTTCGGCGGTCGCTGTTTCCAAAACGGCGCCCGCCGAACCCATTCAACGCCCGCCGGAGCACAAACGGCGCCCGCCGTTTTGCTCCAGCAACCCGGTTTTCGCCCGTTTCTCTTCGTTTTGCTTCGTTTCTTCTCGTTTTCGCCGGAGAGCCGATATCCAATGTCGATCCATGGATTCAATCCATTGCTTACACATTGAACAATACATTTTTGAATAGAAAAAACCTATCTATTACAAAAGATTCCAAGGGACGCAGCCCTCCAAAACTATGGCCAATCGTATGTAAAAAACGACAATTCCATTCACCCGACCACTAACGGTGGCCGGCCTTATATCTAAACATATAATCACATAATCACATAAAACAATTAAGCCAATTATGTTGATTTAAACATATTGTGTCCAACACAAAAGTGTGCACGAGCCCTAGGCTCTGATACCAATTGAAGGGATCGGTATACCGATCCGATCGATATACCGTATGTGCGGAAGCGTGTAAAACATATAGATCTACCATGCTTGGATCTTAGTGCACACAAGAGTGTATAAACACATTTATATTTATATATATACACATATCCAATATATATATATAAAGGTCAACGAATCTTACATTGGTTGACGCGTGCCTCGTTGATGTCGATGGCTGTTCGTTGATGAAGATCTGATCTTCTCGCAGCGAACCTTGAAGAGAAAATCTTCCCAAGCCTCTTGTCTTGCTTCTGGTCTTTCCGGATGTGTAGCCGCACAAATGGCCCGGCCTCTACGTGTTGCACACGAACGGAAGACGAGTGCTGAAAATTGCTGATTGTTCTTTAGAAAAATGGGAAGCACACTATGTTCTCTCTTTCTCTCTTGGTGTAATCTCGAAATTTAAGTGTTGGAATGAGAGAAAATCAGATTTTCACTCCTTTATCTTCACAATAATGCACCATCATTATGTTAAAATAACATCCCCACTAAGGTGTGATTATGGTGAAAGTTAATGGTCAAAATGTAACTCCCACCTACTAACTCCATGCCACATCATTGCCAAATGTGCACTAATGACTCCAAGTCATTATTCCATGTGGCATGATATGTCACACCATGTGACATGTCAATTTCTTTAATTACACATATATATAAACCTAGTTTATATATTTATTGATTTCTAAAATCAATTAAATATTCAGCAATTATCTCATTCAGCTTCTCGTTCGTGTGTGACCCTGTAGGTATGATTATCAATCAATATAATATTACTTTATGTAATATATAATATTATTGATACATCATTTAACATCCGGAGATGACCATATGACTTAATCGATTGCACACGTAGGATTTGAAGGACACAACCCAACAGGTCGGGCCGATGGCCCGAGTAAGCCCATAGGGATCTCCCCTACGGCTCTAAAAAGCCCGTAGGGAATCTGTTCCCTACGAGGTTTCCCCTACGGCGTGATTCCCGTAGGGGATGCTGTAGGGAACAGGAGCTATGCAATACACATTATTAATTAATACGAAGAGGGCTGGGCTTGAGTCGGGGCTATGCAATACACATTATTAATTAATACGAAGAGGGCTGGGCTTGAGTCGGGCCTTGGGTGGTTGGGATATTGTCGGGCCATGGGTTGTGGGTCGGGCCGATGGCTCGAGTAAGCCCAATGAGGTCCAAGGTTCAAACCTTGGGCTATGCAATACACATTATTAATTAATACGAAGAGGGCTGGGCTTGAGTCGGGTCTTGGGTGGTTGGGATATTGTGGGGCCATGGGTTGTGGGTCGGGCCGATGTCCCGAGTAAGCCCATAGGGCCGAGTAAGCCCATAGGGATCTCCCCTACGGCTCTAAAAAGCCCGTAGGGAATCTGTTCCCTACGAGGTTTCCCCTACGGCGTGATTCCCGTAGGGGATGCTGTAGGGAATAGGGGCTATGCAATACACATTATTAATTAATACGAAGAGGGCTGGGCTTGAGTCGGGGCTATGCAATACACATTATTAATTAATACGAAGAGGGCTAGGCTTGAGTCGGGCCTTGGGTGGTTGGGATATTGTCGGGCCATGGGTTGTGGGTCGGGCCGATGGCCCGAGTAAGCCCAATGAGGTCCAAGGTTCAAACCTTGGGCTATGCAATACACATTATTAATTAATACGAAGAGGGCTGGGCTTGAGTCGGGCCTTGGGTGGTTGGGATATTGTCGGGCCATGGGTTGTGGGTCGGGCCGATGGCCCGAGTAAGCCCATAGGGATCTCCCCTACGGCTCTAAAAAGCCCGTAGGGAATCTGTTCCCTACGAGGTTTCCCCTACGGCGTGATTCCCGTAGGGGATGCTGTAGGGAACAGGGGCTATGCAATACACATTATTAATTAATACGAAGAGGGCTGGGCTTGAGTCGGGCCTTGGGTGGTTGGGATATTGTCGGGCTATGGGTTGTGGGTCGGGTCGATGGCCCGAGTAAGCCCATAGGGATCTCCCCTACGGCTATGCAATACACATTATTAATTAATACCGGCCCGAGTAAGCCCATAGGGATCTCCCCTATGGCTCTAAAAAGCCCGTAGGGAATCTGTTCCCTACGAGGTTTCCCCTACGGCGTGATTCCCGTAGGGGATGCCGTAGGGAACCCTGTTCCCTACGGATTTTTACGGATTTCCCTACGGGAATGGCCGTAGGGAATCCGCGAATTTTTTGTAGTGTGACACAAGCCCTAACTTGTTGTCAATGATTTTTTACTTAGAAAATGGTGTTTATAAAAAAGAGATATTATGATGGGTCTCTTAATAAAGGTTCAATAGAATTATTATGATTTTGGTGACTCGTTATAATTTAGCAACAACAAATGTATGTGAAAATTGTTTTTCTAAGAGGTAATTAATGAAGAGTTTATATGGATTAACCTTAGAGTTATTCCATAGAATTAATGTAAAATGTGGTGTGTAAACTTATGAGAGCGATATACATACTTAAACGTACTTCTTGTCTATGATATTTAAGGTTCAAATATCATTATTGATTTTAGATTGAAATAATCTAAAAATCAGTGGGAGTATGTTTATTTTTTGATTCAGTATGTTGACGATATCTTGCTCACAATTAATGATCTTAATTCATTACATGAAATCAATATTAATTTTCTTTAAAATTAAGAACTTTGAAACGAAAGATATAAGTGAGATAACTTATGTGATTGAAATATAAATGTTTCGGTATATATTACAATAATGTTATGGTTATCTCATAAAGCTTATATCAATAAAGTTCTAGAGAAAATTAGAATGAAAAATGGTCATCAAATGATGTTCAAATTCGGAAGGGAAATAAGTTTGATCTTATGTAATGATAAAATAATGAATTGGAACACATATAAAGTACTGATGCATTTGCAATGGACTAAGGACTTAATGCCTATGGTTGAAAAATATGATTGATTGTTCTAGATTCGAATTATATGTTATTTGTTCTTAGTAGCTATTTGAACAAATTATTAAAAGTGTAAGACAATTCGTCATTATTGAATACACATTAAAATTAAGTTGAATTTGTGACATACATTGAGGCCACAATTCATGAATGGTTGTAGATATTTATTTCAGGATTTGAATTAGTCGACCTTATTATCAAATCGCTGAAAATTATTGTATTTTGCAATAGTCTTCTTTTATGAAACATCAAGTATTTCAATAATGCTATATGGAATATGATGTACCTTGTCGTTAAAGAAGAAGTTCAGAAACAAAAGTGTCGATTCAGCATATTAATACAAATCTTATGATTCAATACTCAAACTTAATGGTTGTTTGACATTTATTGATCATGTCGAAAGAATAGACATTATGATTATAACTCAACGAATATTATGCTTTATGTATTCAACTGACGCAGGGAAGCAATAAGAACACTATAAAAACTCGTTGATTCTACGAATACCCGAGAATTAAAACATCAAGACTTTCGTTGATTCCGAAGAATACCGAAATCTGATAAAAACCCTCAACTGAGGAAGAAACTTTTTATTTCATCATAAACACCTCCCGAATAAATGAATGAAACGAAATATAAATAACTAAAAAACCCTAAGCATGTTGGACTTTATTAAAACGAGAAGTAATAACCTAATTAAATATTGAGCCTCCAGTATCCACATCATTCACTCCCTCCAAAAGAGACCGCGAACTTGAAACATGTGCGAGAGAATGATCAGAATGTAACACGGACCAAACGAAGCCGCCGGGATCAAACACGAAATGACGCCGACGTTTAATATCAATGAACGTGGACGCATTGAAGGGGGCGACCAACAGGAGACATGGCGTACGGTGGGTACCACATGGAGCGACAATTGTCTTGACATCCCGCGTGTCAAAGCAAAGTGGCTGGGGCAGCAAATCTGAGTGTCGGTACCATGTTGATCCTCCAACCCATCCCAACAATTCAACGTCGCCACTGTCAGTGGACTCAATTTGCCTGAGTGGGTCATCCATGTTGCCTTCAACTATGACTTTAGGAATAACTCCCAGGAAAGCACAAAGCGAGGTTTCCCTAGGTGATTCATCATGTTCCATCAAACGACAAAGCGTGGGTGCAGGAGTGGGCTCCTCATCAAACTTAGGCGAACCATCATACGCAGAGATCTCCGAGCCGGGCAGCGAGGACAAAAGAGGTATATTGTTCCGGAGGTGGTAGAGCAGGTCACCCACGCCTCCAACCATATGCTCTTCGGGTATGGCCAAGGGATCAACTTCATCAAAACGAGGAGGGCCATCGTAATCAAAACGAGGCGAGTCGTTGTAAGAATATGACGAGGGCAGCGAGGACACCGGTAGTCTGTTGGTGATAGCAAAGCGAAGTTCCTCGAGTTCGACGGCAAGGGCTGCGATCTTGCGGCTTAAGGCGGCGATGTCGGCATCACGACGGGTTGTGGCCTCAACGGCGATTTCGTAAGCATACTGGCGACGGGGAGGCATCGTTCGGCTCTGATACCAACTGACGCAGGGAAGCAATAAGAACACTATTAAAACTCGTTAATTCTACAAAATTAATTTAATAGTTTTGAATAATAAATTTTGACTATATATGTGTAAAAATTGTGTTTAACATACAAATTAAATAAAATATTAATGAATCTAAGGACTATAAACTTTGATCATATACTATACGTTATTGATTTTCATAAATATTTCAAATTATCTTAAACATGTTATTGATTTTAATAAATAAAAACATTATTAATAAATATTTTTAACAAATTATCTTAAATATGTGTATAAGAATAACTCTCTATAGTAATATTTTTTCTCGGTTCCAACGATATAACTGTACGGAGTTTCTACTGTACAAGATTAAGTCTATTAATTTTTAGACAATTATGCGGACCATTACGAACAATAAAGTATTTAAGTAGAAAACTAATATTGTGGTACATGGAAGGAACTATATCGATTAAATGATATAGAACCGCTATTAGGGGTGTTTATCGGTCCAAAACCGAACCGAACCGGACCGGAACCGGATTGGACCGGAACCGGAATCGTGAAAAGCATGACCCGGAAACCGAACCGGAATAATACTGGTCTGGACCGAACCGGACCGGTAAATTCGGGTCCGGTCCGGTTTTAGACCGGATAAAACCGGAATAATTTAAAATTTTAATAAATTAAATATAAAATAATAATTAAATTTAATACTTATATTTATAAATTTTAAATTTTATTCAATAAAAATAAAATATCATTTTTAAATAATAAAATATTTTAAAAATTAAAGGGAAAAATAGCAATAAGGCCAATTTTTAACATTTTTTCGGCAATAAGTCTTTTGAAAAATTACGCGTGTCAATTAGGCCGCCTAAAATGTGCAAAGACCCCGTTACCCTTTTCCCCCAAATTCACCCAAATTCATTACCACCACTCTTCCCCAAATCCATCGATCCCGCGATTCCCACCCACCCAGACTCTCCCTCCCACTCCACCACCGCAAACCCGCCGCCGTCCTCCTCCCTCACCCCCTCAACTTCGCCTCCACCGCGGGCTTGCCATGGGGCTTCTGCTCCTCGAGGTCGGATTCGATCTCGGTGAAAGGAGGATAGGTTGTGGATGGAGATAAGATCCGCAATTCGACCCCCTTCATGCCCTCACCTTCTTCGAGCTCGTCGTCGTCGTCTCCCTGATCGCCTCCTTCATCTACCTCCTCGGATTCTTCGGGATCGATTTCGCCCAGTCCTTCGTCTCCAAAATCGAGATCGAGGACCGATTCATCATCCGCGCCCCTGTACCTACCATCCCCAAACCGACAGACCTCCTCCCCGAGGAAGACGAAAATCTAATCAATCTCGTCGTCTCCGACGAATTCCCGTCGTATTCCCTCGAATCGAAACTCGGCGACTGCTTCAAGGCCGCCCGAATCAGACGTCGGGCAGTTCAGAATCTGACGGGGAGGTCCCTCGAGGGTTTGCCCCTGGAAGGATTCGATTACGATTCGATTTTTGGGCAGTGCTTCGAGATGCCCGTGGGGTTCGTCCAGATCCCGGTCATAATCGCCAGACCTCTGCAGCTGAACGACCGCGAGTATTCAGTGCCCATGGCCACCAGGGAAGGGTATTCAGTGCCCATAGCCGCGAGTATTCAGTGCCGTGTGGGTAGTCTTGTCTTTGAAGAAGCCAGGTATCAAACACCTTGTGTGCACTGTTATAATTGTGTGTTGTTAAGTTGGTTTATATGTACACAGTGTTTTCTCTGATCAGGTACTAAAATACACTTATTCATGTGATGCACTTGTGGAGAATAATATGACTTGATTGAAGTGAAGTTCTCATAGTGCGCCATGTATTTAGACTCTTTGCATTATTGAATATGACTTGTTCCGTTGTTGCACGGGAGAATATGGTGAACTGAGAGTTAGAGTTAATCTGTAGGTTCTAAGTTGAGATGATGGTGGTTCTTGGAGAATACAAAATAAAAATTGTGATTGTGATTGTGCTACTTTGGTTTCTTTTCTGTACAAGTGTCCCTTCATATTTTATTTATTGTTAGGATATTTTATTTTTAATGTCATTGATATAGACATATTTGCAGGTGTTGATCTGAGGTCATCTAAGGTGTGTGAATTAGGGCTTTTAAATTATAAAGCCAAGCACGTGTTTTACCTACGAACGGAAAAAATACCGGTGCCATTATGACTATTATTGGGCTTCTGTATTTCAGGTGATTATTTGCTACCACCTAATGATTTTTAATCTAGAAGTTTTGTATGATTCTTATATTTTTTTTTTCTGTAAAACATCTATGAATTAGAATACCATAATCTATAGGGTATATGTGACATCTTCTTTGGTCAAGAACTCCTATTTTCTAGACTCTAGAGGAATTTAGAATTAAGAGGCCATTGATGATCTTTTCTGACCAATATATTTGCTCACTATGTTTTTTGTTTATTTTTCAAAGCATTTGCAGTACGAGCCTACAGTAAATGATTAATTGTAGACTCTTTTACCCTAAATCAAGATCAACTAGAACTCAGTTTTGGTGCGGGTGATTATTAAGTACATATGTGTTGCTTGAAAATTGCAATTAAATCATCGTGGCACTGATATGGTACAACTGTACAAGTCAACTACTGTCCCAAAATAGATTCATTCAAATCGGCTCACACTGAGGCAATATTGCATGGAGAAATTATGTATTTCGATTGCTGCGTCCTGAACTAGTATCTCAATGAATGCTAACTCTTTTAGCTTATGATTAGATGGGCCTACTTTTGTCTCTTACAATCTTCATGTGTTAAGTGGAAAATTCTTGTTATGTTCCTAATACAACAAATCCCAAAACCTCGAGCTTAATATACAACTTGACTGTACAATTGGATTTTGATCGCAGGTGTCGAGGGAACCCGAGGGGTCTTGTAAGCCCGACTTGAAGACGATAAGTCCGAGCACGTCGTCGTTGAGGGCGAGAGTCGTATTTTTTATTTTATTTTTTATTTTTGAGATATGTATTTCATTTTCATTGTTTTTTACGACGTTCAGTGTTTTTTTATGACATTCAGTGTTTTTATAATATTCAGTGTTTTTTTATTAGATTCAGTGTTTTTTAATGACGTTCAGTGTTCTTATAATATTCAGTGTAAAAATCTGACGTTCAGTGTTTTTTTATTGTATTCAGTGTCTGACATTCATTGGGGTGGGGTGAGTTGAGTAGAAGAAAAAATCTGACGTTCAGTGTATTTTCATGGTATTCAGTGTTCATATAATATTCAGTGTAAAAATCTGGCATTCAGTGTTTTTTAATGACATTCAGTGTCTTTTAATGGTATTCAGTGTCTGAGGTGACGTTCATTGTCTTATTCAGTGTCTTTTAATGATATTCAGTGTTATTCAGTGTCTTTTAATGTTATTCAGTGTTATTCAGTGTCTTTTAATGTTATTCAGTGTCTTTTAATGTTATTCAGTGTCTTTCAGTGTTATTCAGTGTTATTCAGTGTCTTTTAATGTTATCCAGTGTTATTCAGTGTCTTTTAATGTTATTCAGTGTTATTCAGTGTTATTCAGTGTCTTTTAATATTATTCAGTGTCTTTTAATGTTATTCAGTGTCTTTTAATGTTATTCAGTGTTATTCAGTGTCTTTCAGTGTTATTCAGTGTTATTCAGTGTTATTTAGTGTTATTCAGTGTTATTCAGTGTCTTTCAGTGTTATTTAGTGTTATTCAGTGTCTTTTAATGTTATTCAGTGTCTTTTCATGGTATTCAGTGTCTGACATTCGGTGTCTGTGGTGGGGTGGGGTGGGTTGAGTAGAAAAAAAAATCTTACGTTCAATGTTTTTTCATGGTATTCAGTGTCTGGGCAGGGGTGGGGTGGGGTAGGTGTGGGGTGGGTTGAGTAGAAAAAGAAATCTGACGTTCAGTGTTTTTTCATGGTATTCAGTGTCTGGGCAGGGGTGGGGTGGGGTAAGTGTGGGGTGGGTTGAGTAGAAATAGAGTAAGGGTATTTTCTTCCTTCCATATACATTTTTTGGCCTAATTGGAACAAAAAGGCCTAATTGACACATAAATTGGAATTTGGCCTTATTGGTCAAAAAATGTTGAAAATTTGCCTTATTGCCATTTTTCCCAAAATTAAAAAATATATTTTTGTTTAATTATTTATAGATTATTTTGTTATATTATGTATTAATAATTTAATATATTGTGAAAATTTTAGTTAATACAAAAATTATATTTAATAAGTAGAACAATTTTATATTAAAAATATAAATAATTTATCAAGTTATTATTTATTTTTATCAAATATAAAATTTTATATATTAATAAATTAAATCCGGTCCAATCCGGTCCAGACCGGATTTTACCGGTTTTTAACCGGAACCGGTCCGGAAACCGGAATCTCACTTTTACTCGAACCGGAAACCGGTCCGAAATTTTAACGGTCCAGACCGAACTGGATTAATCGGTTCGATTCCGGTCCGGTTTCCGGTCCGGGCCATTTTATGAACACCCCTAACCGCTATGACTCGTTTTAGTATATACTTAATTATGAAATTATGAATACCAATTTAATTAATGATTATGTTTTGCATATTATAATTTAAATCATGTATGTATATTTTACCACTCGGCCAAGTGAGAGAATGTAAATTATTTTTATATATAATGGTCTTGTGCTATATATATATATATATTAATTATTATTTTATTTGGTATGCGAAACAGTGCAGTGTTTCACTTGTGTTATCAGATTAAGAATTTGATATATATGAAACGGTGTAAACAAAACGGCGATAGAACGTTTCATCTTCCATCAATTTATGAATCTGGTCCTCTCCCTTATAAAAGCCCGATAAATTTCCTTCTATCAAAATCAAGATTGATTATAAACATCATTAATAAAATCATTATAATCTAAGAAATTACCAAAAGACATGAAATAGAAACCGATTCTTCTTACAAGAAAAGAACCATCAAGACGAAGGATTATTGCTGCTCAATGTAAGTTTCCCGATTCTATAATGCAATCTAATTGCAATATTAAATGTATGATTGTGAGATTCATGAAGTTCAAGATTTTTAATAAGTATAAACTTACAAAATTTCCTAACCATAGTGACTAGTACTGTATGATGTAAACATTAATAACTCCTTTGAAACAAAACAATATCAATTGTAGCATGCCATGATGAGTTGGTATATTAGAGTGTCCATGTTTATTGAGTTAGGTCAAGAAATAAATTACTCCGTACATGTTAAATTTGGCCAGCTGTCTCGTTTATGAATTACTAGTTTTCAGCTGCATTAACATTGTGTTCCTAACTGAACATTTTTTTCAGTTGGAATGTTGGATGAAATGTGTGAATGTATGGTTTTTCATACTGGCCTATATATTACTATAAAACTTGAATAAAAACATGAAACTTAAACTCGAAAAAAACGGCAAAAACACCAACAGAAATCATGCTCGTAGAAGAAACTTCAGTTGGCAATAGAAAAGGGATGAACAAAGGTTCTATGATGACATCTCCTCACCATGATCATGATAAGTTATTCCGGATCGAAAAGCAAAAACAAAACCCAATCTTTTTTCAAGCTTTGATTCCCATTTTCCAGGACATAACAAACTTCTTCCCAACAAGCAACTCGAGCCCTTCAACCTCAACCATCACATACTTCTCTATCTTATCTGACAATCGCTCTTCCGTATATTCATGTTCGGTCGAGCTTATCACCACCTTCGAGCTATCGGCCCCAACTCCACTCCCCTCAACTTCAACTTCAAAATCACTCCCCATCCCCTTCAACCCCAGAACAACTACTTTCTCCACAATCAAACCCTTCTCCAACACAAACTTACTCTCTTGAACCTCCGACCAAACCTTAACCGCCCCTTCACCAACCGTCGCGCAAAAATCAACGTACGTCGAAAACCCATTTCCTAATCTCATCTCTGGAAGCTCATCATTATCGAGAAACAGATTCCCCTTCGCTTCCCCTTCACCCGACCCAAGCGGAAAAGTGATTACCAGCGTAAAGGGAGTTTCCCTAGCTTCCTTCGAGATCAACCCTCCTCGTTGCATGGGTATAATCGAATTCTGATACAAATGCACGTTTATCTCATGCAAGCGCGCAGGCATAGTTCGGTAATGCGATTCTCTCGACAGAATCGCTTTCTTCATGTCGAATAAACTGTACCAACTCCCGGGAGGAAACAAAATCTTGACCTCCGTTTTATTCCGGTGCAAAACCGGAGACACCATCAAGCCCTTCCCCAGCAAGAACTGCTTGCTCACCCCGTACAGCCTCGTCTCGTTCGTGAACGTGAAGAACAAAGGACGAGCGATAGGGGCCCCACTAACATGCGCCTCGTAGCTTAAAGTGTAGAGGTAAGGCAATAACTTATACCTCATCCCTAACGCGTTTCGAGCTGATACAGCCACCGACTTCCACTGGTAAAGCTCCTGTCTCGGGGAGTAAAAATTAGCGTGGTCTCTTGAAAACGGGTAGAACGCACCGAGCTCGATCCAACGGTTGCAGAGCTCCTCTGTTGGGGCAGGGTAGAACCCGCATATGTCGGACCCCACCATCGGGACCCCGAATATACCGAAGTTCAACATGGTGGAAATCGAGTACTTCAAGTCGTTCCACGTCCCCTTGTTGTCGCCGGTCCAGTGGGCCGTGTACCGGCCCGACCCGACGAAAGTCGAACGGGATAATATGAAGGGGCGTTTTCCCTCGAGGCTTAAAAGAGCCTTATGGGTCGCGACCGACTGAGAGAAACCGTAAATGCTATGCGCATCATATTCCAAGACCCCGTTGTAATGGTAAGCGCTCGTGGCTATTGTCTTGTACCTGTTGAAATAAAAAGTGTGTGAGTGTGGTCTCATGACTAAAACACAAAAACGGAAAAGAGAGACTCACGTATGGAGTATCTATTCTAAAACCAATTGATACTGAGTGAAGTAGTTAGGGGTGTCAAAAGTTCGGTTAAACCGACCAAACCAAACAAAACCGAAGTAATTCGATTAAACCAAATCGAACCAAATTAATTTGATTTTGTTTTCGGTTTTGATTTTTTTTGATTTTTTGATTTTCGGTTTGGTTTTTAACCGATTAACCGATAAAAACCAAAACAAACCGAAATTATTCGATTAAAATTGAACAAAACCATTTCTTAAAAAGTTTGATTTTGAGTCTTGGAAATAACTCTTATTTGGTTCGGTTTTGTTTTGTTTAACCAAATAAATACCCCTAGGCTTTTAACTCAAATCCAATGTGAGACAACACACACAATTTTAACAGTACCCGATCGGAGCTTGTGTCCCGGATGCGTTTATCTTGTACGGGGGGTCGTCCCATTTGGTTTGTGTTATGTTCTTGCAGTCGAGGCAACAGACCCAGCCGGGCCCGGTCCCGTTCGGGCAGATTCGGTCGGTCGGGATCGTGCATAGCCCGTTGCAGAAGTTGGAGGCCTCGTTCATGTCGATCTAGAGGCCGTCGACCGGGACGAGCTCGTGGAAGCGGCGGATCTCGTCGGCCCACCACTCGACAGTTTTCGGGTTGAGGAAGTCGGGGAAGTTGACGGGCCCGGGCCAGACTTGGGCCAAGAAGGGCTTGCCCTCGTACTTGATGAAGACGTCGTGGGCCAGGGCTCGGGTGTAGGTCCCGTAGGTGGTGTTGACGCCGATGCCGGGGTCGATTATGACAATGTACTTCATGCCTCGGGAGTGGATTTTGTTGAGGAAGGAGAGGAGGTTGGGGCGGGGGTAGTTGTGGGGGTTGAGGGTGAAGTCCTTGTGGATGTCCATGTGGTCGTCGTCGTTCCAGATCACGTCCAGAGGGATTTGGGCCTTTATGTAGTTTTCGACTACGTCCTCGACTACTGATAAGTTGTGGTAACCCCATCTGCATTGGTGGAACCCTGTTTTTACCAACAACAACAACAAGAACAATAAGTAATGATTTGAAATTAAAACAGAATTAACTGGAATTAAGACATTTAATTAATCATTTGTAGTTACCGAAAGCCCAATAGGGCATTGGGGCGGGGCGACCGACGAAAGCAGTGTACTGGTCGACAACGGCCAAGGGCGAGGGGCCGGAGAAGAAGTAAAAGTCGAAAATACCCCCGATGACTTTATAGGTGAGGGAATCTCCCCTGTACACCACGTCCATTCCGTTGCTGCTGAGGAGCAGGACCCCGTGTGCGGATCCGGTGTTTCGCAGGTCCATGTACACCGGGTGGGACCCATACAGATCGGCGTTGGGATTAATCGCCGATATGTCGGTGGTGTAAAGGGTGTAGGGGTCGTTCGGGTAGAGCTTGATCCCGCGCGGCTGGGTGTTCTCTCCGAGGCCGTACAGGGAAGCGTCTCTCGGAAGCTTCGTCGATATCTCCAGGTACTGGTCCTTGAAAACGAGGACGCTGCCCGCGTAGCCCGAATCGAAAAGGGTCGCCCCGTTCGATTTCCTCCTCACGGAGAAACTGAACGGATCGGGTTCGTAAGCGAAGATCAGGTCGCCACCTGCGAGCTCTTTTGTTACCGTGTAGGCGGTGGTGTCACGCGCGGAAGGTGTTTGTTGAATTGAGGGAGGGGTTTCTCTCGGCAAAAGGTCGTATGGGACTTCCCATCTTTTCTTCTTTGCGTCGGTGATGCGAACCCTCAAACGGTTACCTGTTTCGTGCCTGAAAGGAAAAAACAGAGCCTGAGATATTTGAAAAGGAAAAGGTTCGATTTTTTATGAAGAAAATGTGTGTTTACTTGACGTAGAGCTGCAAGAGGGGGATATCAGGGCCGTAGATGTTGGTTTTCTCCTTGACTTGAAGAAGGCCGAGAAGGCCGCCATTGGAGGATTCTTGAATGGAGATCAAGCGGTAGCCGGTGCCGATTTTAGAAGCTGAACCATCTAGTTGTAGTGCAAAAAGGGTTGAGAAGAGCAGAAAGGATCTCAGGGAAAGAGATGAAAAACAGAGCATGTTGTTGTGTGAGTGTGAAATGAATTCTAGTTGTGGCAACAATAAATGGTTCAAAAGGCTTTATGATTGGGACTTTTTTTTCTTGTAGTATTTGAATTATAGCTTTCAAATTGAGTAATAATCTTCGAGAGTTAAGGTTACAACTACTTAAAATCGACATAGATCGAACATGCAACACTATAGTACTGACACGAATTCATATTGCAAAAGGTCCCACGTTTATGGACTTAAGCATATGTTAAGAAGGACTCACCATGGTCTTGAGAAGATAAGATATTTCAGAACATCCCGTGTGCATTGGCATGTGAATCATTTTTATTTTTGGGACCCTAATTTGCAGGCCGTTTGTTTTTGGTCCCATCGCCCATCCCATGGGCCACGCCTAATATGTAAAGTAAGGTTTATTTTTTGTTTCAATATAACTTCAAAATTATTGGGTCTCTTCTCTTCTTGACCAAGTACCAACCAAAGAGAAAGAGATAAACCAAAGATCTTGGTATGGACTCGCGGACTGCCGAACGTTTACGTCTTAGAATATGTTGAGCATTATTTCAAGTACTAATCAATCTTGGAATATGTTGAGTATTATTTGAAGTACACAAATTATTTACCAACAGTAAGTAATTTGAATTAGTTTCATTTTCATCCGCCTATTCATTTCTTCTTTAGAAAAAAGAGTGCATTCAATAGTAGTACTGGTACGATATTGACAAGAAACCTACCCCTTATTTAACTATATTTATGAGCAGCACTGACTATAAATTTTTGAAATATGACTTTTTGCGACAAATTTAATTCCAAATGTTTAAATCTGACTTCCATTTTAAAACGAGTGTTTGCATGAGCTTACTGCCTCGTGGAAACCTCAAGCCCAGTACACAAATTAACATCTTATTAGTGCATCACCGACTATGGTGTTGATTTTGGTGATTGAGAAAGAGTGTGTGTGGATTCCAAAGAGAATCGAGAGAAGAAGAAGTCACACATATTTAAACTAAATGAAATGACCAAAAATAACCCCGACTTATTAATAAAGAAAGAAAACGCATGCAGGAAAAGAAATAAGGATATGGCATGAGCATTTCATCAACTCAGCAACTGATCTTCCCTTTTTTCTCGTTCAGTAGTATGTGTAGCTTATTTTAAATTATACTCTGTGAAAATATGTTCAAAATTCTGAATTTTTATGTAAGGCAGGTCTATGTCGCAGGACGAAGGCAGTTAACTCTGCCGCAGGACGAAGGCGTAGACAGTTCCCTGGCAGGAGGCAGACAGAATCTTTTATTTTTGGAAACGAACCAAAAATTGAATATCTCTTTCCATACTTATCCGATTGAGGTGATTCAAAAGGCTACGGAATCCTTGGAGCATAAGGAACCTAATTCTACCAAGAGTCGGTCTCCAGGTCCTCTATAAAAGGGACATCGATCAGAGGCATTGGCGTGGATTAAGAGAGAAAAGAATACGTTCTTCTTTTAGAGATTAAACTTGTAATCGCTTACACCTTGTTGGTTCTAGGGTTACTAGGAAGAGTTGTAATCTCGTTTTCATATAATAAAGAAGAAACACCCTCTCCCCGAGCACGTAGGTTGCGGCTGCCTTGTCATAGGCAGTGCGAAACCGAAGCTCGTAAATCTTGTCCTGTTCTTTCGTTTTTCTTTGCTTTCGTGTTCTTGTGAGTTCATATATACGTGAGAGATCGTGAGCTTGAGAGTCAAGTCGTATTAGTGCGGTTTTGGATTATTCATATTCGTGTGGTTTATGAACGTTTAGTTTAATCGGATTTATTCGGTTATTCTAGACCTTGTTGTGCGAATCCTCAACAAGTGGTGCCGTCTGTGGGAAGGATAAATCACGAGGAGAAGATGAAGTCTGGATCGTCGAAGTATGAAGTTGAGAAGTTCACGGGCAAGAACGATTTTGGTCTTTGGAGGATCAAGATTAGGGCAATACTAACGCAACAAGGATTGGCGGCAGCACTACTGCCACCGGGCAGCCATACAGGGGCTGGAAAAGGCAAGGGGAAGAGTTCTGATGTCAAGAAGGATGAGGCAGAGGAAGCTGCCAAGAAGGGTGCCGCAGGCTCTGCGGCAGAGTCTGCCTCAGGTGACATCGGTGAGATATCAGACATGGCACGAGCTGTGATTTTTCTGAATCTAGGAGACAAGGTTTTAAGGGAAGTGAAAAACGAGACGACTGCCTATGACCTATGGCAGAAGTTAGAGAGTTTGTACCTTACTAAATCCTTGGCAAACCGATTGTACTTGAAGCAAAAGTTGTATGCCTTCAAGATGGTCTCGGATAAATCCATCGTGGATCAGATGGATGACTTTGTGAAGATTCTTGATGACCTGGAAAACATTGATGAGAAGTTGAAGGAGGAAGATCAAGCATTGCTCTTGTTGGGATCTCTGCCTTCATCCCTCGATCAATTCAAGGATGCCATCATTCTCGGCAGGCAGCATGCTCTGACTTTGGAGGAGGTACAAGTCGCCTTAAAAACTAAGGAGCAACAAAAGAAAGACTCCAAGAAGGATCACCCTGCCGCAGCCGAAGGATTGATAACGGTGAACAAGAATTTCAAAAGGAAGAAGAATCAGAAGAAGGGCCAAAAGAGTGAGAACAAAGCATCATCCAGTGGTGACGCAAGGTGTTATCATTGCAACAAAACCGGTCACTTTAAGAGGGATTGTCGCCTCTTAAAGCAGCAGCAGAATCAGGGCAACAATCATGCTGATGTTGCGGAGGCAGGGACAGCGACTATCGATGCCGAAGTCCTAAATGTCACTTCAAGAAAGGAGACGGAGTGGATTCTAGATTCGGGCTGCACATTCCACATGAGTCCCATGCGGCAGTGGTTTGAAGGTTTTGAGGAGATTGATGGAGGTTCGGTCATTCTTGGAAATAACCTAGCTTGCAAAGTTAAGGGCATTGGCTCTATTCGTCTAAAGTTGGTTGATGGCTCGGTGAAGCTTCTAACCAAGGTGAGATATATCCCGGAGCTCAAGAGGAATCTTATTTCCCTTGGCCAATTTGATAGCTCGGGATATAACTTCTGTTCTAGTGGAGGATGCCTTCAAGTGAAGAGAGGCAGCACTATAGTGCTAGAAGGAGAGAAAAGGAATGACTTGTATTTTTTGAAAGGCAGAGCAGTGGCTGTTGTAGGCAGCGCTGCGGTGGCAGCAGCAGGTGATGCGGCAGCCTCAAGAATTAAGGCAGAACCAGCGGCAGGGCGAAAGACAGGGACTGCGGCAGGGTCTGCCGTCACATCTAGTGACAAGATCTTGCTATGCCACAAAAGGCTTGGACATCTTGGAGAGAAAGGGCTGCTGGAGCTAGCAAAGCAAGGGGCATTCTCAAGTGATAAGATAAGCAAGCTCGAATTTTGCCCTCATTGTGCTCTAGGCAAGGCTTCAAGGGCAAGCTTTGGCACTGGGAGGCACACAACCAAGGGCTGCCTTGATTACATTCATTCCGATCTTTGGGGTCCATCTAGAACGGAGACAAAAGGTGGTGGAAAGTATTTCTTATCCATCATCGATGATTATTCCAGAAAAGTCTGGATTATGCTTTTGAAAGCAAAGTCAGAAGCCTTTGAAAAATTCAAGGAGTGGCTTCTGGAAGTGGAGAGGCAGTCAGGCAAGAAGGTGAAGAATCTAAGGACTGATAATGGCTTGGAGTTTCTATCCGAGGAGTTCAACGCTTTCTGCAGGAATCAAGGCATTGCGAGGCATAAGACGGTGGCAGGCACTCCACAACAAAATGGGGTTGCCGAAAGAATGAATAGGACACTGCTGGATAGAGTGCGGTGTATGCTATTGAGTTCGGGCCTGCCTAGGAGTTTCTGGGGCGAGGCAGTGACTACCGCAGCCTACTTGATCAATAGAAGTCCTGCTGCGGCACTCTCTTCAAAAACACCGCAAGAGGTTTGGGCAGGGGCAGCGCCAGACTTTAAATCTTTGCGGGTATTTGGTAGCTTGTGTTTCGCTCACCATAAAGGTGACAAGTTGGAATCTAGGGCTCTTAGATGTGTGTTCCTAGGCTATCCAAAAGGCGTCAAAGGGTACAAGCTATGGTGCATTGAGCCAGGGCAGCAGAAGTGTTTCATTAGTAAAGATGTTGTGTTCGATGAGAGCTCAATGCCATTCCAAACTGAACTTGAGCAATCTGAGAAGTCTCAAGTTGAATTAGAACTGTTTGGAAGGCGTCACGATGATCAAAACATCGCTGAAGACGAAGGCAGCGCTGAAGGCAGTGGCAGCGGTTCAGCCTGCGGCAGCGATTCAGCCTGCGACAGCGACTGCCATGAAGAAAATCGTAGCAACGATTTCCATGTTGATATGGATCAACATGAAACCGATTTGGGAGGATATCAGTTGGCAAGAGATAGAGAGAGGAGAGTCATTCACCCACCAAAGAGGTTTGCACAAGCTGATATTGTTTCTTATGCCCTTATGGTGGCAGTGTTGGAGTTGTGTACTTAATGTCTAGATTTAAGTAACGGAAAATCACGATCCATTGCCATTAATCTATTTAATTAAATAAACAATTATTTGCGTTTAATTATTTATAATTAAATATATGCAAATTACAGTCCTGGATTATATACGTTGTAGTTAGTATGGTGTGCGACGCCACACAGAAGATCATACTATCGGTTACTCGTATTTAATCGAACAGTTGCTCACGACCTAGATGGACACGGACCAATCCATCGGTATAGTCGTTGTGTGAGAGAGAAAATAATTTGTCTTAATTATTTTATCACACTTGTACACTTGGTGTATTGAGCGGATCGTTGAGATTCATCGATTAGGATTGCCGGCGATAATCGATTCGAGTCTCAGTATATTTTATTCTTAATCCCCGAAACTATTGCGGGTGTGTATATTCAATATAAGTGACTTTGATTTACCAAAGGAATTAACCGATTTAATTATTGGGTTAATTACCGGTTAAGTTGGGTCACTATATTTTATATATGGCATGCCGTGAATACTTGACGGGAAAGTGTATCCCGTAAGGGTTGATAATATCCCCGAGATGAGTTCATAAGGAATTATTATGTAAACCCTGCAGGTGGATTCGTTCCGCATAATAATTAAGGTTGAATGGTACTAGTCTCGGATATAAGAGATGAATAAATTAATTAGCAATAAATTAATTTTATTCATGGATATTTATATCTTAAATACACGGAATAAATAATACTACCGGAGAAATATTATTTGATATAATATGGTTTAATATTGGGAGTGCAATTAATTTTATATAGTGGAAAATAGAATTAATTAATATTGATAAGGATTAATGGACTTGAGCATTGGGCTCAATTTAATCTTCAATATTGGAAGCCCAATATTCCACCTCCTTAAGATCCCCTACGTAGCCTATAAAAGCACTACATGGTCTTCTCTATTCTCATAACTTGAAGATCACAATTCTAGAGAGAGAGAAAGTAGAGAGGAAGATCCATGGAGTTCGGTAGATCGTCGCCCACACGACGTCCGAGCTAGTGCAAGGAATACGCGGGAAGATCTCAAGGTCGTCAAATTGAGTTCTTCGTTTTTCCGAACAACGAGAACGAGGTAAATCGTAAAACCCTCTTTATGATTTTATCGTTTATTTATCGTGAAAATATCATGAACCAAGATCCGAGGGACGAACCCGGGGATGGGGTTTGACCGCGCGGTGTTGATCCGAGATCACCGGACCGCGGACGGTCAAGCGAGACCCGCTGGGATCGAGAACAACAAACCCTCGGCTGGACGCCGAGGGTGGCGATCGGCCCTAGGGCACGATCGCCGTGCGCGTAGGGGCCCCGGATGGAGCCGGGGCGTGCGATCGACCATGGTGGTCGATCGCTGGGGGCAGCCGCGGGCTGTTGCCGCGGCAGTCGCCCCCTCCTCCCGGCGATGGCGGTGAGTCGCCGGACTCACCGCCGGGGGCTGCCAAGAGCAGCCCCGGGGATGCGCGAAGCATCCCGGCGATCGCAAACGCGATCGCGAACCCCCTCCACGCGGGGGTTCGGCTGGACAGCCGCGGGTTTATCCCGCGGCGGGTGTTCGGTCGAGCCTCGGTTCGCGTACAGTGGTTCGCGGTGATTTCCGGCGAAGGGTTTATTCGATTGGGTTGTCGGTTCCGCAATTTTGACAATCCGGATATTCGAAGGATTTCGGTCGGAATTAATTAGATAATTAATTTTAATTAATTTATTAATTCCGGGATATCGATTTCCAACAATTGGTATCAGAGCGTTGGTTTTAGTTCATGGTATTTTTCGATAAATTGTTCTACCTTGCAGGGTTTCCGATTATTATGGCTAGATTTAATTTTGTTAATTAATGTCATAATATTTCTCTTGATTATTAAACTCTCGGTGATGTTATTTGTTCTTGTGTGGTGAATGCTTGTTCTTAATTTTTCCGGAAATTGTGAGGTCGATTTCATGTAGAGAATCGATACCGGATAGCGTAGTAATAAATTTGTAATTTATTTTACGTTTGATCGATTCCGAAACGACGACCGGAAAAGTGTGACGGAGGTGAAGAAGAGAGGGAGGACGAGGGACGGCCATCCCCATGGCCGATCCACGGGGATCAATCGACCGCGAAGGGCTGCCCCGCGGTGACTCTCGGCCACGCCGGCCACCGATGGTGGTGGCGCGTGGGCTGGGGTTGGCCGTGGTGATGCTCTCGGCCGGCGATGATGGTGGGGGGACGCGTGGTCCTCGTGATCTCGTGCTCTCCCGCCAAGATCCAACTTTCCTAAATTATTCGGTTTTCCTATTTTGATTATTCCTATTCTTGGGAATTCTCATGGAATAGGAAAAGAATAAATTTAGAATAAATTTATTTTTCCTTATTGATTATTCCTATTCTTGGGAATTTTCATAGATTAGGAAAAGGAATAAATTTATAATTAATTTATTTTTCCTATTTAATTATTCCTTTATGGAATTTTTAATGGATTAGGAAAATAATTAATTTGGAAAGTTTAGGAGTCCTAAATTAATTTTTCCTTATTTAATTATTCCTTTATGGAATTTTTAATGGATTAGGAAATGAATTAATTTGGAAGGACTAGGAGTCCTAAATTATTTTATTTCCTTATTTCATTATGGATATCTTCTAGAATATTCCAAGTGGGTCTTGGATAGGATTCTAGAGATTTAATGGAATTGGAAAGGAAAATAAAAATAATAAAAATATTAATAATATTTAATTTTATTTTTGATTTATTCGATTGACTTAATTTTCGAATTAAGTAACTTTTGGATTTATTAAAAATAAAATAGATTTAAATATTGAAATTAATATTCCCGTCACATGGAGCATTCAAGAACGAAGACTAAAGACTAGAAGATGCGTACGGAGATGCGATAAAGCCATAATAGTCGGAAAATAATATTCTAGTATTATTTTGATTATGTGATAATATTCTATGTGCTTTATTTCATGTATGCATGCTTATGTGTATTTAATTATGCATTAGATAGCGTATCCCTTTATTGTAAAAAGCTAAGTGGGAGAGGGTATGGAAACATATCCATGGTCTCCATTGCTGTTCTCTTGGTGACTTTTATGGACTTTTGAAGTTCGTATAGACAAGTCATTGGAGGAGAATTCTTGTAATTCCTCTTACGAGAAACATTGATTAAGTTTATCAAACAATGCCTAATTTGTCTTTCCAAAACTGATTTCAAGTCGACTCATTCTCACCCCGGGGAGTGGAATGGAGCCAAAGCCACTTGGTCATGTCGAGGACACAAATTAGAGACTTTCGTGTCATTTGATGACTAGATCGATTGTCTGCTCGGCTCCCTCATTTATGAGAGATAGGGTTGTTCGCATGGTGAATCACTGGTTAGAAACTTCGAGTTTCACTTATGATTCTCCGCGTCTTGATTTACAAGATTAAATGAATCAAGTAATTGGGAGTCAATTGTAAAAGTCTTTTGGTGTAGTAAACGTCCACACTATCGTGGCTTGCTACATTGAATGGGATTTTGGAACGATTGATGTAGAAATTTATAGAAGGGAGTAAAGGAGCGTATGTTAACGTAAACGTCCACACTATCGTGGCTTGCGGTGAATATGCGTGTCCCAAGCAATCTTCTTAGATACTGAGTAATGGTTTACACTTAGGTACGCTTCTTAGTATTCTTCCCATCGAAGTAACGCTAATGATGATGTACGACCGAAGGAAATCTAATTGCTAAATCATTTGGATAGGTAAACGTCCACACTATCGTGGCTTGCCATATCTGATGGGATTTTCGATGCGATTAGTGGTTTAATGATATTATTTGAGGGAGATAATATCGGAGATTAAATCGATTGTTTGTTGTTATATGTGCTCATAGATTAGGATATGGCTTTGAACCCACTTTCTGTGATACGTAAGGATTTTAAACTCATTGGTCCCTAAATGTAATGATTGGAATAGAGATCTAGACATTGTCCAGACTGTTGAAGAGTACAAGTTTGTACTCAGTGAGCTTTGTCCTCCCGAGCCTACAAATGTCTTAACTGATGAGGAAAGGACTGATTTTGATATCACGTTCAAACTCAAGGAGATGTTTAGACATGACATAGGCGGCTAGACAAGAAGCGATGAGGATACTCATAAAGGCCAGTCGCTTCGAGGAAACGCTTAAACACGTTTTTGAGATGATTGACCTTTTAGACGAGTTGAGACAGAAATCGCAAGCTCTTGTAGCTAATGCCAAAGGTTTCGAACCTAAGGGCAAAATCGGGGAAAAGGAAAAGCAAGCAAAGAAACCCAGTGGTCCTAGGTTTCTTGGACCACGAGATGGGACGAGAAAGCCATGAGGCAAGAGTTCTCGATGCAAACAGTCTGGGTACTGGAAGTCTGATTATCCTCTCAAACAAAGTACGAAATATTTTCTTTTGTCGTAAAACATAGTCAGTGGTATTATCTACCGGAACCTGGTGTGTAGATATGGAACCACTGACGGTATGTGCATTTTAAATGCAAGGGTTCCAGGAGACCTGACGACTTAGAAAAGAAGAAATCGTAGTCTACATGGGCAATGCTGTAAAGGAGGCAGCAGTTGCAGTGGAGGACATTTTATAGGATTTCATTTTGGGTTATTGCTTTTATGTACCTTTCAAATTAGAAAGAACTCTGTTCTGGATTTCTAATAAATGGATATTTTATTTCTTTTAATCATTTGATGGTTATAAGAAGAAATAATGATATTATCTATTTTGGTACATTAGCTAGCAATATATAAATGATGAATCCCGAGTCCACCACGATGCAACGAACCGTAGTATGAAACTCGTTTTACTAATAAGAGATTTCTTTATCAATTATACTTGTGGATTCTTATGCTAGGTCATGTTTATTCAAATAAGAAGTTCAAAGGTCGAAAATTGATATTTGGTCAATTAAGTTGAAGGAGTGGACCTTCCGACCTAAGAATCTAATTTGGAAGATAACATGACTAAGCAATACTTTATGGATATAAGATGTAAGATCCGGACAAGTATAAGAATTGATTGACTCTGATGTATGCAGACCTATGCCTACTCAGACAATAAGGTACGAGTACTTCATTTTATGATTACTCGAAAAATGGATTAGAATACCTGATGTGCCACAAAAGCAAGTGTTTTGACAAGTCAATGGACACTAAGCAATTGTGGAGAACCATCAAGGTATATCCATTTGTAGCCTGCGATTTGATCGCGGAGGCAAGTACCTGTCTGAGGAATGCATGGCATACTGATCAGAGATTGGGATTTGATCCCAAATGACTACACCATACACTTTTGTGTAAGAAATGGTGTGTCGTAAATAAGAAATGGAACTCTTATAGAGATAGTAAAAAGATGATTTATACGGAACTACCTGAGTTCTATGGATATGTCTGGAAACAACGGCGCATTCAAATGCGGTTGTAGAATATCCTAGAAGAACAAAAGATGTGTGTTCAATAGTACTATGAACCAGAAGGACGTTATAAGTTCTAACGCCCGGTTCTTAGAGAAAGACTATATGATGAACCACAAGCCCAAAGTGACATGATACTTTGAAATGAGAGAGAAAGATTAAGACTTGGAACCAGCCGAACCGAGTAGCGGTACACCACTAACTGCACCTACTGTTATCACTGTTTATACACCGGAATGCCATTGTAGTGGGAGGTTGTGGGACAACCGGAGATATTCATAAGACTAGGAGAGTCTTCGGACTCTGGACCTAGATTACATGAAATCGATCCCTAGATCTACATGAAGGCCGTACTAGATCTAAGTGTGCCTTCTTGGAGAGCAATGAGGATTATTGCTAAGAGGCGAGATCATTTAGAGTACAAGCTTAGTTGATCCATTTATGGATTGAAACAAAGCATTGAGTTCGTGGTACTTGCAAATTGATGAGATAGTCCATTTTATGGATTCATCAAAAGCATAGACGAATTGTGTGTATTGGAAACGTGATGGAAAACAAGGTGGTGTTTCTCGGAGGTTTTATGTAGATGACACTCTTATCATTGGCAACAATGTAAAGATGTTGTCAGACATAAAATGATGGTTGTCTAGAAAAATCAATATATGAGATGAAGAAGAAGTTAGAGCATGTTCTTAAGATCTAAGATCTCAAGAAAAGAACATTGTACTTCTCCTGGACATCTTACATATATATGATTATGGTTCGTTTTAACATGCAAGATTCCGAGAAAGGTTCGTTACCTTTCAGATACGGAATGCGTCTATCTAAGGTATGTGTTTTGTAACACATAAAGGTGATAGAAGCAATGAAAGCAATTTCCTACACTTGAAGTGTGGAAAGCTTGATAAATGCAATGTTGAAAAACGAGAACCTGATATCGGCTATGCGGTGAGCATAGTGGGAGGATATCAAGGTAATCCTAGAAAGGAATATTCGACTGCCGTAAAAGTACTTTCGAAGTACTGTTCTAGACTACGAAGCAGACGAGCATTTCCTTTGGATTACATTCTCTTAGATTTCTAATCGAATGAGGACCGGTGTAAGTCGATATCAGGCTATGTGTTTCACTATTGAAGGAGAAGGAGTTTAACATGGAAGAGTGATAAGCACGATGCTTTTCGGACTCTGCCATAGGTAACCAAATAGCGGCCTCAGAGGCAGCGGAAGTTTTGGTATAACTCCGGGATAATCTCTGGGACTTAGATGTGATTCTTAATTTGCCAAAGGCTATGAAAATAGCGGTGCAATGGCAAATGGTAAGAAATCACTAGTCCATAAGTGTAAGATAACACATAGTGCAAGTACCACCTGATACGAGTCATCGTCGAGGGAGACGACGCTTTAGTCACCAAGATAACTTCAGAGCGGCAACCTAGAGTGCTCATTCACAAAGTACTTCTTGGAAGTAAAACTTAAGCACGTGATGAGTATGGGAGTCGAGAGTTTGGAGGAAATGACTAGACCTTAGTACAAGTGGGAGATTGTTGGAGTTGTGTACTTAATGTCTAGATTTAAGTAACGGAAACTCACGATCCATTGCCATTAATCTATTTAATTAAATAAACAATTATTTGCGTTTAATTATTTATAATTAAATATATGCAAATTATAGTCCTGGATTATATACGTTGTAGTTAGTATGGTGTGCGACGCCACACAGAAGATCATACTATCGGTTACTCGTATTTAATCGAACAGTTGCTCACGACCTAGATGGACACGGACCAATCCATCGGTATAGTCGTTGTGTGAGAGAGAAAATAATTTGTCTTAATTATTTTATCACACTTGTACACTTGGTGTATTGAGCGGATCGTTGAGATTCATCGATTAGGATTGCCGGCGATAATCGATTCGAGTCTCAGTGTATTTTATTCTTAATCCCCGAAACTATTACGGGTGTGTATATTCAATATAAGTGACTTTGATTTACCAAAGGAATTAACCGATTTAATTATTGGGTTAATTACCGGTTAAGTTGGGTCACTATATTTTATATATGGCATGCCGTGAATACTTGACGGGAAAGTGTATCCCGTAAGGGTTGATAATATCCCCGAGATGAGTTCATAAGGAATTATTATGTAAACCCTGCAGGTGGATTCGTTCCGCATAATAATTAAGGTTGAATGGTACTAGCTCGGATACAAGAGATGAATAAATTAATTAGCAATAAATTAATTTTATTCATGGATATTTATATCTTAAATACACGGAATAAATAATACTACCGGAGAAATATTATTTGATATAATATGGTTTAATATTGGGAGTGCAATTAATTTTATATAGTGGAAAATAGAATTAATTAATATTGATAAGGATTAATGGACTTGAGCATTGGGCTCAATTTAATCTTCAATATTGGAAGCCCAATATTCCACCTCCTTAAGATCCCCTACGTAGCCTATAAAAGCACTACATGGTCTTCTCTATTCTCATAACTTGAAGATCACAATTCTAGAGAGAGAGAGAAAGTAGAGAGGAAGATCCATGGAGTTCGGTAGATCGTCGCCCACACGACGTCCGAGCTAGTGCAAGGAATACGCGGGAAGATCTCAAGGTCGTCAAATTGAGTTCTTCGTTTTTCCGAACAACGAGAACGAGGTAAATCGTAAAACCCTCTTTATGATTTTATCGTTTATTTATCGTGAAAATATCATGAACCAAGATCCGAGGGACGAACCCGGGGATGGGGTTTGACCGCGCGGTGGTGATCCGAGATCACCGGACCGCGGACGGTCAAGCGAGCCCCGCCGGGATCGAGAACAACAAACCCTCGGCTGGACGCCGAGGGTGGCGATCGGCCCTAGGGCACGATCGCCGTGCGCGTAGGGGCCCCGGCTGGAGCCGGGGCGTGCGATCGACCATGGTGGTCGATCGCTGAGGGCAGCCGCGGGCTGGTGCCGCGGCAGTCGCCCCCTCCTCCCGGCGATGGCGGTGAGTCGCCGGACTCACCGCCGGGGGCTGCCAAGAGCAGCCCCGGGGATGCGCGAAGCATCCCGGCGATCGCAAACGCGATCGCGAACCCCCTCCACGCGGGGGTTCGGCTGGACAGCCGCGGGTTTATCCCGCGGCGGGTGTTCGGTCGAGCCTCGGTTCGCGTACGGTGGTTCGCGGTGATTTCCGGCGAAGGGTTTATTCGATTGGGTTGTCGGTTCCGCAATTTTGACAATCCGGATATTCGAAGGATTTCGGTCGGAATTAATTAGATAATTAATTTTAATTAATTTATTAATTCCGGGATATCGATTTCCAACAGGCAGAGGGAGTGGATAGCTATGAACCGTCATGCTATTCGGATGCGATCAGCTGCTCAGAGAAGGAGAATTGGTTGGTTGCTATGGAGGAAGAGATACAATCCTTGGAAAAGAACAACACATGGATCATTGTCCAAAAACCGGAAAGGCAGCGCGTAGTAGGGTGCAAGTGGATCTACAAGAAAAAGGTGGAGTCTTCTGGATCCAATGTGAGATTCAAGGCAAGGCTTGTAGCAAAGGGGTTCACTCAGAGGGAGGGAGTAGATTTCAATGAGATTTTCTCTCCGGTGGTAAAGCATTGCACTATTAGAATCCTTTTGGCTATTGTTGCCCAATACGACCTTGAGCTACAACAAATGGACGTGAAGACCGCATTCCTTCATGGGGAATTGGAGGAGAAAATCTACATGAAGATACCCGAAGGCGTGGATGGTGCTGGAGATGAAAACAAGGTGTGTTTGTTAAAGAAGTCTTTATATGGCTTAAGGCAGAGTCCAAGGCAGTGGTACCGAAGGTTTGATAGTTACATGATGGTAATTGGATTTGTGCGAAGCAAATTCGATTGTTGTGTGTACTTGAAGATCAATGCAGGGGTTGTGATCACTTACCTTCTCCTATACGTGGATGACATGCTCATTGCTTCAAAATCAAAGGTCGAGGTGGAGGCATTGAAAAGATTACTGAAGGCAGAGTTTGAGATGAAGGACTTAGGCGAAGCGAAGAGGATTCTTGGCATGGATATTGTTAGGAATAGAAAGGAGGGTTCCCTAGTCTTATCTCAACAAGATTACATTATGAAAGTGCTGAAAAGATTCAACATGTATGAAGCTAAGAGTCTTTCAACTCCCCTTGGGCAGCATATGAAGCTTTCTATTTCGGACTGCCCTGCGGCAGGGCCTGCCGAAGCAGCAATGGCAGCAGTGCCTTATGCAAGTGCGGTAGGCAGTCTCATGTATGCAATGGTATGCAGCAGGCCGGACATTGCCTATGCTATGAGCGTAGTATCACGCTTTATGAGCAATCCTGGTAGGAGTCATTGGGAGGCAGTGAAATGGATGTTGCGATATCTCAAAGGCAGCGTGAGCAAGGGAATCATATTCAAGAAGATGGAGGTCAAGGGTGATGCTCTAATTGGATATGTGGATGCGGATTTTGCTAGTAATCTTGATACTAGAAAATCGGTAACGGGGTATGTGTTTACCTTGTTTGGCTCGGCAGTGGTTTGGAAGGCAAACCAGCAGGCAGTGGTTGCATTGTCAACTACGGAGAGCGAATACATTGCCTTAACTGAGGCAATAAAGGAGGCAGTGTGGCTGAAGGGAATAGTTCAAGAGCTTGGGGTGCCACAAGAGGTAATCTCGGTTAATTGTGATAGTCAAAGTGCCGTGCACTTGGCGAAGCATCAAGTGTTCCATGAGCGGACCAAGCATATTGACGTGAAGCTACATTTTGTTAGAGACTTGGTGGATAAAAGAGTTGTCAAGGTGGAGAAGATTGCTAGTGAAATCAATCCGGCCGATAGCTTCACTAAGTTGCTTCCGGGGGAGAAATTTAGTCTATGCCAGCAGCTCGTATCGCTGCTGGACACCTCGCAATGCTGAAATTGCGGAGGAGCTGTGGTAGGCTTCGAGCTGCCGCAGAGGGCCAAGTTAGGCAGCGAGATTCAGGCTGCGGCAGGCAGAGCTGTGAGTTGCTAACTTGATGAAGTCGTCTCTGGAGGTTTCTGGAGGTGCGGGAAGGTGGAGTAACATCTACTTTCGGATTATGACTTATGTCATGTACAAGTTCTTGATGCCGCATGGTGGTGTTGAAGAATTTGGGAAGGCAGTGCCTAAGGTAGGGACTGCGGTAGTATTGGGCATGGCAGGCTGAAGCCTAATGTCAATACTAGGAGAAATATGATCGGGTATGATCATATGGGAGCAGTGTGATATGAAATCATATTGGGCTGGAGTCGAATGATCGGGTTTGATCATGGCATGGCGAATAAGGTGTAGTCGAAAAGGAGTTGTTTGGCTTGTCTGGGATGAGCAGTACTTGATCACTACTGCAAGATGGTTACATGTGTTTAGAAGTTTGAACAAGGTGGAGATTTGTGAAAATATGTTCAAAATTCTGGATTTTTATGTAAGGCAGGTCTATGCCGCAGGACGAAGGCAGTTAACTCTGCCGCAGGACGAAGGCGTAGACAGTTCCCTGGCAGGAGGCAGACAGAATCTTTTATTTTTGGAAACGAACCAAAAATTGAATATCTCTTTCCATACTTATCCGATTGAGGTGATTCAAAAGGCTACGGAATACTTGGAGCATAAGGAACCTAATTCTACCAAGATTCGGTCTCCAGGTCCTCTATAAAAGGGACGTCGATCAGAGGCATTGGCGTGGATTAAGAGAGAAAAGAATACGTTCTTCTTTTAGAGATTAAACTTGTAATCGCTTACACCTTGTTGGTTCTAGGGTTACTAGAAAGAGTTGTAATCTCGTTTTCATATAATAAAGAAGAAACACCCTCTCCCCGAGCACGTAGGTTGCGGCTGTCTTGTCATAGGCAGTGCGAAACCGAAGCTCGTAAATCTTGTCTTGTTCTTTCGTTTTTCTTTGCTTTCGTGTTCTTGTGAGTTCATATATATGTGAGAGATCGTGAGCTTGAGAGTCAAGTCGTATTAGTGCGGTTTTGGATTATTCATATTCGTGTGGTTTATGAACATTTAGTTTAATCGGATTTATTCGGTTATTCTAGACCTTATTGTGCGAATCCTCAACATACTCCGTATTTTCTAATTTTTTGTTTAATGAGCTATGCAATAGTTTTGCTCGGACGTGTAATGTGTTTACACTTTTTTTTTTTTTTTTTTTTTTATGTTACAAGTTCCTATTTTTCTTACCACTAGTTTCTCTTTCGACCGTATTCAACATCACTTGTTTAAACCGCAGGCATCGACCGGTTATGGGTTTGAAATTTCCATACTTGTGTATGGAAATTTTGGAATCAAAAAACAAATTATTGGTGATTCTTTTAGAAGGATTAGAATTATTTGGAATATGATTTTAATTTATATTTGGTTACTTATTTTATGGGTTTGCTACTTATATAAATAAGGATTTCCATACTAATATTGTATTAGGATAGATTGATGTTATTGAGAGTATTGACCTATGTTATTGAGACAATTGTTTTGAAAGTGTTTTTATAAAAAAAAATTAGCAAGATAAATCTATTGAGATATCTATATTTATAACTCGTTGATTCAGTTATAGTGTTTTTTGGTTTTTTCATATTTTGGGTTTTATGTAAATTCGTGTTTCAATCTTCTTTATCGTTTTCTTTTGTTATCTATTTTATATTTCAGGTTATTTGCGTGGAGTAATTTGGAGAGCCGAAATTACAACAATTACAATGACAAATCACACACGATGTCCCACATATTTAATCTAAATGAAAAGACCAAAAATAACCCCGACTTTTGTTTTTTTTGCTCGTTATATATTTCAGGTTATTTGTGTTTTGAGAACAGAAATTACAACAAATACAATGACAAATCACATATGATATCCCACATATTTAATCTAAATGAAAATACCAAAAACGACCCCTACTTTTTGTTGTGCTCGTTATATATTTCAGATTATTTGTGTGGAGTAATTTTGAGAACTGAAATTACAACAACTACAATAACAAATCACATACGATGTCCCGCATATTTAATCTTAATGAAAAGAAAAAAATAACCCTGATTTTCTTCTTTTGTTGAAACTAGTGTAACACCCGTGCGATGCACGGGATATAAATTTACGTTTTTGATGTTTTAACGTGCTCTTGATCTTGCGGTGCTCGTGATTTTATGTACATAGCTCTCTACAATATCGTTTAAAATACTTTGTTTCGTTTAAAACATACATTACAATAGTAAAGTACATGTTTGAACTTCATTTATATTCTCTAAAGGAAACATTAAAAGGCAAAATTCTAAACTTTTATTACAAATTTTGAAAGACTTCCTTAAACACCACATTATTTGTTTTGTTTGTAAGTTTACCATTCTCGTCACAACACAAAATTTTTAACCCACTTCTATTCGTCACCCTTGAAACAGCAACGTACAGTTGCCCATGAGTGAAAACCGGTTTCTTCAAAAACACACCAACAACTGTCAACGATTGACCTTGGCTTTTATTGATCGTCATTGCATACGATATCATCAACGGGAATTGTCTTCGTTGAAATTTAAAAGGAATCCTCGAATCAGAAGGACAAAGCGTCATCCTGGGAATATACACAATTTCATTCGCGTTTTTGCCTCCCAAGACTCGTGCCTCTATAACATAAGTCCCAAGTTTGGTTACCACCAATCGAGTTCCATTGCACAGTCCTGCCGAGTGATCAATGTTTCTTATCAACATCACCGGAACACCAACCTAAACAAAAAAAAACAATAAACATCAATAACTAAACATCATGTTCATATGCATCAAGCATAAACAATAAATAAAATAATCTACATTTTCATTTTATGAAGAAGATACCATTTAATGTAAACATTAAGGAGCATAACATCCATTAATATTTTATATTACGAACAAACATAAAAACTTTACAAATAAGATAGAAATAACCTTTAACTTCAACTGATGATTCGGCAACCTTGAGCATTTGATGGTATTCAAGAATTCAACGGAGTGCGTGTTTGCAAACATATTCTCTGCACCCTCAGACTTTTCAATCGAATCAGCACTAAGATGTATTCTTTCATCCGTAGAGTGCATCGAAACCATGTAATCGTTAATAGAATCAACTTCTTCTAAAGTCGGGGCCAAAATGGCTCTACCTTGTAAGAATTCCACATCTCCAATATGATTTGAGAAATCAGGATATATTGCATTAACCATTGAACAGATGAAATCATCGGAAGAGGTTATGAGAAGATCATTGGGAATTTCTAGAATAGCAACCCCATCATTGTCGTCTCCTATAGTTCCATCCCCAATCGAAGACATCCAATTAGAGAATTCTCTTAAAGTAATTAAATCATTTTCGTCCACAACATTCTGCAATCTCATATTAGTCGTCAACCTCAAGAATTTGCATTCTCTCCAAATGTTGGAGGAATAAATCGTCGCATGAACAATATCCTGTCTCGTACCTTTAGCAATTACCGGCAAAATTTGACGGAAATCCCCTCCAAATACAATAACCTTTCCCCCAGAGGGCTTTTCATCAGCTCGCGGATCAGAACTTCGCATAATATCACGCATTGTTCGATCAAGTGCTTCAAAACAATGCCTACAAAATTATACAAAGTCAACTTCAGTTAGATAATTTTCAGCAAAAGAAAACACAAACACTGTGAAATATGAAACCTAAGAATGAGAGGCGTTTTATTACCTATGCGTCATGGGAGCTTCGTCCCATATAATCATTTTAGCTTGTTGAATCAACTCTGCGAGCTCGGTTCTCTTGCTTATATTGCAGGTTGAATCATCGGTTAAGTTCAAAGGAATTGAAAATTTTGAATGAGCTGTCCTGCCTCCGGGTAAGAGAAGAGAAGCTATTCCGCTAGAAGCAACATTCAACACAATATGTCCCATTGAACGAACAGCGGCAGAGAGAGTGTTCCAAACATATGTCTTGCCGGTTCCTCCATAACCATATAGAAAGAAAATTTGTCCTTTGTTTTCGTGGAAAGCAGACATTATCGATTCATATGCTTGGCTTTGATCACGATTGAGCATTCCGACCAGCCTGATGTGCTATTCTGTAAGTTTTTTTCGATCGTAATTCATCTCTTCCGCTATAAGGCGATTTCTACCAATAGCTTCATCGTGCTGCGGATACGGCATGTTGGGATAATCTAAAAGGGTTTTCCCTTTTCTTTGCATTACATCTTCAATTTTCCTCAAGCACAAATTTTTAATTTGATCGTCACTGAGAATCAAATCTGTAAAAAAAGAGAAGAAAAAAAAATCATATTAAGGACTCTTAGACCCGATGTATAGTGCATTTATGTCGTCGACACGGGAACAAACTGTAAAGAATGAATTGGAGATGTTAATAATCGTACCAGGGCGTTCCAAACGAATACGATATTTATTTAAGATGTCTGGTGTGAGTAGATGGCTGCAACTTTCCCAAAGAATCTCTGGCCGACTGACAGAATCAGAAGTAATCAAATTCACAAATAAAATTCGAAGCATTATTTCTGAACCCCAAACAGCAGCTTCTTCAATGGCTTTAACAAACTCATTATCGTCATCAATCAAACCACGGGCGAAACAGGTTTCTCTAAAGGTTTCATATCGTATCCCGTTATAACGATAAATATCATCATACGATTCACAACCTTTCACAACATTTAGCAGAAGTCGCATATAATACAACTCCCCCCTGGCTGGATGTACATAGTTCAATCTCCCTAGAGCAAATCTTCTCTTCCTTAGCCGCCAAACATGTTCCTTCTCAACCCAAATGAATTTCATAGGAAACTCAGCGTAAGTTATCTCTTTCGCTCCTGGAAATTTACTGTTTGCAATCATCCAAGCTGTAAACATAGTATCTTTACCCGCTGCTCTGGCCACAACATTGGTAACAGACGACCCTTCCCTAAATAGAACAACCTGCTCGTTAGGCAGATGATATTTCAATATCACAATGTTAGGCTGGTTGAAATGAATTTCATATCCATATAACCGTCACACCGCTTCCGAAGCCGATACGTATCTGCAATCTAAATATTGCTTTATTTCATCAACAATTTTATTTCCAGCAGCGTCATTGTGAGACTGATAAAAAACGGTAGTTGCTCGATCGTGTCCTTTGTGAACGTACTTGAACAAATATTTAATAGACCGCGAACGATTGCACCACTCCACGTTAATATGGGATCTATATTTTTTCAGGAGATAAGGGTTATGGGGAACAACAGACCTGAAAAAAATATGAAGCCAATGAGATTATTAGAAGATGAATTTTATACAATGACATTCTGAACGAAGTATTCAAAGATGAATTTTATTTTTTATTATCTAAGCATAAATAAAACGAAACATCCTAAAAGCATACCTATTGTCAAGTTCAATTCCTCCCTTTAATATTGTTCTGCCATCATCCCTTCTTTTGTAAACGATAAAGCCATCATTATCTACCGTTGTGCGATCAACGTATTTCTTCGGGAATTTTTTTGTACATCGACATCCATCCATGCACGGTGATTTTTTATTTGCTACGCCACACAGACCATGAATCATGAACTTACTGACCGCGTCATAATATTCCCGATCTTCCTTGCAATCAGGAATCTCCGCAGATATAATACCGTCGACGACACCTGGACTTGCTGTTTGGGGGAAATTTTTTATGAACAACAGATTATGAGCATGCGGCATTCCACGTTTTTGAAACTCGATAGTATAAACAACTGAAAATAAGAATTAAACACAATGAGAATATGAAACTTTAAACTAATTAAATAAGAGAAGTTGTAAATTAAAAATAGATAAAGGATGCACTAACTCGTAGATAACTCCCCAAACAGCTTTCCCTGACAAATATCTCTCAACATGTTGTCTAACTTAGTATGGAACATTCGAGAAAGAATATACGGTCGATCATTTGCAGTCAATCCTCTTTCTTTACAATACCTCTCTATTTCATCCCACTTCGGATTACACGTGAGAGTAATAAACAAATTTGGATATCCTACCCATCTACATACAGCCATTGCGTCATGATAATTCTGTATCATGAATCGGGAACGAAAGAAGAAGGCAAAATAATTCTTTTACCAGTTTCTGCCAGGTTAGTCTCTCCACTAATTAATGCTTCGCCCAACGCAGCGTAAGAGTCACATCTGAAATCCTGCTGATGATTTTTTATGTAAGTAATTTTGTACAACTCAACCATCGTATAAGCGTCAACCAAGAATTGTTGAAATAAACGTCGTCCAAAAAGAATATGAGGAGATTCAGTATCCCTCTCCTGCAGCATGTAAGAGAAGTACTCTTTCATTGAAACCTTTCTTTTTTTAATTTCTTTACTCCTAGTCGTTTCACGATGAGGAATGTCATCTCTAAATCCGTCTTCTCCGTACAAATATAGCAACGGATACTGGAGCGGAAAATACGACACATGCAACTCATTTATGCGTTGTAAAGTCTTTGATCGAGTTTCAATAATAATATCCCTGTGATCTTCCAGGTTATCAACATCTCCAACAATTAAAGCCGCCACCTCCGAAACAGTTGGCAAATTATATCTTTGGCCATCAGAACTCCTTCGGCAAATCAACCTCAATTTAATGTCATCTTCAGTGAACAAATTTTCACTAACACGTATCTTTTCCCAGACATAGCGAAACCAAAGAACCAACATATTATTCTCATTCAGTACGCTCTTGAGAAGAGAGACGATCTCGGCATGAAACTCAGCATCATGTAGCTGAGCTTGTTTGTCTGCAGCGTTACTGTTAAACAGACAATGCGATATTAATTAAATTTATCATATTTTAAATAAAAAAAATGCAATCTCGATGCAAATAATTGAATACCATAAATAAATTAATCAAAACATCTAACCTTACGGAATTAATCCTGTTTACTACTTCATTTTCAGTGTCGTAGATGTACAGTTGAGCAAACATAGCTCTATCGCTTCGGATTGGGAGTAAACTACCAATCAAATGATAATTATCGCCATTTAATCTAAAAATAGGAGCTGCCCTTCCGTCGTTAAATGACTTGTCGATCTTCCCTCCCATTGAAGTGAAAGAAAAGATCATATTGTACATTCGCATTGACTTTTGAAATTTTTTACTCATTGGGCCATTTCCGTACAATAAATTTTTGTACTTTTGTGGAGGGTCCAGGATGGCTGGTAACTTAATTTTACCTGAGTAAAGAAACTCAAGTGGTGGAATCAGAAAGACAATTGTAAATTGTAAAAGACATGTATTTCTAGATGATTGGAAGAGAAATAGTATAGGAAAAGTGATAAACAATAAAGATAATGGAAAATGAGTGTGATCCTTAAAATTATTTATATTTATATGGTAAAAATCTACAAAAACATATTTAAAAGAAATAAAATTTTGTATTTATAATTTGGTATAGAAAATAAAAAAAAATTGGTGAAGTGTTTTAACATAATGGAGTAATTTCTGACACTTTCATTGGTCACTTAAATAATATAAGTCGTAAAAAGATGAATGATTAGCAATTGAAGTTCAGTTGTGGTTATTCAATGGTCATGTAGCTAATGAAGTTAAATGGATGAATAATTTGCTTGTTTGTATATTTCAACTATCTCAATTCTCAATAGATATTTTTATTAATTTATTTTTATTTGAAATTTGATATAGAAGATAAAAAAATCATTGAATTGTTTTAACATAATGGAGAAATTTCTTGCGCTTTGATGTATCACTTAAATCATATAACCCGTTCGTGTAAATAATAAAAGGATTTAAATATTTTAAAATTAAAATAAAATTGAAGTTAATTTCAGTTCAGTTCATACATATTAAGTTCAGTTCAATTTGTTTGAGTCCAAAAGTACATGTCCTAAGAAGCAACCTCAGAATGTAAACAATGCCATCTTTGTTTTCGTCTCCTAAAACTTCGTCTCAATAAGATACGTTCTCAGCTTTGTTATTACAAATCGAGTACCATTACATAAATTGACGGTATGATCGATATTTCGTATTAACATAATTAGGCTCAATTGAATGTTGTAACCCATTAGATCCCGAAAGAAGGTGATCATTAAAATATGTTATTGAAGAGTATTGTGGTTTAATTAATTAGTACTGTAATTAGTTGCAGTGCAAGTTGGAGTATATCTTGAGTATAGCCATGAAAAGATGTTCGGTTGAGTGGGTATCGATGACAGGGGAGTCTGCATTTTCAGCTTGTTGAGTTTTGCGTCTCTTTTTATTGAGACGAATGATTTCCAAACCTGATTCTGCAAAACAAATCTGTACAAATGTAAATCACGGAAAAAGGTTCAATAAAAACGAAAAATAGGAATTTGATTTTTATAAATCGAATAAATTAACCACATAATTAAATCGGGATAAAGAAACTCAAGTTGTGGAATCAGAAAGACAATTGTAAATTGTAAAAGACATGTATTTCCAGATGATTGGAAGAGAAATAGTATAGGAAAAGTGATAAACAGTAAAGATAATGGAAAATGAGTGTAATCCTTAAAATTATTTATATTTATATGGTAAAAATCTACAAAAACATATTTAAAAGAAATAAAATTTTGTATTTATAATTTGGTATAGAAAATAAAAAAAATTGGTGAAGTGTTTTAACATAATGGAGTAATTTCTGACACTTTCATTGGTCACTTAAATCATATAAGTCGTAAAAAGATGAATGATTAGCAATTGAAGTTCAGTTGTGGTTATTCAATGGTCATGTAGCTAATGAAGTTAAATGGATGAATAATTTGCTTGTTTGTATATTTCAACTATCTCAATTCTCAATAGATATTTTTATTAATTTATTTTTATTTGAAATTTGATATAGAAGATAAAAAAATTATTGAATTGTTTTAACATAATGGAGAAATTTCTTGCGCTTTGATGTATCACTTAAATCATATAACCCGTTCGTGTAAATAATAAAAGGATTTAAATATTTTAAAATTAAAATGAAATTGAAGTTAATTTCAGTTCAGTTCATACATATTAAGTTCAGTTCAATTTGTTTGAGTCCAAAAGTACATGTCCTAAGAAGCAACCTCGGAATGTAAACAATGCCATCTTTGTTTTCGTCTCCTAAAACTTCGTCTCAATAAGATACGTTCTCAGCTTTGTTATTACAAATCGAGTATCATTACATAAATTGACGGTATGATCGATATTTCGTATTAACATAATTAGGCTCAATTGAATGTTGTAACCCATTAGATCCCGAAAGAATGTGATCATTAAAATATGTTATTGAAGAGTATTGTGGTTTAATTAATTAGTACTGTAATTAGTTGCAGTGCAAGTTGGAGTATATCTTGAGTATAGCCATGAAAAGATGTTCGGTTGAGTGGGTATCGATGACAGGGGAGTCTGCATTTTCAGTTTGTTGAGTTTTGCGTCTCTTTTTATTGAGACGAATGATTTCCAAAACTGATTCTGCAAAACAAATCTGTACAAATGTAAATCACGGACAAAGGTTCAATAAAAACGAAAAATAGGAATTTACTTTTTAGAAATCGATTAAATTAACAACATAATTAAATTGGGATAAAGAAACTCAAGTTGTGGAATCAGAAAGACAATTGTAAATTGTAAAAGACATATATTTCCAGATGATTGGAAGAGAAATAGTATAGGAAAAGTGATAAACAGTAAAGATAATGGAAAATGAGTGTAATTCTTAAAATTATTTATATTTATATGGTGAAAATCTACAAAAACATATTTAAAAGAAATAAAATTTTGTATTTATAATTTGGTATAGAAAATAAAAAGAATTGGTGAAGTGTTTTAACATAATGGAGTAATTTCTGACACTTTCATTGGTCACTTAAATCATATAAGTCGTAAAAAGATTAATGATTAGCAATTGAAGTTCAGTTGTGGGTATTCAATGGTCATGTAGCTAATGAAGTTAAATGGTTGAATAATTTGCTTGTTTGTATATTTCAACTATCTCAATTCTCAATAGATATCTTTATTAATTTATTTTTATTTAAAATTTGATATAGAAGATAAAAAACTCATTGAATTGTTTTAACATAATGGAGAAATTTCTTGCGCTTTGATGTATCACTTAAATCATATACCCCGTTCGTGTAAATAATAAAAGGATTTAAATATTTTAAAATTAAAATGAAATTGAAGTTAATTTCAGTTCAGTTCATACATATTAAGTTCAGTTCAATTTGTTTCAGTCAAAAAGTACATGTCCTAAGAAGCAACCTCGGAATGTAAACAAAGCCATATTTGTTTTCGTCTCCTAAAACTTCGTCTCAATAAGATACGTTCTCAGCTTTGTTATTACAAATCGAGTACCATTACATAAATTGACGGTATGATCGATATTTCGTATTAACATAATTAGGCTCAATTGAATGTTGTAACCCATTAGATCCCGAAAGAAGGTGATCATTAAAATATGTTATTGAAGAGTATTGTGGTTTAATTAATTAGTACTGTAATTAGTTGCAGTGCAAGTTGGAGCATATCTTGAGTATAGCCATGAAAAGATGTTCGGTTGAGTGGGTATCGATGACAGGGGAGTCTGCATTTTCAGTTTGTTGAGTTTTGCGTCTCTTTTTATTGAGACAAATGATTTTCAAACCTGATTCTGCAAAACAAATCTGTACAAATGTAAATCACGGACAAAGGTTCAATAAAAACGAAAAATAGGAATTTGCTTTTTAGAAATCGAATAAATTAACCACATAATTAAATCGGGATAAAGAAACTCAAGTGGTGGAATCAGAAAGACAATTGTAAATTGTAAAAGACATGTATTTCCAGATGATTGGAAGAGAAATAGTATAGGAAAAGTGATAAACAGTAAAGATTATGGAAAATGAGTGTAATCCTTAAAATTATTTATATTTATATGGTAAAAATCTACAAAAACATATTTAAAAGAAATAAAATTTTGTATTTATAATTTGGTATAGAAAATAAAAAAAAATTGGTGAAGTGTTTTAACATAATTGAGTAATTTCTGACACTTTCATTGGTCACTTAAATCATATAAGTCGTAAAAAGATGAATGATTAGCAATTGAAGTTCAGTTGTGGGTATTCAATGGTCATGTAGCTAATGAAGTTAAATGGTTGAATAATTAGCTTGTTTGTATATTTCAACTATCTAAATTCTCAATAGATATTTTTATTAATTTATTTTTATTTAAAATTTGATATAGAAGATAAAAAAATCATTGAATTGTTTTAACATAATGGAGAAATTTCTTGCGCTTTGATGTATCACTTAAATCATATAACCCGTTCGTGTAAATAATAAAATGATTTAAATATTTTAAAATTAAAATGAAATTGAAGTTAATTTCAGTTCAGTTCATACATATTAAGTTCAGTTCAATTTGTTTCAGTCCAAAAGTACATGTACTAAGAAGCAACCTCGGAATGTAAACAATGTCATCTTTGTTTTCGTCTCCTAAAACTTCGTCTCAATAAGATACGTTCTCAGCTTTGTTATTACAAATCGAGTACCATTACATAAATTGACGGTATGATCGATATTTCGTATTAACATAATTAGGCTCAATTGAATGTTGTAACCCATTAGATCCCGAAAGAAGGTGATCATTAAAATATGTTATTGAAGAGTATTGTGGTTTAATTAATTAGTACTGTAATTAGTTGCAGTGCAAGTTGGAGCATATCTTGAGTATAACCATGAAAAGATGTTTGGTTGAGTGGGTATCGATGACAGGGGAGTCTGCATTTTCAGTTTGTTGAGTTTTGCGTCTCTTTTTATTGAGACGAATGATTTCCAAACCTGATTCTTCAAAACAAATCTGTACAAATGTAAATCACGGACAAAGGTTCAATAAAAACGAAAAATAGGAATTCGCTTTTTAGAAATCGAATAAATTAACCACATAATTAAATAGGGATAAAGAAATTCAAGTTGTGGAATCAGAAAGACAATTGTAAATTGTAAAAGATATGTATTTCCAGATGATTGGAAGAGAAATAGTATAGGAAAAGTGATAAACAGTAAAGATAATGGAAAATGAGTGTAATCCTTAAAATTATTTATATTTATATGGTAAAAATCTACAAAAACATATTTAAAAGAAATAAAATTTTGTATTTATAATTTGGTATAGAAAATAAAAAAAATTGGTGAAGTGTTTTAACATAATGGAGTAATTTCTGACACTTTCATTGGTCACTTAAATCATATAAGTCGTAAAAAGATGAATGATTAGCAATTGAAGTTCAGTTGTGGTTATTCAATGGTCATGTAGCTAATGAAGTTAAATGGATGAATAATTTGCTTGTTTGTATATTTCAACTATCTCAATTCTCAATAGATATTTTTATTAATTTATTTTTATTTGAAATTTGATATAGAAGATAAAAAAATTATTGAATTGTTTTAACATAATGGAGAAATTTCTTGCGCTTTGATGTTTCACTTAAATCATATAACCCGTTCTTGTAAATAATAAAATGATTTAATATTTTAAAATTAAAATGAAATTGAAGTTAATTTCAGTTCAGTTCATACATATTAAGTTCAGTTCAATTTGTTTCAGTCCAAAAGTACATGTCCTTAAAAGCAACCTCGGAATGTAAACAATGCCATCTTTGTTTTCGTCTCCTAAAACTTCGTCTCAATAAGATAAGTTCTCAGGTTTGTTATTACAAATCGAGTACCATTACATAAATTGACGGTATGATCGATATTTCGTATTAACATAATTAGCCTCAATTGAATGTTGTAACCCATTAGATCCCGAAAGAAGGTGATCATTAAAATATGTTATTGAAGAGTATTGTGGTTTAATTAATTAGTATTGTAATTAGTTGCAGTGCAAGTTGGAGCATATCTTGAGTATAGCCATGAAAAGATGTTCGGTTGAGTGGGTATCGATGACAGGGGAGTCTGCATTTTCAGTTTGTTGAGTTTTGCGTCTCTTTTTATTGAGACGAATGATTTCCAAACCTGATTCTGCAAAACAAATCTGTACAAATGTAAATCACGGACAAAGGTTCAATAAAAACGAAAAATAGGAATTTGCTTTTTAGAAATCGAATAAATTAACCACATAATTAAAACGGGATAAAGAAACTCAAGTGGTGTAATCAAAAAGTTAATAATTGAAATCATACTCTGTTACGGGCTACGAACATTCTCATAGCAATATAAACAATTACAATCATACTCTGTTACTGGCTAGGATTCTTGAAAATGCCCGTGTGTAAATATCTGTCATATTCAAAACAAAGTATTTAACTCGAATAACTTATAAATTAAATAACTTCAATTAATTCGCTTTGTGTAAATCCTTCCAAATGGGTTTTAATACCAGAAAGCCCGAGGGAGTTCCCAACCATCCCATTAATTACATAACATACATCTTAACGAAACGATACGAACAATGTAAAGAGTTCATAAATTATAATTTCTTAAACTATGAAACCTACTTGAAAAATTATGAGCTGCTTCTGCTGAAACTTCAACCATGTAAAGAGTTCATAAATTATAATTTCTTAAACTATGAAACCTACTTGAAAATTTATGAGTGCTTATGCTCATACTTCAACCAAAAGCGTGCAGAAATCTTTCACATCTCGTAATTGAAGGATCTCACCAAAAGGAGAACTGCTGAAACTTCAATCAAAAGCGTGCAGAAATCTTTCACATCTCGTAATTGAAGGATCACTCCAAAAGGAGATCTTCATTCGTAATTACAATTTTATAAGGTACAAATATACTACTAAAAACATAATTTAAAAAATTACCTGTAGGAAGGTTTAGAAAGTCCTACTGATGCAACATCTGGTTTATATTGGTTAAGAGAGAATGGGAAGTTAGAGGCATCAGATGTCGAACACTTTTCCTGATTACAAGAACATAGAATCACCATTAGAATGAAAAAGGAAATTACACTACAGACGATAATAACGGCGTTGAAACATAGATATTTAGAAAAATAACGGAGTAGTTGGAGAGCGGAGGGGAGCTCATCGACCTGCACATGATCCCCGAAATCGTGTTCATTGAAAACTTCCGTCCTTGCTGACCAAACAAAAAAAACCAAGTACATATCTAATGTAACATTGACGAACCCCAATAAAATCATTTCAAAAGGCAGTTGTAAATGTTCATGTAAAAAGCAATTCTTGAAAGCGAAAAGTTAAGATGAAAAGGAGTAAACGTCTGTAAAAGCTATCAAATTTTAATGTCAAGCAATTCCTTCTCTTTACGTAATTTTTCCAGATAACCTTAATATGAATTAAATTACCTTAATATATAATAACTGCATTTGGAGACCGCTTGTCGAGAATACATCCTTTGTGAATGAATCAAAAGATAGAATAAGTGAATTGAATTTCAGAAATCAAATAGATTTGTAAGAGCCAAAAACTCTTAAACCTTGAAAATAAAATTCTTTGGATGTAATTTCATATCGTGCACCCCGCATCAAATCATGTAGCAAACGACAAAAAACTTGTTGAATGCACCATCAAATATAAATGTAAGAACTGCCCCAATACATTACCGTAGTACAATACATTACCGTAGTTCGAAATAGTTTTTGCATCAACATAGGCATATAAAAGCCATTTTTAGCTCCTCAGCTACTCCATCTCCATCTCCCCTACTTCAATAAAATCATTCAAAACCAACAACAAAACCCAATCTTTTACATATCAAAATAGCGTCTGAAATTCACATAAAGCAACAAATTGACACGGCTCACAACCCAAAATATAAGAAGCGAATATAAATTTTAAAAAATAAAGAATAAATTGAATTAGTTGGTGTTTGGATATGAAAAAAGGAGTATTGAAATACAATAAATATATATTTAAACATACAGAAAAAAAGTAGTAATCTGTATAATAAACATGCGGGAGAGATTAAGGAGATTTTTTTGTAAAAAAAAAAGGTGAGATTATAGAGTGAAATCAAAACGACATGTATTTATGTTACCTGATTTCAATGACCCCAAATCAACAAAAGCGGCAAATTTTTATTTTCCAATTTCCTTTTCCAATCGAATCGAGTGACAACCATCGAATAGAAATGAAACAAATCAAGAAAAAAAAAGTTATTAGAAGTACTTTCTCTTCTTCTTGCCTTCTTATTGTATTAGAAGTATTTTCTATTATATGATATCATGTAATATTATTAAAAAATAGATAAAGAAAACTTACAATTAAATTTTTTTTGGTCTAGGTCAATTGCAGATATTTAAATTTGAAAAACCAAAAAAAATAATTAACGAAACAAAAAATACAATAAAAAATCATTAAATAATTTTTAATTAATAACAATTATGCAAAAAAACACAAATTATATGATATCATATATAATATTATAAAAAAATAGAAAAAACAGTTTACAAAACAAATTATACAATATCATATAAGATTATAAAAAAAATAGGACTCACAATTAAATCTATAAAACCAAAAAAATTAATACATTAACAAATAAACATAAAAACAAAATCAATAATAAAAAAACAATATAAAAAAACAGAGATCCAAAAAAATTGGCTAAAAAAAAATACTCATGTTAAAAAAAAAAATTGCGCAAAAACAATATGTAAAAAATAGTAAAAGTATAAGAAATCATTAAAATTATTTTAATTAATATTAATATTTATTAAAAATTAAAGGTAAAAACCTGAAAAAAAAACAAATTATACATAACAAATTAGATTTATAAAAAAAATAAAAAATACTTACAATTAAATCTGCAAAACAAAATATCAAAACAAAATATAAAAAATCATTAAAATTAGTTTTTATTAATAATTATATTTATTAAAAATTAAACATAAAAAAAACAAATTATACATAACAAATAAAAAACAAATAAAGAATATTTATATTAACAAATAAACATAAAAACAAAATCAATAATAAAAAAAACAATATAAAAAAACAGAGATTCAAAAAAATTTCACTAAAAAAAATACTCAATTTCAAAAGAAATTTGCGCAAAAACAATATGTAAAAAATAGTAAGAGGATAAGAAATCATTAAAATTATTTTTAATTAATAATAATATTTATTAAAAATTAAAGGTAAAAACCTGAAAAAAATACAAATTATACATAACAAATTAGATTAATAAATAAAATAAAAAATATTTACAATTAAATCTGCAAAACAAAATATCAAAATAAAATATAAGAAATTATTAAAATTAGTTTTTATTAATTATAATATTTATTAAAAATTAAACGTACACAAAAAATAAATTATACATAACAAATTAGATTAATAAAAAAATAAAGAATACTTACAATTAAATTGTCAAAAAAATTATATTGAGTTTATACATAAAAATATTTCATTGATAGCTCAAAAAAATAAAAACAAAACAAAAAAAATTAAATATTCATTTGAAAAATATAACTTTAATAACTGAAAAAAAATTAAATAGGTAAAAAAAATTATATTAAGTTCATAACAAATAAAATTAGAATATAACATTTATAGCTGAAAAAACTAAAAAACAATTAGACAAATAGGTAAAAAAAATTATATTGTGTTCATAACAAAAAAATAAAATTATACGCAAAAAATAAAAAAAAAACCATTAGACAAATAGGTAAAAAAATTATATTCAGTTCATAATAAATAAAATTAGAATATAACCTTATAAATAAAATTAGAATATAACCTTATAGCTGAAAAAAAAACAAAAAAATAATTACACTAAAAAAATTATATTGCGTTCATAACAAATATAAAGTATACTTAAATGTGTCATAATTAATTATCTGATTGAATATATTTATGTACGCAAGTTCCAAAAATTAAGAAATCGTTAATTAAGATATTTTTCAATATAACTTACGTGAAAATTATAAAAAACAACAACAATTATAAAAATAGGTAAAAAAAAATTATATTGTGTTCATAACAAAAAAATAAAATTATACTAAAAAAACAAAAAAAAAACCATTAGACAAAATATGTAAAAAAAAATTATATTCAGTTAATAATAAATAAAATTAGAATATAACCTTATAAATAAAATTAGAATATAACCTTAAAGCTGAAAAAAAACAAAAAAATAATTAGACTAAAAAAATTATATTGGGTTCATAACAAATATAAAGTATACTTAAATATGTTAGAATTAATTATCTGATTGAATATATTTATGTACGCAAGTTCCAAAAATTAAGAAATCGTTAATTAAGATATTTTTCAATATAACTTACGTGACAATTACAAAAAACAACGCATTAAATTCCAAAAATTAAGATATTTTTCAATATAACTTACGTGACAATTACAAAAAACAACGCATTAAATTCCAAAAATTAAGATATTTTTCAAGATCAAAAATTAAGAAATCGTTAATTACGATATTTTTCAAGATCACTTACGTCAAAATTACAAAAACAGCGTTAATGAATAGTAAACTATAAATCGCTAAAAAAAATATAAAAACTTTTGTGGTAAAATTAATGTATTTAAGTTTAAAATATAATTTATATATATAGAAAATAAATTAATTCTTATAGAAAATTTAAGAAAGCTATTGAATATATACACACATTGTCCAAATTTATTTAAGTTAATATTCTTTGAATTAGCTTTCACTAAAATGGAAAGTTGGTTTTACTATGTAATAATTTTTTATAAAATAGAAATTTAATCTTAAATTAAAGTAGGAAATGTTTTTTTAAAACAAATAATTAATAAGATGAAAAATAAAGATAGAAAATTTATAACAAATATTAAAACTTAGAATTAAAAGGTAATATTATCTTTTATTAAAATATATTATAAATTATATATAACAAATACATAAAAATTACAAAAGATAAATTATACCAATGAAATAAAATATTTTGATCATCAATTATATTCTATACAATTGCCTTAATAATATACATTAACTAATTAATCTTCTAACAAAATTATATCGCAACAACTTTCTTCTTTCTTTCTTTTACAAATAAGAAAATGTAATCACTCAAAATAATTATAAAAAAACATAAGCCACAAAAGAAGAAAAAACAAAGAAACGTAAGCACAACAATGAAAAAAAGAAAAAACTTACAATGATGCTAAAAAAAAGAAAAAAAAAACTATAATAATAAAAAGAATACATTTTTATTGTTGCCAAAAAAATACTTTAATTATTAATCATACAATAAAAAAAATCACTTAAATTGTTGCAAAAAAAAAGGACATTAAACATAAAAATAAAAAATAGTGTGAGTTATCACTTTAATAACAAATACATTCAAAATATAATATCGCTACAAATATCAAAATGTAGAATTTAAATAACAAAAATACATTGCGGGTAGAATTTTTTTTTATTTACATAATAAAAACAAAAATACATTGCATTTAAATATGGATCAATCCTAATAAATAAGGAAATAACAATAAATTTGTAATTTATTATTTAAAATTAATTTGCAGCATTAATGTAGAGAATTAAAAAGCAAAAAATAAATTGTGTGTAAGAATTGATTGCTTGTAAAAATACATTGCGTGTAGAAATGTTTTGTAGCTGTTTTGGGTTACGGAAAAGCAATAAAAAAAGGATTATTTAATATCTGAATTTAATATGTTTTGAAGAATAAAAAATTAATAAAAGTTGCAATTTGAACGCATCCTTGGTATGCCATTGGTGGAGCCATGACTTCTCGGTTTACATTCATCTCATCTTTTGCCATCACCATCCATCGTCATACCAAGGTGGAGCCACAACTTCTCGTTTTACATTCATCTCATCTTTTGTCATCACCATCCATCATCAACTTCAATGGGATGACCAATCATTGAAAACATAAATCAAGCAAACATAATAACATCTAAAGATAACGGAAGAATTGTGTACTGCATGATATAATAATATATAAAGTCTCATATATTCTATTGCACCAACACAAAAACCTATAAAAAAAATAGACAATTAAACAAATTACAAACTTCTACCAGAGGAGATAGAAAGTTATACAATAGTATGATATACTATAAACTAAAGAATAAAAATCAAACTCACAATATGAGATGGACAATCCTCAAGTATCATCTCTTCTCAAGAAACCCTAGTAAGTAAGCCTAACAAAAATATCTAAACCAACTAATTCTGATCAATTAGAAGAACATAAAAAGGAAGGGAATCGAAATATCAGTAAAGATAAGCAAACACTAACAAAAATAAAATATGATCATTTAGACACTAACACCTGGATGGCTTTAGACTTCCTGAATCAAAACTCTGCATTATAATCAATTAATTATACATTTATCCACCTGCATTGAGAAAATGGGTTATAGTTTAAGGGGAAAAAAGCATTAATATACATTTATAGATCAATAGACAAAACAATAAAAAAAAACACTTCACGTTTAAAAAGAAAAAGATAAACTTGCGGAAAAAAATTATTTTCAACTTATCTAGAAACAAACCATGTAAGCAAAGCAAGGGAAATTTGGTTTCATCTTCCATTGTACAGGCAAAGTAATGATTTAGTCAAAACCTTCAGTATGCAAAATACACGGAAAACTTCTGCAAATGACGGGGAAAACTTATGAATAAATGTTGACCTAACGGAAACAATAATTACTGTATATGCACTTAAAAATTTGTATTTATCATGCTGTCTATTTAAATCTAAGAAACATCTGACAAAATCAAAAAATAGTTGAGAAGTAAAAAAATTATACAAAGATGAATAGCTTGGCAAAAAAAACATATAACCTGAGCTTGATCAAAGGATGAGGAGGAACATAAACCGGTTCAAACTGGCGTAACGAAACCAAGAGGTTGCAAAAAATTACAAAAATGACAAATAGACAAAGAGCCTTACAAAATGTATTAAATAAGATAAAAAGGGAAAAAAAAAACATACCTGATTCTGCACAACGATAAGACAACGGTACAACCCGAATTAGTTCACAAAGGATATGTTCACAACGTACTTATTTATTAAGAACATAAATAAAATATAAGTAACTTAACCCGCAAATTTAATACATGAACATCAAATGGCTAAAAATGATTAAATCTGTATAACTTATAAAATAAAGAGAAATATAGTAAAAAAAATACATACCTCAAACCTGCAAAAAAAATATATTAAAAACAGACAAAAAATACACAAACAAAAATGAATACATACTTGTTAACTTGCTAAAAATGATTAAAACATGTATAAGTTATAAACTAAAAAGATCACAACAAATGATTGTAAATGTACTCGTTTAAAAAAGAAATAAAGATCAAAAACCTTACATGTGACAGTATTGAACGGATTCGATCGAGAGCATAGTCATAAAGAAGTATTCTATGTAAGCGTCACACACCTGAATTAGTTTACATATTATCTGAGACTCGACGAAACCTACCTGAATCTGCACAATGAAAATTATTTAAAAACACGAAAAGTGAAAATTTGCAAAACATGTTACTCAATCTATTTGAATGACTTATTTATTTATTAACAACAGAAATAAAATAAAAATATACATTCCTTAACCTAAAATATACATACCGCCTGCAAAATTAACAAATGAACATGAAATGGCTAAAAATGATTAGAACATGTATAATTTAAATAATAAAGAGCAAATAAACAGGAAAAGCTTGCCAAAAAAACAATAACCTGACCTTGCTCAAAGGATGAGAAGGAACATAAACCTATTGGAAACTGACGAATGAAACTAAAAACATAACTAACATGAAAAACTTGCCAAAAATCCATAACCTAACCTTGATCAAAGGATGAGAAGGAACATAAACCGGTTGAAACTGATGTAAACTGAAAACATAACTTGTGGAAAAAAATACATACCTTAACCTGCAAAATAAAAACATGAACATGGCTAAGAATGATTAAACCATGAAACGTATATAAAATAAAGAAGAGGATCAGAACAAAAAAATACATACCTTAACCTGCAAAATGAAGACATGAACATGAAATGACTAAAAATGATTAAAACATGTACAATTTAGAAAATAAAGAGAAATATAATAAAAAAAATGCATACCTTAAACCTGTCAAATCAACGCATGAACACAAAACGGCAGAAAATAATTAAAACATGTATAATTAATAAAATAAACAGATAAATAGAAAAAAATACATACCTCAAACCTTAAAAAAAAAACAATCTGCAAAAAAAATTATTAAAAACAGAAAAATGATTAAACCACGTATAATTTATAAAATAAAGAGGAATATAGCAAAAAAATATAACTTAACCTACAAAATTAAACACAAAATGGCTAAAAATGATTAAAACATGTATAATACAATGATTAAAACATGTATAATTTATAAAATAAACAGGAATATAGTAAAACATGCATACCTCAAACCTGCAAAATAAAAATAATTAAGAACAGACAGAAAAAATTAGTAAAAAATTAGTAAAAATTAGTACAAAATTATTGACATGTGACTAAAAATGATTAAAACATGTACAATTTAGAAAATAAAGAGAAATATAATTAAAAAATACATACCTTAAACCTGCCAATTCAATCGCATTAACAGCAAAAAATGATTAAAAAATGTATAATTAATAAAATAAACAGAAAAATAGAAAAAAATACATACCTCAAACCTGCAAAAAAAATTATTAAAAACATAAAAATGATTAAACCATGTATAATTTATAAAATAAAGAGGAATATAGCAAAAAAAATTAAACACAAAATGGCTAAACATGATTAAAACATGTATAATTAATAAAATAAACAGAAATATAGAAAAAAAATACATACCTTAAACCTGCAAAAAAAATATTAAAACATGTATATATAATTAATAAAATAAACAGAAATATAGAAAAAAATACATACCTTAAACCTACAAAAAAAAATGATTAAAACATGTATAATTTATAAAATAAACATGAATATAGTACCTCGAACCTGCAAAATAAAAATAATTAAGAACAGACAGAAAAAATTAGTAAAACATTAGTACAAATTAGTAAAAAATTATTCTCTATACGAAGGTGAAAAATACATAGCCTGCAAAATTAACACATGAACAACGCTAAAAATGATTAAAACATGTATAATTTATAAAATAAACATGAATATAGTAAAAAATACATACCTCAAACCTGCAAAAAAAAATATTAAGAACAGACAGAAAATATACAAACAAACTTCTCGACGTTAGGAGAAATCGCTCATGAAGACATGAAAAATTTGGAAAAAAAAACATGCATATTCATATATACCTCACGACATCAAATTCGCGATGGTGGTGTCCTTCGATCGATCGTCAAGATCTGAAAAAAGAAAATACGCAAATACATATACATACCTAACGGACTCAAATTCGCGATGGAAGCGTCCATCGAGAAAAGGAAATTCAAAACCTTCTCGACGATAATCCACTGGGAGAAATAGTATACAAAGATCTAAAAAACCTGAAAAAAGAAAACATGCATATTTGTATATACCTCACGGCATCAAACTCGCGATGGAAGGTCCTTCGAGAAAATTAAAGGAAATTCAAAAGCTTCTCGACGATTATCCGTTAGGAGAAATCGCCCACAAAGACATGAAAAATCTGAAAAAAGAAAACGTGCATATAAATATATACCTCACGGCATCAAAATTCGCGATGGAAGCTTCCTTCGATCGATCGTCAAGATCTGAAAAATCTAAAAAAAGAAAACATGCAAATTGATATACATACCTAACGACCTCGAATTCGGGATGGAAGGGTCCTCGCAGAACAGGGAACTCGATCGATTCTTGACGATTACCCATTCGAAGAAATCGATCACAAAAGATGCGACAGCAGATGAGGAGCGAGCGGCTGAGGTCCTGATCGGAGAAAATATTGGGGGCTTGGATGAGTTTCTCCGCCTCTCGACCGGAAGGAGAGAAATTTGCAGAAAAAAAAAAAAGAAGAAATATGCATACCTCAATATGAATACGAAGAAGGCGATCGGAGGAGTAGCCTCAATATGAATACGAAGAAGGCGATCGGCGGAGTAGCCGCGAGCGGCTTAGGTCCTGATCGGGGAAAAAATCGGGGGCTTGGATGAGTTTCTCGGCATCTCTACCGGAGGGAGAAAAATTTCCAGAAAAAAAAAATAGAGGGGTTATGCGTACCTCAATCCGAATACGAAGAAGGCGGTCGTCGGAGTAGTCGGAGTGCGGCGGAGAGCAATCGGTCTGCACATGATGATCGAGGATGGGGCTGGAAGACGATGAAGGGGGAAGACGATGATGATCTAGGATCGGTATGCACATGATGAAGGGGGAAGACGATGCAGAAAAGAGAGAGAGAGAGAGAGAAAAATTATGTATCGGAAATATGAAAAGAATTTTGAGGGGAGACTTTTTATTGCATATGAAAAAGGTGAAAAAAGACAGCTGTTTTGTGCATTGCGTTAAGCAAAAGCAATAAAAGCTGATCTTAAATTAATACTTTTTCAAGAATAAAAAATTAATAAATGTTGTAGTGTGAACGCATTCTGGGTATGCTATTGGTCACCTTAGGAGGCTGCGCTTCTCGTTTTATATATGTATAGATAACGAAAATCTATTGGAATTAGGAGTATATATTAAAACCGTTTTGATTAATTTAATAGGAACGACGCATGACGCATCGGTTGTTTTAAAATTGATTAAAAGTATCATTCCTATAAATAAATATACATCCAACAATAGATGCAAAAAACTAAAATTTACTTTTTCAAATTTTAATGTTTTAATTAATTGTATCTTTTAATAAATATTTATTTCTATAAATGTTTAAAAAATAATAAAATTAATTATACAGTACTGTAGTTGTTTTTTTCTCATAAAATATTTGGTAAATATTTATAAATTACAATAAAGTATAAATAAAAAGTGAACAAAATAAATCTTATGGAGATGTAAAAAACTAAAAAAATTGAGACACATATGCATATCAGAGTGAAGAAAAAATTATCAAAAAAATTAATATTGAAATTTTTTTGTGAAAATCAATAATACTGTATACATAAGACATACACTAATTGCAATTAAAGAACTAACTCGAACATGTTGGTTGGTTCAGGAACGTATTATGTGTGGAGATCTAGACGGGAATTCGTTAGACTTCAAGAAAATAATTATATTAGACCTGTTCATTTGGTCTTAATTTCAATCAATTACAGTTCAGTTCAGATCGCATCAGTTCAACTTATATTAATTCGTTTCCAAATAAATTAATATAAATTAAATAAAAAATAAATTCAATCAATAATTGTAAGCATACACTCCAGTTAACGCGACAATATTATTAAGTTCAGTTCAATTCAGATTGCTTAAGTTCAGTTCAGTTCAGTCCCCTTGGGTTTTTATGGTGAAATATTATTTACATCTGTCACATTGACATTGATATTTTCATCTGGTAACAAAAGGCTTCAACAACATACAAAGTATTAAATGAGGCTGCGCAATAAACCCGAAAGGTTGCTACTTCAAAAGATATTTCAAAATATCAAAATCAATGTTTCAACATACTCAAAAACTTAAACTTCAAAATAGAATAGTAGCAACAAAACACCAAAAGGATTCCAAAAAGAAAATTGTAGCAGCACACCAAACAAAGGAAACACGGTGAATAAAGTCTGGAACATAATAGAAAATGAGAAAACAGAGAGAACACAGACTTGCATCAATAGGGTAAGCTTTTAAACTTCGAGAGGCGAAAATATCGCAACAATTTGTTAGAAACTCCTTCCTTATGCTTCAGAATAGAATAAACATCATCAGAAAGTTTGTCGACCGAGAAAAAATTCAAACCTCCTTCAGAGCTTCTTTCTTGTGACCTCAGCTTGAACAAAAGTTCTTTTCCAAGCAAATCGTTGACAGGAAACATAGGATTAAATTTCACAGCATCATTGATTGAACAAACAGTCTCAGGAAAATTTCCATCCTTCAAAAAAATAATAGTTGAAAAGAATACATGAAAACACAATAATTATACAGAATTTTAATATAATGTACACAATGAAAAAATGTGAATATAAAATTACCAAAACAACTAATTGTAAAGCCTCGGATGCAGACATATTCAATAGCAAAAGGGACATCTCATTATCCAAACATAAGGAAGCTTGAGCAGGGCCATCACAAACAGAAATATAAATTTTATACTTTGCACTCTCAATCAGACATTCACCACAAACCACGCAACGCAAGAGATGAACATTCTCCAAATCACATCTCTTGCAATTACGACAACTCGTATAAAACCAACCTTTTCCATAAAGGATTTCAGAAATAGTTGCAAATGTCCAAACAGTCGTAAACTGTAAAAATAAAAAGAGGAAAATTGATCAGAAGTGGATAAAACGCAAATTCAGGAAAGAAAATTTTTACATTAAAGATGAAGAATCTAGACTGATGTATGCTTGCCTCGTCAGAGAAGACAACATCAGAAAGACAATGAACAACCGTGGAATCAGTACCCAACTCATTGTCAGCAGTTATAAATGCAGTGTCTTTCAAAAAAGATCCATCGTACATGATATTGAAATTAGAATAGGGTATCCTGAACAACAACATACCGAGCTCAAAGAATTAGTGCGTCAAACATTTCTTCATGGGGGAAAAAAAATTACCTTTTCCTGAATTCAACAATTTCCATGAAGTCTGCATTATATATGACATTAGTGGCATTGTCAACATTAGATATACCGACCACTCCTGAAAACCTCAAAGCATAAAAAATCAATTAAAATTTATAAATATTTCTAAATTATTTCAAAACCAAATAATCCAATAGAAAAGATTACCTCGATGAATCACTTTCTTGCACATCTGAATAATAACGACAACTTGATCAAATTTTTTCTTTTTCACCAAATCAACAAAATGTAACAAATATTTGTAGCGAGAACCCAAAAGCACACAATTTAGAGTGTTCTTCCTGAATTGATGAAATGCAAATAATCAAATGACTGTAAAAATCAAATTCAATCAGAACATTGATTAAATTTGACCAATTAAAATCATACTCTAAATCTTCCAGCAAAAAATGCAGACCAAATAGACTAAAGCTGGTATCGTTGATATCAATCAAACGCCCAATGACATCTGGGAAAAAAACACTTTAAATTAAATCAACCGAGATATACGTATTCATTTATTCAACAAATATAAATAAGAAATAAATATATTACCAAAGCAGGAACCATGAGGTGGAGATGAAGAGTCTTTAATAGAAGAAAAAGATTGAAAAACGAATATTGACTCAGGAAACCATGGATATATACATTTTCCAACAAATGTTTTGATTATGAACAAAATATTAAACTTATGATATGAAATTCTGTTTTCAACCAAATTTTCAAAAACATCGAACCGGCGAACATTGCATAAATCACCAACATTAACTAAATCATAAAAATAATCGATCATCCATCTCTTCTTAACCGAAGCCTGAATTCGAGTACCCTGTCCAAAAATATAAAATTTAGATTAAGAACTTTGTATCCAGAAATCTGGAAAAGAAAGAAAACAATAAAAACTTACATCAATATCTACCATTAAAATTTCCAAAGACACAGGAACTTTATCTTTGTTGAAGGAAAACCACTTTCTACAAATACGAACGCAAATACACAAATCATAATAATCTGATTTTTGAATAGCTTTTAGAGGAACATAAATCTGAGACATGATCGATGATGAAAAAAAGAGAAGGGGGAGAAGAAAAAAAATATGAAAAGATCGGGATGGAAAACTTTTTCAGCTTTATTGGGGAATTGAAACCTTTATGGAGAAGCCTTATATATATTTTACAGTATACAGTCTTTACGAAGTAGTGGCAGTGTGGTTGCGTGATATAAAATATGGTAAAATAATGGAAATATATATTAGGACAATGTAGGATTAGCATCTAGCAAACGCTTGTTGGTTTTTGTTAAAATATAATATGATGAGTAAAACTTGCAAAACATTATACTACTACTTAAGAAGCATTTTTAATTTCGGACAACATTAATTTATTTTAAGACATGCAATAAATAGAACTATAATTATAGCCCGAAACCTTATAAAAAAATGTTATAAAGATAGCTCAATACAAAACTTCATTTTAAAAGCTTGTATCGAATTCACTGAAAATAAATAATTAACCAACGTGTAATGAGTAAACAGTTAGTTATAAAATAAAAAAACATAATTAAACCATAAGTTAATTGTTGAAACATAAGCCCAAAATGTAAACAAAAGAACCACATTAATTGTTAAGAAATACCACTCACAAACAAACATTATACATTTGTTGATATTAAGCAAAAAGTTAATAATTGAAAAAAATGTCGCCTGGACATGCATGCTATTAGAAAACATCAGCTCCGTCGCACTCCATCGCAGTCTGAGTTCAACCTTTTTTTAAGAACACAACAAATGAAAATAAAATCTTTGTAATTATTGATCCTACAAAACTGATATTTTTTAACATGATTATAAATGTATTCGTTTACAAAAGAAATAAAGATGAAAAATCTTACATGTGTCAGTATTGAACATATTCCTCAGCAGAGTCGTAAAGAAGCATTCTGGTGTACATGAAAGCGTCACAAAGAAAAAAGTCACCCGACAAACAGAAATTCAATGTTATTGCCTAAAGAAGTGACATTAATTACTAATGGAATTAATAAATAAAGATTCAGTAGACAAAATACCCCGAAATTTCATCCCTTGACAAAGCTGTAAAAAAACATGTGGCTGACTCAAACTGTTATCCCTATTCATGTCAACATATCCTTTCAATTCATTAGAGTAAGAAGTAATAAATAACCGGCATAGTATTATAGCTGGTTACCAACACATTTAATTATACAGTAAGCTTTATTGTAAATACACATCAACTGAGCAAAATTTAATCATAACATAAAAGCAGTGTTCTTACTTCAAGTCTTCAATCAAAAAATGTACGTATTCATCTCATCCTTTGCCATCACCATCCATCATCAACTTCAATGAGATGACCAATCACATCTTTGAAAACATAAATCAACCGTTAGCAAACATAATAACATCTAAACATAACGGAAGAATTGTATACTGCATAATGTATAACGTCTCCTATATTCTATTGCACCAACACAAAAACCTATAAAAAAAAACAGACAATTAAACAAATTACAACAGTATGATGTATACTACAAACTAAAGAATAAAAATCAAACTCACAATATCAGATGGACAATCCTCAAGACCATTCAAAACATAGGTGGCATAAATAACTGTTGGCCATTGTTCTGATCATCTCTTCCAAAGAAACCCTAGTAAGTAAGCCCTAACAAAAATATCTAAATCAAGTAATTCTGATCAATTAGAAGAACATGAAAAGGAAGGGAATCAAAATATCAGTAAAGATAAGCAAACACTAACAACAATAAAACATGATCATTTAGACACTAACACCTCGAATGGCTTTAGACTTCCTGAATCAAAACCCTGCATTATAATCAATTTATTATACATTTATCCACCTGCATGGAGAATGGGTTAGTTTAAGGGGAAAAAAACATTAATATACACTAACAGGTTATAGACCAATAGACAAAACAATAAAAAAAAAAAAACACTTCACGGTTAAAAAGAAAAAGATAAACTTGCGGAAAAAAATAAACTTCAAAACTCAGTATAAAACTTATCTAGAAACAAAAGCGGCTGCCATTGATACTGAAATGCAGAAACAGTCGTTACTTACGCTGTCCAATGGAAGATGAAACAAAATGTCCGTTTCTTTGCTTACATGGATTTTTAATTCTATCATTCTCAAACGATGTTGTGCGTGAAGCTAGAAAGTTGACAACAATCAATGACAATTACACATAATAGTGAAACTTAGATTTTTAGTGCACCAATTAGTATCAAATTCGTAGCTAATGTACAGTCATTATCTTTTATTAAATTTTATCATTATGCTCCTAATAATGACACTTAGTAATGATGGATTAGTAAAGTGTGAACCTAGAAATGTACGAATCTTCATACATTACTAACCTCACACTTTACTAAGTCATCATTATTAAGAGTCGTCAGTAGAAGCATAATATAAAAGTAAAATAAAACATAATCACTGCACATTAACTACGATTTTGAAACTAATTGATGCACTAAAAACCTAAATTTCACTATTATGTTTAACTCTCGTTGATTGATGTCAAAGTTCTAGCCTGACACACAACATTATTGGAGAACGATGGAATTAAAAATCCATGTAAGCAAAGCAAGGGAATTTTTGTTTCATCTTCCATTGGACAGCCAAAGTAATGATTTAGTCTAAACCTCAGTATCAATGGCAAAATACACGGAAAACTTCTGCAAATGACGGGGAAAACTTATGAATAAATTTTCACCTAACAGAAACAGTAATACAGTATGTATATGCACTTAAAAATAATAAATAGAAATATAGTAAAAAAAATACATACCTCAAACCTGCAAAAAAAAATATATTAAAAACAGACAAAAATACACAAATAAAAATGAATACATACTTGTTAACCTGCTAAAAATGATTAAACCATGAACATGTTATAAACTAAAAAGAACACAAAAAATGAAAATAAAATCTCTATAATTATTGAGCCTACAAAACTGATCATTTTAACATGATTGTAAATGTACTCGTTTAAAAAAGAAATAAAGATCAAAAACCTTACATGTGACAGAATTGAACGGATTTGAGAGCATAGTCACCAAGAAGCATTCCGCTGTACATGTAAGCGTCACACACCTCAATTAGTTTACAAAGGATCCGTTAACTGAGACTCGACGAAACCTACCTGAATCTGAACAATGAAAATTAAATTAAATTAATACATTAAAAAATGTATTTAAGAACACGAAAAGTGAAAATTTGCAGAACATGTTACTCAATCAATTTGAATTAGTTATTTATTTATTAACAGAAAAAAAATAAAAATATACATACCTTAACCTGCAAATTAACAAATCAACATGAAATGGGTAAAAATGATTAGAACATGTATAATTTAAATAATAAAGAGCAAATAAACAGGAAAAGTCTGCCCAAAAAAACAATAACCTGACCTTGATCAAAAGATGAGAAGGAACATAAACATGTTGAAATGCGGTATTACCGAAACCAAAATAAAGAGGAATATAGCAAAAAAATACATACCTTAACCTGCAAAATCAAGATACAAACATGAAATGACTAAAAATGATTAAAACATGTATAATTTAGAAAATAAAGAAAATATAGTATAAAAATGCACAGCTTTAATCTGCCAAATCAACAAACGAACACAAAACGGCTAAAAATGATTAAAACATTATACTTAATAAAATAAACAGAAATATAGAAAAATATACATACCTTAAACCTGCAAAAAAAATTTATCAAGAACAAAAAAAGGATTAAACCATGTATAATTTATAAAATAAAGAGGAATGTAGCAAAAAAATACATACATAAACCTGCAAAATTAAGATACGAACATGAAATGACAAAAAATGATTAAAACATATACATACATACCTTAAACCTGCAAAAAATATTTATTAAGAACATAAAAATGATTAAACCATGTATAATGTATAATTTATAAAATAAAGAAGAATATAGCAAAAAAATACATAAAAAATAAAAACATGAACATGAAATGCCTAAAAATGATTAAATCATGGAACATACATAAAATAAAATAAAGAGGAATATAGCAAAAACAATACATACCTTAACCTGCAAAATTAAGACATGAACATGAAATGACTAAAAATGATTAAAACATGTATAATTTAGAAAATAAAGAAAAATATAGTAAAAAAATGCACACCTTAAACCTGCCAAAATAAACACATGAACACAAAACAGCTAAAAATGATTAAAACATTATACTTAATAAAATAAACAGAAATATAGAAAAATATACATACCTTAAACCTGCAAAAAAAAAATATTAAGAACAAAAAAATAATTAAACCATGTATAATTTATAAAATAAAGAGGAATGTAGCAAAAAAATACATAGCTTTTAAACCTGCAAAATAAAATTATCAAGAACAGAAAAATGATTAAAACCTGTATAATTTATAAAATAAAGAGGAATGTAGCAAAAAAATACATACCTTAACCTGCAAAAATAAGATAACAACATGAAACGACTAAAAATGATTAAAACATGTACATACATACCTTAAACCTGCAAAAAATATTTATTAAGAACATAAAAATGATTAAACCATGTATAATTTATAAAATAAAGAGGAATATAGGAAAAAGATACATACCTTAACCTGCAAAATAAAAACATGAATATAAAATGACTAAAAATGATTAGAACATATACAATCTATAAAATAAAGAGAAATATAGTAAAAAATATATATACCTTAAGCCTGCAAAATCAACACATGAACATGAAACGACTAAAAATGAATAAAACATGTATAATTTTTAAAATAAACATGAATATAGTAAAAAATACATACCTCAAAACCTGCAAAATAAAAATTATTAAGAACAGACAGAAAATATACAAATAAAAATGAAGGCACACTTATTAACCTGCTAAAAATGAATTTCTTCATGGAAGGGAACTTCGAGAACAGGAAGTTGAATCGACTCCCCAAAAATATCCATTCGGAGAAATCGATCATAAAGATCGGAAAATTCTGAAAAAAGAAAACATGCATATTAGTATATACCTCACGACATTTTCTCCCGGGCTGGAAGCATCCTTCGAGAAAAAGAAATTCAAAAGCTTCTCGACGATTATCCGTTAGGAGAAATCCCTTACGAAGACATGAAAAATTTGTAAAAAGAAAACATGCATATTCATATATACCTCATTAAGAACATAAAAATGATTAAACCATGTATAATTTATAAAATAAAGAGGAATATAGGAAAAAGATACATACCTTAACGGTGGTTAATGTAAAATTAAGCAATGCACACAGGCAGATTATAGAATTTTAAATAGAACTTACCAGGCGAAGGTGGTGATATTTCTTTATGGTTACAGCAAAACTGGAAGAGAGACTAACTGAAGTTGACTTTGTATAATTTTGTAGGCATTGTTTTGAACGTGGTAGCGACGGGGAAAGAATTTACCTTGAGCAATCAACCTGCAAAAAAAAAAGACAATCATCGAGTGATCAATTTGTTGAATTCTGAAAGGGAGAGAGGAACGGTAAATCCAACAGTAGAAAAGAGGAGGGGAACATTGATTCTGAATCGGCCAAATAACAAAACGAAACATGCCAAAAAGAAATCTGCCGAATTAAAACATAGTTAGGAGAAATCCCTTACGAAGACATGAAAAATTTGTAAAAAGAAAACATGCATATTCATATATACCTCACGACATCAAAATCGCTATGGACGCGTCCTTCGATCGATTGTCAAGATCTGAAAAAAGAAAACACGCAGATTCATATATACCTAACGGCCTCAATATCGAGGTGGAAGCGTCCTTCGAGAAAAGGAAATTCAAAACCTTCTCGACGATTATCCACTCAAAGAAACCGCACACAAAGATCTGAAAAATCTAAAAAAGAAAACATGCATATTCGTATATACCTCAAGGCCTCAAACTCGCGATGGAAGCGTACATCGAGAAAAGGAAATTAAAAAGCTTCTCGACGATTATCCGTTCGGAGAAATCGCTCACAAAGACATGAGAAACCTGAAAAAATATAACATGCATTTTCATATATACCTCACGGCATCAAACGGAAGATGGAAGCATCCTTCGATCGATCGATTCGTGACGATTACCCATTCGAAGGAATCGATCACAGAAGATGCGACAGCAGATGAGGACCGAGCTCCTGATCGGGGAAAAAATTGGGGGCTTGGATGAGTTTCTCGGCCTCTCGGCCGGAAGGAGAGAAATTTGCAGAAAAAAAAAAACGAAATATGCATACCTCAATATGAATACGAAGAAGGCGATCGGCGGAGTAGCCGCGAGCGGCTTAGGTCTTGATCGGGGAAAAAATCGGGGGCTTGGATGAGTTTCTCGGCATCTCTACCGGAGGGAGAAAAAATTCCAGAAAAAAAAAAAACAGAAACATGCGTACCTCAATCCGAATACGAAGAAGGCGGTCGTCGGAGTAGTCGGAGTGCGGCGGGGAGCCATCGGCCTGCACATGATGATGGAGGATGGGAGGACGATGATGAAGGGGGAAGACGATTCAGAAAAAAAAGAAGAGAAATTATGGTATCGGAATTATGAAAAGAATTTTGAGGGGGGGAATTTTATTGGGATGTGAAAAAGCTGAAAAGAATACAGCTTTTTTGTACTGTTTGTGTACTGTTTAAGTATTGCGTTACGCAAAAGAAAAAAAAACAATATTTAATATCTGAAATTGAAGAATAAAAAATTAATAAATGTTGTAGTGTGAACGCATTCTGGGTATGCGATTGGTCCCCTGGGGAGGCTGCGCTTCTCGTTTTATATATGTATAGATTAGCCCATTGGTCAATTGCAGAAATTTAAATACTTACACACATGTCTCGGTTCGAATTTAAATACTCAGTTCTCAATTCAAATGATCAACAAACTGAACAAACAAATGATCTTCCATTTCTTTTCGTTCAGTTGCATGTGTAGCTGTTAAATATCATATGCATATGGTTGGATATAGATCTTAAAGCTCAAATATAAATGTCTTTTAAGATGTTATTGCTCAACTATAACATTTTTTTTAAATTATTTTTTTGTATTTTTTATGAATGAGTTATGGACTAGTTTTGCTCGACGTGTGTAATGAGTTTACACTTTTGTTTTAATGTTACAAGTTCCTATTTTTCGTACCACCGCTTTCTATCTCGACTGTATTCAACATCACTCGTTTCAACCGTATGCAACACTTGGAAATTTTGGAAGCAAAAAAACACATCACACACACACCTCATGCATACTATATGTATATATATACACACAATACGGATAGGCATGAAATCGAACCGTGAACCGTCAAACGTTGCTAATTAGCCAAGTTCCTTTATAGTATATAGACACATACATAGCTTCAATATTTCTCACTACTCACAAGAAACAAAGAAAATAAAATGATCTGGATTTGGGCTACAATTTTATCGGTTATCTTACTCGGTTATCTCCTTGGAAAACCGAAAAACTTTCCACCCGGCCCGAGATCAGTCCCCATCTTAGGCCACTTCCACCTTCTAGGCAAGAACCCACACCACGATTTATGCCGCCTGGCCCGAAAACACGGCCCGATCATGGGCCTCCGTTTTGGGTTCGTCCCCACCGTTGTCATCTCTTCCCCTGCTGCCGCCGAGCTCTTCCTCAAAACCCACGACATCGTTTTCGCCAGCCGACCCAAAACCCAAGTCTCGAAGCAGTTGAGCTATGGGCAGAGGAACATAGCCTTCGCGCCCTACGGCATGTACTGGCGCCACATTCGAAAAATGTGTACCTTGAAGCTACTCAGCAATCTCAAGATCAATCAGTTTCAGGTGCAGTTAATGTGCAGCAATTTTTCTTTTATCTTTATTTTATTATTATCTTCTTATTTATGTCACCTAGTAAGACGTGAGCAGTCTTTTGACATCGACCATTTTTTTTTTTTTTTTTTTTTTTTTTTTTTTTTTTGATAAGGAGGAGAGACGAGAAACTCCACCCCCACCCGATCGGAGGTCCCTCGATCGGGTAGGATGTAAATCGAGGGATGTGCCCGAGTAGCAGACACCTGTGCGAGAGAGCCAACAGGTCGAACCCCAGGACAAACCTTCATAATATTTCAATGAAAATTTGCCCCACCCGAGGTTCGAACCCTGCGTCGCCGGGGAATTTCACCCACATCATCACAGGTCTTACCACTCGGCTATGCCCCTGGGGACTTTTGACATCGACCATTAGAGTGACTATATGTAAGCACTTCAAATCATCAAATGTATAATGAAAAATCATCAAGAAATAAATAAGAACAATATTTTCTCTCCAATTATTATTTTCAAATAATGCTGAATATTATTCAGTAATTCATCAAAAATAAATACAAATACAAATCTTAGTCCCAACTATCTTACGCCAGGCCATGAGACGGGAGGAGCTAGGGCTGCTTGTGGGATCACTCAAACGTGCAGCCCGAAAGAATGAAGTCGTGGACATTAGCGCCAGCGTTTCAGGCCTCAGTGGGACCATGAACTGCCTGACGTTGTTCGGGAAGAAATACGGGGATGGGGACTTGAACGAGAAGGGGTTCAAAGCAGTGATGCGGGAGACTATGGAAACCGCAGGCAAGTTCAATCTCGCCGATTATTTTCCTTACATTGGGGCGCTCGATCTGCAGGGCTTGAACCGTAGGATCAAGGACTTGAGCACGATTTTCGATCGGTTTCTCGAGAAAATCATCGAGGAACATGTTCAAAACAAGAAAGACGATCATAAGGAGGATATTGTTGATACCATGATATCAATTATGGAATCTGGCGACGCTAACTTTGAATTCGATCGAAGGAATGTCAAGGCCGTGCTTCTGGTAAGAACATTGCAATTGCCTTCAAATAATCAATTAGTCTTTGCAACAACTTGCATTTTAGGGATGTGATTAATTAGTTGGGAAATCTAAAAAGAAGTGTGCAATAATTAGTTGGGACGGAGATAGTATTAAAATGAAAGTAAAGCGGCAAATGATCAGATCAGATCGGATTTAGAGGATGACCTAGCAGAGTATGATAAAATCTCAACGGCAGTTCGATGATGTTATTTTTTTATTCGTTCAGGATTTGTTTATAGCAGGAATGGATACCTCGTCGACAGCAGTAGAATGGACACTATCAGAGCTCATTCGTAACCCACAAATTATGAAGAAACTCCAGAATGAGTTACAATCTGCGGTGGGCCCGGACCGCATGGTCGAGGAGCATCATCTCAACGAGCTCGAATACTTAAACGCTGTAGTAAAGGAAGCATTCAGGCTCCACCCGATTGTACCCTTGCTGATCCCACACGAGTCCATGGAAGATTGTGTCATTGGCGGTTTTCACATACCAAAGAAATCGCTAATACTTGTGAACGTATGGGCCATTGGTAGAGATGCTGAGGTGTGGGTCGACCCGGAAGCCTTTTTGCCCGAGAGGTTCATCGGTAGTGATATAGACCTTAGGGGGAAGGATTTTCGGCTGCTCCCGTTCGGGTCGGGTCGACGGAGCTGCCCCGGTTTGCAACTCGGGCTGACAGTGGTGAAGTTGTTGGTGGCGCAATTGGTGCATTGCTTTGATTGGGAGCTTCCAGATGGCATGGTCCATGGTGATTTGGATATGTCTGAGCATTTTGGTGTGGTGACTTCTAGGGCTCAACATCTTAGGGCTATTCCCAAATATCGATTATGTATGTAAACCAAATAATGCCATGTTTGGCTTTGCACTCTCTTTTATACACCTACAAGATAGGGAACGAGAGAAACTAAAACAAGAATTGCAGATTGTGTATGCCATACTCAGTCATTGAAACCTTTCTTAAGATGGTTACAAAGGAATCAAAAGTTCTCGTTATGGTTGCCTCTTTATAAATTAGCTGAAAACTAATTCCCAAGGGTGCTCTAAGTGGAAAACCTTAATTCTTACAAGGGATAATATGAATATGAACTTATAACCTTGAAAAGCAACATTTTTAGGCATCTATGCACTTATGGATATGTACAAAACAAATGCAAAATTGTGTTTACTTAAATCAGGTGCCAAGTTGCACTCGTTGACGACAATGCATGCGCGATGCAAATGCACATACATTTGCGTTATTACTGATATGATTAGCTATCAGTCACCTATAGTCATCCTCGAGGCCAATGAAAACATGCAAGTTACATGTAACAAATAATCGGCTATGTTGAGGGATGGAGGGAGTAGTAGTTACAAGTAACAAAACAATCGGGCAAGATATGTTAAAGCACAATGCACACCCCAAAACATACTAGCTACGAGCATAGAAATTAGAAAGGTTTTTTAATGGTTCATAGCAAAAATCAATTAACAAAAACTAACTTGCTGTTTACCCACCTCAAAAATCACCAGACTTCAATTTGTCGATAACAATCTTTATCTGTTTCGTCTTGACTTCCAACTGTAGCAGGTAGGACTCCATCTCCTCCATTTACAGCTCAGTCCACTCCTCAACCCCTTCTTCCCCATTTTCAAACAGCTTGCTTGTTGTCCCCAATCAATTAAACCATATCTTCCACATTTTTCGCTTTCTTTGCAACTCGAAAAGTCCCCTCACTACCCTTCCTCGTACTCAGGGGCGCTTCGGCAGTCTCAGTACTCACAGTCACATTCTCGTTGCCATTTCCATTGTCCTTCTTCCCCCAAATGCTTTTAGACATATCGTATGATATCTGTTTGTGGGGATTCGGAAAGATCTTTTCTTTACCCGCAATCTCTTTCTTCCTGTTGTTTTCATACTTCACCTTCAGCCTCCTCATCTTATTCTGCAACTGCCTCTTCGTGACGTCAGCGTGTAGGTTCTTCTTGATGAACCGCATGAAGGCGTCCAAGTCCCCAGCCGGGTTCGATTTCATCTCGGCGGTGTAATCAACCATCCCTTTCAGAATCACTATCACGTCGTCCTCACTCCAAACCCCAGGGTTAAAAAGAGTTTTCTCGCCGTCAGTTTCAATTTCCTCCTCGGAGACGGGCTTGGATCTGGTATTCCTAGCGCCGTTGCCTGATTTCCCCGGGTCATCGCGTAGACCGGCGGAGGCAAGCACGGATCTGGACTTCCTAGCGCCGCTGCTGTGTTTCTCATCGGAAGAAGAGAAAGGATGGGGCTGCGAGGAAGAGTGAGATTGCGGTTTCGCCGACGGAGAAGAAAAGGGGTTTGGGGGAAGTTGTGTCTGCTCGGGCTCAAAAGAGGCACCGTCATCTTCTTGCTCGCCGGATTCGGTATCGGGTTCCACGGGCTTCACGGGTTTTCGCTTATTAGCCATGGAGTCGCTCTCAGTGAGGAAATTTAGGCGCTAGTTGAGATCTAGGGTTTAAGTTTAGGAGAGAGTTTTGCGATAAATTTGGCATTTGAGTAAACGTGGACCCAAATTTGACAATTTTTTCACAGTATTCGATTTTTTTAAAAGAAAAAAAAATCTACCAAACGTAAAAAAAATTACCGTATTCATATGTCACTGAGAAATGTAACTCCAAATTAATTATTACAAATTTGTTATAAAATGAGAAATGAGAGAGAATAATATAGTAAAAGAGAGACAATATGAGATGAGAAATGTAACTCCAAATTAATTATTACAAATTTGTTATAAAATGAGAAATGAGAGAGAATAATATAGTAAAAGAGAGACAATATGAGAGGAGAATAGAATTGTTCATTCATTGATATGGGGAGACCTCTTTCTATAGAATACAAAGTAGGGTTTCTGTCTTGTTCACCAAGAAAGGATAAACTAGTCATTCATTAATTAATAATATTCATAACACTCCCCCTTAATGACTATTTACAGGATTGCTGCATCGTTAAAACCTTGTCAGGAAAACCCAGCGGGACAAAACCTGAGCGAAGGAAAAAGAGTACAGGCTGGAAAAGACAAGTGTTGGTACAGTGGGGCCAGGATATCACTCCCGACGGCAGTCATTGGTAACCGAGCCGGCCCATTAGGGTCGGGCTTCGACCCCTCAACGAGCTGGGGCGTTACAAATGGTATAAACTCAAGAGAATTGAGAGAGAATAATATAGTAAAAGAGAGAGAATATGAGAGGAGAATAGAATTGTTCATTCATTGATATGGGAAGACCCCTTTATATAGGATACAAAGTAGGGTTTCTGTCTTATTCACCAAGAAAGGGTAAACTAGTCATTCACTAATTAATAATATTCATAACACTCCCCCTTGAATGACTATTTACAGGATTGTTGCCTCGTTAAAACCTTGTCAGGAAAACCCAGCGAGACAAAACCTGAGCGAAGGAAAAAGAGTACAGCTTACTCCCCCTGATTGTAATCACCGACCAAGAAAGGGTAAACTAGTCATTCACTAATTAATAATATTCATAACACTCCCCCTTGAATGACTATTTACAGGATTGCTGCCTCGTCAAAACCTTGTCAGGAAAACCCAGCGGGACAAAACCTGAGCGAAGGAAAAAGAGTACAGCTTGCTCCCCCTGATTGTAATCACCGAAGTGATGGAGTAGTATACTTAATGTCTAGACTTAAGTGATCTGAACTCCTTGTACACTTTCATTTATCTATTTATAAATAAACATTCATTTGCTTTATTGATTAAATGCAAATTATGGTTCTGGATTTTATACGTTGTATTTAGTATGGTGTGCATCGTCACACGGAAGATCATACTATCAGTCACTCGTATATAATCGAACGGTTGCTCACGACCTAGATGGACAAGAACTAATCCATCGGTATAGTCGTTGTATGAGTGAGAAAATAATTGGTCTTGATTATTTTATCATACATGTACACTTGGTGTATTGAGCGGATCTGCTTGAGATTTATCGATTAGGATTGCCTTTGATAATCGATTTAAATCTCTGAGTATTCTATTCTTAATCCCTGATATTATTGCGGGTGTGTGCATACAATATAAGTGGCTTTGATTTTCCAAAGGAATTGATTGATTAGAATAACCAGTCAATTACCGGTAAAGTTGGGTCACCGTATTTTATGTATGACATGCTGTGAATTCTTGACGGGAAAGTATGTCCCGATAAGGGTTGATAATATCCCCGAGATGAGCTCATAATGATTTATTATGTAAACCTCGCGAGTGGATTTGTTCCCGCATAATAATAAAGTTGAGTGGTACTAATCTCGGATATAAGAGATGAATAAATTTTATTATGCAATAAATAAATATTTATTCATAGATATTTATATCTTAAACATACGGAATAAATAATACTACCGGAAGAATATTATTTGATATAATATGGTAAATATTGGGAGTGCAATTATATTTATATAGTGGAGTTAATCATATAATTAATATTAATGGATTAATAGATTTGGGCTTGGGCTCAATTTAATCATTAATATTGGAAGCCCAATATTCTACTTCCTTAAGGTCCCCTATGTAGCCTATAAAAGCACTACATGGTCTTCACAATTAGAACGCAAGACAAGAATATCATTAGTTTATAGTTCTAGAGAGTTGTGAAGGAGATCCATAAGCTTGGAGGATCGTCGCCCACACGACGTTCAAGCTAGTGCAAGGAATACGTGGGAAGGCTTCAAGGTCATCGAAGTTCTTCGTTTTTCCGGAGAACGAGAACGAGGTAAAATCGAGAAAACCCCCTCTATGATTTTAATCGTTAATATATTGTAAATACCGACAAACCAAGATCCGAGGTACGAGACCATAAACGGGGGACGATCGCGTGGTGGTGGCGAAGCCACCGGACCACGGGCGATCGCCCGATTAGGGTTTCGCGCGCATGGAGGCGAACCCCGGCTGGACGCTGGGGTGCGATCGATCACCCCGATCGATCGCCGACAGCGGGCTGGGTCCCGTGATGACCCAGCTGGAGGCGGGCCGACCTCCCATGCAGCGGCGAGTCGCCGGACTCGCCGCGGGGGCTGCTGGGCAGCCCCATCGATCGCGATGATCGACGCGATCGGTCGATCGTATGGAGCCCCGCCTCGCGGGGGCTCGGCTGGGGCAGCGGCGTGCCTTCGGGTACGTCATCTCCTCGGTTGAGCTCCGGTACGTGAGACGGTGGTGTTCGTGTGATCTCCGGCGAAGGTTTTTGATCGGAGTTGTCATGTTCCGCAATTCCGGCAACTCCGGGATATCGAATTCCAACAATTGGTATCAGAGCGTGGTTTACGTTCGCGGTATTTTCGATATAATTGTTCTACCTTGCAGGGTTTCCGACTATTATGGCTTGTTTAATTATTGTTAATTATTTTGTCATAATTGTTGGTTTATTAAACTCTCGGACATGTCGAGATTTGTTTTGTGTGGTGAATGCTTGTAATAGTAAAAATTCGGGGGTTGGCCGAATTTAGGTTTTATTATTGTTCTATCTTTTTCCGGAAAATGTATAGGGTCGATTTCATGTATAGAATCGATACCGGATTATGTAGAAATAAATTTGTAATTTATTTTGCGTTGGATCGATGCCGAAACGACCGCCGGAAGAGACGTGTGACGGAGGAGACGAAAGAGAGGGGGAGGACCCTCTCGGCCATCCCCATGGCCGAGGGATTGACCGCGGGAGGAGGGGCCGCCGGCGACGGTGGCCGGCCACCTTCATGGCGGCGGTCCGGTGGTGGCGTGGGGATCCCCACCCCATGCTATCCCGGTCCGGTGATTCGCTTTCCTAATTGGTTTGGTTTTCCTATTTTGAGTGTTCTTATTTTTTGGAACTCTCATGGAATAGGAAAAGAATCAATTTGGAATTAATTATGATTCCTAATTGATTATTTCTATTTTATGGAAATATTCATGGATTAGGAATCTAATTAATTTGGAAAGTAGAAGAGTCCTAAATTATTTTATTCCCTTATTTCATTATGGAAATCTTCTAGAATATTCCAAGTGGATCTTCGATAAATTATTCTAGAGATTTAATGAAATAGAAAAGGAAAATAAAATAAATAAAAATATTAATAATATTTAATTTTATTTTTGATTTATTCGATTGAATTAATTATTATTAATTAAGTATCTTTTGGATTTATTAAAAATAAATAGATTTAAATATTGGAATTAATATTCCCGTCACATGGAGCATTCAAAGACGAAGACTGAAGACTAGAAGATGCATACGGGGATGCGATAAAGCCATAATAGTCGGAAAATAATATTCTAATATTATTTTTGAATATGTGATAATACTATGTGCTTTATTACATGTATGCATGCTATGTGTGTTTATTTTATGCACTAGATAGCGTATCCCTTTGTTGTAAAAAGCTAAGTGGGAGAGGGAATGAAAACATTCCCATGGTCTCCATTACTGCTCTCTTGGTGACTTTTATAAACTTTTGAAGTTTATATAGATAAGTTATTGGAGGAGAGTTCTTGTAATTCCTCCTACGAGAATCATTGATTAAGTTTGTCAAACAATGCCTAATTTGTCTTTCCAAAACTGATTTCAAGTCGACTCATTCTCACCCCGGGAAGTGGAATGGATCCAAAGCCACTTGGTCATGTCGAGGACACAAATTAGAGACCTTCGTACCATCATTTTAAAGGTGGATCGATTGTCTGCTCGGCTCCCTCATTTATGAGAGATAGGGTCGTTCGCATGGTGAATCACTGGTAAGAAACTTCGAGTTTCACTTATGATTCTCCACGTCTTGATTTACAAGATTAAATGGATCAAGTAATTGGGAGTCAATTATAAAAATCTCTTGGTGTAGTAAACGTTCACACAACGTGGCTTGCTATATCGACGGATTTTGGATTAATTGATGTAGACAGTTATAGGGAGTTCTGAAGGATTGTGAGTTATCGTAAACGTCCACACAACGTGGCTTGCGGTAATGTTGCGGTTCCGAACGACTTACCTTAGTACTGAGTAATGGTTTACACTTAGGTACGCGTTATAGTATCCTTCCCAACGAAGTTACGCTATAATCGATGTACGACCGAAGAAAATCTAATTGCAAAATCATTTGGGTGGGTAAACGTCCACACAACGTGGCTTGCCAAATCCGATGGGATTTTAGATGTAATTAGTAATTTAATGATATTATTCAAGGGAGATAATATCGGTATTAAATTGTTTGTTTGTTTTATGTGCTTATAGGTTAAGAATGACTGTGACCCCACTTTGTGATATACTTAAAGATGAAAACTCACTGGTTCCATATAGTAATGATTGGAAACGAAATCTAGACAATGTTCAGACTGTCGAGCTTTCTAGATCCACTGTTGTCAATACTGATGAGGACATTAAGAATGACCTCAAGATGACGTTGAGACATAGCGTGGAAGCTGGACAAGAGGTGGTTAACATGCACGCGGAATCCTCTCTCAATGAGTCTCTTAAAAAACGATTCAGCGATAGCGAATTTTGTGCGTAAGTTAAGAGAATCACGAGCTCTTGTGGCAAGGCTGAAAGAAAGGCGTGCAAAGAGGCCCAGTGGTTTCGAACCACAGAATGGGAAAAGCAAGCCACTAGGCAGATGCTTTCGATGCAAACAGTTTGGACACTGGAGGTCTGATTGTCCTCTCATCAAAGGTACGAAGTTTTCCTTAGTCACTGAAACATTGTCAGTGGTGATATCTACTAGCACCTGGTGTGTAGATACGGGGGCCACTGACCATGTTTGCAATTCAATGCAGGGGTTCCAGGAAACCCGGAGACTTAGAGAGGGAGAGATCGTGGTCTACATGGGAAATGCTGCGAAGGTGGCGGCTGTTGCAGTGGGAGACGTTCACTTACGTTTTAGTAGTGATAGGTTTTTAGTTTTACAAAATTGTCTTTATGTACCGAATTTTAGAAAGAATTTAATTTCGGTTTCTAAACTAATTCTGAATGGGTATTCTGTTTCTTTTGATCACTATGTGGTCATAAGAAGAAACAGTGAAATTATCTGTTCTGGTACATTGATAGACGATTTATATGTACTAAATCCTGACTCTACCACGATGCAACTAACTGAGACTAATAACACATCTACGAACACCAATAAGAGAAAGTAACCTTCTAAAATGAATCAATTATACTTGTGGCATCTAAGACTAGGTCATATAAAATCAAATAGACTTCAAAGGTTGAAAGCTGATGATTTAATCAGCGATGTTGAAGGAGTGGACCTTCCAACCTGCGAATCCTGTTTAGAGGGTAAAATGACCAAGCGTCCTTTTTCTAGTAAAGGACGTAGAGCTGAACAAGTATTGGATTTGATTCACTCTGATGTATGCGGACCTATGTCTACTCAGGCAAGGGGAGGGTACGAGTACTTCATCACTTTTACTGATGATTACTCAAGGTATGGATTTGTATACCTGATGCGCCGCAAGAGCGAATCCTTTGACAAGTTCAAAGAGTTCAAGGCTTTTGTGGAGAACCTTCAAGGTAAATCCATTAAAAGCCTGCGATCTGATCGCGGAGGCGAGTACCTGTCTGGAGAATTCAAGGCATACTTGGCAGAGTCTGGGATAGATTCTCAGCTGACTTCACCATATACTCCTCAGCAGAATGGTGTGTCAGAACGAAGGAATATGACTCTTATGGAAATGGTGCGTTCAATGATGAGTTACTCAGACTTACCTGTTATGTTTAGGGGATATGCCTTAGAAACAGCGGCGTACATTCTGAATAGAGTTCCAACCAAAACGGTACCTACCACACCCATGGAATTGTGGAGTGGGCGTAAGCCTAACTTGAAACACATTCGGATCTGGGGATGTCCAGCACATGTGCTGCGACAAGGGGCCGATAAGTTAGAACCTAGGTCGGAAGTACGACTGTTTATAGGATACCCGAAAGGAACTAAAGGTGGCATGTTCTATAGTCCTACGGACCAGAAGATCGTTACAAGTACTAACGCTCGGTTCCTAGAGGAAGACTATGTCATGGACCACAAGCCCAAAAGTGACATAATGCTTGATGAGATGCGAGGTAACGATAAAGACTTAGATACAGCTGAACCGAGAAATGATACACCAGTAGAACCTGCACCTGACACTGACACTGTTAATACACCGGAACACCGTCGTAGTGGGAGGGTTGTTAGACAACCGGACAGATGGATTGGACTGGGTGAGTCTTCGGACTCTGGACCTGGAGTTCATGAAATCGATCCCTGGACCTATGACGAGGCGGTACATGATAAAGATGCGCCTTCTTGGGAGAAAGCGATGAAATCCGAAATAGAATCAATGGATTCTAATAAATTCTGGAATCTTGTAGAACCACCAAAAGGCGTAAAGCCAATTGGGTGTAAATGGGTCTACAAGAGAAAGAGAGGATCTGACGGAGAGGTTGAAACCTTTAAATCAAGGCTTGTTGCGAAAGGATATACTCAGAAAGAAGGAATCAATTATGAGGAGACCTTCTCGCCTGTAGCCAAGATAAAGTCGATCCGGATTCTCTTATCCATAGCAGCTCATATGAACTATGAGGTGTGGAAAATGGATGTCAAGACAGATTTCCTTAACGGAAGTCTTGACGAGACAATTTATATGAAAGAACCAGAAGGATTCATTGCTAAGGGGCGAGATCATCTAGTGTGCAAGCTTAATCGATCCATCTTTGGATTGAAACAAGCCTCGAGATCGTGGAACATGCGATTTGATGAAGTAGTCCAGTCATATGGATTCATTCAAAGCATGGACGAATCATGTGTGTATTGGAAACGTGATGGGAAGAAAGTGGTGTTTCTCGTACTTTATGTAGATGACATTCTTCTCATTGGCAACAATGTAAAGATGTTATCAGACATAAAGGGATGGTTGTCTAAACAATTCGATATGAAAGACTTGGGAGAAGTTGGACATGTTCTAGGGATCAAAGTTATAAGGGATCGCCGGAATAGAACATTGTACCTTTCCCAGGCATCTTACATAGACACGATTATGGTTCGTTTTAACATGCATAATTCCGAGAAGGGTGTGTTACCTTTCAGACACGGAATGAATCTATCTAAGGATATGTGTTTTGGAACACATAAAGGAGATAGAAGCCTGGAAAGCAGTTTCCAACACTTTGAGTTTGGAAAACCTAATAAATGCGATGTTGAAAATAGAACCTGATATCAACTATGCAGTTGGCATAGTGGGAGGATATCAAGGTAATCCTGGAAAGGAATATTCGACTGCTGTAAAAGTACTTTCGAAGTACTGTGTTCTAGATTACGAAGCAGACGAGTTTTTCCTTTGGATTACATTTCTAAGTTCTCTAATCAAATCAGGATCAGTGTAAGTCGATATCAGGATATGTGTTCATTTATAAAAGAGGTGGAGCTTTAGAATGGATGAGTGATAAGCACGATGCTTTTCAGACTCTACCATGGATAACCGAATAGCATCCTCAGAGGCAGCGGAAGTTTTGTTAAGGCTCCGGGATAACCTCCGGACTTAGATATGATTCTTAGTTTACCAAAAGCTATGTAGATAGCGGTGCAGTGGCAAACTGAAAGAAATCATAAGTCCGTAGTGAAGATAACACATAGAGCAAGTACCACCTGATACGAGTCATCGTCAAGTGAGACGACGCTGTAGTCACCAAGATAACTTCAGAACGACAACCTAGATTACTCGTTCACGAGGCACTTCTTGGAAGTGCATATTAAGCATGTGAAGAGTATGAGAGTCGGGAGTTTGGAAGAAGACTAGACCTTAGTATAAGTGGGAGATTGATGGAGTAGTATACTTAATGTCTAGACTTAAGTGATCTGAACTCCTTGTACACTTTCATTTATCTATTTATAAATAAACATTCATTTGCTTTATTGATTAAATGCAAATTATGGTTCTGGATTTTATACGTTGTATTTAGTATGGTGTGCGTCGTCACACGGAAGATCATATTATCAGTCACTCATATATAATCGAACGGTTGCTCACGACCTAGATGAACAAGAACTAATCCATCGGTATAGTCGTTGTATGAGTGAGAAAATAATTGGTCTTGATTATTTTATCATACATGTACACTTGGTGTATTGAGCGGATCTGCTTGAGATTTATCGATTAGGGTTGCCTTTGATAATCGATTTAAATCTCTGAGTATTCTATTCTTAATCCCTGATATTATTGCGGGTGTGTGCATACAATATAAGTGGCTTTGATTTTCCAAAGGAATTGATTGATTAGAATAACCAGTCAATTACCGGTAAAGTTGGGTCACCGTATTTTATGTATGACATGCTGTGAATTCTTGACGGGAAAGTATGTCCCGATAAGGGTTGATAATATCCCCGAGATGAGCTCATAAGGATTTATTATGTAAACCTCGCGAGTGGATTTGTTCCCGCATAATAATAAAGTTGAGTGGTACTAATCTCGGATATAAGAGATGAATAAATTTTATTATGCAATAAATAAATATTTATTCATGGATATTTATATCTTAAACATACGGAATAAATAATACTACCGGAAGAATATTATTTGTTATAATATGGTAAATATTGGGAGTGCAATTATATTTATATAGTGGAGTTAATCATATAATTAATATTAATGGATTAATAGATTTGGGCTTGGGCTCAATTTAATCATTAATATTGGAAGCCCAATATTCTACTTCCTTAAGGTCCCCTACGTAGCCTATAAAAGCACTACATGGTCTTCACAATTAGAACGCAAGACAAGAATATCATTAGTTGATAGTTCTAGAGAGTTGTGAAGGAGATCCATAAGCTTGGAGGATCGTCGCCCACACAACGTTCAAGCTAGTGCAAGGAATACGTGGGAAGGTTTCAAGGTCATCGAAGTTCTTCGTTTTTCCGGAGAACGAGAACGAGGTAAAATCGAGAAAACCCCCTCTATGATTTTAATCGTTAATATATTGTAAATACCGACGAACCAAGATCCAAGGTACGAGACCATAAACGGGGGACGATCGCGTGGTGGTGGCGAAGCCACCGGACCAAGGGCGATCGCCCGATTAGGGTTTCGCCCGCATGGAGGCGAACCCCGGCTGGACGCCGGGGTGCGATCAATCACCCCGATCGATCGCCGGCAGCGGGCTGGGTCCCGTGATGACCCAGCTGGAGGCGGGCCGACCTCCCATGTAGCGGCGAGTCGCCGGACTCGCCGCGGGGGCTGCTGGGCAGCCCCATCGATCGCGATGATCGACGCGATCGGTCGATCGTATGGAGCCCCGCCTCGCGGGGGCTCGGCTGGGGCAGCGGCGTGCCTTCGGGTACGTCGTCTTCTCGGTTGAGCTCCGGTACGTGAGACGGTGGTGTTCGTGTGATCTCCGGCGAAGGTTTTTGATCGGAGTTGTCATGTTGCGCAATTCCGGCAACTCCGGGATATCGAATTCCAACACGAAGATCTTTGACTTCTTGAAAGTAGTTATTGGTGATCAATAGTCTCATTAAAATCTGTAACTAATAAAACCATATAGGAAAAACTTAGTTATTCAAATATAAATTTTGGTCTTCAGGACACAACCTTCGAATTGTTGAGTTTCACATTCATTTGTATTTTTGTATTTTTTCGTCCTTCAGGGACATGCCTTTACCAGACATCTATATTGACTAGAGCATTCGCAATTGCTATAATCGGCCGGTAACTCTTTTAGAGTATTTTAAATGCGTCTAGTGTTCAATATACATTTCTTAACAAATGAACAATAATGTGAATTTCAATCAATTCACAATCATTTGAACTTCAGGTTCAATATCTCAGTTTATCTCACAAAAAAACTCATATGGAACATACTGATGTCCTCATTAATTATTATCGAGTGATGTACATGTCTCGTTAAAAACCTCGTTATAAAACCCTGTAAGAAATATGTAATATGATATTGTACATGTTCTAATTTTCGGGACCTTGTGTTCAATATCATTTTTGTCCATAATGACATATGTAATATGATATTGTACATGTTCTAATTTTCATTTCCTTTCATTTCAGGAATCTTAAAATCCATCCAGGATTTTCATTTATGTATCTTTCTAATGACTTCTACATAGTCAAATCATACATTCTATGCATATCTATATTTATTGTTGTTGCTGCCAGAAGTATAAGGTAGCGGAACTTAATGTCATCCTTAAAAATATCGAGTTTCTGCGAAAAACTGTTGAGCAACTAATCTCGCTTTTATATCTCACCGAATCATTACTCGTTTTTCTTATGAACACCCATGTATATCCTTCTGGGATAATATTTTGAGGTGTGTACTATAAAGTCAAAATATATCTTTAATAGCGAGTCATGCTCAGCCTTTTCTTATTTTTTGAGTGCTGCTGGCACACTATCATTTATTTAAATTTTGGATCCAATTTTTCTAGAGCAACTTCTTGAGGAAAATATGTCGTTGGCGACTTTCTATTTTTCCATGTTGATGACAATTCAATATATCAACCAAATTTTTAATCATTTCCCAAAATATTTAATTTGGTTGTTCCGCAATCCCACGATTTTCCACTATCATGTGCACATGATTTTTCAATGGGATTTTCATCTAACTCTCTTCAGGAGGTTTTGAGGGTGACTTAATTTCTTTGTTGATTTATTTTATATCTTAAGATCGATCTACTACGCTTCAGGCGTATATTAGAATCAATATTTGAGTTGATCTCTTTGGTATCTGAACTCTTATAGTTCATTTATCACAAATATATGTGATTTTGTCACACCTTCATTAATTTGGCAGATTACTTGCTGAATATTGCAAGTCACTTATTTTAATGAACTTCAGGTTCAATTAATTGGTGCGTGGATCTAGAATTAAAGATCGTTTTCATTCCATGAAATTTCTCGGCATTTATAACTTTTATATTCTTATCTCCCCCTAATGCCGAGAAATGATCTTCCTTAAATATGCAAATCAGCATAAATGCTATAAACCGATCTTCTGGATCGTGGGCTCGAGATATTTTTAATATACATTTTTCTATTATGCCCGTTCATAAAAATACACTTTAATGGTGAATATAACTTGCATATATAAAAATAATTCGCAGATGGGAAATGTTTGATTCATTTCCACGCATCATGATATGCATCATTTTCATGTTTAAGTACATTTGTAGTACTCGTTGAGATAATTAGTAAAACTCTTCTGGAGCTCACTCTTAACATGTCATCATTTGCATAACAGTATTTACCAATGATCCTTCGGGGATACATTATCTTTATCAATGATCTTTCGAAATCATACTTGTGTCATTCAAACTTTATTGACAAATAATCAAATCAAATATTCTCCAAGAATATTTATTAAATTTAATAAATCAATTGTGTATTCTTTAGAATAACACGTCAAACATTAAGTAAATAGTCGACTTTTTGATATTCCATTAGTACCCACATAGTACATTTGTTCTCGATTTTCAAAATATATCATTCAGGGATAATTCATATGTAATCAAGTTTCAACGAGAACATAACTTTATTCAAAAACATTTAATGTTTGAACTTTGCTTCTTCGGAGCAATCAATAAAAATATTCTTTCAGAAATATTTTGTATTATTCCTTATGAATATCAATATTTATTAATGAATATCAAATCATAATGTTCTTCAAGACCATTTAAAATTTAATTTTGATATTAATTCATGAATATCATATCATAATGTTCTTCGGGAACATTTAAAACTTATTGTTACTACGGGACTAATTTAATTTGATATTTCCAAACTTAATGCTACTACGGGAGCAATTTAATATGATATTTATCGAATAATATCAAATCATGATTTTTTTCCAGAATGATCAATATTTTAAACCGGAGTATATGTTCTTCAGGAACAGTAATTTTAATTGATATATTAAGAATAATTGATTTGATATTACTTCGGGAATATCAAACTATAATGTTTTTTCATGAGGATTCGAACTCATGTGGTTATCCCAATATTCAAGCAAATAATCATTAGGCTATTTAGTAAGGTTTGTATTAACCTAAAGTTTCATCCACTTTGGAATTCAAGAAGTAACTCAATTGATTCATGGGTCGAGTTCGCACATGACTCGACCACGAAAGACTCGCACGATGTTCTTCAGGAACATTTTATTTTGATATTTCTTCAGGAATATCATATCATATTCTTCATATCACAATGTTCTTCAGGAACGTTTAGTTTTGATATTTCTTCGGGAATATCATAACACAATGTTCTTCACGAACATTAAAATTTTAATTGATTTACTAGGGATAATTAATTCGATATTACTTCAGGAATATCAGATTATAATGTTCTTCGGAACATTTGATATTACTTCAGGAATATCAATTATAATGTTATTTGGGAACATATGATATTAAGAAGGGAGAAGAGGTAGATATATTTATAACTATTAATGAATATAAATATAAATATAAATTCTTGCCTTTGAGTCGGATCTTGGATGAGTAGAACTTCGGTTAAGAACGCGGTTGAGCTTTCGTGCTGATAACGTGTTATAAACTCAAGAGAATTGAGAGAGAATAATATAGTAAAAGAGAGACAATATAAGAGGAGAATAGAATTGTTCATTCATTGATATGGGGAGACCCATTATATAGGATACAAAGTAGGGTTTCTGTCTTGTTCACCAAGAAATGGTAAACTAGTCATTCACTAATTAATAATATTCATAACAAAATTATATTTAATATGTAAAAAAATATATTCCTAAAATAAATTTTCTTTTTATTCAAATTTAACTAATCTCAACACCCGTGCGAGTGCGATGCAAAGAAGAGTTTTAGCTAACATTGTTATTATGTACAATTTAACATATTGAAAAAATTAATGTATGATGTTTATAACGGAAGAGTTTTAGCTAACTTGTTATTATGTTCAATTTAACATATTAAAAAATTAAGGGAAAAAAAACACTTTAGTTACTGATCTTTAGTCACTTTTTCACTTTGGGTGCCCGAGCTTTTTTTTTTTACTAAATAGTACCTGACCTAAGGCATAATTCCACTTAAGTCTTTAAAGTGGTTGAATCCGGCAACACGTGACTTCAAAATATTTTTACCGAGCTGATGGAGGGTATTTAGGTCTTTTCATATATAAATCTATCTATTACACATTAAACATAAAACATAAATGTGTTTTTATACTTTGAAATTAAAAATCAAAACCCGTAACTCCATTCTCTTTCCCCAAATTGAAGAGGAACCCTAATTTTTGAAAACCCGTAGCTCGTTGTCGATTTCAATCTCTTCATTCGTAACCCCAAATCCATTTGTAATCTATAGCCCACAAATCCCAATCCTTCGAATTACTGAAACCCTAGCTCATTTCTGAAAACCCGTAGCTCATTTTCGATTTCAATTGAAAGTAAACAGGAAGCTCGTTTTTTGCAAAATGCAGAGGTCGGAATCTGATGTTGTAACGCCCCGACCCGTTGAGGGGTCGAAGCCCGACCCTAATGGGCCGGCTCTGTTACCAATGACTGCTGTCGGGAGTGATATCCTGGCCCCACTGTACCAACACTTGTCTTTTCTAGCGCACTTTGTCCTCACTCGTGCGCACCTGAGAGACTTCTCAGGGGGTCACCCATCCTAGAATTACCCCAGAGCCAGCACGCTTAACTTTGGAGTTCTTATAGGAGGATGCCCAAAAAAGTAGATGCATCTGTTGGTATGAGTAGCATATTCAATTCCTTTAAGCCTTTGAATTTTCTGGGGCGTTACAATCACCCCACCTTTTTATGCGCAACGTCCTCGTTGTGCGCCTTTCCTTTCCCAGGACCTACCATCCGTGCAGGATTCTAGAGGTGTGCTACTCAATTCCTTTAAGCCTTTGAATTTTCTGGGGCGTCACAATCACCCCACCTTTTTATGCGCAACGTCCTCGTTGTGCGCCTTTCCTTTCCCAGGACCTACCATCCGTGCAAGATTCTAGAGGTGGCCCTTACTGGTACTCTCACCAACTTCTGGGTGGAGCACTTGGTCCCGCATGGCACTTAGTTCCCACAATTCCGGTCGGCACCTTCTCTGATACCATTTGTAACGCCCCGACCCGTTGAGGGGTCGAAGCCCGACCCTAATGGGCCGGCTCGGTTACCAATGACTGCCATCAGGAGTGATATCCTGGCCCCACTGTACCAACACTTGTCTTTTCTAGCGCACTTTGTCCTCACTCGTGCGCACCCGAGAGACTTCCAAGGGGGTCACCCATCCTAGAATTACCCCAGAGCCAGCACGCTTAACTTTGGAGTTCTTATAGGAGGATGCCCAGAAAAGTAGATGCATCTGTTGGTATGAGTAGCATATTCAATTCCTTTAAGCCTTTGAATTTTCTGGGGCGTTACAGATGTTATCCCTGATGGAAGGCGCGCTCCAGATTACAAAAGTCTTGGTTCTGGAGATGATGTATTCACATTTATTTTTCCACCATTCAGGTGTGTTCAGGCGACAGTCAGGTGAGAAGTGTTATCTCAATTGACGTATAGATTACATTGACTTTGTTAAAGGTTCCAAATTGTTTACAACTGATTTGAGGAAAATGGCTTGTACTGTTGTGGTGAAGGAATCTGATTCTGTGCAATTTTTCTTTAATCTGATTGGTGAGGATGGATGTTCACATTTAGAGATTGTGGATGGTGAACACACAGCCAACGCACTGATTCAAGCTTGCATTAGTATTGATCTTACCATTTCATTGTATACTGAGCATGAGGGTATTCACCATGATGAAATTGTGTACTTATCTGAGGGTGATGGACTTATTGATGTTGATGAAACTCCAGTAACTGAAGTTGTGGGTGATTTGGGAGCAGATGATACTATTGATAAGGAGCAGGAAGAAGAGTTGAGAGATGATGATCCTAGAGATGATGAGCAGGAATGTGATGAGCTTAGAGATGATGATATAATAGACCAGTATGAAGAATGTGAAGAAAAAACTAATGATCCCACATAAGCTTTGAAAGCCAGTATGGAGAAGTTGATTGATGATGAGGTGGAGGACATGGATAGTGATCCTAACATATTTGAAAGTGATGATTCAGAGCTCTCTGATTATGTACCAGAAAGTGATTGTGAGTATGATTTTGATCAAGAGGATTTTGGAAAGCTTCTTGATTCTGATGAAGATTCTGGGATGGAGGCAGAAGCAAGCAACAATGTTGCAAAGAAGAAGAAGAAGGTGTACAAAATTTTCAATGAGAAGTATGATATGGTTAATGTGATGTTTTATGTAGGATTGTGCTTTAAAGACATTCCTACCTTCAGAAGGGCTTTGAATCAGTATGCAATTGAACAAGGGAGGTCTTTGAGATTCCCAAAGAATACATTAATGAAGTTGCAAGCAAAGTGTCTACAGAAGGAGTGTCTTGTTGCCCAAGCTAGTATAATTATTTTATTTATTTATTTTATTAGGGTTTTAGTACTATTTATATGTCTAAGTATTTTCATTAATGAAGAGTTGTTTTGATATGAAATAAAAAGGTTCCTCTGTGGAGGTTTTTATCAGGTTTCGGTATTCTTCGGAATCAACAAAAGTTTGACATTTTAATTCTCGGGTATTCTCAAAATCAACGAGTTTTAATCGTGTGTTATAGCTTCCCTGCGTCAGTTGGTATCAGAGCCGAAACGATGCCTTCTCGTCGTCAGCCTATCCCCGACCCCGCTTCTGAGGCCGCAGCCAGTCGTCGCGCCGACGTCGCCGCCTTGAGTCGCCATGTAACGGCCCTTACGGTTGAAATAGAAGAAATCCGACTTGCTCTCGCCGATGTTCTACCAAAATCTCAACACCAACTAATCCCCGCGCTTGAACGCACCCTTGGTGATGAACCCGATCCATATGATGATTCGGAAGATGAGTCAGCCTCGATCTGGGATGACGGACCGATTTGGGATGCCGAGCCGATTTGGGACGCCGAGTCTGTCGAGCCGATCTGGGACGCCGAGCTAATCTGGGATGCCGAGACCGAGCGGAACTCGGATGTCGAGCCCACCGAGCCGATCTGGGACGCCGAGCCTGAGCTGAGCTGGGATGACGATGTTTGAAATCGATATCCCGGGGTATCAAAAAAATTGCGGAACCGATAACCCCGACCGAAATCCCATCGCCGGAAACCGATCGCGAACACCGCACGAATCGGAGCACGACCAAGGCGTCACCGCGGGCAAGATACTATGTAAATCTATTTATTTTTAATAAATCCAAAAGATACTTAATTCGAAAATTAAGTCAATCGAATAAATCAAAAATAAAATTAAATATTATTAATATTTTTATTTATTTATTTTCCTTTCTAATTCTATTAAATCTCTAGAATCCTATCCAAGTAAGACTTGGAATATTCTAGAAGACTTCTATAATAGAATAAGGAAATAATATAAATTAGGACTCTTCTACTTTCCAAAATTAACTAATTTCCATGTCCATGAAAATTCCCATAAAATAGGAATAATCAATTAGGAAATAAATTAATTTATTAATTAATTATTTTCCTTTCCAATTCTATTAAATCTCTAGAATCCTATCCAAGTAAGACTTGGAATATTCTAGAAGATTTCCATAATAGAATAAGGAAATAAATTAATTTCAATTAATTCTTTTCCTATTCCATGAGAGTTCCCAAACTAAGGAATACTTAAAATAGGAAAACCGAATTAATTAGGAAAGTGAATCTTGGTAGGAGTAACACGGGATGGGGATTCCCGCACTACCCCACCATCGACCGCCACCACCACCGGAGGAGGGCACCGCCGCCGCCGCCCCAGCCGGCCGGCCACCACCATGCTGGCGGCAGCCCCAGCCGAGGGGCGATCGACCCCTCCCCATGGCTTCGGTCATGGGGTCGATCATGGGGTTGATCGACCCCCGTTTTTCGTCCTCTTCGTCTTCTTCGTCACACGTGTTCTCCGGCGGTCGTCTCGACATCGATCCATCGTAAATAAATTACAAAAAATAAATTTACAATTCCGGTATCGATTCTATACATGAAATCGACCCTATACAATTTCCGGAAAACATAGAACAATAATAATAAATCTAAATTCGGTCAACCCCCGAATTTTTACTATTACAAGCATTCATCCACACAAAACGAATCTCGACATCTCCGAGAGTTTAATAAACGAATAATCATGGTAAAAATAATTAACAATTAATTAAACCATGATAGTCGGAATCCCTGCAAGGTAGAACGATAATTGAACATATACATGAACACGAAACCAAACGCTCTGATACCAATTGTTGGAAATCGATATCCCGGGGTATCAAAAAAATTGCGGAACCGATAACCCCGACCGAAATCCCATCGCCGAAAACCGATCACGAACACCGCACGAACCAGAGCACGACCAAGGCGTCACCGCGGGCAAGCCCGCGGCTAAACCCTAGCCACGCCCCCGCCGGGGCTCGCGATCTCCGTGCATGGCGATCGCATGGGGCTGCTCCGGCAGCCCCGGGCGGCGGTGAGTCCGGCGACTTCACCGCCGTCGCCGCCGGGAGGAGGGGCGCCAGCCGAGGCACCAGCCCTCGGCAGCCCCGCGATCGACCTCACGCTCGATCGCTCGCCCCGGCTCCAGCAGGGGCCTCCCTTCGCGCACGCCGCGATCGAACCCTATGTTCGATCGCACCCCTCGGCTCCCAGCTGAGGGTCCTTTCGATCTTCGCCGGGGATCTCGAATTCCCGTCCCCGAAGTTCGTTGTTTTCCCAGATCGTATGTTCATGTATATATCACAATTATATTCACATAAAATCATACAAGGGAGTTTATGATTTTACCTTTTATTCGTTGTGCGGAGAAACGAAATCAAATTGAAGACCTTTGAATCTTCCTACGTATTCCTTCCACCTCGTTCGAACGTCGTGTGAGCGACGATCCTCCGAACTCTATGGATCTACTTCACGAACTCTCTAGAATATCAAGTATGATACTCTTATGGTGTCTTTAATTGTGAAGATCATGTAGTGCTTTTATAGGCTACGTAGGAGATCTAAAGGAGGTGAAATATTGGGCTTCCAATATTAATGATTAAATTGAGCCCAAGCCCAAATCTATTAATCCATTAATATTAATTAATTTATTTTCCACTATATAAATTAATTGCACTCCCAATATTAAACCATATTATATCAAATAATATTTCTCCGGTAGTATTATTTATTCCGTGTATTTAAGATTTAAATATCAATGAATAAAATTAATTTATTGCTAATTAATTTATTCATCTCTTGTATCCGAGAATAGTACCATTCAACCTTAATTATTATGCGGAACAAATCCACTCATGAGGTTTACATAATAATTTCCAATGAACTCATCTCGGGGATATTATCAACCGTTACGGGATACACTTTCCCGTCAAGTATTCACGGCATGTCATATATAAAATATAGTGACCCAACTTAACCGGTAATTAACCCAATAATTAAATCGGTTAATTCCTTTGGAAAATCAAAGTCACTTATATTAAATATACACACCCGCAATAGTATCGGGGATTGAGAATAAAATACTCGGAGACTTGAATCAATTATCAAAGGCAATCCTAATTGATAAGTCTTAAGCGATCCGCCCAATACACCAAGTGTACAAGTGTGATAAAATAATTAAGACAAATTATTTTCTCTCTCACACAACGACTATACCGATGGATTGGTCCGTGTCCATCTAGGTCGTGAGCAACTGTTCGATTAAATACGAGTAACCGATAGTATGATCTTCTGTGTGATGTCTCACACCATACTAACTACAACGTATATAATCCAGGACTATATTTTGCATTTATTTAATTGTCGAATAATTAAAAGCAAACAATTGTTTATTAATTAAATAGATTAAATGCTATAACCGGGAGTTACCGTTACTTAAATCTAGACATTAAGTACACAACTCCAACAGACGAGCCACTTCCTCAAGCCGCTGGGAGATGGTTCTAAGTAGTTGCCCTTCAACGTGGGTGTATACTATTGTTTACACAGATGGTGAATAGTCCAAGGACATCGTGTCTACTATTTAACTAGTAAAATAAGTATGCTTTCACAACGAATGGTTCAAAGGGTAACACCTACCTATTCTATGCACGTTTCTAACGTTGAGTTATATCACCAAACATTTTCTTTTTGGTGTCTGTATAATTTTCATTCATGTGGGGGATTGTTGGAAAATGAGCGTCTCGTATAGAGCTTCGGTTTGGTATCTCATACGCTCAATTTCGAGTAGAATGATGTAGAAATTAATTTTAAAAAATGTAACTAATTAGAAGAAAATTCTAAAATGGATTGTATAAAAATATGCAAAGTGTAGTAAATACACATAGGGGAGTACCCTATTATAAAAACAATATTGTTATTTTAGTGTTAACAAAATAATATATAATAATATAATTATATTATTATTATTATGATTATTATTATTATGATTATTATTATTATTATTATTATTATTATTTGCTAAAGTTACATTTGAATTTTAAATATTGAAATAATGATTATTAAGTGACCATTAGTATGGTTTTAAAGAATGGAACGTTACACTTGTTGATTTGACCATCCACGTTCAATGAACTTTCGACTCCAACATTTGTATATAAGCGAATCGACATTTTCATAGAAAGGACTTGAAAAACACGTCGAGAATACTCGAAAAGAAACGAGAAATAATTAAATATTTTGAGAAAATATACAGACGCACTCTGAGCAATCGCTCTCATCTTTCTTTTGTTTATCCCGTTTCTTTGACCCATGGTGATATTTCTTAGGCAACATCTCAGTTCGTCGTAAGCAATTGTTTTGCTTAATAATCGTTGTATCTTGGGAAACAATCGTACTCGTAGAGGACGAATTTGTTTTAAGGAAATCGTGTTGAACACGAGCCTCGATTTATTCGATTTTTCTTTTATTCCATCTTCCTCTAATGGATACACACCAACCCAAATATAAAAGCTACTACAGAGTTCTCGTCGGTTATCCCCTTCGGGCATAGCTGGACAATTTCGTTTTAATTCATGTTTTTATTTTCGTCATTTAATTTTTTATTATTCTAGACAATTATTTCTTTGGTTTCTTAGTTTAATATAAGCATGTTTGGTTTAGTTTTTATTGTCTTTATTTTCTATTTGTTCATGCGTAACTAGTAATCTGCGTCTGGGCAAGGTTTGATCTGGCTCTTTCTGTTGTGTAAAATACTGGGAGGCTTATTGATTATACCAACTAACTTAGTTTTATTCTCGATTCAACATGGTAGTATCTATAAGCATGTTGGGGACTTGGGCAACTTACTGTAGCCAGTAGGAACCCCTTATCACCTAACAAACACATACGCCGATACACGATGGGAGACTAAGCGTCCGCATAGTATTACATGTTGATGGAGATGTGGTCGTATGACTCGGGTGTCCCGGACATGCTATTGGCCATTTTGGGTTCGCTTAGATATTAAGGCAGTTTGTTCAACGTAGACTCATGCGGTTACATAGTGTTGAATTGATCAATACTAGAAGTTTTGTATATATCGATTTAGTAGAACTTTAAACCGGAAGAGTGAATAAGGGTTGGGGTATTTGCGTGCATGACATTATAGGGCGTTTATACTTTAATTGGACAACTTATAACCGAAACATAAAGCTGTTAGTAGAATCATACGTGCCGATGAACAGTAGAAACTTGATCAGGTAGACAAAGTGACAACTATGCCCAGATGCTCCGTTTTATATCTTGGTCAAGTTCAGTAGTTTAGTATTTTATTTCTTGTTATTAGATTTAGTTGATTTATTATATGTTTTTAGTTATTTTAGTTGTTCGGTTATTCATTCAAAACTCTTTCTGAAATTGTGACAACCTACTTTGGGCAAAGTCGTGAGAAAATAACAATAAACTCTTCGTTGGATCACTAAATCGTTGTTGTAAATCTTACGTTTTATAAATTTATTTTGCTCGTTACTCAAACGACGGTTGCGCCAGTTACATACAGGGGCGGACCCAAAAATTTAATCGAGGGTGGGCCTAAATTTATAATATTATATTAAATAATTCAAATTAAAAATTACAATTGTGCCTTGCGAGTTTTCATTGAATGAAAAAGTTTAATAATAATATCATTATCAATTTAAAAAAAAAAAACAATTTTCTACATAAACAACAAGTCTATCATTCAACCAATCATCGATCATTCAATTACTCAATTTGTCATTCACAAGATTCATGATAGAAAATACTCTCTCAACACTTGCCGTTGCAACCGACAGAATTAGCGCCAAAGTCAAAAGCTTGTAAACCAAATGAAACCCCTTGTGCTTTTTAGTTTTAACAAAGTTCTTGGCAAGGTCACTGAGTCCTTTGAAGTCTTTAAACAAGTCGTTGAAGCGCATATCAACAATATAATTTTGAAGTTGGTCCTTAAGATTGATAATATTCGAATTTGAAAAAATCTTGTGGATAAAATCCCGCCAATTTAAGTAACTTGTCCATGTTAAAGGTGGAAAATGAATCTTGTTGAGATAAACAAGCTATGCAAAGTAACAATTGTGTAGTAACCTTCGAGAATCGGTTGTCTAACTCCATTAGTTGCAAATCAATGACGCCACAAATTAAAATATCAAATTTGTAGTGTTCAAAGGAGTGATTATGGAGACTATGGAAACCGCATGCAAGTTCAATCTCTCCGATTATTTTCCATACATTGGGGCACTCGATCTGCAAGGCTTGAACTGTAGGCTCAAGGACTTGAGCAGGATTTTTTATCGGTTTCTCGAGAAAATCATCTAGGAACATGTTCACAACAATAATGGTGATCATAAGGAGGATATTGTTGATACCATGATGTCTATTATGGATTCTGGCGACGCTAAATTTGAATTCGATCGAAGGAATGTCAAGGTCGTGCTTCTGGTAACAACATTCTTCGAATAATCAAATCTTGACGGCGTTCATAATATGGATACGTCATCGACAGCAGTAGAATGGGCACTATCAGAGCTCATTAGGAACCCACACATTATGTGATGCTCCTGTTAAATTCCAAATGGGGGTGTTCAAGTGCGGTCCCACGCCTAGCGCACACACGAGAGCGGGAGCCGAATATGCACTAGAGAGTCTCTTTCTAACTTAAAATCATATGGTACTAAGTAGGAGAACTCCCTAAGCTTATATCATAGACTCCCCTCTCACAATTATTCGATGTGGGACAACTCACAAGTGGCCTTCAACACACCCCCTCCACTTGTGAGTCCTAGTCAAAGGGTGGTTATAACCACTCACAAACAGGATCGAAACCTGCTCTGATACCATGTCAAATTCCAAATGGGGGTGTTCAAGTGCGGTCCCACGCCTAGCGCACACATGAGAGCGGGAGCCCGAATATGCACTAGAGAGCCTCAATCTATCTCAAAACCATATGGTTTTAAGTAGGAGAACTCCCTAAGCTTATATCATAGACTCCCCTCTCACAATTATTCGATGTGGGACAACTCACAAGTGGCCTTCAACACACCCCCTCCACTTGTGAGTCCTAGTCAAAGGGTGGTTATAACCACTCACAAACAGGATCGAAACCTGCTCTGATACCATGTTAAATTCCAAATGGGGGTGTTCAAGTGCGGTTTTTTTTTGAAGTGAGTCCGTCAAGTCCAGTAAAAAGAGTCTGTTCTTAATATCACATGATTAATACTTCAAATGGGTGCTTGATAATAATTGGGAAACTTATTTATCAAAGCAAGCATGCATATACAAGTCGATCATAATTGAATATATAGGCAAATTGAATAGAAAGAGTGAGTGCATATATACCATCTCCGGGGCCACAACTGAAACCCAACGTTTTCATGCAGATCGACTTACTTAGCATGTTAAAAAAGCGTTGCGCTTTTTGAGCTTCGGTCCAATTGCCCCTCAAACCAGAGTCGTCAATTAGAGGCTTGAATTTTGGTTTTTTCTTTCGAGACAATCGACAACGAACAGTACTCGTATGAGGTTCTCGTAACGCAGGAGCAGATTTGTATGTAGCATAAGAAATACGGGCACTCCTCCGTGGAGGACTACCTAGGGCTTCTTTTGAATTCAGAGAACGGCTAATTAACGTTCTAAAAGACTCAAAATAGGAAAGAAAAAAAAACAATGAATAACTATCAGGATCGAAACCTGCTCTGATACCATGTTAAATTCCAAATGGGGGTGTTCAAGTGCGGTCCCACGCCTAGCGCACACACGAGAGCGGGAGCCGAATATGCACTAGAGAGTCTCTTTCTAACTTAAAACCATATGGTACTAAGTAGGAGAACTCCCTAAGCTTATATCATAGACTCCCCTCTCACAATTATTCGATGTGGGACAACTCACAAGTGGCCTTCAACAGCTCCGACTATGACTTTTAAAATTTTAACATTTAATATACTTTGCGAAACTCACTTTACTAATTCAATACAGTAGAAACTCTATATAGTAATACGCTATATAAGAATAAACTCTCTATAATAATAAAAAATTCAAGTCCCAATTTGGGACTAGTTATAAATAAGAATAAACTCCACATTGTCATAAGATATACATTTTTAAGTCCCACCTTAAGGATTTATACTTCTATATAGGAATAAATAATTAATATATAATAAAAATATTTATTAATAATATTTTTATTTATCAAAATCAACAATATGTTAACATAACTTAAAATATTTATCAAAATCAATAACATATAGTATATGGTAAAATTTTATAATCCTTAGATTAATAAGTATTTTATTCAATATATATGTTAAACACAATTTTTACATATATATAGTCAAATATTCTTACTCAAAACTATTAAATTCTTCAAAATTTCAAAACTATTAAATTGGTTACGTGAATTTAAAGATAGATAATATTATTTTTATATTTATATTAATTTTTAAAAGAAAAAAATATTTTTATTTTTTAAAACTCTATATAAGAATAACTTTTTATAGTAATATTTTTTTCTAGTATCAACAATATTACTTTATAGAGTTTTTACTGTATTACGTTAATAAAACATGTGATCTCTTGAGGGGTTAGTGATCGAATTAAGGGTCATTGGAGAAAGCTCGCTGTATTTTATGTGCGCACTAAGTTTCAAGTAAAGGTTCATGTTTATCGTTAATGCTTTCTCGTTACGGATACATTCGTTTGACTTGTTTGATTTATGAACATTAGACCTGATAAAAAAAATTCTCTGTTGAGTCATTGAGTTCACCCCTTCAATACATTTTTTTAGGTACAACACGTGATGCTCACGGGAGAGACGACGGGGCAATGGAATAAACCTTTCCAAACTATTATGTTTAATTATTATATTTTTATGAGCTGCGGTAATGTGATAAATTATGAATAAATATTTGGTGTATTTATAATGACTTGAACTGATTATGTTTTTGGCTCGAGAGGTTCATCGGCTCCTCCCATTCGGGTTGGTTCGACGGAGCTGCCCCGATTTGCAACTCGGGCTGACGGTGGTGAAGTTGTTGGTGGCGCAATTGGTGCATTGCTTTGATTGGGAGCTTCCAGATGGTATGATGCCAGGGGATTTGGACATGTCTGAGCATTTTGGTGTGGTGACTTCTAGGGCTCAACATCTTAGGGCTATTCGCTAATATCGATTATGTTTGTAATCACATTTATACATATATAGTACACCCGTTGGTTATTTGAGGATCATATAGTGAATCACCTATAAGAAAGCGGACAAGAGACACTAAAACGAGAATTGCAGAGGGAGTATCATCTAGTCAGTCAGTGTGAAATACAAATATAATAGAAACCTTACTTAAGATGGTTACCAATGAATTGAAACTTCTCTTTAGGGTTGCCTTGTGTACCCGCAAACTAATCTCTAAGGGGACTCTACGTCGAAAAGCATTATCTTTGGTTTACCATTCTTACGAGAGATAATATGAATATGTAATTATATCTTTAAAAAGCAACATTTTTAGGCATCTATGCACTTATGATTATGTACAAAACAAATGCAAAATCGTGTTACTTGTATCCGGGGCCAAATTGCACTCGTTGCTGCTTATATTTGCAGCTTGTCATTCGTCATCAACGACAATGAAAACAAACAAACAGTAACAAGTAAAAAACAATGTGGCAAGTTATGTAAAAGCACAATGCACACCAAGATCAAAAGCTCAAACATACTACGAGCATAGAAAGGTTTTTTTAATGGTGTGCATAGTAAAAATCATTACAACCCAAAATAAATTTGATAGTCGGTAAAACCTATGTTAGATGAACACTTAGCTTCAGGAAAACATAGACAGCATAGACTACACCAAATGTTTACCCTTAATAGCTATGCTTTGGTTTATATTTGATATTATGACTTATGGTAATTGTTTGTGATTGAAAGTGTATTTGAAAGGGGGTTTTGAGTGAAGGTTTAGAGTGTTTAATGCTAGTATGACTCAAATCTCTTATATTCACAAATTTATCTCTCCTTGGCACAGCTACAATCTAATTAAGCGAAATACTTTGATTCAAAATTCTAAAGCGATAAAATGAGAACGAAAAAAAATGACTTTGTCGCAAACACCAAATCCTTAACGTATCCTTAAAGATCAAGAAAAACCCTGAGATTTACCCATCATTATACACCCAAAAAAACAATACAAATTATGATAACAAGTATGCAATTTGCATTTGTTTTTCTTGTGGTTTGTAAATATTTTTAATTATTGATTGGACATGACTTATGCACATCAAATTTTCATTAACTTAACAAACAAACCCGTGTATCTTAGTATGCTAAAACACGCCCGTGTAGAATACAAATTGTACACAATGTTCAGTATAGCTAACGAAATTAAGCGAATGTTCAGTTTTATGTGGCAAATTACAAAAATATACTATTGTAGATAAAGAGATACCAGGTCCTACTAGGACCGGTACTGTCTAGATTCCCACTCCTTTTCATACCTCCCAAATGAGTAGGCTGTCGAAGAAGGGACTTCTATCAGACGTGAAGGATCGGGTTCAATGCCATAATCAGTCAATGGTCTGTGTTCTAGAATATTGTCATGCTCTTTAACAAATTCCGGAATATCAACTTCTCCTTTCTTTATATCTTGCCAGAGATATTGCAGGCGACTTACATATTTGATTTTCCAGTATAAGCTAAAAATGACAATGACAAAAGAAAAGAAAAGAAGAAAAAAAGTAGTGAGCACAACTGATCAAACTTGATGTCTATAGTTTCACATATTCAACATACTGCTATGTGCTAAAGAGGGTTACAATTAGGAATATAAAAGAAACAAATATCAGATAATTAAACAATCATAATTGGACCCTGCACGGTCGAGCTATAGGTATAACCCCATGATCCAAAAACTAACCTAGGTCAAGTCACATGTTAGTTTACACGTTTATGATCCGGGAAACTATTATAGTTTCCCTTTAATTAATTTTCTATTTTTATTAAAATGTGAACATATTTTTCTAAATTAATAATTCTAAAAAACTTATTGCTAAAATTAGTCCCCTACTCCCTTGTCATAAATAAGTAATACACAAATGTCAGAACAACTCGAATCGGGTCCTGAAACATTGGTTTCAACAATATAAACAATTACGGATTTACGTTGAATCTGGCAATTAGATTGTGTGTGTATTTGTGCTAGAATCCCTTCAGAAGCCATTAAACCTAAACATTCTCTATTATAGTATAATCTACGCTCATTACAACATAAGCATATTAAAGATAAATAACTTACCCTCCGCTCAGAAGTAATCTCCCAAGAGTGGCGAAGACGAGTCTTGAGCGAAGTCCTGGATGAATAAAGTAGACAACCTGAAGCCTGTCTTTGTAGTCATTCGGTAATTCTTCGTATATCCATCGGAGAATTGTAAGACCAGGCGAGTTATCTTCCTTCTGAACAGTACTATGGATGTACACAATACAGAATGGGCCTTCCGCCATCTCCATAATCTTGCGGTAGACGTATCTCTTCAGCCTTTCACCGGTGATTACAGGAGCTGGATTTATACAAGGCATTGTAAGAAAGGACACAAACTTGATATAGAAAACAAATATAAACAATAGTCACTAGATGCACAATCACTGAATTAGGGCCAACAGTAATTCAATAGAGCAAAAATAAAATTCAAAATTGAATCAGAGCCAATGGGTATTCTCAGAAAAACTAATTCAAAACCAAAACCCTAATAAACTGGCACCTTAGTTTATGAATTGGAAACTGTATCTCCTTCAAAATTGAAGTGAATTAGTTTGTGGGAGTGAGAATTACCGGGGAAATACTTGCCGACGATTCGGAAGATGCGGTTGCCGGACTTATCGGAACCGCGTTCGAGGCGGAGGAACTGGAGGGCTTCTAGGTCGGAGAAATCTAGATTTTGATCATCGGCGGAGGGGAAATAAGATGGGCAGTCGTGCCAATTATCTTCCTCAGGGGGTGATAAAAAGGGGCGGGCGTCGATGCCCAGATCCGACGCCAAAACCAACACAGAGAAGTCCGACGACGATGAACTATCCATTCTCTCTATCTCTAAGATCTCTAAGACTGAATAAGTGATTGGAAACAGATAAATTATAAATTGAATATGTTAGCATAGTATAGACCAAATCATACCATAAATTGTATGATTACCTATTATTTAACATATTTTGAAGATGTACCTCTCATATCTATTGTATTTTCACTATCTTTCAAAAACAATACATACTATCGTGAAATTGGGATGATTGGTTGGCCGTTGTTGGAGTTGTATACTTAATGTCTAAATTTAACTAACGGAAACTCCCTGTCATAGCATTTAATCTATTTAAATGAATAAACAATTGTTTGCATTTAATTATTGATAATTAAATATATGAAAAATATAATCCTGGATTCTATACGTTGTAGTTAGTATGGTGTGCGTCGTCACACGGAAGATCATACTATCGGTTACTCGTATTTAATCGAACAGTTGCTCACGACCTAGATGGACACGGACCAAGCCATCAGTATAGGTATAGTCGTTGTATGAGGGAGAAAATAATCTGTCTTGATTATTTTATCATACTTATACACTTGGTGTATTGGGCGGATCGCTTAAGATTTATCGATTAGGATTGTCTTGGATAATCGATTTAAATCTCAAAGTATTTTATTCTTAATCCCCGATATTATTGCGGGTGTGTATATTTAATATTAGTGACTTTGATTTTCCAAAGGAATTGACCGATTAGTAATATCTGGTTATTTACCGGTAAAGTTGGGTCACAATATTTTATATATGACATAACATGAATTCTTGAAGGGAAAGTGTATCCCCTCTGGTTGATAATATCCCCGAGATGAGTTCATAAGTAATTATTATGTAAACCTCATGAGTGGATTTGTTCCGCATAATAATAATAATAATTAAGGTTGAATGGTACTATTTTGGGATATAAGAGATGAATAAATTAATTAGCAATAAATTAATTTTATTCATGGATATTTATATCTTAAATACACGGAATAAATAATATTACCGCAAATAATACTATTTGATATAATATGATTTAATATTGGGAGTGCAATTAAATTTATATAGTGGAAAATAAAATTAATTAATATTAATGGAATTAATAGATTTGGGCTTGGGCTCAATTTAATCATTAATATTGGAAGCTCAATATTCCACCTCCTTTAGATCCCCTACGTAGCCTATAAAAGCACTACATGGTCTTCACAATTCAAGACACCATAAGATTATCATACTTGATATTCTAGAGAGTTCGTGAAGGAAATCCATAGGAGTTCGGAGGATCGTCGCTCACACGACGTTCGAACGAAGTGCAAGGAATACGTAGGAAGATTCAAAGGTCTTCAAATCATCTTGTTTCTCCGCACAACAAGATCGAAGGTAAAATCATAAAACCCTTGTATGATTTTATGTGAAATTAATCGTAGAACATACATGAACGAAAGATCCGGGAAACGTATGAACTTCGGGGACGGGGATTCGAGATCCCCGGCGAAGGTCAAGACGAACCCTCGGCTGGGAGCCGAGGGGATGCGATCGAGCATGGCTCGATCGCGACGGCACAAGACGAGGAGCCCCGGCTGGGAGCCGGGGCGGGCGATCGACCGCGGTGGTCGATCGCCGGGCAGCCGCGGCGGGTTCGCCGCTGGGCGAACCGCCCTCCTCGGGCGGTGGCGGTGAGTCGCCGAACTCACCGCCCGGGGCTGTCGGAGCAGCCCCAGCGATCGCATGTGCGATCGCGAGCCCCCTTCGCGGCGGGGGCTCGGCTAGGGTTTCGGCCGCGGGTTCATCCCGCGGCGATGCTCGGGTCGAGCCCAGCTCCGTGTGGTGGTTCGCGTGATTCCGGCGATGGGATTTTGGTCGGGTTATTATTTCCGCAATTTTAATAGCCCGGGATATCGATTTCCAACAATTGGTATGAGAGAGTTAGTTCTAGTTCATGTATGTTTTCGATTATTGTTCTACCTTGCAGGGATTCCAGACTATTATGGCTTAATAATTTTTTTAATTATTTTGTCATGATTATTGGTTTATTAAACTCTCGGACATGTCGAGATTCATTTTGTGTGGATGAATGCTTGTAATAGTAAAAATTTGGGGGTTGACCGAATTTAGGTTTATTATTATTGTTTTATGTTTTCCGGAAATTGTATAGGGTCGATTTCATGTATAGAATCGATACCGGAATTGTAATTTAAATTTGTAATTTAATTTTACGTTGGTTCGATGTTGGAACGATCGCCGGAGAACGAGACGTGACGAAGAAAACGAAGGACGAAGGAGTCGATCATCCCCATGATCGACCCCATGCATCGATCGAGTGGGAGGGGGCGTCGCGCCCCTCGGCCGTGGGCTGCCGCCGGCGATGGTGGTGGCTGGCCGGCTGGGCAGGCGGCGGCGGTAGTGCCCTCCTCTCGGTGGTCGATCGATTGGGGGTGGTGCGGGGATCCCCACCCCGTGCTACTCCTAACCGAGATTTACTTTCCTACTTTAATTCGGTTTTCCTATTTTGAGTGTTCCTATTTTTGGGAACTCTCATGGAATAAGAAAAGAATTAAATTGGAATTAATTTATTTCCTTATTTGAGTGTTCTTATTTATGGGAACTCTCATGGATAAGGAAAAAGAATTAATTTGGAATTAATTTATTTCCTAATTGATTATTCCTATTTTATGGGAATTTTCATGGACATGGAAATTAATTAATTTGGAAAGTAGAAGAGTCCTAATTTATTTTAGGGTTTATTACATTTTGCAACCCCTTGTATAGGGTTTTTTACACTTTGCAACCTAACCGGAATTTCGTTACACTTTGCAACCCAATATATACGGGTTTTACACTGTACAACCTGCATCGGAATATTCGATGGAATATTCCGTTTGATTGAGAATCACGCGCCAGTGAAGTGTGTGAGTGTGCATTTATGCGGGAGCTGGAGGGATATTAAAGAACTTACCCATTATTAATTATTTTTTAATTATTAAATGAAAATATTAGTTAAAAATGAAAATGAATGCGGGTTACATCAACACATCGTCTTCTCCACTCTGTAGCTCCAAAATCCCCAATTTCGTAAGAACCCTAATTACACAATTTCCAAAAATTAGGTATAGGTGTAGTGAAATTAGGTGTCCGGCAATAACAGACACGCACGTCGATTTCATCACCCAACTCGAAAACCCATCTGGCCTGCACCCGTATCTTCACTTCTGAGAATTTCATTCAAATCTCCAAAGCTTCTTGCTTTCTCCATCTTTGCCGGCGACCCTTTTCAGCAAACAAAAAAAAATCACTTTTTTTTACTTGATATTCCTCCCCTCCAATTATTGCTTCTAGATTTGGGTATTGATAAGAAACTGGTGGTTGACTACCAATTATACAGAAAAGCTCGAATAAAGTAAAAAAAAAAATCATTTTTTTATCCAGTTTAGACCGCCATGGATGAGTCCACAGTTTCTGGCGATTCTTCTCCAGCCGGAGGTGATTACTTTATCCCCAAAGACTCTGATGGCGGGATGTGTAGGTGTAGTGAAATTAGGATTCGTGGAAATGGGGATGAGTCGGGTCTCTTATACCCGTTCTTTATTTCAGTTTTAATTTTAAAAAAAAATTTGACTGAAATTTGACTTGGGGGTTAAATGTGTAATAAGCCCTCTTAAACGGAATATTCCATCGAATATTCCGATGCAGGTTGTATAGTGTAAAACCCGTATACATTGGGTTGCAAAGTGTAACGAAATTCCGGTTAGGTTGCAAAGTGTAAAAAACCCTATACATGGAGTTGCAAAATGTAATAAACCATTTATTTTATTTTCTTATTTTATTATAGAAGTCTTCTAGAATATTCCAAGTTTGATTTGGATAGGATTCTAGAGATTTAATTGAATTAGAAAGGAAAATAAATAAATAAAAAATATTAATAATATTTAATTTTATTTTTGATTTATTCGATTGACTTAATTTTCGAATTAAGTATCTTTTGGATTTATTAAAAATAAATAGATTTAAATATTGGGACCAATATTCTCGTCACATGGAGCATTCAAGAACGAAGACTGAAGACTAGAAGATGCGTACAAGGATGGAATAAAGCCAAAATAGTCGGAAAATAATATTCTAGTATTATTTTGACTATGTGATAATACTATGTGCTTTATTACATGTATGCATGCTATATGTGTTTACTTTATGCACTATATAGCGTATCCCTTGTTATAAAAAGCTAAGTGGGAGAGGGATTGGAAACAATCACATGGTCTCCATTACTGTTCTCTTGGTGACTTTTATGAACTTTCGAAGTTCGTATAGACAAGTCATTGGATGAGAATTCTTGTAATTCCTCTTACAAGAAACATTGATTAAGTTTATCAAACAATGCCTAATTTGTCTTTCTGAAACTGACTTCAAGTCGACTCATTCTCACCCCGGGGAGTGGAATGGAGCCAAAGCCACTTGGTCATGTGGATGACACAAATTAGAGACCTTCGTACCATTTCTTGAAATGGATCGATTGTCTGCTCAGCTCCCTCATTTTATGAGAGATAGGGTTGTTCGCATGGTGAATCACTAGTTAGAAACTTCGAGTTTCACTTATGATTCTCCCAGTCTTGATTTACAAAATTGAATGGATCATGTAATTGGAAGTCAATTATAAAAGTCTCTTGGTGTAGTAAACGTCCACACCACGTGGCTTGCTATACTAACAGATTTTAGATTAATTGATGTAGACAGTTATAAGGAATTGTGAAGAATTGTGAAATCATCGTAACCGTCCACACCACGTGGCTTGCGGTGATGTAGCAATTCCAAACGATTTACTTTAGTGCTGAGTAATGGTTTACACTTAGATACGCATTATAGTATTCCTTCCCACGAGGTTACGCTATAAGTGATGTATGACCAAAGAAAATCTAATTGCTAAATCATTTGGGTGGGTAAACGTCCACACCACGTGGCTTGCCTTACCTGATGGGATTTTAGATGTAATTAGTAATTTAATGATATTATTTGAGGGAGATAATATCGGAATTAAATTGATTGTTTGTTTATATGTGCTTATAGGTTTAGAGAATAGCTATGAATCCACTTTCTGTGATGCTCAATGAGAATAAACTCACTGGCCCCAATTATATTGATTGGAGGAGAAATTTGGACATTGTCCTGACTGCAGAGGAGTACAAGTTTGTACTCTATGATGCATGCCCTGCTGAACCCACGGATGTCTCAACTGATGAGGAAAAGGCGGCATATAGGAGGTGGACAAAGGCTGATGAAATGGCTAGGTGTTATATTTTGGCTTCAATGTCAAATGTACTCTAAACCCAACATGAGTCGATGGCCAACTCCGATGACATGCTGTATAACCTCAAGGAGATGTTTGGACATCAAGATCGTGCGGCTAGGCAAGAAGCCATGAGAGTCCTCATGTCAACTACTCAGTCTGAAGGAACGCCCGTAGGGGAGCACGTTCTCAAGATGATGAGTTTGTTGAATGAGCTTGAGATCCTAGGAGCCTCGATTGATGCTGAGACGCAAGTCGAGATCATACTCCAGTCTCTGACCCCTAGTTTTGAGCAGTTCTGCATGAGTTATAATATGGGTAAACTATCTTATACTCTTGCGCAACTCCTGACTGAACTAAAGGCGGCAGAGGGGATCTACAAGAAGGGCAAGTCTCAAGCGCTTGTAGCTACCAAGTCCAAGGGCTCGAAGCCTGTTGGAGGTAGGGGCAAGAAGAGGAAGCAAGCCTGGAAACCCAGTGGTGCCAAGAGGAATGGACCACGAGTAGGGACTGGCAAGCCTAAGGGCAAATGCTTCCGATGCAATAAGTCTGGGCACTGGAAGTCTGAATGTCCTCTCAGAGGTATGAATTTTTCTTTAGCCATAAGAACATAGTCAGCGGTTTATCTACCAGAATTCTGGTGTGTAGATATGGAACCACTGACGGTATGTGCATTTTAATGCAGGGGTTCCAGAAAACCCGACGGCTTAGAGAAGAAGAGTTCAAGTCTACATGGGCAAAGCTGTAGAGGAGGCAGCTGTTGCAGTGGAAGACATTTATCTGCTTTAAGTAGTTATAGGATTTCATTTCATGATTATTGCTTTATGTACCCTTTAATGAATGTATATTTTATTTCTTTAATCATTTGATGATTTTAAGAAATAATGGTATTATCTATTCTGGTACATTAGATAGCAATATATGTATGATGAATCCTAAGTCTACCACAATGCAACAAACCATTCTATAACTTGTTTTACTTGTTGAATGTATTTCTTTAATTAATCATTACACTTGTGAATTCTTATGCTCAGTAGTATTTATTCAAATGGGATTTAAAGGTCGAAATTGATTTGATCAATTATAGTTGAAGGAATGGACCTTCCGACCTAAGAATTAAATTTGGAAGATAATACAACTAAGCAGACCTTTAAGGATAAAGGAAAAAATCCGAACAAGTATTGTAATTGATTAAACGCTGATATATGCAGACATATGTGTACTTAGAAAGATGCGAGTAATTCTTGTAAAGAATACTTAAAAATGGATTAGAGTACTTGATGTGTCATAAAAGCAAAGTGTTTTGACGAGTCAATGGACACAAAGCTGTTATGGGGAACCTTCAAAGTATATCCATTGGAAGCCTGCGATTTAATCGCGGAGGCAAGCACCTATCTAAGTAACACATAGCATAATCAGAGAATGGGATTAGATCCCAAATGACTGCACCATGCACTGGGAGTGTAGAAATGGTGTGTCAAGAATAAGAAATGGAATTCTAATAGTAAAAGGATAAGTTATTCGGAACTACCTATGTTCTATGGATATTTCTGGAGAAACAACGGCACATTCAAATGTGGTTGTAGGATATCCTAGAAGAACAAAAGATTGTGTGTTCAATAGTACTATGAACCAGAAGGGCGTTATCGCCCGGTTCTTAGAGAAAGACTATTAGATGAACCATAAAGCCCGAAGTGACGTAATACTTTGAGAGAAAAGAATAGACTGGGAACCAGCTAAACCGAGTAGTGTTACACCACTAACTGCACCTACTGTTATTACAGTTTATACACCGGAACGCCGTTGTAGTGGGAGGTTGTGGACAACTGGAGATGCTCATAAGACTAGAAGAGTTTTTTGAACTCTGGATCTAGTAGACATGAAATCAATCACTGGATCTACATGGAGGCAGTACTAGTTCTAAATGTGTCTTCTTAGAGAGCAATAAGGATTATTTGCTAAGAGGCAAGATCATTTAGAGTACAAGCTTAGTTAATCCATTCATGGATTGAAACAAAGCTGAGAATCGTGGAACTTGCGAATTGATGAGATAGTCCATTTAATGGATTCATCAAAGGGCATAGACGAGAAAGGTGTATTAGAAACATAATGGAAACGAAGTGGTGTTTCTCGGAATTTTATGTAGATGGTATTTTATCATTGGCAACAATGTAAAGATATTATCAGACATAAAATAATAGTTGTCTAAGTAAATCGAGATATAAGATTGAGTAGAAGTTAGAACATGTTCTTGAGGTCCTTTATCTCAAGATAAGAACATTGTACTTCTCTAGATATCTTATACGATTATGGTTCGTTTTAACATGCAGAATTCCGAGAAAGGTCGTTACCATTCAGATACGGAATGCATCTGCTTAAAGATATTTGTTTTGAACACTTAAAGGAGATAGACGCTGAGAAAGCAATTTCCTACACTATGAGTGTGGAAAGCTTAATGAGTGTAATGTTGAAAAACGAGAACCTGATATCAACTATGCGGTTAGCGTAGTGGGAGGATATCAAAGTAATCTCAACAAAAGATATTCGGATGCTGTAAAAGTACTTTCAAAGTGCTGGATTACGGAGCAACACGAATTCTTCTTGGATTAAATTTTCTCAGATCTCAAATCATATTAGGACCAGTGTAAGTCGATATCAGGCTATGTGTTCACTTTTGAAAAAGAGGTGGGACCTTAAGATGAAAGAGTGATAAGCATGATGCTTCTCGGACTCTGTCATAACCGAATAGCAGCCTCAGAGGCAGCGGAAGTTTTGGTTGGGCTCCAAGATAACCTCTGGACTTGGATATGATTCTTAGTTCACCAAAGGCTATTTATAGCGGTGCATGGTAAACTGGAAGAATTCATAAGTCCAAAGTGAAGATAACACATAGAGCAAGTACCACCTGGTACGAGTCATCGTCTAGAGAGACGACGTTGTAGTCACCAAGATAACTTCATGGTAACCTAGATTGCTCATTCACATGGTACTTCTTCGAAGTACAGTTTAAGCACGTGATGGGTATGGGAGTCGGGAGTTTGGAAGAAATGACTAGACCTTAGTATAAGTGGGAGATTGTTGGAGTTGTATACTTAATGTCTAGATTTAAGTAACGGAAACTCCCGGTCATAGCATTTAATCTATTTAAATGAATAAACAATTGTTTGCATTTAATTATTCATAATTAAATATATGCAAAATATAGTCCTGGATTCTATACGTTGTAGTTAGTATGGTGTGCATCGTCACACGGAAGATCATACTATCGGTTACTCGTATTTAATCGAACAGTTGCTCACGACCTAGATGGACACGGACCAAGCCATCGGTATAGTCGTTGTATGAAGGAGAAAATAATCTGTCTTGATTATTTTATCATACTTGTACACTTGGTTTATTGGGCGGATCGCTTGAGATTTATCGATTAGGATTGTCTTGGATAATCGATTTAAATCACAGAGTATTTTATTCTTAATTCACGATATCATTGCGGGTGTGTATATTTAATATTAATGACTTTGATTTTCCAAAGGAATTGACCGATTAGTAATATCTGGTTAATTACCGGTAAAGTTGGGTCACGATATTGTATATATGACATGCCGTGAATTCTTGAAGGGAAAGTGTATCCCGATAAGGGTTGATAATATCCCCGAGATGAGTTCATAAGGAATTATTATGTAAACCTCATGAGTGGATTTGTTCCGCATAATAATTAATGTTGAATGGTACTATTATCGGATATAAGAGATGAATAAATTAATTAGCAATAAATTAATTTTATTCATGGATATTTATATCTTAAATACACGGAATAAAGAATACTACCGGAGATAATATTATTTGATATAATATGGTTTAATGTTGGGAGTGCAATTAATTTTATATAGTGGAAAATAAAATTAATTAATATTAATGGGATTAATAGATTTGAGCTTGGGCTCAAATTAATCATTAATATTGGAAGCCCAATATTCCACCTCCTTTAGATCCCCTACGTAGCCTATAAAAGCACTACATGGTCTTCACAATTCAAGACACCATAAGATTATCATACATGATATTCTAGAGAGTTCATGAAGGAGATCCATAGCAGTTCGGAGGATCGTCGCCCACACGACGTTCGAACGAAGTGCAAGGAATACGTAGGAAGATTCAAAGGTCTTCAAATCATCTTGTTTCTCCGCACAACAAGATCGAAGGTAAAATCATAAACCCCTTGTATGATTTTATGTGAAAATAATCGTAGAACATACATGAACGAAAGATCCGGGAAACGTATGAACTTCGGGGACGGGGATTCGAGATCCCCGGCGAAGGTCAAGACGAACCCTCGGCTGGGAGCCGAGGGGATGCGATCGAGCATGGGCTCGATCGCGACGGCACAAGACGAGGAGCCCCGGCTCCCAGCCGGGGCGGGCGATCGACCGCGGTGGTCGATCGCCGGGCAGCCGCTGGGCGAACCGCCCTCCTCGGGCGGTGGCGGTGAGTCGCCGGACTCACCGCCCGGGGCTGCCGGAGCAGCCCCAACGATCACATGTGCGATCGTGAGCCCCCTTCGCGGCGGGGGCTCGACTAGGGTTTCGGCCGCGGGTTCATCCCGCGGCGATGCTCGGGTCGAGCCCGACTCCGTGTGGTGGTTCGCGTGATTCCGGCGATGGGATTTCGGTCGGGTTATTATTTCCGCAATTTTAATAGTCCGGGATATCGATTTCCAATAGCCGTTAACTATTCGATTATCGTTTGGATCTTCAATACTATAGGATCTTTAACACTATAGAACCAAGTGTCAGGTCTACAATTTCCTACCGCGAAATTGCTTTCGATCTCTGGGAAGACATTCGTTCGAGCTTCTCAGTAGGTAATGATATTGTTAAAATTTATCAAATTCAATGTGAAGTCTCCGAATGATAGCAAGAATCTAGTGAAATCATAATAGATTATTATGGTTGGATGAAAAAATTGTGGGACGACATCAATAATTTTGGTGTGTTGCCCAATTGTGCTTGTTCTGGGTGTCGATGCGATTTGAATGTTGTGTTGTGTAAGAGGAGAGAGACTAACCATGTAAGGGGTTTTCTTATGGGGCTTGAGTCCTTATGCTACTGTTCGGTCTAATATTATTCTAGGCACTTCACCCTTACACTCGATACACTTGGTTTATTCTCGTTTTTTGCAAGAGGAGGAAGTTTGTGCTGTGACTCAATTCCGAGCAAATATTGTTACTCCTATGGCTTTTGCAGTACGTGACAACAATAATTAGCAGCAGCAACAACCATCTAAGACTAGCGGTGGGGGTAATCATCCTATTTACAAGTGTACTTATTGCACCAAAGATGGACACACTGAGAGTAGGTGTTGAGAAAATCATGGTTATCCCGCTGGGCGTGAACCACGTCGTCTAACTACTCTTCCAGGGAATTCATCGACATCCAACTCCAATCCTAAGACAAATGTTGTACTTGGTGAGAATCAAGTCGCTACTAATATGGTGCGATTGAACAGTAAAAATGCTTTCACGTGGATTATCGACACCGGTGCTTCGACACTTGTATGTTATGATGAAGGGTTATTTGAATCTTTTTATTCTATTATTATATCAATATTGGTTTACTCAATGGTGTAACTTTGACTGATAGTCGAGCCGGAACGATTAAGCTTAGTGAAAAATTATTTATCTACACTGTTTTGCTTGTTCCATCCTTCCAATATAATTTTTTCTCTATCTCGCAACTTTTGTCGTCAGTTTACGATTCACTAATTTTCTATGTGTGATACAGGACCTTGCCTTGATGACGTTTGGTGTGGGTGAGCTTTCTAATGGGGCTCTTTTACCTGACTATGGAGGAACCAATTTGTGTTAATATTGTGATCGAAAAAGAGAATGTTGAGTTGTGGCATCAACGAATGGGACATCCTTCATTTCGGGCAATGTAGCACCTTTCATCTGTTTTTCGTTTTAATCGTAATTTCATTTTTGCACATTGTGATATTTTTTTTCGAGCAAAACAAACATGTACTCCTTTTCCGTTGAGTGAGTATAAAGCTGAGCATGTGTTTGATTTAATTCATTGTGATGTTTGGGGTGTTGGAATTCGATATCTCGGAGTTGCCGGAATTGCGGAACATGACAACTCCGATCAAAAACCCGTCACCGGATAACATGCGAACACCACCGCACGTTCCGGAGTCCGACCGAGGAGACCACGCACCCGAAGGCGCGCGATCGCCCCCAGCCGAACCCCCGAATGGGCGGGGTTCGCGATCGATCGCTGGGGTTGCACCATGCAACCCCGCGGCGAGTCCGGCGACTCGCCGCCGCTGGGGGGCGGTTCGATCATCGAACCACCGCGGGACGAGCTCGCGGTCAGCCCAGTGATCGAGCCATGCTCGATCGCTCCCCCGGCGTCCAGCCGGGGGCCCTTCTTGGTCGCGATCCCCACGGGGATCGATCGCCGGCGGTCCGGCGGCTAACGCCGCCACCACCCGTTCGATCCTCCTTCCGGGGTTCGTCCTCGGATCTTGGTTCGTCGGTATTTACAATATATTAACGATTAAAATCATAGAGGGGGTTTTCTCGATTTTACCTCATTCTCGTTGTCCATAAAAATGAAGAACTTCGATGACCTTGAAGCCTTCCCACAGTATTCCTTGCACTAGCTTGAACGTCGTGTGGGCGACGATCCTCCAAGCTTATGGATCTCCTTCACAACTCTCTAGAACTATCAACTAATGATATTCTTGTCTTGTGTTCTAATTGTGAAGACCATGTAGTGCTTTTATAGGCTGCGTAGGGGACCTTAAGGAAGTAGAATATTGGGCTTCCAATATTAATGATTAAATTGAGCCCAAGCCCAAATCTATTAATCTATTAATATTAATTATATAATTACTTCCACTATATAAATATAATTGCACTCCCAATATTTACCATATTATATCAAATAATATTCTTCCGGTAGTATTATTTATTACGTATATTTAAGATATAAATATACATGAATAAATATTTATTTATTGCATAATAAAATTTATTCATCTCTTATATCCGAGATTAGTACCACTCAACTTTATTATTATGCGGGAACAAATCCACTCGCGAGGTTTACATAATAAATCCTTATGAGCTCATCTCGGAGATATTATCAACCCTTATCGGGACATACTTTCCCGTCAAGAATTCACAGCATGTCATACATAAAATACGGTGACCCAACTTTACCGGTAATTGACTGATTATTCTAATCAATCAATTCGTTTGGAAAATCAAAGCCACCTATATTATATGCACACACCCGCAATAATATCAGGGATTATATATAAAATACTCAGAGATTTAAATCGATTATCAAAGGCAATCCTAATCGATAAATCTCAAACAGATCCGCTCAATACACCAAGTGTACATGTATGAAAATAATCAAGACCAATTATTTTCTCACTCATACAACGACTATACCGATGGATTGGTCCCTGTCCATCTAGGTCGTGAGCAACCGTTCGATTATATACGAGTAACCGATAGTATCATCTTCCGTGTGACGGCGCACACCATACTAACTACAACGTGTATAATCTAGGACTATAATTTGCATTTAATAAAAGCAAATGAATGTTTATTTATTAATAGATAAATGAAAGTGTACAAGGAGTTTAGATCACTTAAGTCTAGACATTAAGTATACTACTCCATCATGGGGGGCATATAAACCTAATCGTGCGTGTAACTCCCATTCTTTTTGTCTATTTTTGATGATTTTTCAAGGTGTGTTTCGGTTTATTTGATGAAAACCAAGGATGATCCTTCTGTATTTTCGTGAACATGGGATTATTCATCAGACTTCCATGGTGAAATCTCCCCAATAGAATGCTCGGGTCGAACGAAAACATCGCCACATTTTGAACGTTGCTCGTGCCTTACGGTTTCAAAGTTCTTTACATCCGGTTCTGTAGAGACGACATCTAACTCTTGATAATATTGGTCCTCATGGTACACCTGAGAATACTCATGATCAGTCCAACCCTCATAATTCTCATGAATCTCTATACTCACTGATTATGACCTTGCAATAGGTGATAGAAATAGTACTGAGTTTTTCGATAATTTTGACGAAGGTGATGGAGATACGAGTAATGTGGTTTTACGTGACGAAATGGTTCGTGCTAAACGATAGAAATTTGAAAATGCTCGACATAAAAATTATGTGTGTTGGGACACAATTAATGAGCATATTAACACGACATTGGTTCTTCCTACTCAGTCGCCCTCACCAATTTCCGTCACATGTACTCTGTATCCTATTCATTAATTAATTAAATAAATAGTATTATTTTATTTTTGTTCAGATTAAAGTAATTGTTAGAATATCTCCAAATTTGTATCACATTATATGCTAAATCAAAATAAATTATACTTATCAATTTAAAATAAATTTTTATTTTTATTTTTTTACTTACTTTTTTAAATTTATAAACAAAAAGAATAGTTATTTATATTTTAACTTAAAATTTATTATTAAAAATAAAAAAACAGTTTAAATTTAATATAATAAATAAATAATTATCATATATATAAAATTACTCTTTGTAATTTATTTTGATTTTTAAATTTTGAACAATTTTTATTTATTGATGTTTTTTTAATAATATTATTAAGAATTTAAATTTATTTAAATTTTTTAAAATTAAATTTCTCTTTTTATTAAAATTTTGATATTTATTATGAATTCTGATAAAAAATAAATAAATTAATTAATAGGTTAAATTTTAAAATAACTGTTTTATTCCTTTAATATCAAATAAAAATTATGTTTACCTTTTAACATTTTATTAATAAACATATTAGTTCATGAATCAGGATTAATTTCTAGTAATTCAATTTTGATATTCAACGATAAGTTATCTTCATCTCTACTATCTTATAGGTCTATCTATAGTTTCAATTTTTGTAATTTTTTTGCATGTTTTTAATTATTTATTTTATAAATGAATGATTATGATTTTGATGGAGAATCCTCATAAATTTCAAAACGAAATCAAGTAAAATTTGTTGCATTGAATTTCTTGTCAGCTCACAGCTCAAAATCAGTACAAAATTTAAAGAGAGAAAATTTTAAATGGTTACAAATATAAAACACCTACACATTATGAACCCACATATAAAATTACACCCATTCTACACAAATGAAAAATGAAAAGTCTTATATACCTTTACTTTTTTTTTCTCTCTTTTAATAACATAAAAAACAATAAAAATACATTAAAAAAACAAAAAAAATTTATGTGAGGCCCACTAATAACAAAAATCAGATTTTTGTGAGGTTGGTGGGGTGTAAATGCATGCATGAATGCATATCTTCTCTACCACCTCCATAACTCAAACCCATTAAAAAAAAAACTTTTCTCAAAAAAACACCCTCTCTACATGAAAAGCTAGGTCGGATTATGCGTGGAAAGAGCTAGATTTCGACGGGAAAAAGGTACGTTGCACGGGACCATGCCTCCGTCGTTTTTTTTTTTAATTTTCGGACTGAAAAATCGGCACTCAGTCGAAGCACTCAGTCGAAAATATGACTGAGTGCTCGACCAAGTGCTGCTGGGTTCTTGGGCACTCGGTCGAAAAAAATGGCCAAGTGCACTTTGTCAACCGACCAAGTGACCGAGCGCTCGACCAAGTGACCGGATAGTACTCGGTCACTTGGTCGACTGAGTGCACTCAGTCAAAATGACTGAGTGCAGAAAATGATTTTATTTATTTATTTTTTTAAAAAATTTATATATTAATGGCTTGTTTTATAAGATTGTTTGGATGCATATTTTTTATTTCCTAATTTAATTCAATTGTTATTTGTAATTGTAGATGTCGAATCAACGAATTACGGTACGTTACGGTGGTCGTTGGGATCGAGAGGGTTACGTTGACGGAGTAGATATGTGTCTCTTCTTTCGTAGGGAATAAATTACACTCGACACTCTCGTGAGCCGGATTCGTGCGATTTTGCGCCCTTCGCCCAATGTCGAGTATTTGTTTTTATTTTATAAACCAAATTAAACAAATATATGAATTTATAAATAAAAATATTTTATAAAAAATATTTAAATAAAGTATATAAAAAAGATAAAAAAATATAATTAAATTAAGTATATAAAAAATATAATTAAATTAAATATATAAAAAATATAATTAAATTAATTATATAATTAAATTGAGTATTTTAAAAAAAAAATCTGCACTTGGTGGCTGGACTTGGTGGCTGGGGAAAAATAAAAATATTTTTTTAATTCGGCACTTGGTCGATGCACTTGGTCACTGTGACCAAGTGCACTTGGTGGTGACCAAGTGCACAATCGACCAAGTACCCCACCAAGTGCCCCCACCAAGTGCTTTAGAACATAATTACATTTTAATTGATTTTAATGCATTTTTTTCAATTGTAAAGTTGTTATGTTACATGAAACATTAATTTCATAGTCAAAATAATTCAAAAAACATGATCAACCTTTGAAATTGGTGAATTAAGTGATTACGCATGCGGATCATGAACAATTTGGTAAGTATGTAGATAACTTTGTAACAATATTACTAGTTAGTTCAAAAAATAGTCAAACTTCTACGTTTCATCTTAATAGTACTAATTCGGCTTTGTTTTCATTTTTATTCGATGTTTATAGGATCCAAAATGATCTTTAATGTCAACATAACAACATAACCACACTTTATTGGCCTAAAATTAATTTTAAAAAAATTATTCTAGTGCACTTGGTGGTGCACTTGGTGGTCTCTGTATTCAGTCACCACCAAGTGCACTCAGTCAAAATGACCAAGTGCCGAGTAACACTCGATTAGTTAACCGGCGACCAAGTGCACTTGGTTACTTTGACTGAGTGCACTTGGTCACTTTGACTGAGTGCAGCCACCAAGTGCAGTGACCAAGTGCAGCCTGTTTTTTTCGATTTTTTCACCAAAATCAATCCAAACAAACACCAAATCAACCCAAATAACATCAAATCAACATAAACACATGTACATAAACGATCATAACACCTAAATAACACCAAATCGATCCAAATAACACCAAAATAAATCCAAATAACACCGAATCAACCTAAATAACACCGAATCAATCCAAATAACACCAAAATAAATCCAAATAACACCGAATCAACCTAAATAACACCGAATTAATCCAAATAACGCCGAATCAACCAAAATAACACCGAATCAACCAAAATAACACCGAATCAATCCAAATAACACCGAATCAACCAAAATAACACCGAATCAACCTAAATAACACCGAATCAATTCAAATAACACCGAATCAATCCAAATAACACCGAATCAACCTAAATAACACCGAATTAATACAAATAACACCGAATCAACCTAAATAACACCGAATTAATCCAAATAACACTCGACATTGGGCGGAGGGCGCAAAACCGCACGAATCCGGCTCACGAGAGTGTCGAGTGTAATTTCTTCCCTACGAAAGAAGAGACACATATATACTCCGTCAACGTAGCCCTCTCGATCCCAACGACCACCGTAACGTACCGTAATTCGTTGATTCGACATCTACAATTACAAATAACAATTGAATTAAATTAGAAAATAAAAAATATGCATCCAAACAATCTTATAAAACAAGCCATTAATATACAAATTTAAAAAAAAAAAAATCAGTTTCTGCACTCAGTCATTTTCACTGAGTGCACTCAGTCAACCAAGTGACCGAGTGACCGAGTGACCGAGTACTATCCGGTCACTTGGCCGAGCGCTCGGTCACTTGCTCGGTCACTTGGTCGGTTGACCAAGTGCACTTGGCCATTTTTTTCGACCGAGTGCCCAAGAACCCATCAGCACTTGGTCGAGCACTCAGTCATATTTTCGACTGAGTGCTTTGACTGAATGCCGATTTTTCAGTCCGAAAATTAAAAAAAAAAAACGACGGAGGCATGGTCCCGTGCAACGTACCTTTTTCCCGTCGAAATTTAGCTCTTTCCACGCATAATCCGACCTAGCTTTTCATGTAGAGATGGTGTTTTTTTTGAAAAGTTTTTTTTTTTTTTTGAATGGGTTTGAGTTATGGAGGTGGTAGAGGAGATTAGCATTCATGCATGCATTTACACCCCACCAACCTCACAAAAATCTGATTTTTGTTATTAGTGGGCCCCACATAAATTCTTTTTTGTTTTTTTTTAATGTATTTTTATTGTTTTTTATGTTATTAAAAGAAAGAAAAGAAAAGTAAGGGTATATAGGACTTTTCTTTTTCATTTTGTGTAGAATGGATGTAGTTTTATATGTGGGTTCAAAAAGAGTAGATGTTTTATATTTGTGTATGAAAAGTGATATTCCCACAAATTTAAATTGCAACTTTACAACTTTGAGATATGGTGTGTCAAAATTCCATATATACTACTGTATAGTTAGATTCCATGTAATTATTAGCCATTTGGGGTTGATCAATACCAAATCAGCTCGTCTTATTATGCAACTGTATATTATCAAAAATTGATGTTTGTTCATAATCAGTTGTTATTTGTAACGATTTCATTATGCAATTATATATTATGACAATTGATGTTTATTCCTAATCATTTGTTTTTGTAACAACTTCATAGTGATACCCGATCAATTTTAGTCTTTAGATATTTTAATAAGAAAATGTATTATAATGTAGTAACTTTCCACTTATAAGGGTGTATTCAATTCAGATTTTAAAGGATTTTCTTAGACTTTTAAATGTCCGTAGATTTTTATGGATTTTTTAAATTCACGGAGTTTACGAAGAGTTTGACTGACTTTTTGTATTGATTTTTATGGATTTTCGTAGAGTTTGTAAAATATATTTTTAATTATTAACATTAATTTTCATAAACTTATATTAATAAAAAATAATAAATTATTTAAAAAAAAATCTAAATTATTTAGAAAATAAAAAAAATAAATTAATTCAAAATTTTAAAATAAATAAATTATTATCTATCACTATTATTAATTTTCATTTACATCATTTGTTATACGTAAATCTCATTTCTCACATTATTATTTTCATTTTCATTTATATGATTTTATACAACGTATATATAAAATATACGTATTGTTTACCTCCCTCGTCATATTTAAAAAAAAAAATCTTCATTGGTGTCGAGACGGGTGAATTTTTATCATATTTTTATCAAATAATAAACAATACACCATTTTAAATAAAAGATCATAAATAAATTATTAAATAAATTGAATAATAATAATATTAATAATATAAATTTATTATATTTGGATTGTTATTGAAAAAATATATTATTGTATATAATAAACACAAAATAATTTATTATTAATATGATATATAAATAATTAATTTTAAATAAAATATGATAAGATCAATTTTCTCAAATAAAATTTTAATTATTTTATATAGATAGATTTGTGTAATATTCTTGTTAAATGATGATTGTTTTTTTAGTTTCCATGTTAGAATTTTCGGATAGTAAAGAAGTCCAGTCGAAATCTCTCATAATTATGAGAGATTTTGAAAAGTCAAGTTTAGTTATATTTTTTAAAGAGAATCCATTAAAATCCATGTATTATTAAAAGGACAGTGCTAAATGGGCAGAATCTGCCCATGGGCAGAAACTACTTAAAAACTTATTTTATAAAATCTAATAATATTTTAATTAATTTTTTTACATGTAATATAATTAATTATACTATATAAAATATATATTGTACAAAAAAATTAAATAAAAAAATAATTTGTTAAAGATAATGCATATTCTTATATTTATATTAAAAAAATCAATTAAATAGAAAAAATATATTTTAACCTATAATAATAACAAATAAAAATTATATTTTTACATATATATTATAATAATTATATTTTAAGTCATATAAAAATAAAAAATAAAATAAATAAATAAAATTGGGCGTTCTGCCCATGGGCAGAATCTGCCCACACAGAATTACCCTTATTAAAATCCATTAAAAACCATAGACATTTGAATACCTATGGACTTTTAAAGACTTTTTAAAATCTTAATTGAATACCTCCGGATTTTAATGGACTTTTAAAAATCTGAATTGAATACCTCCGGATTTTAAAAGTCTATTAAAATCCTACAGACTCTGGAACGAATACACCCCCATTTAAGCTAGCTATATACACAATTATTATCTCTTATTCAATTTAAATGATGATTTGATTTGTTTTACAAAATTTTCAAAATATATACTCCGTATAACTTATGTTAATTTTCTGAAATTATTCCTAAGTATGAAAACAACAACTAATCATTAATGAAATTATTTAATCTGATTGAAGGTATAACTTATTTTAATTTTCTGAAATTATTCCTAAGTATGAAAACAACAACTAATCATTAATTAAATTATTTAATCTGATTGAAGATATAATGAATATTTTGAAATTTTTATTAATTTATATGGAAAAAATTAGAATAATTGTTTATTTTATTTTTTATTAATTCTATCTATCGTAACAAGTAACAAGGGGTACGCTACATATCTACTGGTAAGTGTTTTCATCCTTTTCCAGGGGATTATGAGATTGAGAAGAGGCTGAAGAGATTCCTCTGGTTTGGGTTGGGCAACAAGAGGTATGCAAGGGTCCGATGGGTTGATATTTGCCGCCCAACCAGGGAAGGTGGTCTGGGTATGAGGGATCTCACTGCCCAGAACCGGACTCTTATGATCAGACACATTTGGGCTATTCTAAGTCAGGACCCGTAGTCCGTTTGAGTCAGCTGGATACAAGAGAATCGACTGAGAAGACACTCTTTTTGGAGTGCCAAAGTGCCGAGGTGATGGAGTTGGCGACAACTTCTTAAGCTACGCCCGACTGTTTTACCAGCTATACAGATGCAGGTCGGTGACGGATCGCAGTTTTACCTTGGGAGGGATCCGTGGCATCCCCTTGGCCGATTGGAGGAGGTGTGTCAGTTGGGCCCGTGACTTAGGAGGCTTCCAAGAGCTGCGTCGTTGAGTATGGTCATAGTTGATGGGGTGTGGAGGTGGCCAGCAGACTTTGCGGCGGAGTTCGTTGATCTTATGGATGGTCTGTCGAGTATAGATGTGCGGACAAATACAATGCGGTGGACATTGCATCGATCAGGGACCTACACTTCCGCCTCAGCATATACTCTATTCCGTCCGGAGGGTCCCAGAGTGTCGTGAGCTGCCCTTTTGACTGGACCAAGACGTATACCACGACATTGCTTCATTCTTTGGACCAGGTCTCCTGCCGACTTGGGATAAGCGTTGGATTAGTCGAGGGATGACTCGTGTGAGCTATGTGGTGGAGAGAGAGTTGAGACACACTTCAATCTTTTCTTTGAGTGCCTCTTCTCACACGATTGTCTACGGATATTGTTGGTGTTGGATAAATTCAACATATTGGGCTTCCATGTGTTAAATTAAATGTGTATGGTTGTCTTTAAAGAAGTCCATTGTAAAGTGATCAACTAAAGATTAAAGTTGGGCTTATATAAGTATGAATAATCATGGGCTTTTATGTGTGGATACCATTAAGTGGGCTTTGATTTGTTGAGGGACCAAATCAATACCCTAGATCTATAAATTAGGTTATGGTCCCCAAGCATCAGTAATCTCTAATCTCACTTATTTTTCTCTCTACACTGTGAATTCAAAGGAGTACTGATAGTTTGGGAAACCATCAATCTCATAATCTCGTTCATCTCGTTCATCCTATGGATTCAGGTACGCTCCGCCTTTGGTAATTATATTCTCATATGTTTCGGTTAATCGTCATAGAATCAATTAGGGTAATTGTTGAAGCATGCTTTACATGATTAAATCATGCTTATTCGGTATTTAATTTCTAACAAGTGGTATCAGAGCCATTCTATTGATGATTTTCTGGAATTTATGAGAATAATGTTATGAAGATTAATTTATAAATTATGGTTATATTGATCATCGATGTCGCCAATGTTATGAGATTCGTGAAAAGTGTCCGTTTTGGTTTGAGAATTCATAAAGCTACACATATTTGACTGCCTTAATAATCTATGGAATATTGGAAAAATCATTCTGCCTTAAGTTGATTATTTAATTAATCAGTTTTAGAACTCCTGTTCGTCTTTGGTGGTCGATTTTAAGATTTCTAATATTGCATTAACTAGTGTAACACCCGTGCGATGCCCGGGATATGTCCTTGCGTCGTGTTTGGTGTTTAATGTGCCCTTGATCTCGCGGTGTTCGTGCTTTTACGTACATAGCTCTCTACAATATCGTTTAAAACAATTTCTTTTCGTTTAAAACATACATTACAAAATAATAAGAGAAACATACATTACAATTTGTTTTCGTTTAAAACATACATACATTACAAACTTCATATAGCAAAATTTAATAAAATAAGAAATGTACCAGTTCATACTAATAAGAAAAACAATAGTTCAAACATATCATGGGTAATGCAGTCACTCGAAGTCAGAATCCGAATACAAATACTCACGTTCTCGAACAACGAACAACGTATTTGAGTTATAATCGTAATAGAAGTCCAACTTACTGCCGACTTCAAACTTATTCAGATCATAAAAATCCTTCCATTCGCTGCCGATAAAAATGCTTTTATTTGTTTCTGATTCAGTTCGTCTACGCAAGGTCGCTTCCATTTTGATTCCTCTATTATTTGATAGTGTCAACTCAGATTTGTTCTCAAGTTTAGTATCCGTGGCAAACATCCTCGGAATAGTCTGAAAATCATGAAAAAAATATAATGTTCAAATTAATTTAAAACTGATTTATATTAAGTAGTAAAATAGCTTGTAGTAGAAATTACCAGTCGATAGTGTTGATGTGCTTCAAGTTGTTCAGAAAACTTGTGCGCAAGACTCTTTAAGTCTACTTCGCGTCCTCTTTTTTTGTGGTCAACATCATACGTTATCTCAACACCATCGACATCATAGATATGTACATGGAAGTAGATTGGATCAATCAAATGAAAAGTCAGCAACTGCCCCGTTCTAATTTCATACCTTTCACGAAACTCCTGCCATCCGGAGAATATATGCAGACAACCGTCTTCGTCTTCACGCAAAGCAACAGAATGAGAAGGACCATAAGGTGTCTTCATTTGGGCGAAGTTGGGCATACGGTATGAGCACTTTTCAAGGAATGATGTAGGTATTTGCTTAGCAAAAGACAAATTTGGTTAATTCAGAGATAAATATAAACACAAAATATGAAGACAACATAGTATATATATACTTACAACACTATCAATAGCTCCATCGATGATCGTAATGTGGAATCTCATTGGAGATGGTAATGTTCTTGTTACTTGCGAAACAATTAACATATCAGTAGATAATACTTTAGATGAGCCCAACTTTTAAAACATGAAGTCAACAATCCGGGGTAATGCAGAGATAAATGGGTTATTGATACAAAAATTAAAATCTATACAAAAATCGAAAAGAATAATTTAGCGAAACTGAATTAAGTGATTATTTAAATCGAAAATCCAGATTCGACCATATACCGAATATGAAACAAAATCTTATCATATACAAAAATTTAAGTAGAAGTATCAAAAACAAACTAATCGATACAATAAAAAAAATGTATAGAATACTCACAGTCAACTACACCAGGATTCATCTTTCCGAGACCTCCACTCGAACTTCCAGCGGAATATCTAGCCTTAGGAGAGTTGGAATTCATGTCTCGTATGAGTTGTGACCTTCGCTTCTGAAAAAGGAGAAGAAAGATTAAAGACTAACCTTAAATATTCGGAAAAAAGATAAAAAAGCTTAACGACTAACCCTAGATTGTTTCTGAAAAAGATAAAGTTTCTTATGAAGATGGTGAAGCGTCAGGTAGGATATAAGTAAAAGTATTAACATTATTTTAATTAATAAATATTCATTATTTAAAGTGTATTTCATAATAATATAGTAATATTTCAAATTATTTATTTATAGTAAAATTAAATTTGGGATAAATATCAACATTATTTAATTCCTATAATTAAGAATTGAATCGACTAAAATCTTTGTAAGACATCAATTTGATTGAATCGACTAATTGACTTAAATATTAGTAGTTTTTTTACTATAGGTAAGGACTATATTAACCAAATTTAAATGGGTATAATTATCAATTAAACCTCACTATTTATCCATTTCCAAGTAATGACTATGAATTATAATTTAAATTTATTTAATTAATATTACGTACCTACAATTAATATTAAAGATTAACATTGATTTAAAAAAGAGAAGAAAAAAAAATGAAGTATTTAACTAAGTATTTACTTGAACGAAAGTAAAAATTATGTTGATTAACATGCTAGTCAAAAAATCATAGAGAAGATACAAACATATATATCATGATTAACATATAAATAGAAAGAATCGAAAAATTTGCTAATAATTATTATTTTACATAACACTGAATTGTATAGTAGTAAATTGACGTTCCGTGGTTGGTGTTTTAATGTGCCCTTGATCTTGCGGTGCTCGTGATTTTACGTACATAGCTCTATACAATATGGTTTAAAACAATTTGTTTTCGTTTAAAACATACATTACAATAGTAAAGTACATGTTTGAACTTCATTTATACTCTCTAAGGAAAACATTAAAAGGCAAAATTCAAAACTTTTATTACAAATTTTGAAAGACTTCCTTAAACACCACATTATTTGTTTTGTTTGTAAGTTTACCATTCTCGTCACAACACAAAATTTTTAACCCACTTCTATTCGTCACCCTTGAAACAGCAACGTACAGTTGCCCATGAGTGAAAACCGGTTTCTTCAAAAACACACCAACATCTGTCAACGATTGACCTTGACTTTTATTGATCGTCATTGCATACGATATCATCAACGGGAATTGTCTTCGTTGAAATTTAAAAGGAATCCTCGAATCAGAAGGACAAAGAGTCATCCTGGGAATATACACAATATCATTCGCATTTTTGCCTCCCAAGACTCGCGCCTCTATAACATAAGTCCCAAGTTTGGTTACGACCAATCGAGTTCCATTGCACAATCCTGCCGAGTGATCCATGTTTCTTATCAACATCACCGGAACACCAACCTAAACGAAAAAAAAAAAAAAACAGTAAACATCAATAACTAAACATCATGTTCATATGCATCAAGCATACAAACAATAAATAAAATAATCTACATTTTCATTTTACGAATAAGATACCATTTAATATAAACATTAAGGAGCATAACATCCATTAATATTTTATATTACGAACAAACGTAAAAACATTACAAATAAGATAGAACTAACCTTTAACTTCAACTGATGATTCGGCAACCCTGAGCATTTGATGGTATTCAAGAATTCAACGGAGTGCATGTTTGCAAACATATTCTCTGCACCCTCAGACTTTTCAATCGAATCAGCACTAAGATATATTCTTTCATCCGTAGAGTGCATCGAAACCATGTAATCGTTAATAGAATCAACTTCTTCCAAAGTTGGAGCCAAAATGGCCCTACCTTGTAAGAATTCCACGTCTCCAATATGATTTGAGAAATCCGGATATATTGCATCAACCATTGAACCGATGAAATCATCGGAGGACGTTATGAGAAGATCATTGGGAATTTCTACAACAGCAACCCCATCATTGTCGTCTCCTATAGTTCCATCCCCAATCGAAGACATCCAATTAGAGAATTCTCTTAAAGTAATTAAATCATTTTCGTCCACAAAATTCTGCAATCTCATATTAGTCGTCAACCTCAAGACTTTGCATTCTCTCCAAATGTTGGAGGAATTAATCGTCGCATGAACAATATCCTGTCTCGTACCTTTAGCAATTACCGGCAAAATTTGGCGGAAATCCCCTCCAAATACAATAACCTTTCCCCCAAAGGGCTTTTCACCAGCCCGCGGATCAGAACTTCGCATAATATCACGCATTGTTCGATCAAGTGCTTCAAAACAATGCCTACAAAATTATACAAAGTCAACTTCAGTTAGATAATTTTCAGCAAAAAAAAAAAATACAAACAATGTGAAATACGAAACCTGAGAATGAGACGCGTTTTATTACCTATGCGTCATGGGAGCTTCGTCCCATATAATCATTTTAGCTTGTTGAATCAACTCAGCGAGTTCGGTTCTCTTGCTTATATTGCAGGTTGAATCATCGGTTAAGTTCAAAGGAATAGAAAATTTTGAATGAGCTGTCCTGCCTCCGGGTAAGAGAAGAGAAGCTATTCCGCTAGAAGCAACATTCAACACAATATGTCCCATTGAACGAACAGCGGCAGAGAGTGTGTTCCAAACAAATGTCTTGCCGGTTCCTCCATAACCATATAGAAAGAAAATTTGTCCTTTGTTTTCGTGGAAAGCAGACATTATCGATTCATATGCTTGGCTTTGATCACGATTGAGCATTCCGATCAGCTTGACGTGCTCTTCTGTAAGTATTTTTCGATCGTAATTCAGCTCTTCTGCTATAAGTCGATTTCGGCCAATAGCTTCATCGTGCTGCGGATACGGCATATTGGGATAATCTAAAAGGGTTTTCCCTTTTCTTTGCATTACATCTTCAATTTCCCTCAAGCACAAATTTTTAATTTGATCGTCACTGAGAATCAAATCTGTAAAAAAAGAGAACAAATAAAAAATCACAATTTTTAATTTGATTGTCGCTGAGAATCAAATTTGTAAAAAAAGAGAAGAAATAAAAAATCATATAAAGAACTCTTAGACCCGATGTATAGTGCATTTATGTCGTCAACACATGAATAAACTGTAAAGAATGAATAGGAGATGTTAATAATCATACCAGGGCGTTCCAAACGAACACGATATTTATTTAAGATGTCTGGCATGAGTAGATGGCTGCAACTTTCCCAAAGAATCTCTGGCCGACTGACAGAATCAGAAGTAATCAAATTCACAAATAAAGATCGAAGCATTGTTTCTGAACCCCAAACTGCAGCTTCTTCAATGGCTTTAACGAATTCATTATCGTCATCAATCAAACCACGGGCGAAACAGGTTTCTCTAAAGGTTTCATATCGTATCCCGTTATAACGATAAATATCATCATACGATTCACAACCTTTCACAACATTCAGCAGAAGTCGCATATAATACAACTCCCCCCTGCCTGGATGTACATAGTTCAATCTCCCTAGAGCAAATCTTCTCTTCCTTGGCCTCCAAGCATGTTCCTTCTCATCCCAAACGAATTTCATAGGAAACTCAGCGTAAGTTATCTCCTTCGCTCCTGGAAATTTAGTGTTTGCAATCATCCAAGCTGTAAACATAGTCTCTTTACCCGCTGCTCTGGTCACAACATTCGTAACAGACGACCCTTCCCTAAATACAACAACCTGCTCGTTAAGCAGATGAAATTTCAATCTCACAACGTTAGGCTGGATGAAATGAATTTCATATCCATATAACCGCCACACCGCTTCCGAAGCAGATACGTATCTGCAATCTAAATATTGCTTTATTTCATCAATAATTCTATTTCCAGCAGCGTCATTGTGAGACTGATAAAAAACGGCAGTTGCTCGATCGTGTCCTTTGTGAACGTACTTGAACAAATATTTAATAGACCGCGAACGATTGCACCACTCCACGTTAATATGGGATCTATATTTTTTCAGGAGATAAGGGTTATGGGGAACAACAGACCTGAAAAAAATACGAACGCAGTGAGATTATTAGAAGATGAATTTTATACAATGGCATTCTGGACGAAGTATTCAAAGATGATTTTTTTTTTTATTATCTAAGCATAAATAAAACGAAACATCCTAAAAGCATACCTATTGTCAAGTTCAATTCCTCCCTTTAATATTGTCCTGCCATCATCCCTTCTTTTGTAAACGACAAAGCCATCATTATCTACCGTTGTGCGATCAACGTATTTCTTCGGGAATTTTTTTGTACATCGACATCCATCCATGCACGGTGATTTTTTATTTGCTACACCACACGGACCATGAATCATGAACTCACTGACCGCGTCATAATATTCCGGATCTTCCTTGCAATCAGGAATCTCCGCAGATATAAAACTGTCGACGACACCTGGAGTTGGTGTTTGGGGGAAATTTTTTATGAACAGTAGAATATGAGCATGCGGCATTCCACGTTTCTGAAACTCGATAGTATAAACAACTGAAAATAAGAATTAAACACAATGAGAATTTAAAACTTTAAACTAATTAAATAAGAGCAGTTGAAAATTAAAAATAGATAAAGGATGCACTAACTCGCAGATAACTCCCCAAACAGCTTTCCCTGACGAAGATCTCTCAACATGTTGTCTAACTTAGTGTGGAACATTCGAGAAAGAATATCCGGTCGATCATTTGCAGTCAATCCTCTTTCTTTACAATACCTCTCTATTTCATCCCACTTCGGATTACACGTGAGAGTAATAAACAAATTTGGATATCCTACCCACCTACATACAGCCATTGCGTCATGATAATTCTGTATCATGAATCGGGCACCACCAACGAAAGAAGAAGGCAAAATAATCCTTTTACCAGTTTCTGCCAGGTTAGTCTCTCCACTAATTAATGCTTCGCCCAACGCAGCGTAAGAGTCACATCTGAAATCCTGCTGATGATTTTTTATGTAAGTAATTCTGTACGACTCAACCATCGTATAAGCGTCAACCAAGAATTGTTGAAATAAACGTCGTCCAAAAAGAATATGAGGAGACTCAGTATCCCTCTCCTGCAGCATGTAAGAGAAGTACTCTTTCATTGAAACATTTTTTTTTTTAACTTCTTTACTCCTAGTCGTTTTACGATGAGGAACGTCATCTCTAAATCCATCTTCTCCGTACAAATATAGCAACGGATACTGGAGCGGCAAATACGACACATGCAACTCATTTATGCGCTGTAAAGTCTTTGATCGAGTTTCAATAATAATATCCCTGTGATCCTCCAGGTTATCAACATCTCCAACAATTAAAGCCGCCACCTCCGAAACAGTTGGCAAATTGTATCTTTGGCCATCAGAATTCCTTCGGCAAATCAACCTCAGTTTAATGTCATCTTCAGTGAGCAAATTTTCACTATGTTCACGTATCTTTTCCCCGGCATAGCGAAACCAAAGAACCAACATATTATTCTCATTCAGTACGTTCTTGAGAACAGAGACGATCTCGGCATGAAACTCAGCATCTTGTAGTTGAGCCTGTATGTCCGCAGCATTACTGTTAAACAGACAATGCGATATTAATTAAATTTATCAGAATTTAAATAAAAAAAAAAAAAACTGCAATCTCGATGCAAATAATTGAATACCATAAATTAATCAAAACATCTAACCTCACGGAATTAATCCTGTTTACTACTTCATTTTCAGTGTCGTAGATGTACAGTTGAGAAAACATAGCTCTATCGCTTCGGGTTGGGAGTAAACTACCAATCAAATGATAATTATCGCCATTTAATCTGAAAATAGGAGCTGCCCTTCCGTCGTTAAATGACCTGTCGATCTTCCCTCCCATTGAAGTGAAAGAAAAGATCATATTGTACATTCGCATTGAATTTTGAAATTTTTTACTCATCGGGCCATTTCCGTACAATAAATCTTTGTACTTTTGCGGAGGGTCCAGGATGGCTGGTAACTTAATTTTACCTGAGTACCAAAAAAACAGTTGTTTAACTATCCTAATACTGTATATAAATAAAACAAATTATCTACCAAAAAAAAAATCATTATGAATACACAACTGACATAAAATATAATAACAAATACTAACCATGAACGCAGCACAAATTATACTTTGGAAGTCCTGAAATATTTTTGGCCTTTTCTATTCTCTCATCTCTCCAGAATTTAGCACCGCAATGAATACATTTCCAAACCGGATCGCCAATGTCGTGATAACCTTAAAAGAAATGAAAATTTTAAAACTTTTATTAATTCATGCTTATTACAAAGTAAATTAAAAATAATGCATGCCGCCGAAAAAGATTAACCTGGATATTTTGCATTCTCCTTAGAAAGTCCTTGATTATTCAATGCGCAAGCACTTGGCTGATTTTCTTTTCCCTTCCGCTTTGGAGCTCCGATTGTTCTATTTACTACTGAAGGGACTACATTATTCTGAATTGGAGCATTTGAAGTTGATCCTTCGCATGTCGCCATACCACTATTTATCAAAATTGAACTTTGACCACTCTCGACAATAGGAGATTCATTAGTAGATCCGCCTAATGAAATCATAAAATGTTATCAGTGATTTATTCTTCGATAATAATATAAAGGTTAAAATTTTTGAAATAGATCTGCAGACTACATTGAACTTGTACGCAATCGAATGGTTTACTCAAATCGACAATCTTGATCCGTCGTATATTCTGATCGGTAGTAACCGATAAAGGAGGGTTGATCGACGAACATGCATTCACGGTAGACGACTCTAAAATAAAACCATCTGATTGTAGATAGATAAAAAAACATAAAAAGATTTAACGAAACACGTTGATCCTATGAAAATATAACTTGTAAAATAAAATGTATTTATTGTTTATTAAAAACATTGCTCGAAAATAATAAGATTACCGAAAGAGTTCGTTGTAGACCGAGCTTTCTTCGTATTTTCCGCAAGGTTGGAAATATTATCTTTCCCTATGAGAATTAGTGAGAAATTATTATCGACTTTTCAAAATATACAGTTCTCAAACACATTGGAATGATACAGAAGAACTTTTGTTGAAAATTCTTAACTCGCTTTCTCACCTGATTTTTTTTTCCTCTTGGGTGACATTGATATCAAGAACTTGATATATATATTACTGTTAAATAAGAAATCGTGAGTAAATAATCAATCAGAATGTATATAAATTTGCATGTATGTATAAAACATGCATGGCAAAATAAGAAAATAAATAAATTCATAATAAGAAATATTTAGAATCAATTACGTTTCTTCCCTACCACGTGATGCTTTGAAGTCGTGTTCTTGACCAGCGCACGATGCTTTGGTGTTGTTTCTTGACCAGCACCTGATGCCCTTGACAACATTTGCAATTCATTCATCATATATATATAATAGCTAGGAAAAATATGTAAAGGTATTAATATTAATAATGATTAGGAAACATAACTTGTGGGAAAGAATAATGTAATTGCGTATGGTATTCACCTTTCCCTCTGCAGGGGATAAACCATACCATGCGCATGGAGTTGATTATTCATTTTCTTTAAAAAATATTAATGAAAAACAATACAATTAATATAAACATATTAGGAAAAAAATATATAGAAAATATTAGAAAGATATTATATAATGATTATTTCCAAATATAAAACGTATATTAATTTTATTATTAAAGGGTAGAATTATTAAATAAAAATTTAATTTAAGAATTTTATTAATTTGAATATGAATTATAATACTAAAATAAAATGAAGATTAAACTTATCATCATTACTTAATTTAAGTACCCATAAGTAAATAGTGATAATAGAGAGTACTGAATATTCAGAATTACAAAAATAAATATTGTTCAAAACTAAAAAGATTAAAAGATAATACTAAATAGAAAATATTATAATTTAAAAAGAAGCTGCCGTTTTCGAAACCATGTTCCTCGTGGCATCTGAAGAAGGAGATTCATTCATCTTTGAAAAAGAGGTGCTTGTTCATGTCAATAAGAAATCGATCAGTGGATAACTCATCAACAACATACGCAAATTTAGATTCTTCAACTTGGCTTGAAGGAACGGCGACATTGAACAAAATTTCTTTTCCAATAAGATTGATGATTGGTTCTGGAAGAATACGTTTAAGACTAATTTCTAAGCGAACACAATTGCCATCAACTTCTTTAAATGTATCCTGCAAAGATGACAAATATTTAATTATGAAAAAATCATTTTGAATATATTGTAAAATAATGATATTTATAGAATCAAAATTTTTAATTAATCAACATTTTATAATAACAATATTTATATAAATAAGAAATAATATTACCAGAACCATCTTCTGAAAAGCTTCTTGAGCAGTTTTACCAAGAAGCTCCATAGCAACTTGATCCAACAAACACAACACTACAATATCGCGGCCATTAGTAACACGAATGAAGATATCGTACTTTGCGTTTTTAATAAGATACTCATCACAACCATGGCAAACCAAACTGGAATCATTAGCAGGAGGATATTCATTGCAATCAAAACAAAATGTATAAAACCAATCTCTTGTGCTAACAATTTCAGTTATCCATCCAACGCTCCAAATATTACCTGACTACAAAAAAAAAAAGAATTTAATTAAATAAAATTGAACTTTAAATAAAATAGACATAGACATAAATTAATTAAGGAACATATGGATAGTACCTCTAAACACTTCGGAATATCAGAGAGGTTCACAACTTTAGTAGAAGTAATCCGCAAATCATGAGCAGCTCTGATAAAACTAAGACATGGAAACCGAGACATAGAAAAGTTGAATACAATTGAATACAGAACACTGAAATTGAATTTTTTTGAGAGAAGGATGAGGATGAGAATAGAGAAAAATGGTATTATAAAAAGATATAGAGATAATGATAATCCTTTCGAGGAAACGTACGTCATCATTTATCTTTGGTTGAAATATCAATGCTTATAATTATTACTTAAAAATAAAAATAAAATTTTTTTTTGGTCTAGGATAATTTTGGCAGGTTTAATATGCATTTCTGGAAAAAATAATTCAACAACAAAAACAATTAAATCACACTGAAAATTAAACAACGAAAGCTCCTACTTCTTCAAAAGATATTTCATAATATCAAAAGCAACGTTTCCACGTGCTGAAACACACTTAAACTTCAAAACAGAAAATAGTACCCGCAAAACACCAAAAGGATTCCAAACAGAATTTTGTAGCAGCACAACAAAAAGAGGAAACACAATAATAAAGTCCGAAGCATAACACAAAATGAGAAAACATTGACGGAGAACACGTTCTTGCATCAACTTTATTTTTCAGTCTTGATGATCTTGGAAGTTACCGATCCCGCTGAATCCTGTAAAGCACACTGCAAATTCCTTTTCGTAATCTTCTTAGTTTCAGGGGTTTTGAAGCCTTCATCCGAGTTGACAACTTCTTTACCCTTGGGGGTGACTGATTCAGCAACAACATCATCAAGAGGACACCAACCGAAAGGAAGAACTCCATGGTTGAATTTTTTATGCTTCATGATCATTTCCATATCATCGGAGAATTTCTCAACAACATACACAGGGTCGCTCCCTTCAATATGCTTCAACCCAACACTGACCTTGAACATAAATTCCTTTCCAATCAATTTGTCAACAGGCTCGGGGAGATCAACTTTAGCAACATCATTTATACCACCTTCAACATTTTTATTTAGAAAATCCTGAAATACAAAAAGAATTAATATATATATATATATATATACATTAACATCCATGCCATTAAGAAAAACAAAATCTGTAATATATTTTCGAATGTATTACACAAAAAACAATAATCTTACCTTCCTGGACAAAAATCTTACCTTAGTCATACCACCCAAAACCTCCGAAGCAGTTTTTCCAATTAACAACGTAGAAATTTCATTCCACAGCAAGAACTCAGCATTACCGGAACCATCAACCACATTAATATGTATTTTATAACGTTGACATCCAAGAACAAAATCATCACACGAACCACAGTACAACTTGTTCTCTTTGTCTACAACCTTTTTTTTGCACTTCATGCAAGACGTATAAAACCAAGCTTTCTCATATAAAACCTCGGCAACAGACGCCACAACCCAAGCCTTCAAAACCTAAAAATAATGAATTCGGTATAAAAATTTAAATAAAAAAATCAGTTCACACAAATAAATTATTAAATAAATAAATGTTAAATAAATGCCATAAATTAAAATAATAGACATCAAACTAACCACTTCACATTTCTTCAAGTCATGGAGAGTCAAGTAGACAGTAGAAGGGTTCTGCAACTCATCCTTTACACTGACAAAAGATGCACTTGATATTTGTGAACCATCGAAAGAACTTGTAACGGAATTATTTGGCAACCTGTTTATAATAAATTCCAACATGATTGTCAGTATTCTGAGTTATTTATAGCATTGATGAAAAAAACACAGTATTACCTGCTCTTGTACTCAACAATCTCTTCCAAATTTTGATCAACAATAACTTTAGTAGCATGAAAAGTATTCGAAACTCCAATCGCCCCTTCAACAAATATACAACACATTTTTTAAAAATTAATTAAGTTGGAATTATAACTAATGATATAAATCAATATTTATTCGAGTAATTTCTTTACCTCTAAATTTCCTTGCTCTGCACAACTGTATAACCACTACTTGGTTATCTTTGTTTGTTCTCAACTCTTCAACAAATTCTTTCAACTCATGGCAATAGGGTTCCCACAAAACGCACTCAATTTTCAGACCTCTGTTAATTCAATGATTAATCTTTAGTATTCGAGAAATTAACTTTAAAAAAATAAATACAAAACGTACTCATGATCTTGAAGCAAGAACTGAACACTCCTGATGCCTTTGACAGACGTATCCGACTTCAACCTTGAGTCATTAATATCAGCAATAGTGCCAATTACATCTTGCATGAACACATAGTCAGATATTTATATTAATTTAATATAAGGAAATAATAAGAAAATATATAATGATAAACATGTTAAGATATAAAATGCAAAAATACCAAATAAACCACCATCATCCTTTTGAGAACCACCGAGAATATCCAAATAATCTTTGAACTGGAAAACGGACTTGGGAAATTTGTTGTTCATGTTTGAACCAACATATGTATTTCTATGGAACACAATCCTATATGCAAAATCCGCAACAGGAAAGTTCTTTGGACTATCAACAACTGAGAACTGATGGACAGTAACAATATCTCCTTCACTGCACAAATCCTGGAATTTAGGTATGAGCACATTTTTAACAATTGCATGAATTCTAGTTCCCTGCGAAAAGTCGAAGGAAAAATATATAAGTGTATGTATTTTTTAACTGCAATTAAGAAAATTGAGAAATACGTTCGAAACTCAAAAACCTGAATATCGGCAAACAAAAACTCCAAGGTTTCTGAAATTTTTCCATTGCCCGTCGTCTTCCATTTCCTGCAAATTCGAACTTGAATCTTCCAGTCCATTCTATCCTTGTTAATGGCAGAGATAGGAGTAAAGTTTTTCAACGAACGAAAATTGTCAGCCATTCTATCTCAATATATTTTTCAAGTATAGAGTAGCGAAGTACAACAAATAGAATGCACAGATCGAGCATATAAAGAAGGATGCATCGTTATCGATGCTTTGAAAAATAAAATAAATTATTAGGTTTCTCTTGGAAACGCCATTAGGAGAATACGTGTTGCATTAGGTTTAACCCAAAAATTTTCTAACAATGAAAAGACAAAGAATTATAAAAAAATAACGTGTTGCATTAGGTTTAACCATTATTTTTTCTAATGAAAAGACAAAGATTAATAAAAAAAATAAAAAGTAACGTCTTGCATTCGGTTTTACCAAATATTTTTCTAATGAAAAGACAAAGAATTACAAAAAAAAATAACAAATTTATAAAGAGTGATTAAAATGAAAAGACAAATCAGGCAAAAATAATTATTACATTTCTTTATTTAGCGTGTAACTTTAGGATTGGGATCCCATCCTAAATGAAAATTTTACTAAAATAATTATTACATTTATTTAAGCAAACAATGGAGACATTTCATTGAATATAGAACCATTAAGATCTTTCAAAATTAAAAAGATTAAATAAAATAAATATTATTATTATTGAAACTTAGGATGAATAATTAATGGTAAAAATTTAACTTGGTAAAAAATAAAAATAGTAATGTGCTACATAATATAAAATTTTAAATGATTTTTTACCATGTTTGTGATAATTTATTTTTTGTATCAAAATAAATAATATTTTGTCATATAATAACTTTTATAACAATTTTCTAATCTATTATTATTAGTTTCAATAGACTTAAAAACATACACAACCATACCCCGTATAATAGGTTTAGGAGTTTATATTATACAGTATATTCTTTTGTGAAGGATTTGTAACTAATTATATTACTTGTGCAACCGGTTTCTCTTTTTCCATCAATAAAAACAAACACTTCAACTTCTCTTTTGCCTCCTTTTTTGGTAACTGAAACAGCAGTTTAGCTCTTTCCATACATAACAAACACTTGAACATCTCTTTTGTCTTCTTTGGTAATTGGAAAAGCAGAACATCAACCACATATGCCATCTCCCTCACTAAAATTTTTATAATTGCTTTCAATAATAAACTTTTTTAAAACAAATCAAATATTCCTTCAACAAACAAACAATCCATAACAAACACTTCAACCACGGCCATTTGCTCCTCTGAAATTATTATCCAAAATACAGATTATTGAAAGAGTTCTAAAAAAAAAAAAAAACACACCAAAACAAAAAACAAAAGCATGAAAAACTTGAATAGCATAAGTACGTTGTTATAATAAAAACACATTTTAATTTAAAAAATCCGATAAATACTACTCTAATAAACATAACTTGGTTTATAGATCCAAGACAAAATCATAAAGTCGACATATAAATATGTCACCCAAAATGCACCCAAAGAAAGTGCTTGAAGTCAAGTACATTTAGAAAATCCTAGAAATATTCCAATTAAAAATGAACAATATATCAGTTCAAAATAATAATAGAAATACTAATTAAGAAATATTCTAATTCGTCAATCGGAGGAGTCGGAAGCAGACAACATTTCAAATTCTGGAACAACATACAACGTGGTGGAAGTACGATCGTAGTAGAAGTCCAACACCTTGCCAACATCATACTCACTCTGATTACAGAATTCCTGCCATTCCTTGCCGAGAAAAACGCTTTTATTTTTATCTGGATCACTTCGTCTTCGTTTACGCAAAAGGGCTGACGTTCTGATTCCTTTTCCATTTGACAGGGTCACCTCTGATTTGTTCTCAAGCTCAGTCTCGATGGCGAACGATCTAGGAATCGTCTGAAAATCATAGAAAAAACATATGAATTAATGTATATTTAACTGAAACAGAGAAAGAATGTATAGAAGTACTTACCAAGCGATAGCGTCGATGGTCTAAAATTCGTACAGAAAACTTATGAGAGAGACTCTTTAAATCTACTTCCCGACCTCTTCGAACGTGGTCAACATCATAGGTTATCTCAACCCCATCAGCACCATAAATGTGCACATTGAAGTGGGATGGATCGTTCCAATGGAATGTCAACAACTGCCCCGTTTTAATCTGATATTTTTCCCGGAAATCCCGCCAACCCCTTACTATGTGGAGACGACCATAGTTGTCTTCACCAAACGCAACAGAATGCATTCGAGCAAAAGGAGTCTTAATATCGGCGAACAGCGGCATACGGAATGAGCACTTTTCAGTGAATGATGTTGGAATTTGCTTAAAAAAGACGCATTTGATC